>JAOYRS010000005.1:7500-1207500 GCA_032432895.1 Dryadula phaetusa
TTACATATTTTATGTACAATATTAATATTTATTTGTATCTATTTTACAATAAAAGTAACAATTCAAATAGCGTATTTGCTTTAGATAAATAATCAATAAAATTCACAAATAATTAAATATCATAGCTTTGTGTTTATTTATTGTATTTTAAATATGTTTAAATTATATTCTTAATTATGTTTAAAATTCTTATAACAATATCTAAAATACCAAGCGCTGTCTTTAATTATACTTTTATACTCCATGTATGATGTACCTGCAACAATTTTCATTGTATTTGTAACGTTAATTTTCAAATAAAGAATTATAATTATGGTGTTTCATTTCAAAGAAAAATATATAAGTTGGTTAGCACGCCATCTGTCGGGTGAATGTCCAACCATGACCACGATGAACGTCTCTGGTGCGTCTGTAGTCTATGAATATTGTCTCTATTGAGATAGGTTTTAGTAAGTTAAATAAAATGGCACTTCTCTATATGGCCGCTCACACGGTTTTTTAACGGTTTTAAAGGGATTTTTAATATTATAAAAGTAAATACATTTGGAAAATAATTAAACTAGTTTACCTGCCACAATGTATAATACACTTTACATAATTGAGTACAGTTGATAACTAACTTTGCTCTTAGTAAAATATTAAATTAGCTTTAATGTTAGACGTACCACTTACTTATTCTCCTTTTACCTTTAATCACCGCAATATTATCGTATTTTAAAAAAACTTGTAATATTGTTTAATTTTCTGTATAAAAGGTAACAATTCATAAGTTGTTTGTACTTTCATGTTTTCACTTATAAATATAAAGCGATATTATTAACGTTAATTTTGTTCTTATAAAATCTTTTAATAGTTTTATAAAATGAGTATCAGCGGGCGCTGACATAGCTACTGGCACGACTATAAACTTTGTAACCAAGTGAAACCTTTCTGGCCGGGAGTTGTTTGTATTTTATTTAATTTTTTTACAAATTTTGTTATTAGGATAATTACCGATTAGAAATATATGTGCATAATTTAATAATAGTATTGCTTACTATGAAAAGTTAAAAAAATAAAATAATTAGCTATCAAGGAAATCGGAAACTTTTTTGAAAAAACACTTTAAAAATTACTATTTTGTAAAATGTTAAATCAGAAACTATTAACAAAGACGACAAATAAATAATTAAAAAATATACAACAAAAACACAAAGAGAAGAAATCGCAAATAATCGTGGTTTCGTTAAAATTACGTTAAACTAAAATTTATTGCTTATTTTTGTTGAGTTGGGAAGAAAGATGTTTATTGTTATTGTTTACTTGTTCATCTTATTGTGGAGTCTATTTTTCTGTATTAAATTCTGATTAATATAAATAAATAATTAATATTTACTATTTTTAAAATGTTATTCCACACTTAGGATTAGAAAACATCTTTGAAAAAACGTATAACGTATCTTGGACGGTATCCAAGAGGCGCGGGTTCGAATCCCGCTGCGTTCAAATTTTTATACGTTTTTTCAAAGAAATAAATAATTCATGTAGAGCCTTAAAATATCTTTGTTTTCAAGAAGGAAAAGAAGTGTGTAATTGACAATACGTTTCGTCATTAATGTGGAAGTTGTACGACGTGCGATGTGTTGTTTGCTGATCGTCTTCTGTGTATGGCTGGTGTATTGTTCACAAGCTGCGTGCCGCTCTCACATTTAAGCTCATTTCGAATTCTGCTAGTAATCTGCACCGACATCTCCATAGATTCTATCCAGTATAGATTGCTGTGGAAATATTTGTTATATAAATTTGAAATGGCATCGAATAAGCCATGTATGTTGTTTAACAAATACAAGTTATATTCAATGTAAAATAATATTAATTATTTCATATCTAATATGTAACATTTAAAATATTGATTAATTATTTATTTTTTGAACATAATATAAACAATATTACTCAGTAACTACATTTACAAGATATATTCATGTTCTTAAGTAAACATGTCTCAAAGTGATTGATTTGAATTGATTATTTAGTTTGTCATCATGTAAACAAAGCAACCTATTTAATTACAACAAGTATAACCTTTATTGAATGAAACAGCTGATAATATATTCTTTAACTGAGGTACAAAAGTAATCAAAATAAAAAAACATTATTTTCAGTAATAATAATAATAATGTTCAAACATTACATTTTATTTTAAATATTGATAATTAATAAATCAAAACATTAATCATTTAGGTTTAGGGTCTTTGACTCTTTGGGACTTTGTTTTTAAAAATAAAAGAAAACAATGTTGAAAATAAAAAAAACTATTTAAGTTTATTTAATAACATTTAAATAATACACGTATTGTTGTAATTGAATTCAATGTTATAACACTTTAAATATTTATTTCTAAATCTATATTGTTTGTTGACTGTCGACTTGCGACGATAACAATATATTTATTTCTTAAAATTCTATATACTTTTATTTTTAGGATTAACAATTGTTGGTAACTGGTATATGGTGTAAAGAGGCTTTATTTTCATTAAATATAAAAAAAAATGTTCTAGTGTCGCTTGCTGTGTTCTACTCGTTACATGGTAACTATCTGTAAATATAAAACACAAGTCACAATATGCTTTTGATAACTAGCTCTATTGCAATATAGATTCCTATGTCAATGACAAAAACAATCATGAGTATGTAATGGATTTTTATTTAAAATGGTGTCATGCTTTTAAGCTGCATAGCAGAGTAGACAGAAAGTACCTAGTGTCAAGAAAGTCCATACTTAGCTTTCCACCGAATTTGAGAAATTGCGTGTTGAATGGTGGAACTCAACATTGTCTTTTATTAAAGCGAGTGCACTTCCTCAAGTGGGGATTAAAGCCATAACCAATCAAGTTTACAATCGGACACTGTCCCATTGCACTACCACAGGCCTCATTAACTTATGGGAGAAAAAAAAAACTTTTTAAATATATGATTATTATGTTTTACTACATTCGTATGATGGATTCATAAAATTATCAACACGCAAGAATATATTATATATTTGAAGCAAAATAATATTACTTACCATAGTCACTCTACTATATCAATAAGTATATTCAATCAAATATATGTGTTTACTATCCCAAACATAACTTGTTACCAAGTTGACTGCTTCACAATGTTACTGCATCGGAGGATATATTCTGGAAAGTGATTAAAAGCATCCAAAATATTCCTATAGAATAGATAATCATATATCGGTTAGCTTAATTTAAAGTCACATTAACAGTAACAAAGACATTATTCAATAAGAGAAATATAAAATACTTGTCAATATTATTGTTATATTTAATTGTGCTTTTTCATGACATTTTACAATTTGTAACTTTGCACACAGGAAACACAGCAGCTGTGTATCTGGTTTGTGAAATCAAACAAATAAATAATTAATACTTACTATTCAGTCAATATCAGCTGAGCTGCTCCAGTAATAATACTTTAATATATAAAATTTTATTGGCCAGTTTCATGGAGGTCTCATACAGTTCAGTAGGCCTTGTTTAGTATATAATACTTTTCTAGCATCTTTCGTTTTTCTGTATCTGTTTAAAGGTAATTATTTTATACATGAATGTTTCTATTTATATATTGTTATTACACCTATAGTTCTTATATAGAAGAGGGCACTTTGTTCATAATACATATTGCTTACCTATTATCACACTTTTAATTAAAAAGTAATTATAGTTAAGACTAAGATAAATTAAAACATTTTTCAATGTAGTATAATGTAAATTTGCAGATTAAATAGGATACTGACTTTTGAAAGGCTGGGCACAATAGTAAGATATTTGTGATTTACAGATACACACACTCAAGCTACAAACATAGTAGCTAGCAAAATAGCTAAATTTATTCAACTGCCTATTTTGTTTTATGTATGCAATTTTAGCCGTTTTGTGCTTAAATATAAACTAGTTATTAGGTATTACTATTCAAGTGGATATTCTAAAAGATGATTTGAGTTGGGATTGTTCCATTAAGCTTGAGTTAAATATTTTTTAAACCGATTTCTGATTAATATTATCCTTGTTTATATTAATATGTACGTTAATAAAATCTATTAATATGTACGAATGTAATTACTACAATTAGATTGAAAATTAATTTTATTTTTTTGCTAATCATAAACGAGGTTATATAAATTGATATATTAATATATACGAGATACGAAGGTATATAAACACAATCTTTTAAGTCAAAATTTGCTAATAAAACAAACGATCAGAACCGTAAGTTACTTACGCAAACTTTCTGAATAAACTTATCATCTCAAGTTACACGAATTTCTAATATTTCAAGAATATGGATATATGAGATAATGATAAGACTCATTAAATATTAACATGGCCACGTTGTATTGTAAGAAGAAAACACAAAAAGAATTGATCATCTTAAAGACAAACGACATAATATTCATTATTTTGAAAATGACAAATGACAACTAAATGTCAATTGTCATCATTTGGAATCAACGATGAAGCTAATAATTTTATGAGTAATCTATTTTTGACACTTTACAAATATAAGGCATTTATACTAACATTTAACGTAACGCGTATGGGTCTTGTAAGCGATATCCCAATAGATTGGTCAATGCAAGTTTTCTCGGAAAGTTTGGCACGTCTTTCAGGATGCGAACCTGTATGAATAGCTCGGAGTCTGAACCAATAATTAGATGAAATAGATGGTAGATCAAATAACAAATTGGTGTCCAACACAAACAGTCGTTTTTACTTTTGTAAGCTAAATTTTACTAAAAAAAAACTATACATTTTATAATTCCAGTGTAAAAATTGCTGCAGGTTTGGACATACAAAGAAAATTTATCGGTCATGGCCAAGGTGCTATAGGTGTGCTCAACTGCACTCTAGTGACGATTGCCTAGTTTCTGGCAATGATGCATCAGGTCTTTACTGCTCTGGGAGCCACTTTGCTACTGAGGAAATATGTCCTGAGCGTATAAGACGACGTTTAATAAAAGATGCTATGTCACGTGAGAATATTTGTTTTAATGAGACATTTGCACGGTTCCCTCATACCCATAGACTCTATGCGGAATTGCAAAAGATCGTTCCTCTCACGTTTCTCTTTCTCTGGTCCAGCACCCAGTAGGAAAATTATCTTTTTCTAAAGCAGAATTACAAGTCACATCATCATATAGAAAAACTATCCTTCAAAATCATTAGGTTATGATAAAGCAGCTCATCAAAACATCATCTCATTATGCTTATCTTATCTGTCCTAGATAATGGCGTTGCCATTAAATCTTCCTCATCCAAACTCCCATCTACTGAACAACTTCTTTATGCACTTTCACTCATTAATTATCGCCTTTCACCATTTAGCAACAATTTACCGTTCAACGCAGCACTCCATCTACTTCCTTCATTACTGCACCTCATGGAAACATTAAAAATAATTTAATGGAATTGTAAAATCTCCAAGAAAGAAAATTCCCGAAATTCTAAATTTAGTTCAAGAATATGGATAGGACGGTCGGGGCGCAATGTGACAGCGTCTGACTGTAAACGCGACCGGTTGTAGGTTCGATCCCTACTCGGGGAGTGATTATATTCACTTATTACATTATTTTCACTTGTAGTGTCTTGACACTAGGTATTTTCTGTCTACCCTTCTATGCAGGATAAAAGAGTGAAGTTAAAAAAAATATACCCATTGTTTTTGCCATCTTTGGAACCTGGTTTAAACCTGGTATACGTTTTCATATTCCAGGTTACTCTTGCCTGAGAGATGACAGAAACGATGGGTATGCTGACAGTGCATTTTGATTAATCGATCGTTTACTCTTTCACATGTCACCCTTCCTCCTCATACTTCAAATTTAAATATTGTAGCAATTTAAATAATCAATATTACTTTTGCTTCATTTTACGTCTCGCATCCTCTTTCCTCCATGGTTTCAAATATTCAAATCATTTTGGCTAGTCTTCCTCGGCCACTCATTGTCCTTGCTGACTTTAGCTCCCACCACACTGGGTGGGGCTACCATTACTGTAACAAATTTGCCTTGGAGTTAATAGACATATTTGCGATGCTGATATTGGTTTCATTAACGATGCGTCTACAACTCGCAGAGTTTACCCTCATCAAAACCCAAAAAGTGCAGTTGACTTATCCCTACTTTCTCCTTGTTTGGCTTCCTCGCTAACTTGGGAAGATATCTTATCTTCCTTTGGAAATGACCATTTTCCCACTATTATATCCCTTCTAATAAATCAGAACCTGGTACCAACAAGACGTTTTTAATTGATCCCAACATTACACCTTCTCCATCTCTCGCTCCTTCCCCCTGCTGCTATAACGGTAATAGAGCTAATTTGTCTGTGGTTTTACCATTGTTAAAAATAAAAATTCTTTGACTTGCTACGAAAATTTTATTAGAGTTTTATATATTGCGGCTGATATCTATATTCCTCATAAGCGAGTTGGTTCGAAATTACTTTCTCTGCCGCCTTGGTGGGATGAAGAAGGCACCAACGAAATTAAAAAACATAAATCTGCTGATCAAAACTACGCCCGGAACATGTGCACTCTTTCAAATTTTATAATTTTTAAGAAAATTGCAGTTGAAACTAAAAGACTATTTAAATCCAAAAAGAAACTGAGTTGGTTACGTTTTGTAAGTTATTGTATCCTCGCACTCCATCCTCCAGAAAGAAATCCACAAAAGGTTTAG
Organism: Dryadula phaetusa; assembly: GCA_032432895.1. Taxonomy (NCBI): domain Eukaryota; kingdom Metazoa; phylum Arthropoda; class Insecta; order Lepidoptera; family Nymphalidae; genus Dryadula; species Dryadula phaetusa. The sequence goes on from JAOYRS010000005.1 coordinate 14,222, forward strand.
GCACCATTGATAGCCTTAGCATCCTTATTATCGTTAGCATTTGATAGGTGTTTTTCTAGACATCAGCTCTGCATATGATAACTTCATTCTTTCGAAACTTAAACTTAATATTGTCGAAATTGCCTCCCAAATTATGAAAATTCATATTTAATCTTATCATTAGCAGATCCATTCGAATTAGACATAAAGGCAATCTCCTTCCTCCTAGAGTACTTTAGAATCGTCCTGAGCCCTCTTTTATACAGTTTTTATACTCATGATAAAAGTCTATTGATGGTTTTTGTAACATTTTACAATATGCTGACGACATTGTTTTATTTCTTAGTTAATTCCAAAAATTTTGATAAAGTTGTGACTAAGCTTAACTCTGTTTTTTATTATTTAGGCGAGTGGCTTTTATGTCATAGTTTATAATTATTCGTCCCGAAAAGTAGTGTAGTTATTGTTACTAGAAAGAGACGTATTCCAGATGTGAATATTATTTTTAACAATCAAAGAGTTCCGGGTTAAAATTGTTCTTAGGGGTGATTTTAGATTCAAAATTGTCTAGTTCTTCTCATATGGAATACTTCTCTAATAAATATGAAAAAATCTTTAAATTTTACATGTTGAATATGTCGATGCTGCGCTTTATCGTCAATACCTTTCAGATCGTTTCATATTAAAAGTTTTTCAATCGAGTTCTCATTCCTTGCTTTCTTGTCTTCAACGTATGTCACATTTCATTAAATCCCCTCGGCAAGTTCTTTAAATTTTAAGAAGTTTTTGCAAATTGCATGCAATTCTGACATTCGTTTTTTGTACACTGTTTCATGTATTTCCAAAAGCGATCCTTGTGCTAATGCTAAATTTCAAAATCGTTTTGTACTACTTGCTGACTCATTGACGTTGTCGCATAATTCTTGTGCTCGATCCCTAAGTACAAAATTATTTTAAGTTTTAAATATGCTTCTGAAACTTCTATTTTTTTCTGGTGAACGTATCGCTTTGCTATATTGTATTTACTATAGTATTAAAAAAGTTGTCCTATTTACAGATTATTTGCGCGCTCTGTATTCTCTACTGCAAAATTATTTTCGAAGCACCATCCATCTTATTCTCAAAATTAGGGAAACTATTGAACAGGGCATGTTTTTATCGCTTGTGTGGATTCCAAGTCACTCTGATATAACAGACAATGATATTGCTGACTTCTATGCTAAATCTGCAGTTACCTCTGGCTTAGTAAATTATAATTCCATATACGCCCATGATTTATTGTCTCTGGCGAAATTTAATTTAAAAGCTTCATTAAATAATTTTTGTTAAAAATAGATCACAATTAAAGGTAAATACTACGCTTCTATCCAACGGGAAGTTCCAACCATTTCGTGCTGTAATCGCTTAACGACCCAGTCACCCCCATAACTTCCTTTCTGTAACTTACTGACACAAAATTAAGTGTATTTCTATTTCAGATGAAGAGAAATATAAATATGGTTAAATCATTTCATTCCAATCCAGTTCTATTTTTCTTTTCTTAACTTATTCTGCTAAACGCTTTGACATGTTTAAATTAAATAGTTGGTAGACACGCTGCCACGTGGCTATCTCATGTTTTTCTTTCTAATTTGTACTAGTTTCAGGGAATAAATATAGCACACCGAAAACAAGTTTTAAATACCATACACATTTCTAATACTACGTTTTAATTAAGAGTCATAACACGGTGTTATGGTCGTCTCAATTTATATAGAGTTTCAAGTTTCAAGATATGTAATTTTTAGTCAGTATGAAGAGAAGATTTTGTACTTTTCTAAGGATCCCGGAGCCCCGAGCGCTAACAACTTTCAGTTTTTTTGAAAAAACGTATAAAAATTTGAACGCAGCGGGATTCGAACCCGCGCCTCTTGGATACCGTCCAAGCGCTCTGACCGCTAAGCCATGCGTTCTACTACCAGCTGCGTCGAAATTCTTATACGTTTTGTTACAACTTATTTATGTTGTTAGCATCTCTGTAGAGAGATTTTTACAAATTTCTACTACTTAAAGATTATTAAGAAATAATCGTTTAACAAGAGAGATTGCTATTTTATTTTAATATTTACTATTTTTAATGTGTTATTCCACACTTAGGATTAGAAAACATTTTTAAAAAAACGTATAAAAATTTATATACGTTTATATATCAATCTTTCTTGTTAAACGATTATTTCTTAATAATCTTTAAGCAGTAGAAATTTGTAAAAATCTCTCTACAGAGATGCTAACAACATAAATAAGTTGTAACAAAACGTATAAGAATTTCGACGCAGCTGGTAGTAGAACGCATGGCTTAGCCGTCAGAGCGCTAGGACGGTATCCAAGAGGCGCAGGTTCGAATCCCAATGCGTTCAAATTTTTATACTTTTTTTCAAAAATGTTTTCTAATCCTAAGTGTGGAATAACACTTTAAAAATAGTAAATATTAACTTTCAGCTTTAACAAAATCATAAAGTTCTCTTACCTAATGTAAAAGTTACTTTATAGCTATATTTCATTATTTGTTCAAATAAAAGGTAGCAACGAAGAGGCATTAGGTCTATTTAAACAAACAAATACCAAGATTAAAGATTTATTTGTACTGAAAATTTTAAAAAATACGTAATATATTCAAGATAAAGGGACTTTAAATCGAAGATTTCTCGTAATAAAAATATTTGTCGACATAAACTAGTTCTAATTACACTACGAATCACAACGACATCCATAGTAATATCTACAAGAGAAAACAAAATGGTCGATAGTAAGGACTCGACTATGAAAATTATTGTCAGGGACAGGGCTAGAAGATATCAACCGCGTTATGGTGCTAACTATCGGTCAGAAACATCTTGCATAGAGGTATCGCGTCGCGTGCGATACCGTGCGAGGGGGGCCCGCGTCGGCGGCGCCCGCAGCGCCAGGGGCTCCTCTACAGCTGCAGGTGTCTCCGTCGCGGGCGTTTCCGCTGCCGCCGCAGCCAGGGCGTCACCGCGCTCCAACGACCACTGCCTGCGCAGAGTGCGCGCCCCGGATGTGCTCCATCTTTTTATAAGAAGATTTTTACGTGTTTATTATTGTTCATACTGATTAGAAAGCAGAAATCATACTTTACTGATTTATTTTACCGATCTGAAAGTCTTGGTGTATCCAAAAGACCGGCAACAGTAGATACTGAAGAACGCAAATATCGACAACGCGGTAAGCTGGGAGGTGGAGGGCTACTTTCCGCAGACACGGCTCCGGACCGTTGCCAAGCTGTAACAAATGAATAAAATGTAACGTTAGTCATAAATATATCGATGTTTACAGTGGTAAGGAGTGGTAAGGAGACAAGTACCTACATACCAAACTTATCAACAGACGGAGACGGGTCGGAACGCTGTCTTTCTACAGACTGAGTGGCAGATACGGAACGTACGTAGTTTACAGTTGGTGCTTCAGCTGACTCAAGCTCGTCTTCAGCTTCTGTTTCAAACAGTACTTCTTCTGACCTGTTACAATAAGTTATTAATATAGTTTCGTGGCAATAGAAATCATAATGTAAGAAAATAAAATTAATTAGTTCGACATGCTCGTGTAACAAAAAATATTTACTCGAGAGGCGGTGGTGTTGGTAGAGATTTATCGAAACCATCTTTTCCAAGTAGCCAGTATGTATGCATGGCTCCTTTGCCTTTGACCTGCGTGAGTCCGCGCGATCGCAGACGATACCCGCCGGCCGCGATCAGGCGCTCCGCTGTCGCTCCCGATACTTGGATGCGCCACGCTGCTCCTGCGTCCATTATACTCCTGATCAAAATTAAGGATGCAATAGTGAAGGAAACTCAAAACAAAAGGTGCAAAAGAACTTAAAGCAATTATAATATTAATCCAAAATAACTAAAGGTGTATAAATATATTAAGGGATGTTCCTACCAGTGGACTCCATACGTGAGGCGGTGTTGACTGTGTCGCCGAACAGACAATAGCGTGGCATCGTGAGGCCCACAACTCCGGCGCAGCAAGCGCCTGTGTGTAAGCCTATTCGTAAATGCAATGGAGTGGCGGGCAGGTGTCGAATGCGAAATCGCCCGGCGAGGTGTAGGAGATGTAACGCCATAGTGGCAACGTTCTCCGCGTGGTCGGAGCATCGGAGCGGCAGTCCTCCCACTACCATGTACGCGTCGCCAATTGTCTCCACCTATAATGTATAACGTGTTAAGTGTTAAGCGTAGCGGATATGAAATCCGCTTTTTTAAAGCGAGTGTAGTACACAATTTTGGCCTCACCTTGTAAACACGATACTGTTCAATCGCTGCATCAAAGGTCGTATAAAGATCATTGAGCAGGTCTACAACTTGCACGGGTGTGGAGCGCGCGGCCAGTGAAGTAAATCCTACAATATCGCTGAAGTATATCGACACCTCTTCAAACTCTTCTGGTTCTACACGCAGGCCCATCATAAGACGTTCGGCTACCGATCTGAATGAAATTTTTAATTTTAATTTGAAGGTTTTTTTGTCTCTTACTATTTTAATTATCTTTTTTCTCAGGGTTATTTGATTTTAATAAAAATTAATTTCTTAGATTCACGCTTTTATCCCGCAGTGCAGGGTACTCCGCTTTCAAGCGAAGTCACGACATTGCGTGTTGAGTGGTGGAACTGAACGCCGCTCTTTATCTCTACCAGAGCGAGGAAATGAATATAATTTGAATATAATCTCCGCAGTGGGGCCGAACCCACAATCGATCGCGTTTACAGTCAGACGCTGTCTCACTGCGCCACGATCGGCTCCAATTATGTCACTAAATAAATAGATAAATAAAACGAATCGGTCATGTATTCATAGGTTACCTTGGTAACATTCTATTTAGCAACTGCTCAGTTTTCTTCTTCTCCATATCGAGCTGTTCAGTTCTTTCCTTAATTAATTCTTCTAAATTATTGCTATATTTTTCTAACATTTCGAACATTGAATCGACAATGTTAACTTTTCTGAAAATGTACATATTTAGTTTAATTAGCGACACTTTACACTATGCTCCTACGTGACAGTAATAAGTAATCATAGTTACTATATAGATATTTACTTATAGCTTAGAACACTAAGTATTTTAATTATTTTAACTATAAATGTTGGTATCGAACTGCGCTGCAGAGACAATAAATAATTGAAACAATAAACCAAGCTTGTATATTTGCTAGTATGTATACTGGTAAGTATGACTTACCGCCCCCGATGCATGTGGCGAAAAATCTCATAGAGACGATTAAAATCTGGCCTTAAGTCAGGCTGCTCGCTCCAACACTGCCGCATCACGCTGACGGCTTCGGGCGGCGCCGCGCCCATCGACACTGACGGCCGGATCAGAGGCGGCGGGTGTGAGAGTTTGTCCAGAATCTCTGTAATTTTATTTTTTTTAATATTATATAACAAATTAGTCTGTTTTCTGTCAATTAACATTTGGTACGTATCATTGTCTTTATAATTTTGTCAGTTCCAATATAAACAGAATAAAAGAATATACTTAATCAGTCATAAATTACTCTTATTAATATAGAAGTCTTAATATGCGAATGGATAAGTCACTATGTTCATGATATCATATTAGTGCACAAACCTTCTGGAGTAAGAGAAAGCATACAGTAGGGTTCACCGCGCACAATAACTTCCTGCATGATTATAGCGAAAGAATACACGTCCCCGGGTTGCGTGCCTCCGGGAACCGTCGACGAACTTGCCTCGCGAAGAATTTCAGGAGCCGTCCACAATAAATCTAAACATGTAATATCATAATTATTTATTGAGAAATATAATATAAATGTTGAGGGTATTTTTTATATTCTTAAAACCACAAGTATAAGTATTGTATAGTAAAGACTTATAAGACTACAATTAAATATTATAAAAGTAGCAATTCAATGTATTTCAGCAAGTACTAGATTTCTTAAAAATATTTTTTTTTAATAAAAAAGCATATAAATAATATTTAAGATACCCAGGGATGGGTGCTTGTATTTATTAGAGCACTATAGGACCTAATCAGTTTGTAACAACACAATCATCTAATTTTCCTTTCGTATAAGTTCGCTGTTTCTTTTTCCCCAACTCTATATTCTAATATATATGTGTCTTCCCAGCATCTTATAATGGTCGTATACCTATTACTCTCTATAGTTGGTAATTGCTCTACATGATGATACACTCTAACATTGAAATCTTTTTTAACATTATGTGTATTTTTTTTAATATTTATATTAATATTAAGACAAAAGTTATCTAAACTATCATAATCAATGCATCTTATTTTCTTAGATCATATAATCACAAATTAACATTTTACTTGACGCAATGTGAAGGTATCAGTGATGCTAGTGCTGCGTGTCTCGTCGGCAGAAACATGTAAACGAGCGCCTGAATGACCAACATGAATATTCCTTACGAGCTAAATTCAAAGCTAACGTGTCTTGTATTGAATTGAATCGTTAGAGCAAAATATTACAATTTACGCAATTTTAGTTAAATTCCAATTAGAAAAAATATATTTTAGTAATATAAATTTGATAGATAAACACTACATAGTTACCGCGCGCAGCTCGAGGTGGATAAGGCAGTGCTTGAGTCGAAGCAAATGCGGGAAGACCATAATCCGTAATACGCAACACCCAGCGAGAGTCGACCACGCAGTTTCGTGAGGACAGTCTGGCGTGCACGCGCACGGGCGAAGAGTGCAAGTAGCGCATGCCGCGGACTAGGTCAGTCAGCAGAGAAAGCCGAAACGTCCAGTCTAGTCGTATGTCATCGGCTACGAGAACATCTTCCAAAGAGCCTCGGCCACATGCTTCGAACACCAATGCGGGGCGAATTTCAGTTAAGCAACCTATATAAAGCATATAAGTAATATTCATCATATCATGAAAGCCGGTTGAAATTTTAAAAAAAGCAGTATTTTACTTAAAAATCACGCCCTCGGCTGTGTATTTTGTCTTTACCTATAAACGGGTTTAGATTTTCATGTCGAAGGCTCTGCATCACCAACAATATGTCGATTGTTTTTCGGCGCAACTCAAGTGCCGCCGCTGGTAAATATTTCATTTGAACAGGGTCACCCTAAACAAAGTGCATATGTTTTAGTCAACCTATGGATAGAGATTTTCAGCTTTTATATATTATTATATTAATTACTTTTAACTCATACCTTGTATCTAGTGCGGTTGTCGGGCGCCAGACGCGTTACACTACATGTAGAGGATGGTGCTGACTGGCCGAGCGGTTCCGGGCGCTTTAGTAAGTCCGGGCGCTCTGGTTCGGGACCAGCAAATTCATGCAACTGTTGAAGCAAAGAGATCATAGTCTCCATGCCTTCGCCGACTCTACGACGCTCGTCAGCTGGAAATTGAAAATCAGCAGCGGCAAGAACTGGGACGGCACGTGGTCTTCGCGGAGTATGTCGGTAAGCCGCACGCTTAAGAAATACAACTCCTGCTGCCAGAGCAGCGCACATTATGCACGCTGCACACATCAGAACAATAGCTAATTGCGCCAACTGAGCGCTATGTAGCGCCCTCGCGTCATCCACGTCCTCGGCTGTGTGGGTCGCGTCCCATAGTTTCAGCTCTAGCTCTCCAGATGTATCAATAGTAACCGTCGTTGCCCATTCTTCAGATTTGTCTATTAATCGTGTTGAAGAAGTCATAATGGAAGCCATGCGTCTCCACTTTAATGATTTGTTTACAGCATCAATTTTAAATAAGAGAAATTTGTTATGAGAGACATCAATTTTTGTGGATTCAGTTTTTATATATGATGACGCAGCTTTAAGCAGTTCATCGTATACAGCACGTGTAGAGGTTTTGGCTTGGAACATCTCATCAGTCAGCATAAATATACGATTTGTAAATGCTACTCTAATCGCTGCCACGTCAATATACTCATCAACTCCACCTTTATCATCCGATACTACATCTTGTTTTCTCCGAAGGTTAACCGATACACGCTCGGAATTATTTTCTTTATTATTTGTGTTAATTCTAACGTTATCTTCCGTTTCATACTTATTTTCAGTTTGATTTGACTTACTCATTGTGTTCGATTTGAATATATTTTGTATAGTATTATTGATTTTTTGTGTTTCTTTTATATGGACTTCAATGGAGCGGGTCACTTTCATTAAATTATTTCTATATTGAAAAAAGTTTGATAGAAGCTCTGGTAATTCTGAGACAGTTGTCGATTCGAATTTTTGATGTAAATTAATAAAAGGCTTACTGATCTCTGACACATTACTTGTATGTAAAGTTTTAAATTGCTTTGTATTTGTGACTTTCAGAAGTAAAATTTCTGATCTGTTTAGGTTTTGTCCTATTTTATTAGCTGCAATTGACAAGTCGCACACTACAATGACTGAAAAAGATACAAATAATAATATTTCGTTTTACATGAACAGAATTTTAAAATAAAATATCATGCTCAACATGCTCAACATACTTACCATGAGGATGAAAACTTGGTATTCTAGAAGGTAGTGTCATATATCTCACAAGAACTCCTGCTTTTGCAAGCGCGTGCTCTACATTTAGTAACGCCGTGTTGCACTCACTGTCGTCCGTCGATGAAGACAGCAATAACGCACTTCGCCATGTAAGAATTTTAGCTATCTCTACCACTGCAGCGCTGCGTGCTTGGGCGTCGTTACATCCCAAGGGTTGTGGACGACGGAGGGCCCGGGCTGCCGCCACAATACTGTTACACACTGAAGCTCCCGGCCTCCCACTTGACACTACACCACCACCGGCCTCTAGTACTCTTAGGGCGGCACGAATTACGGTAGTTTCCCAGTTAACTCCACAAGTATCTATAACAATAGTTAACCTACTAACGATCACCGGTTTCAAGCAATAAATAATCATTTGATAATAAGCGTATCTACCTTCGTAATTAAGTAAGCGATAGGTGCGAGATAGCTTCTGTTTTTGAGAAGAAACATATTGCTCCCAGTTACTTTTGGAATAAAGCGATGGATCTTGCATATCACAGCCAGAGAGTGCCACGAGTAGGAGCGGTGCTGCCGAGGCATCAGGCCGCAGGGGCACAGCGTGGGCGAGGAGGGCGGCGGCGACGAGCGCTGCCGCAGCCTGTAACAGCGGAGGCGGCGGCAGGGCCCGCATGGCGCGCGGTCACGTGACCGCCGACATGCCTCGGCGAGCCCGCGCGCTCCGCTGCACCGATTACTCGCCCGCTGACCGCCTGACCGCGTCAGATCAAACAGTTGCCTCCTGTTCCGTGAATAAGCCGATCGATAGCTGAACGGTGCTCTACGGATATACGGATATAGGGATATACCAAAACTTTGCAAATACATTGTCCAAGCATAGCGTGTATATTTTTATAAAAAAAATACAACCGACATGCTATACTAAAGCAGAATTATGAAATAAATTTCTTATACTTTTATAAAAAATAATATGTGGTAAAGGTTATAAAGTGTTTAATGTAGACCGTATTTCTGTATATTATATGAAAAAACTATTAAATACTATTTGACTTCGCAAGTAACATTATACGGCATAAGATACCATAATATATTGTATTCAACTTCAATATATTCATTATACGTAAATAAAAACTGTACATATTATTTTAACATATAATTCTAACGTGGTGTGTACTTTATGGGCCCACTTTTATTATGAACGGGCTTTACATACGGCTCTTAGATAAATCTAGAGTTATTTACCAGTCAATAAGTTCGAATAGAAAAGTAGGTCGTGCAACACGTTGTGAGTGAGCTCACACATTTAATTTCGAAATATAAAGCGAGATGATGAGTATTGTTCACAAGATGTCTTCTGGCGTTTGAAATAGCATTGTCAAAATGTAGTAAGTAATGAAAATAACTTTGCGTGTAAGCTTAAGGCAGGAGCAAGGTCGCCGCGGCCGGACGTCGCGCGGCGGCGGTCGGAGCGCACTACGAGGCGCCAGGGAGCGTCGCGCGGCGGTGGCCCACTGGGGCGGCGCGGCGGCGCGGCTGCGCGCACTGCGACGCCGGCACCAGCCGCCTCTAGCCCTCGCCTACGCTGCCTCGGAAACTACACTTTATTACGACCAATAAATAACTTTGTCCCTTTGTAATATTGGAATATACTTGGGAACTTTACTAGGAGTACTTTGTGTGTTACAAACAACAATACACGTGAGCCTTTCACATTGAATATTTCTGTTATATTATTATTATTATTCTATTTTGGATCACTTGTCTGCCTCGTCTTTCATAGTATAAAGTACATTGGTGCCGATCGCTTGGACCGTTACTTGTTAACACGACTTTAAATCCCAAAGTTGAATATTGACTGATCATACCGGTAATACATGTGTACCGTCAATAAAACTATTTGAAAATCATGCTGTAAAGGATTACGAAATATGTCTGAATAAAGAGATATTAGTTAGAGTTTATTAAACAACAAATTATTATAAAATATTCTTTATTCAAATTTGTATGTAAAAATAAAAAATATCATAGAAAAATATATATATAGAAAAATATTATTTACACTCTAATCAAATAAATACTTTTGGGCATTTCAAGATTTGATCGTGTATCCCTCTGAAACCTCGCGACAGAGCACTCTGACCATTTTACTTGATGCCACTTAAAAACATTATATGCCGTTAATAAATTATTTTTTGAGTACATGTTAAGTTTAATGTTTCTTATTAGTTATCACTGGCTGGAGTATCTGCAGCAAGTAGATTCCCTCCCGCGACTGCCTCGATACGCACGCGGTCGAGGCGCAAGGCTGCGCGGCCCTCCGTCACGCGGAGGTCGCGAGCCCCCAGCCGGGAGTAGAAGCTGAGCGCTGCGACGTTGTTCTCCAACACGTGCCAGTCCACGCGGTGAACGTTCGCTTCTAAAGCCATCTACTCAGACAAAGCACGAGGCGTAAAAAAGATCCTAATTAAAATATATATATATATATATATATATAGAGTTTCAAGGAATTTATCTAATTCAGTAATATTTTCAAAAATAGAAAATCTCCCCTTAATAATTAGTAATTTAATAAAATCGCGTCCAAAGTTATACAGGATGGCAAGATTGCATAAGTTGATGTACCTTGCAGAGTTCCTGTAGCAGTTTGCGAGCAACGCCGCTCCGACGCGCCGCGGGCTCTACATAGAGGTCTTCGACGTAGAATGCGCGTCGCGTCCAACTGGAGTAGGCTCGGTTACACAGAGCGTACCCAACTATCCGTCCTCTCAGCTCCGCCACCAGACCGAAGAACCAGGCGGGAGAACTGTCGAACCCGTCTTCTATGAGATCTGCGAGATATTAAATACTATTAAATACATATACTTTTTAAAATAAATAAAAATTTTGCAATTATACATGTTGTTCATCTTACAATAATTTGGTCATCTATAAGGATTTGGAGCTTTATGAGGCGCAATCGGACACCGGGTGCGGGTCGGACCTGCGCTCGGGGATGTGTTTGTAACTTATATATATACATATTTCCATTCTAGTAACAAAACAATGCTACATTGATTTTCTATTAACGCGCAAAGTGTCGAAGTCATCCGAAATGCGGATAATAGACAATTTAGTCACAATATTTTGTCTACATACCCTCTTATTTTGGAAGTACGAGGAGATGCGAGGGTATTTGTACATTCTTTAGTTATTATTTGAGAAATAATTCTTGCCTTGAACGCTGAGCTTTGGTCCATCTGGCATTTCTTCAAAAGCAGCAAGATCCTGTACATAAGATAAACACATTTCAAAAATTATATTTAGTATGCAAATCTATGTATAATGTAACGTATGACATTGAAACAAAGTGTAGTATATTATATACTCAAATATATTTAACACCTGCTAAATACTTATAGAAACTTTATTAAACTATTGATATATTAGAAGTAATTTAGCCGTATATATAATATACTATAACGTATTGTATAAACAGTCCTTATTGACGCGTCATGGGATATGTAGAGTAAGGCAAGTGTATCATGAAGTGTGTTTTCGATTCACGTCAAAGTGACACAAGTGTCAAAGCCCGCGACTCACATGTATCATGCGGTGCACGAGGGCCGCGTCCTCGCGACGCATCGCGCGTATGGCTGCCACTGCCTCCGCACCACACGCCCTCGCATCATCACATACTCTGTTTGCAGACATCGCCACAAACGTGAAAAGTTGAAATTAAATGTTTTAAGATATTTGCAAGAGACACTACTACTCTAACCTTAGTGTCAGCGAACTAACTACTTTGTGTAACAGAATATCTCTAGACGCGTCGTGACGCACACAGATGTCGCTGTATCAATATACGAATACTTGCTAGAGCTCGAGTCTACAATTTTAATACAATTAAATACAAGTAAATTAGTCATTGATTTATTTGTGTTTTTATTTCAATTAATATTAATATTTTAAAGTGGAACTCTCATCACTCTACATACATTATGTAGAGTTAATGAGATTAATATTTTATTTCTAAGCATATATCCAGTAGGTTTTATTGACTATATTGATTTAAATATTACTTCATTGATTGAGTTATAATTTAAAAACATTTCAAATGTGGTATTTGCGTTTTTTTATCAGCAATTTTAAGTTATTGTAATTACACGCCATCTATGTAGTTCGGTTGGCACAAAGTCCCTTCCTATGTGTACGCGAGCGTGAACGTGTTCCAGTTGAAGATGAAGATGGCGCTGACAGCTGGCTATAAGATGTAAAGTTTGCATAACCTATATTAAATGATTAACGAAAATCTTTAATTTACATCGTATAAGAAGATTGAAAGAAAAATGAAAGGCGGGTAATAATAAATAAATATATTTCATTTACATTATACCAATCTAAATAAAACCTGAATAACACGGCTTGGCTGCAATAAGTTCTAGTCTAGGTGGCACGAATGAATTCATGTAACATTTACAAATTCTTGTAGAGTTGACAACTTTTATTGACAGGTGGCGCTGACGGCGTTCTTTATGTTGTTTATATGTGTGTATTTTTTTAGCTTCACGCTTTTATCCCATATAGCAAGGTAGACAGAAAGTACCTAGTGTCAACACACTCCGTACTTTGCTTTCCACTGAATTCGAGACATTGCGTGTTGAGTGGTGAAACTCAACGCCGCTCTTTGTCTTTACCAGAGCGAGGAAGTGAAAATAATTTAAATATAATCACTCCCCCGAGTAGTGATCGAACCCACAACCGATCGCCTCGTGATCGTTTACAGTCAGACGCTGTCACACTGCGGCACGACCGACCTTAATGTGTAAGTACATTGCGTATAATGTGTTGTACATATAGTAGTATATATACACATGTTTATTAAAGCAATAAATCTTTTTAATACGTAATGCTTATAGAAGGCTCACTTTTTAAAACTTATAATAGCTTGAAACTAAATGAAGTCTGAAAGTAGAGTTTCGATTTTAACAAATAATATAAGCCAAATATTACGATTTTATGTTATAAATGAAACTATTTTATAAGGGTTAATCACGTATATCTTGGTATTCTAAAGTAGACCGTAGTCACAGTTAGACCTGTGTGTGTACAGTCTACCTGTGACCACGGACTACTGTAAAGTGTTCGAAACGTCAGGTTTCCAAAAATATATTATCGAATACCAAAATATACGCGATTAATCCATTTCAAGGATCTTATTGAGATTATATGTTTTATATCGAAATACAGAAACAAAATGAAACTGACTAAGTTAATGAAACATTAAATAATTTATGATTTATTACGATCCACATTATAACTAATGGGCGATTTAAAGAATTCCGTATTTAGCATGCAAATAGCGTTTCATTTCGCCAATCATTACTTAAAGTAGTGTTGTTTAGTTAGGACTGTGCATGGCTACTTAGTCACACACACACAGTCAGTGTACATTCTCTAGGATAGCCTTTTGCATTAATCTTTAAAGAAGGAGGTCAAGATGTACATTTCTATCTTATTGTCAATATAGTCACATTTTGTTTAATAAATAAGATATTAAAAGCCTTTTATTGTTACACACGTCTTACCATACAATGTTGTTCATAGGACATCTTGATTATTTCCTGTTCTATTCGCACTTATACGTGAAAGAAAAGTCACGGACACCTTCCTACGACTACGATTTCATGTGGAAGGAGCATAGAACTTAACAGAGGTGAAGTATGCATAAACGAAACTGTATGGCAAAAAGGAATGCAGAAAGTGAATTCTTCATAATAATGCATTGGAAATACACAAAATATGTAAAATAAATGTTATTTACTCCCATACCCTTACTGATTGACATACCCTTATGTCTTACAAAATACCCACATCGCTAAGGCTACATATAATATTATCAAAATAAATAATCCATAACTCTAATAAAACAGTAAAAAATATGTATATAATTGTATATAAAAATATTGTGATGATTTAAAACAGCAACAGGATATGAATGTATTATTTCTATTTATGTCCTGACTATCTATTTGAACGTGCACATCTTTTAATCTATTTGACGGATTTTAGTGAAACTTTGTTACTGTATAGTTATTAGCTATTAGGCCTTGGTAAGCCATACAATAGGTTGTGAGTAAATAGGGAAATTTACATCTGCTACATTGGAGACCCACATAACCTGTCTCGAGTCCCTAATTGGAAAGTTTTCCGTAACAAGGTATCCTCACGAAGAAAAATTACAATTACAGGCACAAAATTAAAGTATAAGTAATTCCAAAAAAAGAAACCACCAGAAACCATAATGATTTTCAATAATAAAATCTACAAAGCTGGCTATAACAAAACTTTTTCAGCATGACGAGCTCGTGGGTCTGCCAACAAATAAAAAATTAAAGATTCATGAAGAATCAGCTTGTCCAGCTAAATGAATATGTAGCACATTGGCATGAGCTGTCCAGAATGATAGTTAATCTTGATTGATGACAAATTCAATCCAATGGAAGTTTATCATAAGCTAAAATAAGTGGGACAGCGTCAAACGCTGGAGCCAACCATTAAAATCACAGCCGCTTTAAAGTTAGCCTAAGAGTGAGTCAAAGTCCCAGACCAGATCTGACCAGACCAGACCAGACCATCAGACCTTTCACGTGAAAATTATCTCAAGAATTTGAATGAAACTGTTGTTGTTACATAACTATTAACTCTCGACAACATATTGTAATTTATTTTAAAGGATTGACTACGCCCTATGAAATGTTATCAGCCCGCCTAATCTTTGAGAGATACCATTATAATAACTTTCTAAAAGGTGGTCCACATGTTGGATACTTTCTGTTTTGTGTCTGAACACACAAAACGAGGTTCCTGATGGACGAGTGATGAAAGGAGCGCCTGATGTGGAACTAGCGAATATAACTTAATATAACGTTTTAGAGACTAGAGATGATGACGAGCTAAACAAATTGAAGGCCTGGAATATCTGATGTGAAGTCCCAAGATTGTGAAAAAAAATCGAAAATTCATTTTATGCGGCCACTATCGGAAGAAAAAATAGATTTAACCGCAAGAGTAAGTGGGAAAAAAATTGAAAATTTACACTGACATACTAAGTAGTAACATCAAAAATATATACGTAATATGTTTTTGGACTTAAATGATTTTAAAATATTCCAAGCACATAATGAATGTGTAATTGCTGCTCACATTTTCAGCAACTATTTACAATTTTTATAATACACACAAAATCATAATTCCTCTTCCTCATATTGATTTTCATAATATATGATACTTGTTTTATATACTTTTATAGACCATCTCGCATAGCTTTGTTCCGCATTGCAGGGTAGTCGGAAACATCCTAGTGTCAAGACACTCTGTTGATAGCTGCCCGTCATCGAGATATTAAATATTGAGTCGCCAACTCCATGCCACGCTTAGTTTTCTTCAATCAATCAAATCAATTTAATCAAGACGACGTCTGCTAAATAGAGGATATGTCATGTCTCGTTCTTGACATGCAACTTTCTTGTAGAGATGGTGTGCGCCATGTACAGTGGGATTGGAGCAAATATGCATCTCATAAGGAATTTCAAAGAAGGGTCACCCTTCATAACACTAAGATACTAGAGAGAAAAACTTTCCATCTGAAGCCAACATCATAGCCATGGTTTTGTTTTGTTATTGCCGTTGTTAAAAAAATTGGATTTATTCTCGCGAAACGATGAAACTTTTAGTTTAACTTGGCTGCTCTAGATCCAAACTTATAAACACAAATAAACGGTACCCTTATATACAGACACAGACACCCTGAACGGTAGACCCCTTGAGAACTACATCGGGTAACAAATTATAGCATAGGTGCCCGTGTGACTAACTGGCCTGCCTGGTTTCATGTAAGAAATATACCAAGGGACTTCGACATGATTACGAGTTGCGCCTAAAACTCCGTAAGGCCAACCCTTTGTGTGGAAAAGAAATAGAAGGTGGTGAAGGTAGATTAAGACGAGCTGGAACACTCGAATGCTGGTTTACAAATTCTAAAGACAAACTTCGTCCAGTCCGGTGCCAGTGGTAAGACAGCTGTCAACCTAACCACTTATACCATGGTCTTGAAGAACATAGAAATGGTGACACATTCTTGCCATCTTAGTTTGCTGCTAACAAAATGAATGCAAACATCCCTTAAGTGAATGAATACAGGCTGATCGTATAATTTCTAAATATACGTAGATACATTGATACGCGTAATTTTACGAAGATTTAGAAATATGTTTCTGCAGTAAGCTACTCAAAAAGCAATATTGCGAAAATTATGAGTTTTTTTGAAGAATTAAATACAAAAATTAAAAAGATTTAGGTTTTTGATTGTTCCGTAAAGGTAGCGTTTTGTAGGTCATATTTTGTTTTACCCGCTGACGGTTACGCCAAGTTGCGCTCTCATCGACCTTGACAAATAATATCTTCAGTATAAATAATATAGTCCAATATACCAATAGCAACAGCCCGTTGGACATGCGCAGATCATACATACATAAGTGCCCACATCCATGAACCCGCTTGGACAGCGTCCGACTGTATACTTGGTAGTCGGGAGTTTTATACATAATTATGTTTTTTCTAGCTTCACGCTTTTATCCCGCTTAGTAGGGTAGACAAAAAGTACCTAGTGTCAAGACACTCCGTACTTCGCTTTCCACCGAATTCGAGACATTGCGTGTTGACTGATGGAACTGAACCCCGCACTTTGTCTTTTTTTCCAGAGCGAGAAAGTGAAAATAATTTAAATATTATCACTCCCCTGGGTGGGGATTGAACCCACAACTAATTGCGTTTACAGTCAGACGACCCACTGCGCCACGAGCGGCCTATTATTTTACGATTAATTACGATAGTTATTATTGTTAAGTTGTAGCTAATAAATAAAGAGTGTTTCTTCCGTATTATTAAAGACGTATATTTTGCGTCCAAGTTTAAATAATAATTAATTCTAAACGGAAGAAATAAAGACTCTTTCAGTCTTAAATTCCAAAGCGAATTTGCGAGCTCCAACTACTTATATATTAACACTTATTTAAGGTTTATCATTTTGACATTTTTTTAGCTTCACGCTTTTATCACTCAACGCCACCCAACCAGAGCGAAGAAGTGAAAATAATTTAAATATAATATTTAAATATAATCACTCCCTCGATTGGGGATCGAACCCATAACCGATCGCGTTTACAGTTAGACGATGTCCCACTGCGCTACGACCGGCCTCTAATTTTAAATTTTAAATTTGAAAAAAATTATGTTGAAACACCTGTTTATATACTAGAAATATTTGAAGTCCTTTTGCATCTCGCAGCCATTATCTATAGCATTATTAGCGCTGCGTACACTTTGTAATATTATTTTATAACAATTTAAGGTAGATTTTAATATTTGTCGCGAATCGATATAAAATTAGTCAACATAATACATGTGAGGATGCGAGCGACATCCGCGAGGTAAGGGTGTCGCGCTGGTGGCGAGCGTGCGCGCGGCGTGTTGCGTCAGCGCGGCCGGGCGGCCGGGCGGCCGGGCGGTCGGGCGGCGCGGGCGCATGCGCCGGACTCGCGCGCCGTCCTCCGCCGCGCGCGCACTGTGCGCACCGATGTCCCGCTCCGCGCAGTGTGACGGATATGTGCCACCCGCCTGCATCAGATAATCTGCACGACACGTTACACCACTACCACCAGCTCCAGCGCCGCCGACCATGGCGGCTACCAAAACAGAATACCATTTCGGTGAGTACCACGCTGCTCCCCGGCGGCGACTTTGTATATCGAGCGCTGAGCACTCAATCTACATAAGATTCTAGTTCGATTCTAATTGGAAATTGAAATATTTGTTGAATTCACATAAAGTTGTTTTCATTGTTTGAAATAATGCACTACGAGCGGAACCAGCTTCTGTCGCCTGACTGATGGTAAGAAATTTAAGTGTATCAGTAATATTTAATGTTTAAATAATACGTACATACGCGTGTGCTCGTACGTATGTGTATGCTTACGTTTGTAGTTCTAGTAAGTGCCCAGTCGTAGAGCTTTGTCTAATAAGAAAATATGTTGCGTTTTATTTGTTACGAGTAATACGCTCAAGGCGACGGGTCTTGGACGGAAGAAAAGGAAAAGGTTTATTTATAAATTATATATATATATATATATATATATATATATATATATATATATATATATATATATGTCGTTGGTCTCCTAAAAGATGTCCACTATAGATTTCATTGCTTCACATGTTTAGAAAGCTATGTTAGACGTATATATGTATATGCTTCGAAGTGTCTTTACATAACGTCACTCGTCGTCGCTTCCGCCAACGCTCGCCGCGGAGGCTCGTGGAGGCTGAGTGCCGCGGTGTTCGAGAGGTATGCAGGTGTGCAGGACCGGCAGGCAGGAGGCGGCGGCGGGCGGGCGGCGCGCGCAGACACGCGGGAGTCGTACGCTTTATCATCCGACGATTAGATAAAGCAAAATCGCTCAAACTGAGCGAGCGGCAGTAGGCAGCCGCGCGCGCTGCCCGCGGGCCGCGCCCGTTACGGGCTTCCTTGTTATTGTTAGCGAGTGTTGACCGCAGCCGCGACACCTCGCCACCTCCACACCTCGCCGCGGCACTCGTGACCTCCTTTGCGCCGCACCTGTGCTCACGACGCGTTATCGCTCTAATGCCATTTTAATTACCTTACTTACTTCAGTTTCCAATGTGAAAACATCAATACGAAGAAATTCGGAGAAATGAAACGCGTTACAAGAGTAAATGTAACCAAATCGGTGAGTAGATTTTTATAAGCAAGATTGCAAATGGCAGCTTGAGGTAGACTCGTGTCGTGTCGCTCCGGAGCAGTCGCAGACAAGCGCGTCTGCCGAGGCACTTCCGCCCGCCGCCGGTAACGCCACCCACATGTCTCTATCTGTACTTGCACAAAATATTACACACTTCTCATAAGTTTTTCATTTCAAAATTTTCTATTTTTTTATCGGTTTTTTATGTAGACAAAAAATGTTGTAATCAGCCATAACATTTTAATAATAAATAATACCCTTGCATTAGTAAGTAAATTATAAAGCCCTACTAGATATCTGCTGTTGCCGGAGTGTTTTGAAACTATTATAGATATTAACATAATTTCAATTTTCCGCAATTTTTGATATGTTACAATTACCACTTATTGCCGCTCACAGCCGCTGCGTCTAATGATACGTATATACCTAGGCAGCGTCTGTAGGGATTACAATATATGGACTCATTGATATGATCGTTTATTTCAGTAGGAATAATATTATCTCACTGATTTTGGGGTTTTGAAATTGTCTGCATTATCTTAAGATAACTTAAAGGTCATTCTGACAGCCTTACAGCTTACTGCTTCGGAGAAGCCAACATTTTGTTTCTTCTTGTTTTTTTGTTAGCAATAAAAATATAATAAATAAATGTAACTGTCATTTCACTTCCTAGCTCTGGTAAGACAAAGTGCGTTGAGTTCCACCGCTCAACACGCGTTGTCTTGTATTCGGTGGAGAGCGAAGTACAAAGTGTTTTGACACTAGGTAGCTCTTCTCTCTAGTTAGCTTCTTCTACCCTGCTATGCAGGATAAAAAGCGTGATCTTAAATAAAATTATCACTCCCCAAGTGGGGATTGAACCACAACCGGTCGCGTTTCAAATCAGGTGCTGTTTTGTCCCGGCCTTATTTTAACATTATAAATTATTTTATATCTGGCAACATTTCTTATTAAGCAACAATTGATACACGAATGACGGTCGCGGGAGTGATATAATTTGACGTACCAACTCTTTCAAAACCATCAATGACACTGATCAACCAATCGACCAGATCGATTTAGCCAGTAGGTTGGTAATAGGTACAAATTTCTCGAAGTCACAATATAAGAATAAAAAAAAATCAAAATTAGGTGTAGAACTTTGGCAAGTTGTCAGTACAACTCGCAAGACAAAAGTAAACTAACTGAACATGAACAGAATATAAAACCAAGTCTACTTTATTAAAATCACTGTCTGTGCTCGCGGCTTCGTCCACGTGGGATTTAAAATCTCCTAACTCAGGTTTAGAGATCGAACCAACCTCATTCGTCTCTCGAATAGCGAAACACTTGTCTTCAGGCGTCGACGCTACTTTATCATAATAATTCTTGGGTCAAAAACTGTTTAGAAGTATAGTGATTTGTCGACTGCTCCCCTGCGTTACCGGGTAGGTTACTGCCAAATCAAACGTACACGTATATTACAAAAATAATATAAGCCCGAAGGCATCTAATAAGAATTACATTAAAGAGGGAGCTTTAGCCAGTTTAAAACTTTTACCGCCTTCACCTCAGGAGCTCAGTTATTGTCATGTTGTGGCGTTGGGCGCTGTGTTCTACTACTCAACACGCAATGTCTTGAAATTTGTCAGAAAGCGGAACACGAAACATCTTGCTAAGACTGGGTACATACTGTCTACTTGACCTTAATAAGATTAAGCGTACAAACATAAACTGTTAAAAACACCAATGATACCAGTAAAGTATATATGTTATAAACATTTCATTGTGAATATTTTGAATACTTATATAGTGGCGTGCTAGAAGGAAGTGGCCGCGTAAAGCTTTTCCAATTTCCTTCAATTTTCTTCATCAAAAAGTACTTATCAAGTTACCTTTTCTTAAGGCCTTATATTTACAAGCCCCTAAGGATCCACATCAAAGACTCGAAACTCGAAAGTAAATAATAGGCTATATGTTTCCGAGGACTAATAACAACATAACAAAAAGTTAGTAGTTTTTACGTGAAAGGCAACCAATAAAAGACAGATAAAAAATCATAAAATTATATATTTGGGTCGTTTAATTTATATGAAGTTTCCTATTCGTAGTTCACTCTTTTACCCCGTATAGCAGGGTAGACAGAAACTACCTAGGGTCAACACACTCCGTACTTCACTTTCCACCGATTTCGAGACATTGCGTGTTGAGTGGTGGAACTCGACACCGCTGTTTGTCTTTATCAGAGCGAGGAAGTGAAAATAATTTAAATGTAATAACTTCCTCGAGTGGGGATCGAACCCACAACCGATCGCGTTTACAGTCAGACGCTGTTACACTGCGCCACGACCGGCCTCAACTACTAGTGGTTTTTAAATTATATTCAATGTACAGAAATAAATCCGTTTATACTTTCATTATATGAGAGACTAATGTATCCTATGAAATACAAGTACGTCTTCCACCTGACGCAGGACGATAGTTATATGGTCCTGCGTCAGCCTCATCGACTTATGTCATTTAAGTGGAGGTACTTGTATGGGAGAAAAAACAAATACATTGTTTTTATCAAAAACAGTTTTAAAGCTATTTTATATTGAATGAACTAATTTTCCCTGATATAGAAAACAGAATATAATTTACTATTTTTATTTATTGAAATATTTTTTTTTGAAAGATTGTATACAAATTTGAATACATCAGAATTCGAACCCACGCCTCTTGGAAACCGTCAGAGTGCTCTGACCACTAAGCCATGCGTTCCACTACCGGCTGCGTCGATTGTTATATATTTGTTACAACTCCGAATTCAACCCCGAGCTCCTTTAATAGTTTGGTTTAGAAAACATATTTTAGATTTTCGCCTACGTTCGTAAAATAGTGCTACCTATACTTACTTCATTCTAAATATTATGTATTGAGTATAACAAGGCCATGAAATAGATTTTATATTGTTCAAGTCGTTCTTAGCAGAAATATTGCTGCTTATATACCTAGTTATTATTATATTAAACTTTTGGCGTAAAGCGGAGTACGGAGTGTCTTGCCACTACATGTATTTTATTGCACTAAAATTCGACGAAATGTCGAATGTAGCATATTTCAAGCCTAATTTATTATTGTATTGTGCTTAATGTAATGTATAATACGTAAACATCTGTTGCGGTCAGCTCCCGTCGCAGCACGTCAGCATACTGTCAGTATGAAATTGCCTTTGGTGTAAATACAAAAGGTCGTCTACTTACGTTTCATTGATGAGAGAGCAATGTTTTGGGTTTTGTGTTTTGATTACATTTCATTCTTTAAAAACTAATTCACCGCCGCGCCGCCAGGCCGCGTGTAGCGCCGGCCGTCACGTACTAACGTGCCTTTACATGGCTTTACCTTCACGCTGCAACACTATTGATTTGAAGAGCTCCACATTTTTCTATTTTTAATTGCATTTTCTGAAAAAAATTATACATATCATTGTGACTCAAAAAAATTATGAAAATGTATATTTTGAATTTATTTTTGTTTTTTAATATTAAATTTATCATACAACAATAGCGTTATGCTTTATGTAGAAAAAAATATAGAGCCGTCGACCTGATTCACATTTAACTCGACGGTAAAGAGCGCGCGCGGGTGCGGGGTGGTGCGAGGCGCGGGGGCGGGGGCAGCAGCGATAAGAGCGCCCTGTGCGCCCGCGCTGACCTAGCCCGAGCCCCCCTCGCCCCTCCTCCCCGCGGTCCCCTACCACACCGCCGCATCCTCCACATCGCCCTCTGCAATTCTCTCTACTCATCTATTTATTCAGAACTCTATTATAACCTTACATTCATAGTCGAAAGGCACACAAATAAACCATTTTACATTTCTTTTATATTTACTGCTAAATATGTACCTATGACTGAGGCGAAAAAATTTATAATGATTTGAAAAAAATTGCTTTTTTTTATTGCTCTATCCGTTTACATGAGAACCAGCAAGGGTATAATTTACATATTTCATAGAAGTATTTCCAATAACACAAGTGTTCACATTCGTAAGCGCGCATCACGGACGCCGTGCAATTTCACAACAGTGACAGAGCTGGTCGCCGGACGTGCCGCGACGCGCACGACAGCCGCGGCGCTTCGTGAGAAGTACGTGAACAACACAATGTTACATGCTGCCTCACGGTAACTTTACATTGTCTGTAAAGATGCGCACGTCGAATGCAAGAAAAACAATCGTTTTAATACATGGAGATATATTAAGACTACCCTTAACGAGGAGTTCTTAAGGGAAATTATTTGAAAAACCTCTTCATACTTCAGTTACTGAAAACAACGCTCTACTTTAAAAGGTTCCTACTACAGCACTCTCTCAGAAACATCACGTATGTGGAGTGGGTCTAGTTGGTGTTGTAATTAAATAAAATTAACCAATATTTTATTTAATCCACGTTATAATTGGTCGCGCTTATCAATGTCAGAGCCCCAAGACACAGTGTCTTTGCTTTTGTAATGTAATGTGGTGATAACGAACAGGTTGAGTTTCGCACACCTTCACACACACACACACACACACACACACAGCCACTTGAAGACAAATTCATGTTTAATGTTTAATCAATTTAAAATGTTATTTTCAAAAGCACTTTTCATATGTTGAGGTTAATTTTGAAATATTTGTTGAGATCTTAGTTACTTGTTACGATAGGTTTCTCGATATGAATATCATACTTTAGTCTGAGGGATAACTGTTTAGAGACTAAATATTAGATATAGAGATGCATGATGTATATATATCATTATAATTCATAGTATCAGTGAAGAGATAAATTTGTTATGACTGGGCGGCGGCAGGCGGCAGCAGGCGGCGGCGGCACCCCGCCGTAGTACAGCGAGCAACGCGTTACGTATGTACTAAATACTTATCGATATCTCGATAAAGCGCGTATAAAGATTAACATTTATGAATGGTAATAATAAACCGTCTCTAATAGCATTATCTGAGGCGAGTTCCATCGCAGCGTCGTTAAAAAGTAGCAGAGAGATAAGACGTGTTTACGTCGGGAGGTCATGAGATACGAGCTTACGTAACACGTATGCGTGTACACACACAGACATACATCCGTACATGTAATGTATGTAATGAAACTTTTGGAACTCTATAATCTGTAAGTAATTCCTATGAATTTGATAAAATTTACATATTAAAAGAATTCTTTAAAGAAGCTATTTTAGAGACGCACGAGTCTCCTCTTTGCCGTAATTGTAATCAACGTGATGGAGTAAAATATGTGTGTTATAACGTTTAAACGCGACACGCCGCGGCGCGCAGCAGCCACGCGGCGGCGGCGCGGCCGCGGGGATTGCTTTGAATGGCGAGCGCGACCACATGCGCCACGCTATGGCCAGCTAGAATGCATTATAATCCATATGTACGTAATATAATGTAAAAATATTAGTGTATTAATAACTTTGGCCACTTTATTGTTCGTGATAAAGTCAATGTTAGTTATTCAGTTTACTTCTTCTATTGCTTTCCACAAAGCCTATCGGGATCAATCGACTCTCTAATAACTATTATTCAAGAAATGGCCTATTTGTCTATTTTTTTTTTCAGATTATACCTCAAACAGTCATAACTACTTGTATACGCCAATTTGCTAGTGACATTTAGTTAAAAGGATGTGTTCAAATATTTCCGGGGTCATATCTTGTAGCCTAGAGTTGTGTCAGAGATATTGTCATAGTCCACATCTTCATACGCTAATAGATCTACGATAGATCTGACGTATTAGTTTATATTTATAAGTTTTAAAAGGTATATTAGTTAAATAATTCAAACACAATGCTTTTAATTTCTACTTGAACTACTTTAATATCTGCAATTTAATACACAGAGTTTCGAATTGAGACAGAAAGTGGAGTCGTGTAGCAAATGAGCGTAATTTGTCACGACGAAAGTCGATATAAAATCGTTTGTCAAAAATATTTTACTTCTAGTTTTTAATATTTTCAATATATTTTCTAACTTTTAATACATATTTATGAGTGCAATGTGTTTACTTATCTTCTTTTTATTGAGCCCAGTCCAAAACACAACAGAAGCCCGTTAGTGCTTCCACATCACAATGTTTATCTCGCACGCCATACAAACCACGAACATGGAAATGCATTTTGGTTTTAATTAACAATAATGTCGTCGAAATACAACACAAGTGGAATAATGAAGACATGAATGATCACTGATGACAGATATATTTGTTTTTGGATTGCTTATGAAACAAATCCATAGATAATAGACTTTGAATACATTCACTCTATAACAAATGTCAAAATCTATTTTCATATGTTATTGTGTTACAAGACTTTCTTAATATTTGTTAAAATCTTCATTGTGAGAATAAAATATCATGTTCAGTTTGCTTGGCTTTGCTTGAAACATGCCTCAAAATTATTTTTTTAACAACCCCCCTTTTAAAAATCCTTTTAAAATTATTACGAAAAATTATAATATTATAAAAAAAAAATTATTACGAAAAATTATAATATATTTTTACGGGTTTTGCAAAACTTTACATCTTTTTCTTATGTAGAATCTAATGATAGAGCGCTACGCTCTTCACGTCTCCCAATGTTAAGCCATAACATAGTGAGTGGAGCTATAGGATACTATATCGGGATATCATGTACTTTACCTTACCTTACCATGCGTTTCTACTTATGATTCCGATTTATGGTTTCACTAAGTTTAAAATTACCTTTCTATTCAAATTTTAATGCGATACGATTTCAGGCATGAGAACGCTATAAAATATGTTATTGTCTTTCTTTATATTAATAAAAAATCTTTATTTTTGGTTCTACTTGATTATGGTAGACTATTGTATCAATATATTAAATCCATTAGGTACGCAGTCACGGCCGTGGGGTCCGCTCGCTTCAGGATTTACCAAAAACTTAAAAGAAAAATATTATTTAAAATAGTACATTACTGGTAAACGGTAATAGCAAGTAGCGTGGCGAGCTCAACGAGTAAGGCGGGCGGGGTCAGGCGGTGCGGGCGCGGGGAGACGCGGGGCAAGGGGCAGGGGCGGGCGGAGGGGGAGCTGGTCTGATAACGGCTGAGCGCGACCTCCGGCCCCGCTTCAAAATATTAATATCTTATTTATTTAAACTGTCGCCCCCTGCCTCCCCCGTCCCTCCCCTGCACCCGCTCCACGCCTCGGCAACAGCAGGCCTTCATTAAAATTGTTTTTGTCAGAAAAAGCAGTTTCGAACAAATTGAATTACGTTTGTAATTACGTACACCACCACACCGCGCGCCGCGACACCGCGACACCGCGCCACCGTGACACCGCGACACCGCGCCTCGCCGCCGAGCTAATTAACTAAATAGTTAACGGGTCGTGTGATCGTCTTACCTACGTACGCAGTGTTCACTGCACACTGCACACTGCACACTGCACACTGCACACTGCACACTGCACACTGCACACTGCACACTGCACACTGCACACTGCACACTGCACACTGCACACTGCACACTGCACACTGCACTCACAACTGTATTTGCCACATTTTCACAATTCCTCTACGTCTGCTAAAGCTCACACGCTATATCACTTAAAATTATTACGAACTCCTTAGTATGAACTCTAATTAAGTATTTAGATGTTTCGGTTTTTTTTTCAGAAAAATATCAAATATCGCGATATAAATAATTTTATATGCATCTCTAGACTACAAGTTATTTCTATGCCCAAATTCATTAGTGTTTATTCAGTACAAACCAACAGACGGACAAAATTTATACTGAGTTTATTATTGACAGTGTGTATAAACATAGGTAACTAAATTTTTCCATATATATTATACTCTTTTATTATTTGTACAAATAAGTAGATAAATTATAGAACAAGGTAATATTTTTATGAATATATACACACTTACTAGGCTATTCACTAGGAAGAGGATTTGATGCTTTTCCTTATATAATACTGATTATAATAATAACGAGAAATTAGTAATTCTCTATAATCGGATAAATATTATGTTATTTTAAATACCACTTTACGAGAAGAAGTTGCTAATGGAGTACAGTTTGTGACAATTACTGTTAAATTATAAAAAGTATTAATTGTGCCGTTACTCTGTTTAGACACTCCGCCGCCTAATGACCGCCAATTAAAAAGTAAACAAGTTTATTTGTACGAAATCGATAAGTGACCAAGCGACTGAGCTGAATGGAATTGCACAATGTCGAGTAAATATCGATATCTAGTAATTAAATTAGGATTATTAATTACATTCCCTACCCTTTGGCAAAACCAATGTGGATGGAGGAGTATTAGATTACACACACTTAGATAACTTTAAAGTATTAATAAAAAAAAATTATTAACATGTAACACACACTGCTGTATTTGACATACACTTCTGTATGGTATACGTATGTACGTTGCTATAGCGAAGTGCAATCTACGGATCAATCATTATTATTACCAATGCCTTCTAGCATAAATGCTAGATATCAACCGGAAAGCGTATTTTTGTTCTAAAGTTGTTTTATTTATTAAGTGTATTGTCTTATTCTGATCCAGTCTCTCTATATCTTATTCCTTCTTGAAATATTTACAAAATTTCTGAAAGAATGTTACACTTAACTGCGCCTTGTGATTATAAAAACTGAACGCAAATATTTAATGCGTAAATTAAAATAAAGAAATATCCGAAACGTTATCAAGTGTGTAGTTGCGGCTCGCTGTTGGGGCGGATGTAGTTCATAGATGCCGGAAGTGGCTTAGTCGCTGACATGGCTGGTGCTAGTCACGGGCGCATCGGGTGAATAATCAAACAAAAATTCGCAGAGGGTTGTGCCCTTTGTCCTATTGTTTTTGGTTTCATTCCAAAGCAATTAGTCACTAAGTAGTTAAGTAGTTAAATATGAGTAGTGAAGTTTTAATCTATTCGAAGATAATCTTGAATTATCTAATATTGTACCACTTCTATAAGCCTGTGTTTTAGCATAATATTTTCTTAAAAAAAATTAGAAAAAGTTTTATTTTTTTCATTATAAATAGGCTATTAAACTACTACTGGCACCATCATAATAGGTACAAGTTGATAAAATAGGTACAATACCTACAGTTTAGTCAAAATCCATATTTCAATCGACGATATCTATTAATATATTTTATATATATTGTTACCTCGTTAATTCGAAAATTTAATTAAATAAAATTAATCACTAACTACAAACAGAAAGCTAGGCACGGAGCTCTTAGTTTGTTCTACCAGTCTCTTGGTTTGTTTCACCAGTCTCAATTAAAGGTTCCACATTAGGGTTTTCGCTGTGAGGGGAGATAGAATACAATTCTCCGCCGCTGCTGAGTAGCTTACCGTAAGAGGCGAGTATCCCAGTCATTTGATGGTAGGAGGTTAAGACTCCGACTGGCTTGCGACCATATAGTGACAAAAACAATCCGCCAAATATCTGATGATGTGTT
This sequence comes from Dryadula phaetusa, assembly GCA_032432895.1. NCBI lineage: Eukaryota > Metazoa > Arthropoda > Insecta > Lepidoptera > Nymphalidae > Dryadula > Dryadula phaetusa. The sequence goes on from JAOYRS010000005.1 coordinate 42,959, forward strand.
CCGGTTCTATGTTATGTAAACCAGCTTTCCCTATTGCCATCCTTCCTTTCTATATCCACGGGCGAAGATGACCACCTAGCATCAGGTGGCCCTTCTGCTCATTTCTCTCGTAAATCTTAACAAGCATTTTAAAGCTTTTAGCTGAAATATGTATATACTAGACTAATTGTAGACACTAACACGTGCGTACATACGTATAATATGCAATCAACTCGGCCGCGGCCGCTATCTCCGGTCGTAAGCGAGACGTAATTCCATTACTAGCTATCTGTAATCGAGGAGCACTCGGTAATTGTTGCGGTTTTAGCTGCTACTGGTCTGCAGATACTGTGCGGTGTTCGTGTATACATTATTTATTTGTAAAAAAGTAACCTTTTAAAATATTTACTATTTTTAAAGTGTTATTCCACACTTAGGATTAGAAAACATCTTTGAAAAAACGGACAAAAATTTTATACGTTTTTTCGGTCTGAACACATGGCTTAGCGGTCAGAGCGCTTGGATGGTATCCAAGGGGCGTGGGTTCGAATCCCGCTGCGTTCAAAAATTTTATACGTGTCAAAAATGTAACCTTTTAAAGATTTTTTTTTTTGGTGTGTAATGTTTACATTTTTCTATTTTTTATGATTGTTATAATTTGTATGTACACATTAAAAATTCTGCATAAACGAAAACTCAGAGATGACATAGTGTCAAGAGACTAGACTAGACGCCACGTATTGCGCTACCAGGAAAGAGAAATGAAAATAATTTGAACACATTCAGAGCACCATAACCTCAATATATGCGAGTATAGTAACTGTTTTAACACCCTGAAGATAACCATACATCTTCAGCATATACCTCCCGATACGTTTCGTCCTAGATACCCCCCTATTTTGTTCTTGATCTACGCGTAGCCGTCGTTTCCATAAAAAAATAAAAATAAAGTGTAATTATGTATATTAGGATGTTCTAATTATATTCTTTTTATGCTCATACACTGTATTTTTGTAATATAGTAAAGTATCAAAGTGGTTAACTAATTCCGGTTAATTATCTGTTATGTTGAAAAGTATCCCGTTACTATAATATTAGGAAAACAAAAACGTATTTATTTATTATTTACTTGTTTACCATCAATACCGTTTGACATTTTTTAATGAACAAACGTCATTAAATACATAATTAGCTGCCAGCGACGTACTAACTAGCTGGCGTGTGAAATAAACACAAAACAATATAAAGCTGTTGAGCTTTGCTAATGTCACTGTGCTACTAATTTGGGATTAGTTTTAGAAAAAGAAATCTTCAAGAACGCTATCCCTCTCTCTGTTGTCAGTCTCTCATGCTTGAGGATCGTGGTCAGCATTAAGGTTGTACCTGGAGCAAATGACGCGCCTCCACCGGTTTCTTTCCAGCGCCTCTCTCACGACTGTAATTAATATCCAAACATTTTAATTTTAAATGAAACTATTTTAAACGGATCAATCGCGTATATTTTGGTATTCGAAAATACATTTTTGGACACCTAACGTTTCGAACACTTTACAGTAGTCCATGGCCACACGTAGACCAAGGTGGCATTCGTCTGTCAGTTGATTTTAATTTACACATAATAATAACCTACTTAGCCAAAAAGCTATTAACTTTCTTATTTAAATTTACCATACCGCCGCCGCCATAGAGATTGACATAATTATATCCTATACATTTATGCATAGAGATACACATGGAGGTAAGAAAAATTGCAGAATACAAATTGTGTCAAAGAAAAAATATACCTATCTATTTTGGGTAAATCCAAGTAAGCTAAGTCAAAAACGACCTTGAGCAACTGTAGGTAAGCTATCCCTAAGCAAAACTAAGTAAATTATATGAAATTAAATAAGTAATTCGTGCAGCAGCTTACGGTAGTTAAGACAACAAGACGAACGAACAAGAGTCGGTGTAGGTATTTTATAATGTATTTTGCTGGGAGTGTTCACTACTTAGGTACTTGCGTGAAAGCGTGAGCACTGAGTCGAGAACATGCGGGCTGTTGGTGACACGATCAAATGATAATAGTCTACATACTAATGTGATAGATACAGATATGCAAATGTTGCAGTTATTGGATTGTCTTCTGACCTGTAAATGTTTTCCCCTGCCATACCACCAGTAGGTACCATTTACAGTTGGCGTTACACATTAAAGTAAATAATTGTTAATTACGCTAAGAATTATATCAGCCATGTTTGATAATAACGTCATTGTGTGTTTATTTTATTGTTGCAAACGGAATCACTTGATCTTTTGTCTTAGTAACAGCGAGTGCAAACAACAGCGCTCCAGCACTTAGGTATTATCCGACGCGATTGTAAACAATCGTGTCCCAAACTGTACGCAGCGGCAAACCGTATAAATGATGTTGGCGCTTCTGTAATTAATGGAGATAATAATAATAATAACCGGACCACAGAGTATTGAAGTGACATTTAAGACCTCTTTATTAAAAAAATAAAAGTTTATTATTTAATCTGTTTTTTTAGTTGTCAACTCTGAAGAACATGAAATTAAATATATTTTTTAAGATCCTTCAAACTGTTTTCTAGATTAAAGGTTATTAAAGGTTGGTAGCGCGACTTCGTTTGCCTAAATTTTATGACTCTTGTATATTAATACTCTCAAAAGATAGTGGCACTGGAACAAGAATTATACCTCCTTTTCCATATTGAGATATTCTGAGTTTAAGTTATTACCTACAATTTAAAAATAATCATTCCCCGAGCCGGCGTCGCTCTCATGTTCCCCACTTTTGTGTCAGCTTTTTTAATCTATGATTAATATCCATTAATTTTAATTTACTATCAAAAACCCCTTATCATAAATCATGAGCATCTTTTGCCAATACGCCACTTACCTTACTTATTCCTTATAATTTAACTGAATTACCATGCTTCTTCATCAGATATTCCACGTCTTTAATTTTATGTCAAAAAACTTTTGTTATGCAGACTACCTATACCATAAAAAAGTTTTATTCAAATCGGCCCGACATATTCAAAGGCATGCGTACAAACAGATAAACAAAATTAAAAAAGAACATAATTTTATAATCAATACACTGTTTCTAATCTTTTTTTACGATAGCTTGGAATCATTTGCATATATTTTGCTATTTTTATAACTATAACTAAATATAGCTGAAGAGCTTACTAGAACAGTCTTCAGTAAAATGGATTTCTTCTTTGGTAATTACTCGTACAGTACCTGTTCAGGTACACATTAAACAAAGGCTACGTACGACGTGTGTCACTCTCAGAGGGTACTCAGGTAGTCTGGCTGTAACAGTCGCGGTTCCCAGCGCCTTCCGTGTAACTAATTAGTGTATTCTATTTGAAACAAAGAATATAAAGAATTGCATATTTCTGCTAATTGTTAATCCTTTAAAGATCTCCGGCTTTCAAAGTATTAACAAATGCCGACAAATAAGTACATTACTTTTATGACATATTCATACCGGATTACTCTGTATGTACGTCTGTGTTGTGTGACAATGCGTTACATAGCTAACCAAACTGTTGCCACTCAGGTATACTCACTGGCACTTGCCACAAATAATCATAAAAATATCTCTTTACATAATATATCAAAATTTAATTATAACAAAATATGATTTTGATCAACAAATTAAAATAATATTTTATAATTAAAATTAGAATGTTATCAGTGTTTAAAGTTTTTAAACAGCCAAGTTGAGTACGGCGGTGAGGCAGTACGGCGGTGGCAAGAGGTCTTATCGCGCAAGGACGCTGGAACTAGCGCATCCGACCAGCACATGTAACTCATAACTATATTAAGTTTCCAGCTATTAGGATATTATTACATATATGCCTTAAAAAAATAACAATTGAATGATGTGGCGAAATCATAGATGTTATTTTACTTCTCTTCTTCTTTTCCTGGAATTTCCCTGGAAATAGAAAGCTTCTAAATATACCTACAAGGTTCTTAGTTACGAAATATTGGATAAAAAATGTCTATTTAGATAATTTCCTTTAGTAAACGCAGTCATCTCGTGAGAGCGCCATATCGCGCATGTCGCGTTCCATCAGTTGCACCATGTTGCCAAAACATAGATAACGCGGATGGCATTGTTGTGCCAACGCCATGTGCTCCCCGCAACCGGTTGCGCTCCGCTGGGCGTCATTGTGCTCGTATGTACCGGTATGACGGAGACGTCACTGTCATCATTTGCTTATTGTTTTTAACAATCGTCTGTTTTTCTGAACTGTTCTTGTGGTGTAAATCATAATTGGTTCCGGGGCCGGCCTGCGTAATCCGTATCTCAAAACAAAGGCTCGTGGAGCGCGGCTGTGGGCGGCGCTACGGGGAGTCCGCGACACGTCGCACGTTGCACGCGTTTTTTCGCTGCTCGATACTCGGAACCGAGTGCCGCTGCTCCCGCGCAGATTTATGCCCCAAACCCTTAATGTGATAAAATTTATTGATTCCCGGGAGAAAGTGCGCGAGCTGATGATTTGTGGGCGAGCGCGACCCGCGCGACCCGCGGCGGACATGTTTATAGACCGCGCGTTCACGGAAATATTGTAAACGTTCACGACGACCATGATCACCGATGACAGACGTTATGAGTGTTCCCTACGGTTTTATTGCCCTTTTTTAGGTGGTTTTTTCCTACTTAACTGTGATCTGTGCTCCTCGACGTCTCTATTAAATTGTATAATTTAGTAGTCACACTCGAAGTGTCAATTCATTTTAACATCCCTAACATATGAAGAGAGTGATAACCTACTTAACGCGTTAGGAGACAAAACTGTTCTATCGAAATACATTAGAAACAAAACAAGTTAATGAGAGCGTTCTATGTCACTTGTAATACTTATTACACACTCGAGCCTAAACTGTACGTCTAAATAGGTCTTAAATACCTACACACTACATGTTGATGTTTCTTTGAGTGTTCTAATATAAATTAAAAGCTTCCAAGGGTTGTGGAGTATAGTTAGAGTGGTACCACGGGTGGTGATGGGTGGTGTGAGTGGTGATGGGTGGTGTGAGTGGTGATGGGTGGTGTGGTATAGTATAGGTGTCGTGTGCTGTGTCTACAGCAGTACGCAAGGGTGGTGTAGGTCGGCGCGCGATAACGCGCTCACGTGCTGATACTGCTTATCTGCCTCCTTATAGCGATCAGCTGAGCGCTTGTAATCTACACATTGGAGGATATTTACTATACACACGTCCAGTGTGTAAATATAGATTTAACATTGAAAAACATTTCGTACAAAAATGCATTTTTAAATAATTAAAGGTACCAATCAAAGACATATATATATATATATATACATATATGTATTTACTGACGTGGGAGTAGCAGCACGACAAATAGGATTACTAAAACCAACTGAAATGATATCGTGAGAATTTAACGCGGAACGGACTTGAAAAATAGTCATTAAAACTTAAAATATTAATCTAAATGCTTGTTAAAGCTCAATGAATCTAAATGCTTCCTGACAGCTTAAAGCTATCAAATAGGACAAAATTTAAATAGGATTTTAAAAAGGATTAAAAAGGTGGGTACAAAATTTGCGTTGAATTTTTTGGGCCTCAAATATAATATCTTCAAATGAATAGTAATTTGTACGGTAGTGGGTAGAGGGAGTAAGGCTGGCTCCAGCCTCGCGAGTGGAAGGGTGCGTCAGGAGGCGGGCCGCGGGCTGCCCGCGGGCGCGCGGCCGCCGGCGCCCGGCACTCGGCAGTCCTCGCGCGAGCGTCACTGAGAGTGCACGCGCCGAGTCACTACAGCGTGACTTGTCAGTTAGGTTAGTGTAGACGTCCTCGGACGAAAGTGTATACTTAGTTACTAGTTATAATGTTGCACGACGCGTGGCCCTCCGCCTGGCACCGCGCAGAGACCTTCGAGCTCGACGCCTACATCGATGAAGTGAACAACAATTGCCTAAAAGGTTAGTATTCCGCCAGTAGAATCTACCTGCGTCTTCTGTTTGTGTTCATACCTTGAACTCTAGAGTTAGGGAACGATCGTAACTTTTAGAATATGAATATTGTACATCTTTTTTTGTGTTTGATTCTCAGCTGTCATTTGGTATAACGTCAAGCTCGTGACTCATATTTAATATTAATATAGGATGCTGTAACTGGTCCGCGTTGTAGTCGGAACAACTTTGTAGAAGTTTCTCATTTACTATTTATTGTAAATACGACATGTGTCTTGCGTTGCGTTCATTCGGTCGCGAGTCGCGAGTACTGGAAGCAATAAGAATGATAGTGTTGTTATTGTCTGCACACACGTGTGTGTCCGTACGCTGTCACACGGCGGCGAGGGCCAATGAGCGCTCCCGAGTAACAGACCGTTGTGTGCGCAGAGGGCGAGACGGAGTGCGGCGTGGCGGGTGTGGGGGGCGCGGACAGCCCGCCCCCGCTCGGGTTCGGCTACGCCCCCGGCGGCGGCCTGTCGCCGTCCCACTCGCGCAGCTACCAGGAGCTGCGGCCTGCGCACGCGCACGCGCACACTCCACACGCGCGCGACATGCAGACCTACGCGCACATCGAGGAATCGCTGTTCAAGTCCCCGGCGGCGGGCGCGGCGGCCGGGGGCTCCACCGACGGTGCCTACCTGCGCGGCCGCAGCCCCGAGCTGAGCCCGTCGCCGGAGCGCCGCGACGACTACCGCGCGCTGCACTACGAGCCCTACGCGCCCGCGCCGCCCCCGCCGTACACGCACGACCATCATCATCACGTCGACGGGTGAGTTTTAAAATCATTTAGTATACTATTTATATTAACTAACTATAGTATTAAAATCTCACCGTAATAATACATCGATGTAAAACGCAGAGAACACTGTCTTAGGAATAACAATTATCAAGAGGTCGTTACACACTGATAAATAATTTTGACAATATTCACAAATGAACCGGAAAGAGGATTTTCATTTGGTCGCTTGAGCAGTGGAGTGTTTGGAACACTCCACTAATAGTGTAATACATTAGGTGACGCGCCCTCATTAGCTGCTCACTGCGTTACTCCGTTACTGCGCTACTTGCCTGTTTGTTATCTTAATTGCTCCTCCGCAAAACATTTCGAACACTCACTTGTTTGACTTTTTCCAAAACGATCATTTTAGGAAATCTCTGTTGGCTTAAAATTATACTTAATACATATGTACTACGTATTGAATCAATATAAAGAAAGCAACACGAGATATTTGATCTATGTATAGAATCTTAAATAAGTAGACATGTTTATAAAAATAATATAGTTAATATTATTATTATTAAGGATAAATTAGGCTAAATCTAAATTTCGACAAACAAGTACTTGACCGTAGAAATATACAGACCGTTTTCCTTTCTGCCTAACGTAACCTACCTTGAGCTAGCTAGACCAAAGAAATGGTAACATTTTAACACGTCAACAGTTTGAAGTAAGATCAACACGATTGCCATTTTATTTGTAAAAACCATTGACAATGTTGTAAGTACATCAGACACCACCAACAAATAGAGATCTCCATGGTGTCCTTACAATATTACACTTAATGAATACTTGTTATTTTCCTTCCAGTTTATATTTATTAGTACACCAATGAATTATCCTCATACCTAATGTATGTTGGAACAGCGGCTCGTTAGTTGTGTCGACGAGTTTACTTTGTAACGATATGTACTTACAATACAATGTTATTCGTAAATCACAAATTTATTTTTATGATAATTATTATTTTTGTTTAAAAACAAATTAATACACCAGCTATTTACTGAATAAGTCTGTTTGCATTATTTATGGCTTCAAATCTTCATGGAGGTAATATAAAAATGAGTAAATAGAGAAAACAAGGCGTTGGGGTACGTCTTCTAATAAGTGTGAACTCTAGTATGAAGGGAAACAACCAGTAACTATTTAACTTATAGTTGTTTAATGCATGTCAAACTAAATATGCATTCTAGTTAGTGTAACTTGTATAGGTTGGTAACATTGGAAATAATGATAAGATTCATCTTTGTGTACAGACTTTACTTTCAAATAAATTCTAAACTAACTTAATAAGACGATAATAACAGAAACGCACACACCTTTAGTGAATGACATTTGCAGTATCGTTAATAAGTAACTTATTATTATACATATTATTATATATATACTGATAAAAAGACCAGCATAATAAGACCTTTTCGTGGTTCACAAAAATGTTGTAGTTAGAACTTGAATGACTCCAGAAACACACTCAGCAGCGATACAGTGCTCAAATAATTACGCGTGCAATTATGCAATGTTGATAACGTTACGCAACTGTTACATCTGAAGGCGCTCTTATCGCTGTCATCTCGTATCGCGGAACCGCGCTTATCTCACAACAACACTACTGAATCATATTACAATTCGCCCATTGAGTTTATAGTAATTACGAAAAATAAAAAAATTATTACTTGTATTTATGAAAAAATATATAGAATGAAATGACAAAGAATCGGTAATTTCATCACAAGCGTGTACTTGAATAAAGCATATTTTTTTATTTAGTATTGAATTTCTCTTGGAGTACGCAATACCTGATTGAGAGTCCTTTAGTGGCTGTAATTACTGTGCGTTTTGTATTAGGAAATCAAAACATGAGCGTCCCTGAAATGCTATAGTTAGTAATATTGTGAATATTAGTATTAACATTTATCAGCTTGAGGCTCGGAGCAGGTACAGGCGCAGGCGCTACGTGCCGCCGCCCGCGCTTGCGACACGCCGCGCGCCGCATTCCAACTCCTCACGTGCCTCCTCCACGCTCCACGCTTCACGCTCGCTGCAATGCACAGTAGTTTTCCATTATCACATGTATACAATATTGTACATACATACATGTTAATTATCATTAATTCCAATAATTTCGTTACTTTAAATATTCCACAATTAAATATAACACACAAAACGAAATACTTTCCTAACAATACGTACATCTCATATAAGCGGAGTACATAAACGACGGTAAATGAGAATTTCTAATTTGTATTGTTGTTTTTTTTTTAATAATTTTTTTGTGATTCTGAATAAGAATGAACATGTAAATATCGTATTTGCAGTATATTTTGGTACTAAAGCAGCAAAATATAATTAGCGTAGGCAGCGGTTACATTATTTTATTTAACTGATTTCCTCGTCAATTGCGTTCCAATAAAGTGCACAACAGAGAGTCGACAGGTCATCGTTTACTAAAAGCCTCCTGCGGTCGGAGCCTAACGGTCTGCGGTCACAGGCATGTTTTCTTTATTAACTAGTCTAATAAGTAATTAAAAATAACGTTACTCTGCGGTGGCCCGATACGTATTTCGATTATTCACGTCACGACGTTACTCACTTGTTTATTATAAGACCAATTTTTAAATTCCAACTAAATAATATTTATAATTTGTATTATTATATATTTTACTATATTCCTCAGTACTGCGAGCATTAGAAATAATGTTATGAAATCAGTTTGAAACAAACACATCTATTCTATAATAGAGAGAATACAATTTCAGGGGCCATAGCGTACATATATATATATATATATATATATATATATATATATATGTTTATGTTGTTATGTGTACTACCCCCATGAAAATACTTGATCATACTTCTATATCACGATTGGTTGCGGGTTCGATTCCCACTCGGGAGAGTGATTATATGTAGACTATTTTCACTTCTTCGCTCTGGTAAAACAAAATACGGTGTCGAGTTCCATCACTGACAAGTATGGAGTGTCTTAACGCTAGGTACTTTCTGCCGACCCTGCTATGCGGGATAAGAAGCGTAAAGCTAAAAAAATATATTGTTAGCTTTTTTTTGGCATACATATATTATTACACATACTTGTTATGTACATGTACGTAATTGCACGGAGAGCAAGTGTCCATTCACTAAATAACACTTTGGTAGAGTCCGTAAGTTTGGTAGAGCGCTGTTATCGCGCAATTAGCGGCGCTACCCGCACGCGTGTGTGCGTGCCGCGCACTGCGTACAATGTGCACGCAGTGCGCGGCGTGTGTGTGTGTGCGCGCAATAGAGCGGACTGTAGGTACGTACGTTTAATTGCTCCGCTCGTAATAATACTGGCATTGTTTACACAGGCGACATTTATTTTTGTAATTTTATTGTCTTTGGAATGGAATTATCTAGAAGCGTTTCCGAACACTATGCGCTCGTGTGAGCTGAGCACACCAACCTAGTCCCAACTTAATGTCGAGTGGCTGTCTGCTCGAGAGCGTTACGGAAGTTGGGACATCATTTAGCTTATATTGGATATTTATTTGAATTTTTGCTTTAAATACAATAGTTACAACCGTATACAACATCATCTCACTAACATCTGTTCTGTTGGTTCCATAATTATTTAAATACAATTACCATTCTAGTTAGTTTCCGTAAGTAAAAATTAAAATTTTAATATTACAAGTATTTGTTCCACGCGCATACTTCAATATATTTTTAACTTATCATGTTCAGTTTCGTTGTTCTTGATAGAGCATGTCGCGTCCAAGATATTCGTTCCAAGTGATATTTACGCAATATTCGATAGTTCGTTTTGCCGCTTTCAGCTTCACTTCCTAGAAAGATTGTCACATGAATCAGTGTTAGTTTGACTCACATTGGCTGCCATGAGTGAATAGAATAATAGTCGTGTGACGTAAGCGACCAGCACCCGCCTCCACACGAGTTTAAAAATAACTAACCATTAGTTTTAATGACGATTTATCAATAATTATTGGTGTAACAAAATCTGTAACAGCCCGATAGTGGGCGTCTGCAGCGCGCCACGGATGGGAATGCAAGTGTGTACTTGCTGTAATATATCGAATTGACACGTCACGTCTCACGTATAAGTGGCCATCCTATATTACTGTCACAAGAATTCATGATTTTTGATCTCTCCCCCGTTCTTGTCATCAAAGACAATATGCGAATTGGAATATTAGTGTGTTTGTCATATCTATATTAAATAAGACCACCAAGTTCCTAGATATCAGCAAAGTTCTTCAGTAAATTGTAAACTAATGTTTATAGAGATTGACAAGTGGTTGTTATAATTAATATGGAAAACTTTGTCTGTCTATTTCTCAAGAAGATATCAGGAAGTTCTCGGTAGGTTTACCAAAGCTGGCGAAATGCGATCGCCGTCTATCCAGTGTGGCTATGCGGCTGGCTGGAGGCACGCCGACTATAGTAGTTACTCGGTGTAAGTATCGATACGGTTAGAGCCATTAAACGCGCCTGTAGGTGTGAGTTGAAAGACGTCGGTGTGCGTCGCGTTCCGCGAAGCTGAAATGAGTCGCACTTCCGTCCGACTGTTAACCTACTAACGCAGCTCGCACCAGCGCCAGCACCTACCTACTGTACCTACTGTACCTACTGTACCTACTGTACCTACCATACCAGCACGACGTTTTACTACTTTATTTTATTGATTGCTACAGCAAATGCCGTGCCGTGACGAATGGAAAGGTAATTTTCCTGCGACAACACAGGTACAGGTATTTTATGGTCAAGAATAGCTCGTATCGTTTTAAAAAATGTAAAGTCCAATTCTATATGGTATACCCTTTACGTATCAATTTGCTGGGACACGGAACCTAACGACATACATAATCAAGCTAGTTCTCGGAAATACAAAAATAATTTTCCAACTATAAATTGAAAGAACAATTATGGTAAATACATTATAAAGTTACAACATTATAAAGCATTCATAAAATATATAGACTAAAAAAATAAAACGAAATAGATAAATTTAAAAAGACTAATATTTCCATATTCAATAAATACTAACATTGTGCGCTCGTTAAATATATGTACATATAACGACCCACTTTTTGCTCAATGTTAAACAATACGTATTTGACGATCTGGGGATTAATTTATAGCAAACGCGCTAAGTATTTGAGCAAACGCGGGCGGGACGAGAACACCTTACGCAAATATGTGCATACGAAGGTATAGCAAGGGTCTCCTCGGGGAGGATTTTTTCTTTCGGAAACAACGGAAGAGTACAAAAACACTAACCACTATTTAAGCATTATATTTGGTGCGATTCCATTGACAACTATGTCATGACAATAATATTGCGCAATGTAAAAAAAAACAATTCTTTTAGTTATTTTTTTAAATTAAGCTTCACGTGTTTATTTCGTATAACAGGAAGTACCTAGTGTCAAAACATTCCATACTTCGCTTTCCGCCGAATTCGAGACATTGCGTGTTGAGTGGCGAATCTCAAAACCGCGCTTTGTCTTACCAGAGCGAGAAAATGGAAATACCGTTTACCTCCTCCGGCCTCTTAGTTTAATCAATATTATAATATTATTATATTATACATCATAAATTATTGTTTAAGAGATGTAAGTACGTACAGAAGTAACAAGAAACAAAGTAAATAAACATGATACACAAACATACCAACTAACAAAGATCTTATAGCGATGATGATAACACGAACAGATAACAAACATGGTTTTGATTAGGTTTACTTAAAAAAAGCTTAAAGAGCTTAAAAGATTTTGTTACGAGGCTATTATAATTTAGCAGTAAGTGACACAAATTAGAAACGTTTATATGATAAGTTTACTGTTTCTGTTTTACATATAGAGGTATATTAAAAAGAATATTAAGAAAAAGAATTATTAAATAATGAATAAACGCAAATGAGGCCGATCTGATTGTAAACGCGATCGGTTGCAGGTTCCCATTCCCAGTTGGGGGAATATATTTCAATTATTTTCACGTCCTCGCTCTGGTGAAACAAAGTGCGACGTTGAGTTCCGCCACTCAACAATGACTTAGATTCAGCGGAAAGCAAAGCTCGGAGTTTCTTGACACTAGGTACTTTCTACTCTGCGATTCGGGATAAAAAGTGAAGCTAAAGTGGACAAGCGCCGCCTTCAAGCTATAATATTAGGGACTATTACATCGATGGTGGAAGGGATTTGTATTTAAGATAACAACATATATTAATACAGGTTTATCAAAGTCACTGTATTTTAGTCATTAAATATTGCAATTTACATGCAACTGGTAGGTAGTCACAAGTGTACAGTAACTAGGAGATGCGCCCACGCACCCCGCCGCCGCATCACCTCCCCTCACCCCGCCGCCGCCGCGCCTCCTCTCTTCTCACACGTGAGAACTAAAACTTAGCGCATTTTTATCACACGCCCTTGATTCGTTGTAAACAACTGTAACGTAACCTGCAGCCACTTGCTACGATGTCGAACATTATGTACGAACGAACTGTTATGCGAATCGACTTTACATTGAAATATTGATTGGATTCCAAAGATATATATATATTTTTAAATTTATTTAAATAGAAATATTTTTTAAATAAAACAAAAGATACCTAGTTCACGATTTATAAATTTACTATGTACATATATCTAATAATTTATAAATTATAATTAATATTATTATCTATTTTGTAGTGAGGCGTACTTTAACTACTTCCATTTTTTTTCATTCTAAACACTTTAACATGTGCATTTTTTATATAATCCACTGATATAAAGTGAGAATTCGCTATAACGAGTTAACATAAAATATGCCATATTACGTTGATAGTCGTGAGCGCTGTATGCACTCAGCCTAACTTCTAGGCTGAGTGCATACAGCGCTCACGACACAAAATAATATGAATACGGAACAAAGGATATAACATAAGGATTTTGCGCGCGTTCATACAAATACGATAGACATATCGTTACCAGACCGTAGGTGAGATGCTCGTTAAACGGATGTGGGCTCGTCCATTATTTTCCTCCCGTAATTAAAACAATGGGCGGCTGTGTGCCCGAACAGGAAAACTTTAGTATTATTATATAAACAAGTTAATTACGCCGCAAAGCAAATAGAATTAGGAATGAACTAACCGACTCCGAACATCGCACGCAAACAACGGGCCTCGACCGCGATGTCTTCACATTTGTAAACAACTCGTTACAATATAATGGACCTAAAAGTTACTTTGAACGGCAAATACTTCTTGATAAATAACTACTGGATAATAGAAACTGCATTTGCAAGCACGTCGGCCTCTAATTAGTTCCACTGGGCTCGTCCGCGAAGGCAGGTGAGGCGCTATGTGACTTACACGGTCCTCCACACTTTTTATTTGACACGTTTTAAGGGCTCTTTGGATCGTTTCTAAATGTGTACGATTTTTTGTGAGCGTCGAGTGACGACTCAAGTGTCTGGAAATGAGTTATTTGTATAGGCTCGCAAATACGGCGCGACCTGTACACTGCGCCGATGTTGGAGCAACGTCGCCTTGTTGCTATATGACCGGGCTGTACGGGGACTTCCGCCTCTCTTCTACTTGATATAGTTGCGATTCCCTACAGAATAGAATTCTGCGAGGCGCTGTGGGCGGCGTCGCGGCGATGGCGGGCCGGTCGTGTTACGCAGAGTCATGGTGTGGATGTGACGGTCACCACATGTAGGGGTTAATTAGCGAGCGTGTTGAGGAAGCAGCGCGTGTGTCCGGCCCGCCTGCGCCGCGCGCACGTGCTCTGCTGCGGGCGCGGGGCCCGCTAGGTGCGCTATGCCTCGCTGTACTACTTCCTGCCTGTAAAAACATATCTAACGGACGAAACGAAGTGACGAACACAAGTGCACCGCGCTATGCGGGCTTCTCATTTATTTTTCCATTACATACATACACGCACACACTTTCACTGAACATAAATTGTTTTTTACTGTACCTAAACATCACTCGGATGTTTTTATATATAAAATTTAAAACGGAAATTTGACACGAAACAGTACACAATATGGTGTTGTTCTTGTTTGAATTTATTTCCAATATAATTAAAATGTACTTTTTACAATTATTCCAAACAGTTGTATCGTGAGAGCGCAGTCGGCACGCCGCGGACGCCCATATAAAAACATAATATAAACAATAGATATATATTTGTAAGGAACTAGACAGGAGTGAGTGTTGTCGCGAAATGTTTGTATAACATTAGTACATCCGGGTTCATGTTGCCGCCTTGTACGGGCGACACTCCGCAACGCTCCGTTTTAGTCTATCATCTCGTCGCCTCGCCTCGACAAAGACGATGGCGACTTGAATATGAAACATTAAGAATGAGAATATATAGACGACAACGTCTGACTGTAAACGCGATCGGTTGTGGGTTCGATACCCAATCGAGGGAGTGATTATATTTAAAATATTTTCACTTCCTCGCTCTGGTTGGGTGGCGTTGAGTTACACCACTCAACACGCATGTTTCGAATTCGGTAGAAAGCGAAGTATGGAGTGTCTTGACACTAGGTATTTTCTGTTTAAAAAATATCCCCTATAAAATACACTATATGACGTCATTGTAACGCAGTGCTGAAGTCCTGAGTGGATACGGAATGGTTTTAGATGCGATCACGTCGCGATTAATGTCTGCAACGTCTTACGAATGTCTTCTTATGCGTAACGATATCATAAAATGAGAACCACAAAGAAGTGGTAAAAGCATTTTAGTGTGAGTTGTATCTATGAAGTATTATAAGATATGTTCAGGTAAATTTTTAGACTTGACAAACGTATTTACGTCGGTAAAGTACGTAGACCGTAATGAGTAGTTGACGTTGGTGCGCGTAATGAATGCAAGCGGGCCGAGGGCGCCGTGAGGGCGACGAGAGGGCGACGGGAGGGAGAGGCCTCGATAACGCATCTACTTCCGAGACGTTCCGAGCCATTAGACGCGCTCTACTTGTACAATATCCTAATTTACTGGTATGTCACCGCGAGCAGTGTAACAACACTACTTCACTTTAAACACGTTCAAAATATAAATTAATTGTATATAATAGATAATAATATCCTCACAATTGAATTATTTAGTTTAAATTTCACAAACTATTACGTCAATATCTACCATCCGATGTGTTATATATATATATAAATATATATATATATATATATATATATATATATATAACATAGCTACTAATACAGAATGTGACACATTGTGTGTTTCTTTTCGTCTCCGGATGAAACTGAATATTACAAAGTAGGCAAGGCTGCACTTTGGTCGTATCGGTACAGTCACACGGATGAGTTGTTATTGTTTCCGATACGTTTTGCGACTTATGTATTTTCAATATACATCTATATAGGTATTAGTAAATAACTAAAAGTACTATGTATATATATATATATATATATATATATATATATATATATATATATATATTACAGATCAAATAATTGAGAGGTTAACAGCAAACCGTAAAACCTATAAATAATAAACCTTGGATCCAATCTGGATTCTAATTTAATTTGGAGTCTAACGTTTAAGTTTGCCGTAACGCATACATTCTGCAATATTGAATTGCATCAATAGGAAAAATGAGGAAATAAAAAACACAGTAATGTGATTTTCAGTATCTACTTCTCTTTCTCGCCTAATTATCTTGATGATATGACTAAAAAATTATATTTTAAATGAAACTGTTTTAAAAGAATTAATTCCGTATATTTTGGTAGTCTAAAATATATTACCTGTATAAATACGTACCTGTGGCCATGGACTTATGTAAAGTGTTCGAATCGACAGGTTTCCAAAAAAGTATTTTCGAATACCGAAATATACGTGATTAATCCGATTAAAGTAGTTTCATTTAAAATATGTATAAATCGTGAAAATCTTATTAAATACATTAGTTTTGAGTGTTATAAAATAATAATTTTGAAAATCATATACAATTGCTTGCGCAGCGGTGGTGGGGGCGGCGGAGGCGGCAGCTCGGTGTACACGCGCTGCTCCTACCCGGCCGCCGGCTCTCCTTACTTCAGCAATGGAGCTGATCTCACCCAGCCACAGATATGGACCAACAATGCTGGTAAGTTCATATCATTTATACTGTAATCTCTACTTTACTACCACAAAAATTGTGGATTAAATAAATGTATGTAAAAAATTGGTTGCATTTTTGTTATAGTCATCAAAAAACCAAACAAAGTAAATTATCAAAAAACATGATATGTTTATACGTTGCTAGACTAAAAAGACCGCTATATTCCTTATTCTTAGGAGGATCTCCCAGCTACGGCACAGGCAGCACCGGCACCGTCCTCGGAGATGAATACCCAGAGGGCAATGAGCCAGGCGACGGTGGCGCAGGGGGCGCGAGCGGCGCGGGTGGCGGAGCCCTGCCCGCCTTCAGCGCGAGATTCGGAGGCGCCTTCGCGACCACCTCCAGACCCTCTGCCGTCTACGGCACGTCTACGCTAACCGCAAACTACACTCATCCGGTACTTAATACCTACTTTCTTTTTCAAAATAAAGGATTTTACATGAATATATAAAAATTCTATTATTGATATAAAAGGCAGTTCTTGACGAATACTTTAAGCATTTGCAATTCGATTGGTGTCTGAGCGTTATCAACGATGGTCCCACCGCGGCCCACACGCTGTTGGCACATATTCAGCTGGTACGCGTATTTGCGTCACTGAAGTTACATTGAACTGAGGGCGGGCTCCGTGAAGGCAGGAGTCGTTGATAAGAGCGATGCTCAGTGGCGCTTGACGAGCGCTTTCCAAATTGTGTAATTCATATTAAAATTTCTATACATTATTGGCTGTATCTATTCGATTTGCGTCATTGGGCGACTCGGGTAGTATGAAAAATGTGCAAATTGCGCGCGGCGACACTTTACAACATTGCCAACAATTTGCTTCAATATTGCTATCAAATGTTGAGTAAAATTTATATTTAAAACACATTTTCACACGACTTGTGTTTGCCGTTTCGTGGAAATGTTGCACAAAAATTAGTCTTTCTTTGAAAATAATCATAATACGAGTACAATAGAACTGGGGCTGGCCGTAAGCCGATAAGCGATAAGCTCACTTTACAATGATACTTCATTTCTAACTATTTTACTAAACATCTTTAAAAGCTTACAGAATTAGTCATTTCTATCTTGCTCTAATATCTTGCCCTGTTCCTATTATTAAAACAAAATTTTATTGTAACTTTTAACTCATACAAATAAATATTTCGAAAACGACAATATTTAAATTTTTAACTTAAATTAAGCTGCAGACCTGCACGATATCTACGATGACATCACACATAGTAACAACTATTATTAATTACTATTTCAAAAGTAGGTTTCGTTTTAATTAGTTACAATTCGTTTTTAAAATATATCTACTTTCAAATGTTTGGTTTGGTCTGGTCTTGCCTTTGATCTCTCTGTTAAAATCCTATAAATTCAACCCTATCTATTAGATAGACACTGTACACACGTATTTATCAATAAAAAAATAAATATATATTACAATAGCAAATGTAATATTATTGTTACAATAATAACGTTAACATTATACTCGATTTCCAGGAAGTATGGAGCTTGGACGGAAGCCGTCGGCCGCAGCTCTCGGCCGCCGCCAGCCTCTCTGCCAGTAAGTCTCGTTATCACTACACTACCATACTGTTATACGTACAAGTGCTTTATAATTATTTATACATACGCTTAGGGTAACGTTTCTAACGTTTTATATTAATGTTTATTATTTTAATATTGATCTTCTGAAGAAATTTATTTGGAAAATAATATACCTATTTAGTATTTCTTTTAGATTTTTCCAGTTAATTATTTTATACACTTAGTAAAATGAACAAAATCTTTGAGCATAATAATGTAATGTCGAACCTACACTAATTAGAGTAAATAAGTGCATACAAACATATGTTTGAGGCAGCGCATGCGCACGCGCGCGTGATTCACCGATTGTTTGCCTTTTGGACCTTCTTTGTTCATTTCGCAGCCTTTAAGCATATTTCAGAACAAGGCTTCTGCGCCAGACATCGTTCGAATAAGACTCAAACCTCAACCAAAACATAATTATCGCTTCGACTCGATATATATATATATATATATATATATATATATATATATATATATATATATATATATATATATATATCTACTTAAACTTTAAGTACGGTAAAGATATTTTTCTAAACTCCACTGTCGAAATAAATAAGCTTTAAATCTAGAAAGAGGTGCTAATATTTTCTTTTACTTTACTTTTACCAATTGACTTATAATTAGTTACAGAAATGTGTATTTCTTATATAAATTAAACTCATTTTACTGTTTAAACCATTTTAACGAGAAACTTTATATGTGTTCTGTACATACATTTCAGATTGTAAAAATAGTATCTGAAACCATATTTACATAAACTATGTAAGTACTTAGTACCTCAGCTGAACGTATAGAGTGTAATAAAATATATTTTTTTTTTCAATACAAAAAAATAACGTAAGTAATTGTTGGTAAAGTTAAAAATATTTACAATAACGAGTGTTACGTATCACGGATTCATCTATATTTAGTGAGAGATACACATATAACGGCGCCGATAACGAAAACAACCGCGCGCGCGTGTGCGCTGTGTACGTACACTACACTGTACAGGCGACACGCACACATACACGCATTGTTTTTGTGTAGGGGTCACACGATAACTCGCTGTCAAAAC
This sequence comes from Dryadula phaetusa, assembly GCA_032432895.1. Lineage (NCBI taxonomy): Eukaryota > Metazoa > Arthropoda > Insecta > Lepidoptera > Nymphalidae > Dryadula > Dryadula phaetusa. Next base: position 62,490 of record JAOYRS010000005.1, read on the forward strand.
TCATATTTTAATGGCATAAAAAATAATTCATATATTGATAAGTCATCTCCGCGCGCTGATAAGCGTTGCTTATTGTCTAAAATAACTATCTACGGGAAAGTTTTTGTCACCCACTTGAACCGTCGTCCGTCCTCGGAGGCGCGCTCGTTACACTTTTGTGGGCCATTAAAGAAGTGTTTTAATACTCACTTGTGTTATGCGAGTCGAGTGTTGTATGAAATGTACGTCGTAAAAAAAACAAAACTTTTATTAATAAATTTTGAATGAAAATATTTTATTTAAAATGGATTTATCAGCTTTTGATATAATTGAATTTAGTAAGGAATGACTTATACATACGTAGTTAGAGGAAAGCCGTTACATCTAACTCTAATAATAAGCTCCAAACCGATTAGATAACAGTGTAAGTCAACGAGGTAGTGTAGGCACAGCTCGGTAAGAGCGCCATATACAGCCGAGGTGTCACGGACGCGGTGTTTGCGTAGGTCCCGACAAAAAACGATGTCCTCTTTCCAAATAAACTCGTTCCTTTTAAGCGCATTAAAATCGCATTCCATATACGGCGCGCGGCGTCGGATAAGGCACGTGCCGCTCGCGCGCCGCGTCCGGTCTCGCCTCGCCCCGACCTCCGGGCTCCGGCTCCGGGCTGCGAGCCTGCGCCCAGCGACCTCACAAAAACTGTTGCCGAACAACACAATCGCCTGTGCCTGATCCCATTTTTTTGATAAGCCTAAAAGAAATGTTAGACATTTAAATATACTTAAACATCTATGTATATAGCAATTATTGACTTTACTGGTATTCGTTATTGTTATCAATCTATCCATACATATATATATATATATATATATATATATATATATATATATATATATATATATATATATGTTGCGTATAGAACAGTAGTTTTGATTATCTCCATATAAATATATATAAAAAAGGGGATGTTTTCATAAGTCAATTACTAATTAAATGTACACGATGATTCACGTCCTCGTCGTTTGTATACAAATACACACAACGATGAACTAGGTCGTTAGTCCGTACTTTGTTTGACTTTTGTATTTACTTTGAACTAAATATTGATCGTTGAAACTGTAAGATAATGTTTACTAACTAGTGTGATTTATTTATCTCTAATTTATCTGTTTAGAATTCAATTTAAATTAGGCATTTAAGAAAACAAGTAATGTTATAGATGTTTTGGATCTGTAAAGTATGTAACCAGCAGTGCAGCTCGCGCTGCGTCGCCCTTATCTCAGCAGAAAGTTGTCAGCGGAACAATTAACACCATAACCATTACGACGAGCTTACCGGGTGACGTCACTCGCACTCTCAAACTACCTCGGACAATTAGAAGACCCATACACCCGGCACTTTAGATAGGGGAATGGTCTCAACCACCCATTACACATTTTTTAACAAAGCTCTAAAATTATCGTTAACATTAATTTCAGTTCTTTTAAAATAAACGTATCGCTTAAACTCACAAATTAAATTATAAATAATGGCAGTTTTGGAAATAGTTTTATCAGCTCGTCGCCAGCACATGGCCCTCTCGTGTGTCAGGCATTAGCTCAGTCGCGGCTAATGGCGCGGACGCTGCAACACGACACGCCTGTCATCTGGCCAACAGCGCTGCTATTAATTCTAAATTCATTTAAAACTCAATAACGTTATTTGATGTATCGAATGTGCTTAGTTAAACTCCACTCGCCACTAATTTGCTGGCGAATATTACTTGGAATTACAACAGCACAAGAGCAGTAGGTTGCAAGGTAAAGCCTAGTCCAATGTACTCGTAACAGTGAAACATGAAACTATGGCGCATTCTCGTATGTAGCGCATTTCTGAGTAGAGCGGTGTGCGCGAGTGACCCACCGAGCGCCGCCGCGACCAAGTCACGAGCGCGGCGCGGGGCACGCGCGGCCTTGCCGGCCTGCGCACTCAGCACTTCTCTTTATACGCCGGCCATTGCCAAGGTCGGGTTCGACGGCCGTGTCGGACATTGCTGACAGCCACAAACTCCATTGTCCGTCTACAAACAACATTTGTCACTAATACACACAGCGAGTGTATACTTGTACCATCCTCACAGCACCGGTGCTTGCATTATATTACAATAGGTACCCAGTACCTACACATGTATGTACGTATGTACGTGTGAAGCTGTAACTGCCTGTTCTCACGTATGACGTGTTCTATAGTTGTAAGTTATGCTCGAAGGTTTTGCGATCTTTTAGAAATAGTAAGTCTTAGATGTAAGAAGCCTGGTGTCTACTACTAGGAGACACAGTAGTATGTAGTAGTAGTGGCGTGGTGTCAGAGTGCGACGCTCGCGGCTCGGGCGCCTCGGGACGCGACGGGGAGAGGCTCAGCTAATGGTGTGTTATAGTCGAAATCGCGGAGTTTTTCACGGAGGGGCGTGAGTGCGTGAACTGCGGCGCGATCCACACGCCGCTGTGGCGCCGCGACGGCACCGGACACTACCTGTGCAACGCGTGCGGCCTCTACAACAAGATGAACGGCATGAACCGCCCGCTGAAGCAGCCGCGGCGGCTGGTACGTCAGCGGCACGCGGCGCACGCGCTGGCGCCCGCCCCCGACGTACGCAGACCCCCTCGACCGTCGACTAACACCACCACCCGCCCACTCCGCCCCCCTCGCCTCTCGCCCCCGCCCGCGAGCTATCCGCGCCCGAGCGTCGCCCCCGCTCGGCACACGCTCACTTGACTCGCTTGACGTTGGTTGCACGTTGGTTGCAGTGGCAGAGGGGGCCCCGCCGGGCGCGGATTTCTACAAGGGCTTCCTGTTTAACGGCGTCCCGACGCACGGCTTGCCCGCGTCCGCGCCGCTCTGTGCGCCCGCGCTCGCCGTCTCCACTCCCCCCGACTACAAACAGAAGAAAGGGGTACGTCCGCCCCAAACATCCCAAACAACCCGAAACATCCCCAGACTCCTCAGAACCCTCCTATTACTAAAGTCTCCAAGCTCCACGTCTCTTCTGTGGTTTCTTCTTCCAATACCCATCATTCCTCTGTAATCAGCACCACATCTCCAATGAGAAATGAGACCCTTTGTGTTCTTCTTTAAAGTTTTAAAGTCTTAAAGTCTTTTCCTTCAAATTATATTTATTAGATAAATGAAAACCGAATCCCAAACTGGATCCAGTCTCCCGCAGTCTCCCGTCAGTTCCCTCTCACACTAACAGTAAATCCATATCAACACTAACAATGTTCTGCTTCTTTGCTATATTCATTATCACCTTAGTAGTTGCTAACTAACCTATAAGCTGTCATTTTAAAGTTTCATATTTAATGTTATAAAATTAAATATTTTTTCACAACTATGTATTAAAATGAAAATTGTCAAAATTTCCACGAATCTATGAAACTTTAAAAAGCTCAGTTTGCTTTAAAACAATCATCAAATTTAATTTTCAATCTTAAAACAATTTTGTTTCAATCCAATTATTTATAAAACACTTACAAACATTAACAGACAGTAGTAGTATAACTTTTCTCTTTATTACATATAATATGTACAACGATATATAACTAGAGTAAAATATTTTGTTTAGATACACTTATTGCTATAAAGGTTGCACTGCTTGTGATGGCACTGTGTTACCTGTGTTAGTATAGAATTACCAATTTGAAATTGCCTCTAGAAGTGTGTATTGGTTAATGTAAAATCTCAAAACGAAATTGGATTGAAACATTCTTAAAGCGTGTATGTTACATGGGGAATGTATACAATCTGTAGATGGGCACCAAGCGGCCAGGTATGTCGTGCACCAACTGCCAGACGACCGCGACGTCGCTGTGGCGCCGCAACGCGCACGGCGAGACCGTGTGCAACGCGTGCGGACTCTACTACAAGCTGCACAACGTCAACCGACCCATCACCATGAAGAAGGACTCCATACAGGTGCGCCCCGACACAGTTGTAAATACATCAATTAAAAGAAGTATAGTAAAGAAGTACACAGCTATCAATTAAAAATATCACGTGTTCAATATTTCAGACGAGAAAGAGGAAGCCTAAGAACAGCATCAAAGCAGAGAGAAGTCTGAACAAAAGCATCGGGCACGCGCTGCACGCCGCCAGCGCCATCGGCGGCGGCCCCACTGTCAAAATAGAAAACCTATGTAAGCTATTGTGTACTCGTGTATGTGAGATTGATGATGTTTGTTAACAAAATCACTTTAAATCAATAACGTTAAACGAAAAGCCATTATATATGTAAGGCTAAGGCTAAAATTGGCAACCAACTTGTTTTATATTGTTATTCTATAAATACCATAGGTTTTGAAAGTTGTACTTTAATTGATCTGTACTGAAACTTTCAGTAGAAAGTAGCGGCGTGAACGCGGGCGCTAACTCCCCCCTCACGTTGGGCTTCTACGTGCAGCAGCACGGCGTGAAGCTGGAGGAGCCCCCGCCGGCGCACGCGCACGCGCACGCTCACGGGCACGCGCAGGCGCATGCGCACTCGCACACGCACGGGCACGCGCACACGCAGTCGCAGGCGGCGCACGCGCACCACCAGCCGTACTGCGGCGAGGCGGAGTTCCGGCGGGCGGAGCCGCAGGAGCGCCTCGAGCGCCCCACCGTGGTGTCGCTGGGCAGCTGAGCGCCGCGACGCCGCACTGACGCCGCATAATACATCATCTCAATAATCATAATAAGAATCTCACTCGTGTAAGCTTATCGTAAGTCGCCAGCGCTAGTGGACCAAAGAGGGCCGACTCGATTAGTATCTCAATAATTATTTTGTAGACGATTCTGTGAGTACGAGCATTTATATAGAGAGAAATATTTAAGTTAATGCTAAATTGTGTGCAGTACCAGTACTAGTACATAGATGGTGTGCAAATGTGCATCGGCGGGAGCTCAGGGCCTCCCCCTCCCCGTCCCTCTCCCGCACTGTTACCAAATAATGATACATATAAGACTGTGCCTCGGCATTCCTGCGTCCTGCGCCCTGACGGGCCCCGGCGGGCCGCCTTCCTACATAGAGTATGTACACGCCTGCACGCTGCAGACAGTAGACACGTATGATATAGAGTTATCGCGTTAGTTACTTTACATAGTAGTTGGTAGTTGCACCGAGAGGCTGTTTATAAGAAACAAAAAGTACATATTATTCGATATTATTATTGCGTGTTATTATTATTATATTCTAAAGCTCCATGACTTCAAGATGCATTCCGAATTTATAGATTAAATATTTAAATGTTAAGACTGTACGTTAAGATATATGCGAATACAATATTGTTGTTACATGGCACGTCAGCCGCACTTCCGTTACGAGTGGGGATCAAACAGGAAGCAGTTCTATTTTATTATACGTCCACGAACAAACAACGTAGTAACGGAATTGTGTATGAAGCAAATAAACAAATAAATTTAACAAAAATATAAATATATATTATTATTATTTTTTACAAATGTGCTGTACAAGATATTAAGAATATTGTAGTACAGTAGTTTATAACTACAATAGATTAGTTAACGTTCAGAACACCCGCGTATGTGAGACGGTCGGCGACTTTCTTATACCAGTTGCAAACACGTTCACGCACCTTGTTACGTCAATTTCCCGCATCAAAGGAAAGTTGCCCGAGCGACGAGTGTAAGGAAATCGCTCAACTGAGATGGAACTGTCGCTGACGTCGACGATCTCCGCATACAATGTATAGATCTGACACAAATAGTGAACGTTACTATCTGACTGCGACATGCTGTAGTTTTAGATGAATTTTATATGAATATATAGAGTCGAGAGGATATGTAGCGTAGGTCGCGCCGCGCCGCTCGCGGTCTTACACATTCTATGTAAATATAATATAAGCAAAGTACATTTTAATAAATCAATTTATTAATTCACTTGTATTGTTTCATTTATAATCAACGAAATATTTTCCTCTACACCCCTCTCCCTGAGCCCTAAACTGGTAACCCTTCGTAATAATACCTAAAATATTACACTTAACTTTAATTCAGACAACAGTGTCTTGACACTAGGTTGTCCTGGACTGCTGTACTTTGTGGAATACAACGCAATCAAGTAGCCATTTTCATTAGCTTTGGTGAAGTCCCCACTAAGTTTTTAAAATATTTCTCCTATGTCAAATTTGTGGGGTCCTTTTGTTAATTTGAAGTACATCGTTGCACTTTAGACGTCATGTGTTTGTGACAGAATTGCAGAAAATATATTTTAAAATTTATAGTAAATGATTTTTTTACTTTATTCTGATATATTCTAGGTTTATGGAAATAAAATAAACTATATTTACTTAGGCAATTTTTATTGTTCTTTAATAATTATTTTACATGTAAAATGTTTCGATCAAAATTACGTTCAAAGAATCAATATCCTTAGTAGGAGGTTTCTTAGGAGATACATAAGTAATGGAAACTAAATATGATATTATAATATATAAGTATACATAATATATAAATATAATAAATAAGTAAATTACAACTTGACAATGCAAGTCTGTACAAGTCAGATGAATAAATTATTTAATCTTTGACAAGGATTTTAGAAGAATTTTTAGATAGAAAAAAAAAAAAATATATATATATATATATATATTTATATATATATATATATATATATATGTATATATATATATATATATATATATATATATATATATATATATAAAATAGAGGCCGGTCGTAGCGCAGTGGGACAGCGTCTGACTATGAACCTAATCGGTTGTGGGTTCAATCCCAATCGGGGGAGTGATTATATTTACGTTATTTTCACTTTCACACCGTGGTAAAGACAAAGTGCGGCGTTGAGTTCCACACGCAACGTCTCGAATTAAGTGCAAAGCAAAGTAAGAATATACATGGTGTCAAACACTCCAGTGTTTTGACACTAGGTATATTCTGTCTATCCTGTAATACGAAATAAAATAATTATAATGTATATTTTTTTAATGCACAGTATATTTTATTCTTCGGGCGCTCTACAATATTCACATTCAGTTATAGAGATAATTTTAGTGGGTATTCGAAGTAAACTCTATTATTTCTTTATGGTGTTTATTTTTTATGTACCTAGTATGACTTGTGTTATTGAAATGAATCTAACCTATATATTTATTACCTATCACATCCATCAAACTGTTTATACTGTAGCTGGGAACATAAAAATACACATGTACACTCAAAAAACATAACCCTTCCTTTAGTCGTGTCTGGTCGGTTATCTTTGTTACTAGCATCTCTGTAGAATTTTACAAATTTCTGCTACGTAAAGATTATTTATTAGTAAGAAATATACTTTTCAAGTCAAGGTCGATCATGGAGCAGTGCCTAGCTGTAAGCTCGATCGGTTGTGGGTTCGATTCGCTATCGGGGGAATGATTATATTTAAATTATTTTTATTGCCTCGCTCTGGTAATATAAACTACAGCGTTGAGTTCCGCCACTGAACATGAATGTCACGAATTGGGTGGAAAGTGAACTACAGATTGTCTTGACATTAGTTGCTTTCCATATACCCTGCTATACGAGATAAATAAATAAAAATAAAAAAAAGTGTAAAAAAATTAAAGCGTTTTTCCAAATTAATTTAGAATGAGAACACAGTGTAAAAACTAATAAAAAATTAAACGCATTGGAATCCACGCCTCTTGGAATCATAAAAACAGAGAGACAATTATAAAATTCTACTTACTCCTAGCAAATCGTATATAACAGCTTAATTTAATCATTCTATCTATAAATTGATTTTTTTATTTCAAATTGTTTAATGACGGAACTCAACGCTGTGTGTTTGTCTCACCAGAGTGAGAAGAAGAAAATACTTCTAGTTTGAATCGTACCCACAACCGATTGCCTTTACAGTCAGACGGTGTCCCACTACGTCACGAACATTCCCAGACCTATTAAGCTGTTATACTAGTGGCCTGTTGCTGACTACGCGAGTGTTGACTCCCTACACTATAGCTTTCTATTACCTGCACGCCTTCTATAAACATATTTATCAACATATACATTCTATCAACATATAAACATTATTTATAAAACTTCACATACACTTGCGAAAGACAATCCTTAACCCTTTATAATCTCACCCTGTCGTAAAAGCTGTTTTTAACGAACATCTTCTTCCCATCAAATTTCATGTTATCTTGGACTTGTGTATAGACAAGTGATCTCATACATCCACTTATGATATCATGATCCACATGTGATTACCCTCACTCGCATACGGCACCACGGCCCACATGTGATTTCACTCATCTATACCTGACTTCATGGTTTACGTCTAATTTCACTCATTTACCATGGTCCACATGTGATTTGACCCTTCCACACATGCCACCATGGTCCACATGTGATTTGACCCTTCCACACATGCCACCATGGTCCACATGTGATTCAAATGTGGACTTTTCGACGTAATGTGACGGAATTCAAGTTATTATTTTTCCTACAGGAATTACATTGAATGTCAGGGTGATATTATCCAATATGATGCTCCAAGCTTTAATATATTACCATGCAAAACATCCTACCTTTCATTTCTTTGGTTATCAGTATAAAACTGAATTTGCGAATTTCAGTTTTTTTTTGTTTTTCATACAAAAACTATTACAAATATTAGGATATAAACTCCTGTACGTACCTCTTGACTATAAGCCTTGCTAAAATACGTAAAATTGTGTCAAGTTGTTTCTGCGTGATTGATGAACATACTAACAGAACAGACAGAAATTCTATTGAGTAATTTTTTAGCTTTATTAACTATATATTAACGTATATTTTTTCATGTACAGTATTGACTTTTATACTCTTTTGTTATATATAGAATAGATATAGATTAATTAAAGTTCTTTTTTAATACACTTAAAAATACATAAATGAAGTTTGATTTTAAATTCCCTAAATGTAGTAAAAATGCTCTTTTTCATCTGACTACATAAAAAATATCTATTTTCACCGAGCAGTTCGGGCGGAAAGTGGAAAATGACGTCTCTTCTTAACAGTAGGTTCTCTATGACTAACATATTTTAGAAGGAATCGTTGTGTTAGATACACTACTCAGTGGTGGCGTTCTTTTTGATATAAATAAATTACTTGTTAATTTCAAAGTGATTTTGCCATGCATTGCATTTTCTCTGACACTGAACAAGGTAAGGCCAAACAGAATCCTATTATCAAAATCCCTCTCAAACTTCCGTATTCGAAAACCAAGAGTACTCGAAATACCGCATTCATATTAAAAAGTATCTAAAAAAATAAGTAAATATATTGAATGAATCTATTTTAAACGGATTAATCGCGTATATTTGGTATTCGAAAATACATTTTTGGACACCTCACATTTCGAACACTTTACAGTGGTAGTATCGTCACGCTTCCAAAAAAGTATTTTCAAATACCAAAATATACGAGATTAATCCGCTTAAAATAGATTCATTTAAAATATGTATACCTCGCGAAAATCAAAGATCTTTTTATAAGTAAACATTATAGTTATAAATATTAATGTATGAGTACTGTACTCATGTTTCTAAGTTAAGAGAGCATGCACGATTTAATAAATATAATTGGATCTCACTAGCAGTCGCCTACAACTTCGTAGTTTACTTTACCTATATTTTGGTTTTCCACGGTTTTTATTATAAAGTAAGTACTTTTAAATATTACATCGTGTCTTCTATCTGTGTATGTACAGGTATCAGGCTAGATATTCAGTTTAAAGTATTAATTTAAACATTCCTAAATCTGCTAGTGACAGCCTGATTAGAATCGTTACAGTCGAAGCGAACTTAAATAAGTATGGAAAAAAGAGGTATAGAGTATCAGACAAACATTTTCCAAATACATAAGTATTAACGATTGTGTTTAAGAAATTTAAATTTATATTATATTTATTTGTGTATAAGAAAATAATATTTAATTGAGATTTTAAAGAAAAATGCACAAATTAGTCACAAAATATGTAAACCAAAAGAAAATAACCTAACAGCTAATATTCTAGAAGCTTTTATTAAAAATTTAAATACTAATATTTCATAAATAAATTTTTGATAAATATAAAGGGGTAGGATTATAATGGTATTAGTCAAATGTTCTGTTTGTGACATACGAAGCAGTAAGAAAAAGAATTCAAAGAAGTCCTGTTCGAAAGGAAAAGATTTTATATCAGAAGATGAAAATAGCACCTAGAACCATGTCGCGTATTTTAATAGATAACCTAGAATGATAATAAATATATATATATATATATATATATATATATATATATATATATATATATATATATATATATATATATATATATATATATATAAATATATAAAATAATAGATAAATTAAAAAGGTATAGAGTAGTAAATACAGAGCAACTATTTATGCGGTATGCAAAAGGAAGTAACAGAAAAAAATGTTTACAAAATTTAAAATATTTTACAATTGAGCTATATTTTTTACTAAACAAAAACGACCATATTTGTGCTGGAAAATTCTAAAATGATTTCCTGATAAGTCCAGAGTAGAACATTATTCCAATTACACAGAGGATCTGGAAGGGTTTCCGTGAGGGTTTGACAGCTATGAAAGAGTGACTGATCCATATCATAGAAGAGGTATCCAGAACATCGGCGCAAGAGTATCAAGATATCATTATTGAAAAACTACTTAATGTAGAGTCTATAGAGTCTGCTCTCCGCTTATACACAATTGTATGCATTAAACGCAATTACGTTTTATACCTAAGTACATATAATGTACGTCGTTATATATAAAACGGTATGTGTTGCTATTAGTACTTATGCAAAACGATTACAATATTGTTTATTGAAATTATATACAAATACTGGTAGATTTTACAGTTCCGTGGCATTCCAATATTCCTACATTAAAATAAGTAAATACATCCTTATAATAAACGAATTAACCAGAAATATGTTTAAAGTAAACGGAATTTCATTATAGTATACTAAGACTAAAACGGTCTGTCTAGGGCCATCAGTTAATTTCTAGCACGTTATTTAAGCACGGAATTATTAGGGTGTCACAAGTGCAGGTACTGCTCTGAATCGGCTCTTTTGTCAATACATGGTATACTATAGTATTCCTTAGTATTCCTTCTTCGCTCAAGAAAAAACGTTTTTGAAAAAACGTATAAAAATTTAAAGCGGGATTCCAATCCGCCCCTCTTGGATACCGTCCAAGCGCTCTGACCACTAAGCCATGCATTCTACTACCAGCCGTGTCGAAATTCTTATACGTTTGTTATAACTTATTTATGTTGTTAGCATTCCTCTAGAGAGATTTTCACAAATTTCTACTACTGAAAGATTATTAAGAAACAATCGTTTAACAAGAGAGATTGATATTTTATTTTAATATTTACTATTTTTAGCGTCTTATTCCACACTTAGAATTAAAAAACATTTTTGATAAAATCTTTTCTAATCCTAAGTAAAAATAGTAAACCTTAAAAATATATGTAAGCACAGTCCTTAGTTACATATAACACAGAAGTATAACCAAAAATATTTTATTTAGAATATTATCTTATGCGATGTTTAATTCCGATAAAATTACAGTAATTTGTGAAATTATAATAAAATATTACACGTTAATACGTATAACGAGCACTTACTGGCAGAAGCGCGCCGCCGACGGCCGACGGCGGCGGTGATGCGCCGTGGCTGTTCCAAATACGTATTAATAAGATACCAATACAATTATAGTATTCTTAATAATTTCTTCTTCTTCATGGTATTCTTCATTTCTAAAGGTTGTGTCCGCTCTGGTAGGTCCTAGTAGAGAAGTTAATGAGCTGCTACCATGCCACCTTGTGTATTGCTTTGGTCCTGGTCTTCACGTTTGAGTATTAGGAAATCTTGTTACATTTCTGACGGCATCAGACCATCGGTTGTGTTCGGTCTCCAAGTCTTCTACCATGTACTTCGCCAACCAGTTTGTCAAGATTGTCAGGTTGTGCTCGGAATATGTGGCCAAAGTATGAGGGTTCTCGTTGGAAGCATATAAAGGAGTCTGGTTTTGATTTTAAGCTAGTTTTTTTCACATTTTCTTACTGTTATCTTACATTTAAAAAAATCGTTTAAATAAAGCGTAAAAATAAACTTATAATTTAAAATAAGGTAAAGTTAGTTAAAATAAAATATTTCTAAAGGAATCATTCGCATATATTTCCTATAAAAAGATAATATTACATTACATACGTAGTGACATACCTACTGCGGCGAGGGCTGTTAGTGGCACAGTTATTTAAGTACTAATTTGAATTTTAATAATTTCATATAATCCAAATGATATCAAGCGTAACCGATAGTCACGCAACAAAATAATTAAAATAAAATTACTTTCTTCAAATGAAATAATTCTTAAAAAATATAAGTCTTGTATTTCTATATTTACCTAAAAAAATACTTTTATTAATATGTATGTACTTCACATGCTAGCTAGATATCTGGATGACAAAGTATATGTAATTAGACTTTAAATACTTCATGGCTTATTAAAAATTTGTAAAGAAAGGAGTGTCCGTGTACAGTTGTTACGGCTAACGTCAGATACCTGTAGGCTGTGAGTAATCGAGCACGTCCGCTATGCGTGATACGGACGGACTCGCCGGGGGTGGTGCACTGAAAGAGGGGGGAGGGAGGGGGGGGGGATGGACAGAAACAAAATGGCGGCTTATCGTGTCACGTGCCGCCCCGCACCGCACCTCACATATTAACTTTTCACGGAAAATATACGAAAAAAACAACTGATAAGATCGTGATGAGGCCGATGCCGGTCGGCCATCAATAATCCGCGACGTGTCTATCAGATCGCCGGCGGGATTACGGCCGACACCGGCGCACCCCTCACCCCGCACCCCGAACGCCGCGGCCCTCACCACCACTGAGCCACTGACTGAACACTTTTTGCCACTGTCACCACTAGATGGTCTATCTCAGCGCAGTGTACCACTTGTAATGAGCGGCGCCGAGATACACGCACTGTCGTAATCAAATCTGTGGGCCTATCTGATAATTACTCGGTATCGGGGATGGTATCGCGATATCTCAGCCACTGTAGATAGCTCGCAGGACGCAGCCAGGACGAGGGCGGAAGGAGGAGAGGGCGCGCAATGTTTACCAGCGCTATCTCTAGATACTGAGTTCAAACAGCGAGTCCCCTTCGGCTATATTTATGAGTATACTGGCGAGTCCTGAATTGGTAAAACCTACACAATAATTATAAACTTTAGGCGTGCGAGTACTGTAGCAGCATTGCCAGCGCGCGTCGGGCGGCGCGTCGGGCGGCGGGTCGGCGTGCACACATCAGCTGTTCAACTACATACTGTATCTGTTAGATACGATTATCAAACTCTAAGATAGGCAATCTCACATTAACGCCTAGTTAAGATAAATGAGATAACGTTTTGCATATCTAAGGAGCGATAGGAGCCACGCGCGGGGTCGATGCACTCGCCGCACTTATCTGCAGGACTCTTGACTGGCGAGCGGGTCGCTCTTCTTTACCCAGGCAGTAGACTTGTTCAACTTGCTCATTTATCTTCACGTTAACTAATTAAATAAAATCAGCAAATTTTATGTAGAAGTGTATTCACGTATGATGAATTTATTTATAGGAGTATGAAGTCACCGTACCGAGGTATCGAGGTGTCTTCTCATAAATAACAAGCCGATAACATTGGCAAATTAAGTTAGCTATTGTAATACGTGAAGGAAAAATACTCGAATACACAACACTAAATGTACCTATATTCGTTATTACGACAAAAATAAATTACACATGTATGTACATGTATCTATGTATGTATGTATGTATGTATGTCCGAAGTAATAAATATACAATGGTAAATAATATTTTTATAAGGCACGTGACAGTTTTTGGCTCTTTCCTGAGGAATTCATGTCAATGTTGCTTTATTTTTTCAACACACCACTTATATGTACTTACATATATTGAGGCCGCTCGTGGCGCAGTGGGACAACGCCTAAATGTGAACGCGATCGCTTGTGGGTTCGATCCCCACTCGGGGGAGTGATTATATTTAAATTATTTCACTTCCTTGCTCTGGTAAAGATGAAGTGCGGCGTTGAGTTCCACCACGCAACATACAATGTCTCGTCTCGAAGTACGGAGTATCTTGACACAAGGTATATAAATTGGATATAAATAGATCATGTGAAGGAAAGATCATGTGATTTAGTGGTGAAAACAGAATAAAGAGTGCCTTGAACACTCTGTAACATACTCTGTAACCTATAAGAGTAACTCTGTTAAAGAGAATATAAGTAACTTAAACATCATAATTCTTAAATGTTATAATGGCGTGATGCTGTGATCCACTTCCAACTCTCTATTTTTATAATAGAGGCACCCTGACACTAAGTAAGAAGTAGAGGAGGAGAAGGCCGTGCTGGCCTATATATATTTGATTGTCGACGAGTCTTATACACGTCCGAATATCCAAACCAATAAAATATTTGTATCATAATTAAATTAACATGTAGATAACAAACCTTAATTATAAAATACTTAGCGTTCCACTCTCTTTCCTTGTGAAAACACTATATCTGGGTGACAAGACCTTTATCCCACACCTGTACATTATATAAACAGATTATGTATTAATATTTAACTAATAATACTTACCTATTACCTATTAATACTTACCTATAAATACTTACCTATTAATACTTACCTATAATACTTACCTATTGCCTACAATAAGGCGCGTACCGACTGCGTTATTTTTGATAATTATTTTCGTTGACATCAACACCTCTCCTTTCTATCTTAAATGTAGTATGGCTCACGTAACAGTATAGACACTTACATTCTCCGAAGGATTAGTATTATTTTCACGGTTCCTCTCAAGCAGCCACGTCAGTGCTTGCTAAACTTCGCAGGGCTAGAGCACCCTCTTCCCTCCCCCTCCCGCTGTCGCTGTAAAGACCATTAAGATCAACAGCATGTAACTCCATTGACAGAAAAAAAAAATATTTTCACGATTCGCAAATAAACACGACCAAAGATATGAAGTCAATTTAACAGGTTTTTACATATTTCGGATTACCCGCGTCACAGCGCTTTGCATTATAAACGCAATAATATACCTACTAACTACCTACTAACAATTTTATAAATCAGTTTAAATTTTAAATGAAACTATTTTAACCGGATTAATCGCGCATATTTTGGTATACGAAAATACATTTTTGGACACCTAACGTAGGGTCTACCTGTGACTATGGACTACTGTAAAGTGTTCGAAACATTAAGTTCCCAAAAATGTATTATACAATACCAAAATATAAGCAATTAATCCAGTTAAAATAATTTCATTTAAAATATGTAAAAATCGTGAAAATCAATAATCTTATGAAAATTAGTTTAAGTTTATTATAACTTTAGTATGCAGTATATCGATATTAGTTACGCGTCGATTTGTTGATATTGTTCTGATATAATCGGATTTAATTCGGACTAATTTTTATAGTATTTTGGCAAAGCTCTTATGCAAAGTTCAAGATGTACTTCCAACAGGCTCTCCTTATACTAATAAAAATTATGTTCATATCGAAAATATTATGTAATATTTTAAATTATTTTAATTACAATATATTAATCTATAGATTAATATATTAATCGGCGTTATATCTCCTTTAGATCTATGTACTATGAGGCCAATTCCGACATACTCCTATAAATAAGTCAGACAGTTGTCGTGACATGTTTCGAAATACTGAAGTGTCTGTATTGACGGGTGTCCATCACAGCGGCAGATAAGAGAGCGCCGCGTCCCGCCCTCGCCCTCCCGCCTGCCCTCGCCCTCCCGCCTGCCCTCGCCCTCCCGCCTCGCCTTGCGAGCGGCGGGACTCTGTGACCGAAATGTTAAATACCGGTTGAAATTACCTTCATGTTAAATCAAATGATATCCAAATATTCTTTTACAAGAACTTTCGAATTGTCAGTTATAATACAGATGTCAGTATTGTCAGTTCTAAATAAAGCCAACCTCTGAAGATTTGCCGTCCGCGTGTTGACGCGGCCGGCTTAGGGACTGTTAGACTCCCTTAGATTAGTCTAAATTTCCCCCAGCACGCTCGCCGACCGCAAGTCGACGTTCTAGACCCGCAGGGGGCGCTCTTGCGGCCGTCGACTTCCTCTCAAGCAGCCACGTCAGTGCTTGCTAATATTTGCAGAATTAGAGCACCCTCTTCCCTCCCCCTCCTGGTGTCACTGTAAAGACTAAATGGGTCAATAGCATTTACTCATTTGACAAAGAAAATAGACAGATTTGCTGAAAGGAGCCGATGAGGAACCCAACAGTTGCTCTTACAATAACAATCCCGAGTGAACAAAGGTGGCATTTAATAATATACATACCTTAACATTATAATTGTATTTTTATACAGAAAAATAGGCAGGTATACTAGATAGAGCAGGATACTACAAGCCAAACATGGGCTTAATAATACGCTTTTAATATTGATTGTATCATTAAGTGGCAAATACGGAATTGTTTGAATTTTAATACTCACATGTACTTACGTTACCTTGAATAATTGATTTGATGTTTGAAGATGAAACTCGATATACTTATTACATGAAATATATTTTAAATGAAACTATTTTAACCGGATTAATCGCGTATATTGTGGTATTCGAAAATACATGTTGAACACGTGACGTTTCGAACACTTTACAGTACAGTCAGGTGCCCAAAATAAATTTCCGAATACCAAAATATACGCGATTAATCTGGTTAAAAAAGTTTCATTTAAAATATAAATATGAAAATTGCGAAAATCAAAGATCTTATTACATGCAATATAACAACAGGTTTAGACTAAGATTTAGTTTTCTCTCATACATAATACTTACTTACAATAAGTAACATTTCTTATCTTTATAACCAAAAAAAACGTTTTGTTATCACTAGGTATAAGTATATAATGAAACTTTACAAGAAACAGACAGTTCTATAATATATATAATATATTAATTGATACGAAAAACCAATCATAATACACTTGTGAAACATCTGAATAGCTCTAGATCACTCGTTACGTCTTCCTCGTACTCAGGTATGCGTGTGGTAGAAAAATGGTAGAAGATTATGAAGTACCCAGTAAAATAGATTTTGATTTGCTTAAATAGATATAGACGTGAGAGGTGTAACATGGAAATTTCTTTACACTCTACAAAAATTTTTTCTCAGTAAGGGGAAGGTATAGAATACAATTCCCCTCTTTTGATGGGTAGCGTCCCGTAAGAGGCGGGAATCCGACTACGACTGGCTCACGACCACTGTCATGACAGAAACGATCTGGCAAATATCTGATTATGTGTTCCGGTTCGGTGTCATGTAAGACAGCTCCATCCTATTTCCACCTAACCTTTCCCTCATCTACTTTCACGTCTATCCCAAGGGCGGCAACGCATCTACAACAGCTTTTTTGCCTCTTTTTCCTATAAAAAAAAATTTGGCCTGTCTAGAACTAACATCATTGAATTAAATTAGCAGGGTATTTTTGAATTTGGTTAATTTAGAAAAAAGAGCTACGTATGTTAAGTGCGAAATACAGAGTGTCTTGACACCAGGTACTTTCTGTTTACCCTGCTATGCGGGATAAAAGCGTGAAGTTAAAAAAAAGAGCTCGAGCTGTAGAGGCGTGTGTCAAGGTGAATTTTAAAAGGACCCTCAATACCAACGTTCGGGTCGTAACTCAAGCCCCAAACACCAATCTAAACCGTTCTCACGGTTAATCCATCGTAAGCTAGAGTTAATTCGACAGTTAGCCTTAATAATCAATAGAATCATTTTTTCTAGGTTGACGCTAACTTTATCCCATGGCGGGGTAGACAGAAAGTTTCCCAAATATTTGTATTAACTTATTTGCAGTCAGATGTAATAAAAACGAAGACGACAAGGTGAGCCGATCTCAGGTGAATCATGGACGCAAGTCACGTCGCTGTCGAGCTACAAGCCGTTATCAATTGGAGTACCCACTAGATAACGGTAACGCAATGACATGCGATCGTCGATATGTATCCCTCTGCTATAACTCTCGTATTTTAAAATCATATTTCAAGAACGTGATATTTTATTACTAAATTAATATATAATAAGTAATTGTATCGTAATAAATAATTTTAATTTTTAAGTGAGGCCGGTCGTGGCGCAGTGGGACAGCGTCTGACTGTAAAGTGATCGGTTGTGGGTTCGATCCCCATTCGAAGGAGTGATTATATATAAATTATTTTCACTTCTTCGCTCTGGTAAGACAATGTGCAGCGTTGAGTTCCACCATTCAACACGCAATGTCTCGAATTCGGTGGAAAGCGAAGTACAGAGTGTCTTGACACTAGGTACTTTCTGTCTACCCTGCTATGCGGGATAAAAGCGTGAAGCTAAAAAAAAATAACATCGTCCTCTGTAAGTAATTTTCGTAAGTTGAAATGGTCAAAAGTTCTTGTGTCTGTTATATAACTGTATTCCGTCCGATTAAACACTTTTTTATAGTAAGTTTTACTTGAATAATTAAATTAATTTAACTTTCAAAGCACCTTGTTCAAACGTGTACTTCTAGGATTACTAATCACTTGTAGTATCATTATATGTAGTTAAAAATAATAACATACAATTCAGATCTCCTTTTTTACCAAACATACTTAAAAAAATTCTACCAGTTAAAAAACATCCATGAAATGTTGAAGACATTTCCAATATAAGTTGTAAGTGAAATAGAATTCCTAACTATTTACCATTATTATGTTTTTTTATAAATTGGTAATATAGATACACTGAACATTTTCATATAATATTTGGTAGAGTTTCTAGGAAGTCTTAGAGATAACTTGCTTGGTGATGCGGACTCTGGGGACACGCAAAATGATTACTTTACTTCAGATAAAAGACTTCCTCTGCATATACTGACGTCGTTACAATATATTTAGTTTCTGCCAGATGCTCCAATCTACATTTTTACTCGAGTAAAATTTTCATTTCTTCTAGGACTATAAATAATGTGACACCAGGTACACTAGGTATACTCTAGGTATATGTACCTACTGTTACAGACCAGCAGTCAACAGTACAGCGGACGGTGTCAACAGTATCGACAGAATCTACAGTAATTAGAGCGATGATCGATGTCTCAAGTAAGCCCCGATAAGATATCAGCGGCTTATCGACCATTTTTATTGTTCAAATTATTGTCATAAACCAAAATGATGCCAAATAAATTTATTATATTGATCCAACGTAGAATATTTGCGTTTTAGACTTTATATTACTAATCACTTCTAAAGTAAACCACGCTCGAAAGAGGGACGTTTCAAATCAATACAATCTTCCTTCAAAGAAATTCATAGTAGATAGCTTGTAATAACAAGCAATATTCTTAACTCAATCATAAACCCAATTAAGATATAACAATGAACAATGCTAAGCGTACAGGAAGCCACCACCGGCTCACCTCGATAGACAATTATACAGAGTATTCATTTGATGGATCACTTTTTTGTTTACTAGGTAAGGAGGGTAGAACCTAGTGTTAGGGGCGTGACCCTCGCGTTCATCATCAGACACTGTTCCCTTGCGGGACGGGTCTGGGCTTCGATGCAGATAATAATTTAAGTTCCTATGTTAATGTAATGTATGGTACATGTTCACTAACATATTGTGAATTTATAATTAAAACTTTCTCTTCAAGTTACCTTAATGGATATATATATATATATATATATATATATATATATATATATGTATATATATATATATATATATATATATATATATATGTATATATATATATATATATATATATATATATATATATATATATATATATATAATTAATACCCCTGGGTATTAACGTTACAGGCAGTTTTACAATACATTTATTTGTAACTGATAAAAGTGCCTGTCCTTTATATAGGTATAATACTGTATATATGCCGTTGATTGTAAATAAATATGTATCTATAACTTATAAGGGTAGGTGGGTACGTTTGTAAGGACCATTGTGTGTAATTTTTTTTCAGTTTTTTCAGCTTCACGCTTTTTATCCCGCCGAGCAGTGTAGGCGGAATTAAATAGTGCCAAGACGTTTACTCCTCTTTCCGCTGAATTCGAGAAGTTGTGTATTATGTGGCGGAGCTCAACGCCGCGGCCAACAATTTCGCTAGCTTTTTGACATTAAAATTTTTTTATTATTTATTTTATTTTTATAAATAAAAAAGTGTTACCAACTTAGCACAACCTGATAGAAAAAATTGTAAGGAAAAATAACACAATGTACATTTTAGTAATAATATAAATTAAAATAATAAAAGATACAATCTTTCAAATAGCTTGAGTGATTGTAGTCAGTGACGTCATAATGACGATCTTTGATTTTCGTGATTTTTACACATTTTAAATGAAATTATTTTAAACGGATTAATCGCGTATATTTTGGTATTCGAAAATACATATTTGGAAACCTACCTGTGATCACGGACTACTGTAAAGTGATCAAAACGTCAGATTTCCAAAAAGTATTTTCGAATACCAAAATAAACGCGATTAATCTGTTTAAAATAGTTTCATTTAAAATAATAATATTAACGAGTAATGTATGATACTGTGATTATGTACAGAATGAAATTAATTGTTTCTTTTTTTTTACCATTTTACCGAATTCAAATATATTAAGCCGTGGACTTTTATAAGTTGGCTAAGGTAAATCGAGGGTATGAGACAAATCGATATGTACCTAAGAAATTGACGTCATTAAATTAAATTCAAAGTGAATATTGAGATTTCAAAATTAAAAATTCATATGATTGCTAAAAAATTAATTTATTTACTTATAATTATATAAAAGAGAATTATAACAGCGATACCTTTTTATAGTTTACTAAAAGATGACTTGGTGTGTCTAGAAAAATGTTTTCTAATCCTAAGTGTGGAATAACAACTTTAAAAAATAGTAAATATTCAAATAAAATAGCAATCTCTCTTGTTAAACGATTATTTTTTAATAATCTTTAAGTAGTAGAAATTTGTAAAAATCTCTCTACAACGATGCTAACAACATAAATAAGTTGTAACAAAACGTATAAGAATTTCGACGCAGCTGGTAGTAGAACGCAGGGCTTAGCGGTCAGAGCGCTTGGACGGCATCCAAGAGGCGCGGGTTCGAATCCCGCTGCGTTCAAATTTTTATACGTTTTTTCAAAAATGTGTCTAGAATTATTATCAATTAATATCTAGCACGTTATTCGTGTTAGTATATACTATAAAGAAACTTTAGCTTACATTTGGATTGTGAGTCCAAGGAACAGCTCCATGTTTCTCTGTTTGCAATGCGATGGGCGCCCACACTGTATGAGGTAAAGACTTCTAGCATACCGTGTCAATATGTATGTATGTATGTAGAGGTATGATACATGACGTTTTGTTAAAAATGCTAAAGTCGGCTGAGTGTACCATTTTGGTTGTTTGTTGCGTAAACATTAGTCAAGTGATAACAGACGAGCTCCAAATTCTATGTTACTATTTAGTTGATAAAGATACTTATGGCCATAAGTACACACGCGTATATAGGTGTGTATGTGTAAATACCTGAATGAAGTTACTTATTATACTCGATAGAATTGTTCGTCTATTCAAGGAAATATTCATAAATTAAACAAGAAAAAAATTTAAAATATAGTTGACTGAAAAACGTCTCACACTGAAAAAGCATATAAAACAACAAGTAGCTATGAATCACTGCGGATCCCTGAAAGAGCGCGAACTGTGCTGCGGCGAGGGCAGAAAATGGTGAAAATCCGATCGGCCAATGAGAGCGCGGCGGCCCTCCTGTGCGCTCCCCGCTCCCGCCTCCCCGCTCCCCGCTCCCACCTCCCCGCCTTGCGTCTCCCACCTCCCGCCTCACCCTCCGCAGATAACACTCCATTTGATGATTCCGTGAGTGATAGTGAGCCGCGGCGAGGCTCCACTCGCGCTTGACGGCATCTTCATAAATATCGCAATATCAAGAACTAAACCAAACTACAGGTGACGGTAAGTCGGACTAACCTTATCTATTATTATTGTAT
Organism: Dryadula phaetusa; assembly: GCA_032432895.1. Classification (NCBI taxonomy): domain Eukaryota; kingdom Metazoa; phylum Arthropoda; class Insecta; order Lepidoptera; family Nymphalidae; genus Dryadula; species Dryadula phaetusa. The sequence continues at coordinate 84,609 of JAOYRS010000005.1, forward strand.
TTTTTAAAATTAAAAGCTCAAATATTTTCTTATAAGTCATAGCTATCTGTGAGGAGACCCGTTGCCACTTGTACTTGCAAATCACGTCACATAGAGTAAAAGACTTTTTAAATTATGTACGCCCTTGTTATAATGAGACAGTTATTGCAAATAATATCATTGCTGCGGTAAAACTATATATACAGGCTAAATGTAATATATCCATTTATAAATGTGCAGATATCCAGTAGTAAGTACATATGTATGTATGACTTACTTAAGATGGAAGGGAATGTTTGAAAGAGTGATTTTATAAAACGTACATCTTTCAACTTATAATTCTCATATACAGTTTTAAGTGCATTAAGATTGATATTTTAAGAGGAATTCCAAATATTTGCAAATTATTCTCTTTGTATATCATTTTCATAATATAATTTGTAAGTCGCAAATCACAATATCAATTAAATTCAATGTTAATTAAATTAAAAAAAAAAACTATAATATAATGTAACAATAATATTATTTTACAAGGAATCCTAACACTTTGTTGTAAATTTAAATACACTGGAAAAGGAACACAATATTTTCTTAAAGTTCTTCTGAAATATGAATAATAAATATCAACACAAATTCAAATTGCATAATAATTTAATATTTATTTATATTCATTTTAAGCCAAATTGGCATTTGCAAGCAAATCATAGAGCTAGCTGAAATTTTACCTACAATTATATATCCAGCTTTAATACTTAATGTGGTCACGATACAAATTAAAAAAATTAAATTGGTACTTGTGGAGGTCCTTTAATGAACAAAATATCTTCAATTTCGTAATAATCGTGAAATTGTTAACGTATATATGAACTAAAGTACTGGTATCCGCGCAACCCACCACCACACCAGGCACACCGCTCTGAACCCCCAAAGTGGTGCAGTGGTTCAATGACACCATGGCGTTGCAGACGCGACAGCCCGGAGCTACAATAAATATTTTATTAATATGGTCGTTATCAAGAGACGTAGGGCCCGGTGTGGTTATCGCGGGATCAGTGTGTCGAGCAAACAACCTCGCCATAAAGTTCCACGAGCTCCGCAGCGCCGGAAACACACGGACCCGGGAGGAAAGCGAATAGTGCTCTATTACGTCACTTTTAGGTCTAATTTTGGTTTCCTATCCTATATCCAGCTGAAGAAAACAAAAGTTGTCGTATTCCAAGCAGAAAAGGTACAAATTACCTTGAATGTAATTATATTTGTTCATGGTGAGCACACAGCGCCCGGACGCCTCTATGTGCTCAGTGTAACGCTGTTCAGATCTAAACGTTGGATTATTTTATACTGTTATAATTTAGTAACATTTAAAAACGTAATCTTTCTTTATGTTATACAAAAAGGGACGTTCCACACTCACTTCCAATAGCAATAACAGTAAATGTAGTTACGACAATGTGCACGTCCTGTAACGGAGCGCCGCTGACGCGCCGGCGCCGGCGCCGCGTGGACTTGTTTCCTATTTGTATTTTCAAGCCGACTCGTGTCTTCCGGTTCAAAGCCTTTAGTCTTATTTGCTTGACGTCTGGTTAAGGAAGTTTGACTTATTTGTTCTAAAACCAAATTTAAACTAAACAAAATGTGATTCTAAATGCCTGTATTTTTAAAGGTACAACATGGAGAATGTATCGAGTATGTCCCAAAGGAGTGACGAGCAGCGGGACGCGGACAACGGCGAGGCCTTGCAACTAGTCAAGAATGAGGAACGGCAAGAAATGTCCGTCAGCGACGCGAATCCAAACGTTACCAATGAAAATGCAACATCAGTCGTTACTGTTTCCGAACATAGCGCGGAACAACACTCAGTGATTACTTCACGTCGGGCTCTAAGGACGATCACTACTGCGGGACACATAACCGACGCCAGTGAGTTAAACGACGAAGGTGTCAAGGACGAACCTCCTGAACCACCACCCTTAGAGCACGATCAGCTACAGTACGCTCCTAAACTTGAAGATGTAGAAGGTCGAACTGCAAGTCACTATGACGAAGAGAGACTCCGCATGGCGGAAGCGGAAACAGCACGATATCTAGCGTTTAAGCAGGAACCATATCGCTCACTACAATCCCCTACGTTGACACAACAGGATAAGCGGCCGCAGCCTCAGTACGCCCGGGGGCCGCCCCCGAGACCAGCCTATGGACGAGGACTTGCTCTGCGCTATGGAGCGCCCCACCACGTGATAGTGGCACAAGATGGCGAAAGTGAAGAACATGCCCACGAAGCTTACCTTCAAAAAGAAAAAGCTGAACAACTACAGCAGGCTTACGTCGCGTCTGAGGCTGCGAGTGCTCAGGACGGCCGCCAGTACGCCGCAGTGCTCGGAGAGCAAGTAGCAGTCTCATCTGCGCTGGAAATGATTCAAACAACTTCCTTAAGTAATCAACAAGCAGTCGGAGTCGCTTATCAACAGGTTAAATGTTTGAATACAAGTGAAATAATACATATATTTTCTATTATGTTAAATAGCAAAATATTAATATTCCAAATTGGTGCAGGTCAAATATGAATCCCGAGGTGAGGGCGAGCCTCGGCCGACGACTTACGCGAGTCTGCAGCCAGTCACGTCAGTGCACAGTGCCAGTGGGTACACATACGCAGGGCAGAGTCCACAGTACGCAGCGGCGGGATACAGTACCTACGGGAGCGGCAAGGAGCTCCTAACTCTATATGGCGCGGGTGCGGCGCCTCCACGGGGAGATGACTCACCCCCCGGCCAGCTGCTGTACCGTAGTGACCCGACTCTCTCGTCCTCTTCACTCAACGCTAGAGCCGGTCACGTTGTGTACGGTTCCGTCGTTCCACAGTCGCAGGCTGTTTATGAAACTCCTCCTAGCCCAAATTCTCAGCAGGTATAATTAAACTTGACATTTTTCATTATAAATTATTAATTAAAAAGTATACATTAATAATATTATAAATTATTTAATGTATAATATTATTAATGTATACTTTTTTAATTAATGAATAAACTATAATCCGTTTAACAAAAAATATTAAGACACTAAAATAACACACTGCTTATTCAAATAATTATTAAGTTATACAACTACTTAAATAAACAGCATTCATGTATTCTTTATTCTACTTCACACTAAACTAAACCACAAAGGTATATTTTACGAGCGCAAAATGTTACCCCGAATATTAATTTTCCATATTTTTGTCGCCCTTGTGCACTTACAATTTCTTCTCAAAGATTTTACCTAAGCATTCCTCCAACAGGTCAACGTGCTGTATACCCACGGTAACACTGTACAATATAAGGTAGGCGGCGAGCACTACCTAGGCCAGGGCGGTGGGGTGGAGTTCGTTCCCGTGTCGGGCTATGAAGGTGGCCTGCTGGTAGAGAGCTACGCGGCGCCCGCGCAGTCGTGGCAAGCCCATAATATACTGCCTATTGACGATGGTTTTGATCCGAGTAAGTGTTATTTTGAGTAATAAGCGTTTAAATTAATATACAGTATCATTTTCTTATAATTTCTTCTCAATATATAATTCTGTAATTTAATTTCGTAGGTATGGCAGGAATGGGGGAAGTGAAAGAGTGCGTCAACTGCGCGGCCGCCACGACTCCCCTGTGGAGGCGAGACGGCACCGGACACTACCTGTGCAACGCGTGCGGTCTGTACACGCGCATCAACGGCGTCAACCGACCACCACTTAAAGGGCAAAAGGCGAAACCTCAACAGGCTCTTGTAAGCTTAAATACATAAAAATAATAAAATAAAAGATTTCAGACTTTAATTTTGTACTTGATGTTTTCATTTCCTATAGCCTACTAACGGTAACCGTCGCGTGGGCGTGACCTGTGCTAATTGCCGCACGTCCAACACAACGCTCTGGAGGCGCAATAACAACGGCGAGCCCGTCTGCAACGCATGCGGGCTCTACTTCAAATTGCACAACGTGAGTACTATGCTGCTTCTTTCCTCTAATTTAGTATATATTGTGATCTTTGTTTGTTTATAATGTTATCTCTTTACTTAAAGAACACAAGCACGGGAAGCGTAGATATTGCCCACACTTGGCACAAATCGTAATAGATAGTTCCATATCGCTGTACTGAATGAGTGCGAGTGCGATTGTACATCGATTAGACGCTAGCAGAGCACGGCAGGTATCTAGCAGGTATCTAATCGTAGCTCTGCAATGCAGTTATCAGGGAACTCCTCGGCAAATATTGAGCCTGTGTAAAAAAATCAAAACACAGGGTCTCATCTAATCTCTCGAGATAAAACGACCGGGGCTACCGACTGATAGAGAATTATCATCGCGTCCACGAATATTCATAATGAGATAAATAATCTTTTATCAATTATCTCCTCGCGAGTAGATACGCTTGTTTAAAGGATGATAGGACCGCGCGCCGGCAGATTACGAGGACTTCCCCCGTCTGTCGGGGGCGGGAGTGACTCGCGAGCGGTCGACTGACGTGTTCCAACTTACCGAACTTACGGATTGATGACGACTGTGTGCTTAAACAGGTTAACCGTCCGTTGAGTATGAAGAAAGATGGCATTCAAACACGGAAACGCAAACCCAAGAGCATGGGTGGAGGCGGCGGAGGCGCGGGTGTCTCTAGAGGCGGCGCTCTGTCCGGTACGTACTGACCATGCGTCGTGTAATCGCTTGTGTGTCGATATCTGAGCTGAATGTCCATTGAATACATATCACCACGCAACCTTAGAATTTGTTATTGTCATATAATTTCATTTTTATATATTGCTTAAAGGAATGCAATGCTTAATAACCTGAAGTATAGAAGTGAGTAGTGACGTAGGGCATGACCATTGTGGCGTCGCGTTGTGTTGCCTGGTGTTGTGTGGTGTTATGTGTGGTGGTCGTCAGGCTAACGGTGTGTGGTTGTGCGCAGTGGAGGCACACTCGCACAAGGTACTGCCTCCGCTGTACGCCGCGGTGGAGGGCGGGGGCGGCGCGCCCCTGCTGCTGCTGCCCGCCCGGCATCACGACCTCTCGTGAGTACTACATACATTACGCATTATGCTCGTACACCACCTTCCCACACCTTGCTCACTAACCAACGCTTTAGTCTACAACTATTCTCATGTATTTAACAGTAAGTGATATTTCTTTTCTACTCTTCTATATTTATTACGTAAGTAAGAGTAAGCGCTCTCTGGCTTAACATTGTCACCGCTCCATACTACCTCTATATTACTCGCATACCAAATGTTGTTTTTGACTTATGTTCGCTTGCTCTACCTCAATTTGTAGTAATCGCACATCGTCTATTTGCACGTGTCTTATGTTATCTTTACCTAACTCTTAGAGGCTCACACTTGTGGCGATAACTGTGTGGTATTAAATGATTCAAGGAGAGATGGTAAACTGCCCGTTTTATGTTGCAGGGTACCAGCGCTAGAAAGATCAGGCACGTCCTCCTCGCAGCACTACCGACCTTCCTAACTAAAATTTATATGCAAATACATACAAGTTTATAATATTTAATAATTTTAGATATAAGCGTAGCTCAGTGACTCGACTGCGATCGGCTTATCGGCACCTTTCCACCAAAGCGCCACCAAAATAGCATTTGTAATTGCGATACAGGTAGGATTATCTGGTGATCGGCGCCGATAGCGCTATCGGCCTCGTTGTTATATATTACATTCAAGTCCACAAATATTATACGATTATAAGTAAATTTTATTCTAGTAATAACATAAATTATAACTACCAAAGATACCTGCGACTCTACATCCTGCGGAATACACATGGCTGAGAGTTTCGTTAAAGAACATAACAGAGAACAATATGAAATGAATTAATATAGAGACGGATGACAATAAATAGAGAAAATAATTACATAATTTCGTACGTATAATATATTATATATAATAAAAGGATAGTACGTAAGTGTATTGCGTTTGTTCCAAGCTGTTTGGAATATGTAGGTGTAAATAAAAATGCGGCGGCAGATAGCGCTCTGTATATTGTAGCATAATGCTAGTATTAGCTCAGATGATATAGAGGCAGCTTAAATTATAATTATAACGAATTTATTAATATATTTTGTATACGAGTGTGCGTGAGACGTGTTTGTGTATGTATCTATATGTTGATTGTGTACAGGTTTTTTTTTTTATTTATACTCGACGAATTACGAATAGTTTGTGAATGTTGTGACGTGTGCGTGTGTTTTAAGTGTGTTTGCATGTGTATGTGTGATTTTGGAATTTTAAATAAATGGATATCTTGCCAAAATATCTTATTTTTTATTTTTTCAATTCTTACACTATTCACAGCATTATGAGCTTTATAGCAGAAGGAATAAGGAAACCGAATAATACATCACTGTGATTTACAGTTACCACTAAAATTAACTTACTCCAAGTCATTTTATCTCTTTCTGAAGAGATAAATGGAGATGTGTTTCATATAATCACCGACTCTATTGCCTACTCTGTTATGGGGAAAGAAATTTAAAATAATATTTATTTACCCAAGACATATAACTTTTAATCTCTAAGAAAGTTAATAAAATACTTGTATAGTATGAGCAAAATATAGTCTTATTGCGTATTTCAAGTTCTTTCTGTTCACCTCGTCGTCTTTCCAAGTATTTAATGAGGTATTGAAGTAATAATAGAAGTTAGTTTATCAATGAAATCGGTTTCTTACATCATTTAAAATTATTAAAAGTAAATTTAATTTGTTGGCTGCAGCATTTCGTCATCACATTCGAGGAATAATGTTTTTTTTGCATTAGAATTATAGAGGATAGACATACGCACGTAAAATGATTTTTTTTAAATAAATAAGTTAACAATAATGTATAAGTCCCAGTCAATGACAGTTTTAATGTAAAGTATGTTTAAAAACAGTTAAATTTAATATATTTAATAAAATAAAGCTGTCAATTGATTTGATCTTTAAATATATCGAAAACAAATATATAAACGTAACAAATATTTTCTTTATATCCTACCAACATGATTTATGTTAAATTTTATACTCAAATGATCCATCATTATTGTAGTGTTATTTTGTATGCCAGCGCCATCTAGTAAGCGCAAATCAAAACTAGCAATGTTGTGATTGCTATAGTGTGTCGCTAGATGGCGCTACTTTATGCTTTAACAATAAACAATTTCACCTCTTAAATATTATTTTGGATTCAAATCTAAGCAACCTTCATATATAAATACATATGAATAAAACGCTAATAGAATTATTATAATTGGTGATTGTTATAACATGTAAATTAAAACTGTTATATGGGACTTCAGGCTAAAATCAAGAATGCCTTATAATATTTAAAAGTGAATAATTTTCATTCAAATATATATAGTTTATTTAGGATAATAATATTCAAATAAATAACGTGACTTAAATAAAAGTAACATTATACGTTATACTTAGTTCAAATGTAACAACATAGATGTCGCTGGTAGTGATGTACCTGCAAATCCACCCGAGAGCAGTCTGGTTTGGCCGGTCGGGTTTACAGATTGCTGAGCTTCGTCTTAATGTATATTACTTTAACAAGTGTAGAGCGACGGCGCGCATAAACCATGCGCATTTGTACCACGAAAAGGAAACTACATACTTTTATTGATTTTATTGAGTTTACTTTAAGATGACTATTTTCTTAACATTTTAAATCACATCACTTATACACACACACACACACACACACACACATATATATATATATATATATATATATATATATATATATATGTATATCTATTATTACTTGTGAATATAATAGTAACCATAATACTTAAATGATTATTTAAATGTACTTATTGTACTTATTTAATTACACATACCCGTTGCCATAGCAACGTGTATGTACACTCTATATAAACGTGTGTGACACACTTGGTAGTGTGTATTATTCTTCTTTCATGAATATTATCACTCCGCTCTCCTTCTCTATATAAACTGTACCTGTGCCAAATGCCACACTCCACATTTCGCGTTATTTTCGTAAAAAGGAGTACAAAGACTTTGCTGCACGTATTTCCATATAGATATTTAGTATGCGTGCGCTAGTCTCTTCCATTCGTATTATTTTATATTTGTGTTCAAATCCGTACTTGAGCCTTAATATAAAATAACCAAGCTTAAGAAACTGCTTTTTTAGGTTGTCTCCATTTCATATGTATAATATAAAACATATTATAAAAAATACAGCTTTACGCCTTCAGCCTTCGTCTTATAGCAGGGTAGACAGGGAGTATCTAGTGTCAAAACTCCGTACTTCGCTTTCTGCTGAATTTGAGACATTGCGTGTTGTGTAGCGTAATTCAACACCGCGCTTTATGTTACCGGAGCGAGGAAATGAAAATAATTTCATTCCCGCGAGTGGGAATCAAACCCACGACTGATCGCGCTTACGAACAGACGATGTCCCACTGAGCCACAACCGGCTTCTAATATAAAGTAACCGGTTCGAACCCCGTCGTATGACTTTTAAACATTTTTTTTCAATTTTTTTCTAGCAAACAGTACAAGGATCACTCTCTTACTAACTCTCAGAAAATCAACTGACTGCTTTAATAAGAGCAAATAAAAGAATTTTAAAGCCTATAATATATACTATTCTTTTTTTTAGCTTCACGCTTTTATCCCTCATAGCAAGGGTAGACAGAAAGTACCTAGTGTCAAGACACTCCGCACTTCGCTTTCCACCGACTTCGAGACATTATGTTTTGAGTGGTGGACCTCAACGCCGCACTTTGTCTTACCAGAGCGAAGAAGTGAAAATAATTTAAATATAATCACTCCCCCGAGTGGGGCCGAACCCACAACCGATCGTGTTACAGTCAGACGATGTCTCACTGCGCCACGACCGGCCTCGAATTTAATTGATACTATTCGCCAACATTATAATGTCTTTCAGTTGTCATGTGATCGATACAAGGAATCGATATTAAAATTTCTTTTTAAGGAAAATCTACTGTTTTTATGTTATTACTCTATATTGAATTATAAATCATATTATAATTATATATGTCTAATGTAAATGCTCGGTAGTGGGTTCGATTTAAGGTACACCTGATTAGCCGAATTGCAAATTTCAACTTGCTAAAGACCATCGTGGAGCAGTGGCACAATATATAACTATAAACGCAAATGGTTGGGGATTCGATTCTCAATCGGAGGAATGAATATATTGAAAATTTTATATGAGACTATTTTAAATGATAATTATTGATTTAATACTAGTTTGATGTAATTAATTTTTGTATCAACGAACAAACAAATGTCACCTCAGTGTGCCCGCGAGTGTGACCACGGACCACTGTGAAGTGAGAGAAACGTCGATTTTCAAAAATGTATTTTCGAATACCAAAATATACGCGATTAATCCGTTTAAAATAGTTTCAATTAAAAATTATAAAATCTTCCTTACTCTACCTTACTGGATCAATTGTGTTCCATACTTCAGTTGCATGCCAGGCCTTCAATGATAACAATGTCATGATTTAGACGTTTCGATACACATATTATAAAATTTTAAGCTCCAGTTTAATATGTAAGTGAGTTTTTTAGCGTCACGCTTCTATCCCGCATAGCAGAGTAGACAGAAAGTACCTAGTGTCAAGACACTCCGTACTTCGCTTTCCACCGAATTCGAAACATTGCAGACACTTAACACAAATGGTAGAACTCAACGCACTTTGTCTTCTTACCAGATCGAGGATCTGAAAATAATTTAAATATAATAACTCCCCTGAGTGGGGATCGAACCCACAACCGATCGCGTTCCGCCTCAAAAGTCAGTTTGTATGTTCCGAATATTTCATATCAACGGTAATATTCCACACGGTTGTGAAGTCGTAAGTCTTTTAGATTGAACTTGGCTTCACATGTACTTATTCAATATAACTTATTTCTTTAGAAAAAACTTGTTATTTCCATGAATGGAGAAAATATCTGAAATTGAGATCGCATACTTGCATTTGATATAATATAATTGTAACTTTTACATTAAAAACAGAAATTATTAAATTTCTCGCCGGCTCCTTCCAAACCGGAAGTAGCTTTATATTGATTTAAGGATTCAAAAGTGCTTGGAAAATCAATATAAATAAAGCATATTTCATAGAAATTAAAATGTATATTATGCAAATAACTAGCTATAATGCAGTATTAAATTTTTGGGATTCAAATTAATTGTATTTTAATAGAAATTAATCTGTGTTAGATATATTTATTTACAAATGTCTTTGTACTAGGTGCCTTGTATACTTTTTATACTTTGTTTCTAAATGGTAAATAAATGTCGCATTCTATTTTCAAATAGAACAAAACAAGAAAATAAAGATTTATATATTGTATATTTTTTTTCAAATCAAATAATTTCCATAAAAAATCTTCTCCATATAAATCAGGTAGAATGTACAAATTTTTTACACATCATATATATATATATATATATATATATATATATATATATATATATATATATATACACAAGTAATTAGATGTCAGCGGAGCGGCGCGGCGTGTCCGTCCGTCCGAGCGCCGTCGGCCGCCGACAGATATCAATATAAGGGAGCGTTAAATGATTCCTTCTTATCGCATTTAATATGAAAAAAACTAAAGGAGCTCGAGAACGCTAATGACACCCAAAAAAAATGTCGCACAATATGTTATATTATATCTGCTTTGCTTGAAGCCATCGAGGCGCAGCTGGGAACATCTTAATTTCAGATGAAGATTGTAGATTTGATTACCGATTTTGCAAATATTTATATTCATAATATTATTGTTTCATTGGCAGCGTTAGGTTCCGCAAGATATTTAACTAGTTTCTTTCAATCTGCACAATATGTAAAAATGTTTTCTGAATAAATACAATTATTTCCTGAACTTTTTTATTCTAGATCATTATATCAATAATAACAACAACTAACAAACAACTGTGGTTTTCTTTCTTACATACATACAAACATCCATATTTCATTCGTATTAGGGAGGCTGTAGCGGTAGTGTCGCCTCATACAATGTAACATAAAGCTTTTCCGTCTCAATGGAACCCGTAATATAAAAATTAAGATAACTCTTGTCTTCAACGTATTATTAATTAATTAATTAATTAAAATTTTAATATACTTCAAATAATTCAGTTTGAATGTGTTATCAGAAGTCGGCCGCATGATAACAATTACAAAAAAGTACTTTATAAAGCTCTACAAGTAAATGTTATTCTTAGATACAGCGACGATTGTATACTTGGAATAGAAATATTTTGATACAATATTCCTTACTAAATATTCAAGTACCGCAACTCTATCTTGGTAGAGTCATCGTGGCAAATTTGCTAAAATACAGAAACATCAAACTACATGATATCAAAACCAGTGTTTCATATATAATTATCAACTAAAACGGCAATTAAATAAAACGGCAATTAAATACTATATTTACATATACTTTATACAACCACGCTCAAGCGTTCGCGAATATGTTACAAGCGGGTAGAACTAGTTGGAATTGTATGTTTTTTGGAGGAAAGACATGAGTGTGTATAGTGCAGGCTATAAAGATTGGTGTGTACACGATGTCCCAGCGTCAGTCAGCATTCTCCGGCGTGGTGTCGTCACCAGCCATCAGTGGTTGGGAGATAAGCAGAGGTAGAGACGCCGTCGGGCGCGGGCGCGGGCGGCCGGGCGGCCGGGCGGCGCGGCGCGACGGCTCGCGGGCCCCAGCGGACAGTTCATTAGCGCGGAGGCGCGGGCGCTTGATATATTATACGTACACACGAATCGACTAAATTGTCCCGTCGATAAGTGGGCGTGAGACCGACGCCAGGACACCGCTGTATCACGCGACCCGTCTGCAAATTAATCTGAAACTTATTTCCGCGAGATATGGTCTCATTTGGTTTCTATTCAAAATGTAGATACGACGTTTTATTCGGTGTAAATTTAGTCGAGATTAATAATGAATTGATTTAAGTGAACGCGCTCGTCAATATATTTGATACTCTAACACTTGGGTAATAGAGTCGAATATCTGTGGTACGGGTGGAATGAGTTGGGTCGTTATCACACGTGAACGGTAAACGCGAAGGGCTAATGTGTAAGCGTTGTCGAGCGAGCGCCACTAATGCGGCCGGCGCCGGCGCCCGCCTAAAACAAAAATCTACAACATTCCTGCGTTTAGGCGAGCCTTTATTCCTTTTTTATCATGAAATAATAGAATAGGCACAAAGCGACCGCCGCTTATCGAGCGCCGTTCAATTTATTAAAGCATGCCATTACCCCGGGCAGCGGGCCGGCTGTGAGCCTTTACGTAAGGCCACGTCAGACGACAGACGTCAGTGCGGACCACGTCCAGAACCACAATGTAATTAGTAGCTTAATAACAACATACGTTATGTGTAATGAGTATGTACGATACACACTTATTAGTTAAACTGAACACGTAAACTTTTAATTTTGTATGTATACATGTAATCCGTTAATAATGCAGTATGTGGCGCAGTTGGACAGCGTCTGACTGTAAGCCCGACTGGTTGTGGGTTCGATCCCCAATTGGAGGAGTGATTATATTTAAATTATTTTCACTTCCTCGCTCTGGTAAGACAAAATGCGGCGTTGAGTTCCACCACTCAACAAGCAATGTCTCGAATTCGGTGGTGAGAGAAGTACAGAGTGTCTTGACACTAGATACTTTCTGTTTACCCTGCTATGCGGGATAAAAAACGTGAAGATAAATAAAAAAAAATAATATATATAAATGATTTGTAAGTTTGTTTGTATTTACATTCAGGTCGTTTGATACAAGCGAACACATTTTTGGTGCGCACTATATACCATACGCATATCAAATTGGGTTTACATATTAATATTTATTACTAAGAAAATCCAATGAGGAGTGTCATTAAAGCTATTTAAGTACCTAGGTACTACGCCAAGACGTGTTGAGTGGTGGAACTCAACGCCGCACTTTCGGGGACGTGATTACATAAATAATTACATTCCCGAATATATAATCACATTCCCGAGTAGAGATCGAACCTACAACGGATCGCGTGTATAGTCAGAATTCCCATTAAAAAGAGTTCTAAATATGTGTTTAATGCATTATTTCTTCTCACTTATAAACTATTCCCTGCATTAGTTTCATCTTCGGGGATGAAGTCAAAGAAGGAAGTAAATGGACATATAGAGCTGATATAGGAATAACTAATGATACGCTTTGTATTTAAACTTACAATGAATTCTAGATATATAAAAAAAATCGCACGTATATATATATATATATATATATATATATATATATATATATATATATATATATATATAAATAGCTAAAGATTACTTAAAATATCAACACATTTAATGCGAAACACAAACAAACCTATATTATAATATATATATTTAAAAAAAAACAAAATTATAAGGGAAAATAAATAATGTAATTAGGAAATTAAAAACAACTATTTATGACTAAAACCTAAATATACTCTGAGTATAGACTCGCATTATATACGTATATACGTATTTCTTTTTCTCTTTATACTAGTCTCTTCTAGTATTTATAGAAAGAAAAAGGGAAGAGGTTTAAAGAAAGAGGCAGTCCAAAGTCAGAACTCTTGGCAGCCTCTTTCCTGTTAGGGATGCTTCGACTCCGAGTGGCTTTTATCCCGAACAGAGTTCAGAATATGAAATAGAGTTGTAAGATTTTTAGACAGAAAGAATTAGACACAGCTGATGATAGTGATACTGTTTTCAATTCGCCTTATAATTTTAAGAAAGCTGTAATACTTGAGCTTGCTGGTAAATGGTTTTGTAAGTTGCTTGTTGTCTTTAAGTTGTCGGTAATATATATAAAATGTATTTAAGGGAACATTTTTATTTAAATTAATTAACTTGTTGTTTTTTTTTAAATGCATGGCGTGTTGCTTATAGCATTCAGTCTAATAGTTTGTGTTTTATTGATCCACACAAAGTACATACAAAAAAAATACATTAAACACAACTTAACCTAGATGTAACAAACACTTAGAGGCAGATACCTTATGCAAATATTAAAAAAAGAAACAAAAATAGGCTCCTAAGTGCGAGCTCTAGTGAAAGAGAATAAAAATACAACTATAGTTATACAAAACTTATTTTACTATTGTAATTAATAAATATTGAAATTCCTTTCAAACTATAATATAACATGTACAGTGTTGGAGAGGAACGAAAAATACTTCAAAGTAATTCCTAACTCCTTACGCCATCTAGAAAAAATCTCTAAACTCTAGATAATAAATACGAGTATATATATATATATATATATATATATATATATATATATATATATATATATATATATATATATATATATGTAGTTTTAATTTGAGTGGAGTTCAGTTTTTAATATTATTCGAATCTTATCACCTTGTCACTGTAATCATTTACCAACCTGCAGGGTCTTGGAGCAGGGGAGTTGGATTCCAACATGGTTTACCAGGGAGGAGGATAGAGGGGAGTGATTTTATTACGAGGGCGCCTCACAGGTACACGTATATTAGACTTATTCAGTACCTGAGGGCAATCTATTAGATTTGTGTGTCTCCTTTTCTTTAATTCAGTTATAAAACCATAATTATGTTTTATCTTTTGAAATTAGCATTTTTTTGTCTTATTAAGTTCATAGTTAAAAAAATATATGATAAATATATATCAAATAACGCGCGAATTCTTGTATAGAAGTATAATTTTGTATCTCAATTTTTTTTGCATAACATTTACTTGTCAATATAAGATTACTACTGGGTACAAGAAAAAAAATTATTAACTCGCTTATGTTGGTACACTGTTATGATTGCGAAGAAGACCAGGAGATTGAGGACATCATTTTGAGTATAATCTTTTTTGTTTTTTATGATAACTAGTTTTTTTTAAATGAAACAATTTTAAGCGGATTAATCGCGTATATTGTGGTATTCGAAAATACATTTTTGGAAAACTGACGTTTCGAACACTTTACAGTAGTCCGTGGTCACGGATAGCGTGGTCAACCTGTCACCTTAGACTACTGTATAATATATATGTACTATATATATGAATACCAAAATATACGGAATTAATCCGTTTAAGATAGTTTCATTTAAAAAGTGTAGAAATGGCAAAAATCAAATATCTATTTTTTTTGTCACATTATATTTAAGTGTGTGTACCTTTGTACCTTACACAAAAAAGATATAAAGTTTATTCAAAAATTATTTTTTTTAAAAGTCCATACATATAGTGCAGATTCCTTGTTTCTGTATAAATATGTATACTCAGTACATATAACAATATAATATTGTTTTTTCTGTCTGTCTGTTTATACCAGCTAACGTGTGAAACGGGTGAACCGATTCTAATGGGACTTTCACTGGCAGATAGCTGATATAACTGATATAAGAATTTTTCCCTGTGACAAGAATACCGGGTAGAATAAATTCCCCCGCTGCTGGGTAGTGTCCCGTAAGAGACGGTTATCCCAGTAAAACGACCCGCCAAATATCTGATGATGTGTTCCAGTTTGATCTCATGTATACCAGCTCTCACTATTCCCCATTCCCATAATTCCCCCATCCCCTTTCACATCCATCTCAATACCGGCAACGCATCTACAACTCTAACGTCATAGATGTCCAAGGGCGAACACCACTTACCATCAGGTCTCCTTTTTCAATTAAAAAAAAGGAGTCACTTAGGCTCTACCTTTATTTAAGAGTTAATAAAATAAAGATTTATAGATATTAAATCTTACATGGATAGAGATGGCACAGCCAGTACTTGATAAACTTGACGGTTCTCTTAACGCATACTAGATGGCGTAAGGAGTCAGGAATTACTTTGAAGTATTTTTCGTTCCTCTCCAATACTGTACTGTACAGCAATATTATATTATAGTTTGAAAGGAATTTCAATATTTATTTAAATATTTATTAATTACAATAGTAAAATAAGTTTTCTATAACTTTTAATATACTATTTTGCCTCTAAATATCATTTACCTGCCAACGTGTAATTTTAGGAGGAAATATTTAATTTTTGAAGAAAATAAAAGAAAAGCAGGATATGAGAGCCACTGGACGTACCACCGAGGATGCCAAAGACCGTGCAAAGTGTACTGGATCAAGTGGGAGGGCAGACCCTGGCTGAGCTGGGAGAAATGCGAAGAAGAAGAAGATGTAGCAGGGTCAATATACTTCAGCTAGATTACTTGAAGCTCGCATCTCTGTCGGTATTGACTATGGTCAAGCCAGTTTTAACTTTGCAATGGAAATCATGATATTTCTTTCTTAGTCTTCCTCTGAACTCTCCGTTTAAGAGCTTGTGTCGCCTCGCAGTTCCACTGTGCGTCGTCTATCAGTCCATCGGTTAACAACGGAGGACGTGAATGAAAAAACAAACAAAATTAACTATTATTATAGTTATTATTTATCAGTTCTGTTTCAACTAGACAGGTTCCCTGCCTTATTAAATAATACCTAGATGTACCGTTGACGCGTTGCTATAGCAACGTGTACGTTTATATAAACGTATATATCAAGCACATGTTGGTGTGTGTTACATTTATTTAAAAAAAAATAATATATTTTTACGCAATATTTCTAAACTAACTAAAACCAAATTACTGTTCGCGTTATTTTTGTAAAAATATATATATATATATATATATATATATATATATATATATATATATATATATATATATATATATATATATATATATATAAGATAGGTTATTGACTATGCACAAAATAAACCACAAATTGTTTCTCTGAAAATACAAAGGAACGACATTTAAAGTTCACTAATATCGCCTCCTCTATTATATCTCTTTATTTTCTTACAAAATCAAAGTTCAAAATAATCTAAACATTCTCTGTCATTCAACTGACTTTCAGCCACAGATTATACAGCACATCTGGAATAATGAAATGTCATTTCATTACATATACATATTGTATTTAGGTATGTATGTACGTCAAGTTACCTAGTTACTCAGAGAGAGGCTTTGAGAACGGGAAATATCGGGATTTTACAGATTATAGACGAGGCAACCAATGTCGTGGGCTAAAATCTATAAATATCATTAAAATATATTATAATTAAACGCGTTCATGGAGAATGTATGAGAAGGACTTATTGTGGGCGGTTATTAATATAATATAACCTAATGTAATAATTGTGGACCTCTGTATCTGTTTGTTTGAATGTGTGTTTGTGTTAATCTTAGAAATGGTTTACCAATTTTAATGCAGTTTTTTATTACTATACGTGGGTAAACTATCCTTAACCATGTGTGTGTGTGTTTCATAAGTAAAAAATTATATCAATTTAAAGTATTTTGTACGAATTAATTACATATTATAAATTAAAAAATAAAGAAAGTTTGCGGGAATCTTAATATTGGTCGGAGAGCAACGTAGTGACGGGCAACTAGTAATGTGATAAATAAGAAGCACTAACTTTATAAATAAATATATTTTTCCATATTAAAGTTATCTACCAAAATAACATCAGTAAGTAATAGATTGGTTGCAAAAACAAAAATATCTATACATATTCACTTCAATCTATAGCATGCCAAAGTATATCAAGACGGTGGAGGTATGTCCTTATGGCTTACCCTGCTAGCTCTTACATTATAAGTTTTATACTCGGAATTAATTTACTTAAGGATCCGTAATGGCCGCGGGGATCGCTTCAAAAACGTATTAAAAAAACCGAATCGCAGCGACTCTAACGATTTGTCCTACACACGGATACGGTCGATGAAAACATAGAGCTTTTAAACTTAGTTATGTATTTTTAAGTAAAATTTTAAGGGATTTCAATATTAAATTGATGTCGACCAAAAAAACGAATTGTGTTTTAATTAAATTTTATTGCTGAGAGTGACTGAGCTGAGCTTGTTTTAAATGTGACCCGTCAGTTGGTACTTCGGAATACTTAGAGTATCCGTTGCATTTTAATATATATATATATATATATATATATATATATATATATATATATATATATATATATATATATATATATATAAAATGTAGAAATATACTTTTTAAAAATAAATAATAATTACAATATTAGATATTTTGAGGCCGGTCGTGGCGCAGTGGGACAGCGTATAACTGTAAAGGCGATCGGTTGTGGGTTCGATCCCCACTCGGGGGAGTAAGGGAGGATATTTAAATTATTTTCACTTATACGCTCTGGTAAAAAAGACAAATTTCGGCGTAGAGTTCCACAACTCAACATGTCTCGAGTTCGGTGAAAGCGAAATATGGAACGTCTTGACACTATATACTTTCTGTTTGTCCTGCTATGCGGGATAAAAGGGTGAAGCAAAAAAAATTATATATATATATATATATATATATATATATATATATATATATATATATATATATATATATATATTATCCTGCTACTATTAAATCAGTAGGTTTTCTACGGCTAACTGCAAAATTGTATATATTGTATAACTCAAATGTAGTAGTAGAAAATAAATAAATTGATATTTACCAATTTATTTATTTTAAGACACTCCGGTGACTGTTTTGCGCCCGTATTATATAAGTATTTACTTAGAATTATAGTAATTAGTCTTGGTTGTCGGTGGTGGATGGTGCGCCGTACAATACCACGCCTCTTTGGTAACTCACAAAGAGGGCCAGTAATGCAACCCCTCAATTTTTTTTATTTTTTATTTTTTTTAGCTTAACACTTTTTATTCCACATTTAGCAGCGTAGACGAAAGTACCTAGTGTCAAGACATTTCGTACTTCGCTTTCCACTTAATTTGATATATTACGTGTTGAGTGGTGGAACTCAAAACCGCACTTTGTTTTACCAGAACGAGGAGGTGAAAATAATTTAAAGTTAATAAATAAACTCCCCCGAACACGAATTGAACCCACAACCGGTCGCGATTACAGTCAGACGCTGTCCTACTGCGCCACGACCGGCCTCGGCCTTTTTTTTATTTTAATTTGTACTAATCTAGGATAAACGTGAATAAAGAACTTTATTTTACGTGAAATACCAATATGAAAATAATATTCTCAAACCTTCTAAGACTCGAAATTTTACCATTTATATGAAAAATATAGGGTGAAAGGTTATTTTCTTTTAAAATATTAATTAAATTAATAAATTATCAACAAGTTATCGTAAAAAGTATGTAAATATTATATGAAGCATGTGAAATATATAATTAGAATAGATACCTAGTTACCACTAAATTATGAGTCTACTTAAAATAATATACCATGAGATTAACAGACGAATGCCACCTCAGTCTACCCGCAAGTGTGACCACGGACTACTGTAAAGTGTTCGAAACGTAAGGTGTCCAAAAAAGTATTTTCGAATACCGAAATATACGCGATTAATCCGTTTAAAATTGTTTTATTCAAAAATCGTGAAAAGTAAAGATTTTATTATATTATGTGAGGTTCAAACAATCGTATACAGTAGATAACCTAGATTTTTAGCGTCCTTCGAAGCGAAACAACCTGTCAGAATTCTATTCTCCACTTTCCGCCTCAATTCCAAATGTTGCCTGTTAAGGAGTGGATCTTAACGCCGTTTTTTGTCTTTCTAGTGCACAAAAATTTAAAAATATATATAATCACTACCTCAAGTGGATATTGTATTGAAAACCAGCGTTTTTACAGACAGATGCTGTTCCACTGCGCCACGATAGCCTATGTAGTCTGTTTTACACTCAATTGCAATACTTTATGCATTGTATTGCGGAACCCAACGCCACATTCAGTCTCACAAAGGCCTTCGTTTCTGAAAGAAAATATATAATTACGTTATCTAAACATAAAAAGGTTGTAAATATTTTAAATGCCTTTATCATTTAAGTAACTTTTGAGGTAAACTAAACATAATACGTCTAAAAACACTTAATTTACGTATGCTAATATATCTTATTTTACGCGAAACTTCATTTTATTAACTCAGATATCAATCAAATTAATCTCTCTGCATATATTATGAATAAATATATATTCTAATACTATTAGGTCACTTACCTACAGACATAGACCTACATCAGATGTTACCTCATATTTATACATTTTCTAGCTTCACGCTTTTATCCCGCATAGCAAAGTAAATAGAAAATATCTATTGTCAAAACACTCCGGATTTCGCTTTTCGCCAAATTTGAGATATTGCGTGTCGAGTCGAGAATTCAAACGTTACACTTTGCCTTACCAGAGGGAGGAAGTGACAACATTGTAAATGTAATCACTCCCCCAAGTGGGAATTGAACCCACAAGCGATCGCGTTTACAGTCAGACCACTGCGCTACGACCGGCCTCAAACATGACATTTATATAGTTAGTATTAATATATCTATATTCAAAAACTGTTATTAACTAAATCATAATCATTGTGTTACAAATTAATTAAAGATTTATAAAAACTAATGTGATATGATAATCATGAAAAAATTGATACGATAACAACCCTTATTGTTGAATATAACACACGGTGGTAAAATATTTTATTATACAAATATATATATATATATATATATATATATATATATATATATAAAATAAACAAGGCTGGTATACTCACGATACTTACGCAAAGTAGCATGGGGAAGCTAGCAGAAACAAAGACACGCCAATAATTTAGGTGTTCAGGTAGACGTGGTGGCCGCTGCCATTTGAATATTGATGTCGCGGGATGGAAGGGCCACTTAGCGACACAAACACCGCCGGCCAAGTTTATAGGCGCGCCGCGGAATATTCGATTTACGAGTGTATTAGCCGTAAAGATTTCCACTCCGGACATTTTGATTTAAGTTGGCTTGTATTGACATATAATAAATATTGAGTTCTTTAATTTGTGAGGTTTTTATATAATCTGCAAGGAAATGCGAGTAAAATTTTTGGGTGATATCATGAACGTATTTCTTTATAATGATAGAATTTCAATGACTCCCTTCGATATAGTCATATTCATATATTTTATTTAATAATATCTAACTGGTTTATTCTTTAGATGTACTAAATGTTTTTACTAGTATCTTTGCTACAAAAACGCCAGTAACTTACTACAATTACTGCATTAAAGATAAAAAAAATACATTTTTTTAGCTTCACGCTTTTATCCCGCATAGCAGGGTAGATAGAAAGTACCTAATGTCAAGACACTCGGTACTTCACTTCCCACTGAATTCGAGACATTGCGTGTTGACTGGTGGAACTTTGTCTTACCAGAGCGAGGAAGTGAAAATAATTTAAATAATTTAAATCACTCTCCCAAGCGGGAATCGAGTCCACAACCAGACACTGTCCCACTGCGCCACGACCGTCATACGTAATATTAATATATTTTGTTTAATGTACCCAATACATAAGCAGTCATTGGAGTGTCTTAACAATACGTTCTCTCTGACTACCCTACTGTGGGATAAAGAGTGAGGCTAAAATATAATCATAAATATAAAAATATATAACTAAGTCGATACTAATTACATATGTTAATGTTGGAGTTTAAGTCCACTGGAGTCGCCTGTTCACGTAACGTTTGTTATATTAGATTATAACAGAAAAAGCGCCTTCTATTTTAATATAAAATATACATTTTCCGCATAGAATATTGAGTCATTTTCTTCATTGCCCGCCAGAAATTCAGACATCACACGTCAAGTGGCGGTACTCAACTCCGCAGCTTGTGTTACAAGAGTAGGGATATGAAAATAATTTAAATTTAATATTTACTGAGATGTAGATCGAACCCACAACCAAACGCGTTTGATTTTTGTAAAATGTTTTGTCCTACTACGACATGAAGGTGAGAAAAATTACGGGGGAGTTTTTACAACGGAGGACGAAATAATGTAGCCCTGTACTTCATCTAATACATATTGATCTTAAATACACAAGTTTGTTTTTAGTGATTTTTTTAATGCACTTTGTATGAAACGTAATATAACAAAAAGGTTTTTATTTGATATATATAGTTTTAAATGAAACTATTTTAAACGGATTAATCGCGTATATTTTGGTATTCGATGATCGATTCGCTTGGTATAACTATGAACAAGGATTACTGTAAAGTATTTGAAAGGTCACGTTTAAAAAAAAATATTTTCGAATACCAAAATATTCGCGATTAATCCGTTTAAAATAGTTTAATTTAATATGTGTAGAAACAGGAAAAATCAAAGATTTTATTGCGATATTATAGTTTTATAATAAACATTACGCGGTAAAATACAAAAATAAGAATTTAAAATGTCTTGAAAAAGAAAAACATAACAACAATTATATACAATAAATATATCTCTAATTTAAGTAACTTAGTTTAGAAATGTCTGGTCAGCTTCACATATAGGAAACTGCAAATTAGAAATAAACCTGAGATACGCAGTTACCATTTTAGTTTAGCTTCACGCTTTCATCCCCCATAGCTGGGTAGACAGGAAGTACCAAGTGTCAATACAATCCATACTCCGTTTTCCGCTGAAATTCGAAACATTACGTGATGAGTTGAGTGGCGAATCTAAACACCGGGCTTTGTTTTACCAGAGCGAGAAAGAGAAAATATTTAAAATCTAATCATCTAATCTAATCCCCCGAGTGGGATCAAATCCACAACCAATCGCGTTTATAGTCAGTGCCCACTGCGCCACGACCGACTTGAAAATAAAATATTATATTTACTATAGGGACATATCATACAATATGCTATTACGCTTTGTATAATATAGAAAAAAATATATAACAGTTAGTTAAGAAAAACACTGCTTTACTATTCCCACAATCATCGCATCGCAAAATTGTCTTTCCAACAAATGTATTATATCTTTAATTTTATTTAAACACTTAGCTTGCTTTAACCCGATTAGTAATTCCTACTTACATTAAAGAAACAAAACCAAACAAAACATCTATGAAGAACAAAGCGCGGTGACATCGCTTACATCTAAGGAGCTCTTATCGTTATCAGCCGGTACTGAAGGAAACAAAGGGTCGCTCCATCCAACACAATGCCCGCTATTGTGTGTAATACTATGAAAATAACTATAATAAGCTTATACATACGTAGAGGCGAAACCGACTGCCAAGGGTTTTGTTTCAAGTAAATTAGTAAGATACGTTCCCACGGTTCAAGTTTTCGGGATTTCGCAGTATTGAGGTACATAAACAAATTTGCAAAATTATTATTAGTTCAAAAACCCTATTTAAGGAGGCAAGGCAGACGGGCCCCTGATGGTAAATGGTGTTCGCCCATGGACATCTACGACGTAAGAGTTGTAGATGCGTTGCCAGTATTGAGATGGATGTGAAAGGAGATGAGGGTATTATGGATGGGAATCGGGAAAGCCTATTCTATACTATTATATTTTTGTGTTCATGTTCTCGTGTACTTACCATGCAATGTTCCTATTACTGACTGACTTATCGACACATAATGTATAAAAAACACCATAAATTTCTATTATGGAGTAATTAAGTTAGTTATTTCTTAGAAAATAACTAAAAGGGTATAAAGCGGGCAAAAGAAAGTAATGTTTGTATATTAGTTACAAGAACGTCGCTCCATCAAAACGCACATGACTGCATCCTATGTGCTTTGCTAGCTTAAATAGTTCCTTGCAGTAGTAGCGGTTCTTCTCAGATTTCAGGTCTTAACGTTACTTAACTGCGGGTCAAATACTTGCTTAACTTCATATTTTAAATAAAATAATTTTAATTTAAGTACTCTCTAAAGGAAATGCATATTTCACTTAAATGAAACTATTTTAACCGGATTAATCGCGTATATTTTGGTATTCGAAACAATATTTTGGACACGTTTCGAACACTTTACAGTAGTCCGTGCTCTACCTGTGACTTGCACTGTAAGTAAATTTGTGTTTATTGCATTAAAATTAGTGTTAGTGAATGGCACCAACGTTCTGAACATAATGTATCTTACGTACTTTCAGTAAAATGTAATGATATAAGTACGGAGTGTCTTGACACTAGGTACTTCCTGTCCACCCTGCTACGCGGGATAAAAGCGTAAAGCTGAAATAAAAAATAAGTACTCTATATTTAGGAGATAAAATGACTGTTGACCTGGGTACATTATACTTATAGATAAGTATGTATATATACATAGATATTCAACATTAGTACAAATTACTATAGTTACCTTGAATAAGCAAAACAGAGAACATAGTGTTCAAAAATTTAATTCTCCGTCTATCTCAATTATCTTAATTAGAGACAATGCATTGTACAGTAGCGGAACTTAACGCCGTACTTGGTCTTACCAGGTGTGAGTAATGACAACAATCTAAATACATGTATAAGATAAATACTCTCCCGAGTGCGGTTAACCCAACAAACATCGTGTTTGTAGTCAGATTCTTATACCACTTCCACTGCGCTTTTGACCTCTTACCAATCGAGATACTAATTATAATTTTATATTATTAAAATTAGCTTAGTTACCCTTGTTTTGTTATTATTTCCTAGAGAAATGCAGGTAACCTTAAAAAAATAACAATTTGAGTCCAAAATCTGTTTACTATGAAAGCATAGTTCAAAAGAATTAAAATATTTTCAATATAAAATTAGAATAACATAGCCATACTCCGACCATAACTGTTAAACATTGAAGACAACTCCCCGGCGCCATCAGCGCACCGCGGCCAGGGAGGAATGCAAATGACATTGATACAAGCACGGCGAGCCGGCCGCCGCACTATCACAGAGATACTGTCCACCATACACTCTATCTGCTTTTAATTAACAGATTATATTTATGTATGGAAAATTACTTCATTATGTTTCAACTATGTTTTACCGTTAAAAGAAGCGCGGTACAAGTAACGCGTGTTATGAGGCTCGGGAGATGAACTGTGATTGTGTTCTGTTAATGTATGGGAAATAAACATGTATTTGTATGGTAGAGTAGAAATTGTTAATTAATTAAAATTTTTAATTAATTTTAAGTCAGAGAAAAAAATTGAAGACAAAGAACACCTTTTCTCCTATTTTCTACGGTTTAGAAAGATTGCGCAATTTTTAAATAAATTGCCTTACGTCTGTGTAACAAGGCTGGAGCAAAGAAATGACTTTATTTTAAACACATAAAAGAGACCCTAATCACTGTGACGTCTCTCGAAATGATACAAATTTGAATTTAAAATTTTAATTTTTGCTTGTCCAATTGTTTTTGTAAATTCACATGAGTATAAAATAAATATATACAGTAGATACTATGTATAAAATTATTAAAGTTTCCTTAGCAACTTAGAGGGCTTTCCCGCATGGCTGTATATTCATGGAGAACTCAGTATAAAGATCCTCCGCCTCCGCCCTCTATCTTCACGCAATTCGAAATATGGTGTGTGAAGTAACTAAACGTCAAATAAAACGTAAAAACGTAAAACGTGATTTCTTTTATGTATAATAATTACTTCTTACTTTAAGCTATTTTTCTATTAGTTAAAAACAAGAAATTTTTACTTCAATAATCTATTAAAAAGACAATCTAATCACCTATTGACATAAAAAAGTCAATAGTTTTTAGAAAAGCCGACGAGAAACTGAACAGTTGTTCTTTAAAAAATATAAAAAAACACCTCTATCCCTGTATATTAGAGTAGAGCAGTCGGATACAAGAGGATAGTCCTTTGCTTTCCGACCCGAATTAACAAAACTTTATCTTAGTACAACGGAGATGTGGAAATAAGGTTTAAATATAATCATTCCCTCGACTGGGAATCGATCCTATCTACCACCAGTAGCGTCTGTAACAAGACGCTGTCCCACTTCTATTCTATATATATTAAAGTCAACGTACATTTAGTTCTAACCTGGCTGTTTTAATAAGATCTTTGATTTACGCAATTTGTATACATTTTAAATAAAATTACTTTAAACGGATTATTCGCGTATATTTTGGTATTTGAAAAAACATTTTTGGAAACCTAACGGTTCGAAATCTTTAGAAACCGTGTTCATAATACCAAAATATACACGATTAATCCGTTTAAAATAGTTGTATTTAAAATGGCTGCTTGAACTACCCTACTCGTACATATAACAAGCGCGCGCTCCGACGACGCGCCCCTTCACTCTGCAGGGGTCGGTTCCCCTACATCAACCCCACAATATACTGTAATTTACTAAGTAATTGATTGTATGGACTTATTGACCCATAATAGGTTTATGTCGACTTTACTTTGTATTAAATAAATAATGTTAAAAAGTGTGATAAGTTTTACGCACTTATAAATTGTCTAATATATATATATATATATATATATATATATATATATATATATATATATATATATATATATATCTCTTGGTAGACTTGGCATTTCCAAATAGAGAACATATACTGCCGTATACAAAGATGATATCGTAACAATCCGAGAACGCAGTACTGAGGTGTTATCAGCAATTCACTGTATTTTGCGTATTTTTTCTTTTTTGTACAGTATGCAGAAGAGACTTTCTTAAACTAAATATTTTTTAATATATTTGTTACGTCATCCTGGTCATCCAAGAATTGAAAATGACGTATTCTTTGTAAAAACACTGAAGCAAATTGGATGACAAGTGCGTTGAAATAGTATTCCAAGACATCCATAGATTGATAAATAAACAAATAGATATAGATGACATTAAATATATGTATAGAGGATATGCATTAAATGTAATATTTATATGTAAATAGAATAAATTGTCTACCAGATAAGTAACGAAATGTTTTCTAAACAAAATAAGCCTGCCAGAGACGACCTAAATATTAAAATTATCATATTTTTTATACAAAACATCGTTATATAGTTTATTTTTAGAACAAAAAAATTAAGAATATTAATAGGATTTGTAATTATATAGAAAAAATACTTGTTACTCCAACAATATAATTGGCCTAGTTAATATAACGAAGAAACCACAAAAAAAATCAATACAAAAACTAAATTTATATGATGAATTAAAAACAGTGCACTCAATTAAGGTAATTACCAGTTCCACTATTACAATATCTAGATGACCGTTTTTATCCCGCATAGCAGGATAGACAGAAAGTACCTAGTGTCAACACACTCCATACTTCGCTTTCCACCGAAGTCGAGACATTGCGTGTTGAGTGGTGAAACTCAACGCAGCATTTGGTCTTTACCAGAGCGAGGAAGTAAATATAATTTAAATATAATCACTCCCCCGAGTGGGAATCGAACCCACAGCCGGTCGCGTTTACAGTCAGACGCTGTCACACTGCGCCACGACCGGCCTCACAATATCTAGATGACCGTTTTATAAACGAATTAATTATCTGCTAAAAATAACAACTCAGAAGGCGTGAGAAGTAATGAATGGATGGGAAGAAAGGTATACGAGTATAATGTAAAGGTGACCGGCCAGAGAGCTAGGGAGGGACTACCGTTGACCTTACGAGAATACAGTATCTAAGATACTGGAAGGAGGTCACGTAAAATCCACGAGGGCCTCACCATGTATGATGCAGGTGATGATTGGTGCCTCATTCTCTCTATCTACCTCACTAGAGACAAAGTGTTAAGAACAGTGTCTAAATACTGTTTAATTTTCTACAGCAGAGTAGACAGAAAGTACCTAGTGTCAAGACACTCTGTAATTCGCTTTCTACCGGATTCCAGATATTGTGTATTGAGTGGTGGAACTCAACACCGCACCTTGTCTTACCAGAGCGCGGAAAGGGAAATAATTTAAATATAATCACTCCCCCGAGTGGAGATGGAACAGTTAGATGCTGTCCCACTGCGCCACGATGACAATGTGAACATACAAATTATGTTATTAAATATTAGTATAAACCAAGAGATATCCGCACTTAGTTCTTTTTCTTTATCAATATAATTTGTGTAAACATGTTGTAAATTATAATGGAAGCTCGCTGAAAGGTTTAACTTGACCATTTTATTCACATTTTATTGACAACTTACAAGCTAGAGCCGACTTGACACGGTCGTTACCTTTAATGTGCCGTCGCTCGTCTAACTGACTCCACAAATATTTGGAAAATAAACCTTACTGTAATGTAATAAGAATGAAAATTGTTTTTTTATATAAAGAGGAATCGTTTCGTTGTAACTCAGGTATGTTGTTGATCTAATTGTAATTAGTACATCTTTTTACAATTGATAATGATTATATATATATATATATATATATATATATATATATATATATATATATATATATATCTTTTATATAGAATTATCAAAAGTACCTGCCCGATATTTTTTGGAATTAATATTTCGTACAAATTGTTCCTATTTCCTAAGAATTTAAATATTTTACTAATTGTTTAAAACAACCGGTTAAATCAGTTTAAAGGTTTAATGTCTATATTGTCTTATAAATTTAGATTTAATGTGTTTTTTTAAATGCACTTAAATAACGAATTAGATGCGTTAATAAAATTGCTCCCAATTAAAATTTTCCTCACAAGAGAAGTAATCTAGAGTCTTCTGGTTCCGGAACCTCCATTCCGCCTGAGCTTGTCCCGTTGTGGTGGTAGCAAAATTTACCCTCAAATTCTAACTACTAAAATAATAGAATTTACTAATAAGATAAAAAGATATTTTAAAACAAAACTAAAAATAACGCTTTGCCAGATAAACTCCCCGCTCAAGCCCCATACTAAATTTAATAAAAAAAAGGGGTTTAAGTTAAAATTTTATTGTAAACAGAAAAATGTTGCATGTATTTATATAAGGGATTAAAAATAATTTAACGGATATAGTCACCAGTATCAGTATGCATAATTTGTTACATTTACAAAATAAATTAACTCATAATCTACTCACATAGTCGAAATTATATTCAGATAATTTCCCGGAAATGAACTACAAATATATATAAATGTAAATACTTTATTAAAAAAAAAACATATAAAAATGTGAACGCAGCGGGATTCGAACCCAATCCAAGCACTTGGACGGTTTCCTAGAAGCGCGGCTTCGTTGTTTTCTAATCGTTAATTTTTTCTAAGTGTGAAATAACACTTTAAAAATCGTTAAATAATGCAAATACAATCGTACTTAAATAAAATCGTAAGGAACGTCTATCTACAATCTAGGTAGATATTAAAACCTTAGCTTTGCCACTTTACGCCTATTTTGAAAGCATTGTCCTTTGTATGACAAAATGAATGTCACGTTTTTCCTTTTCTTTCCCTTGATTCACGGTTTTATCCCGCATAGGAATGTAGACAGAAAGTACCTAGTGTCACGGCACTCCGTACTTCGCTTTCCACCGAACTCGAGACATTGCATGTTGAGTGGTGGAACTCAACGCCGCACTTTCTCTTTTACCAGAGCGAGGAAGTGAAAATAATTTAAATATAATCACTCGCCCGAGTGGCATCGATCCCACAACCAATCGCGTTTACACAGACGCTGTCGCACTGCACCACGGCTGGCCTCAACGCTTTTCTTAGTGGATTATTTTTCCAAATATTTCGAATTGAACCTGCAACCGTAGGTACAGCCAGTCACTTTCCACCTACTCAGGTGTGGTTTAAAAATTATCATCACAATCACCAGCCCTTTTCCGTCCACTACTGGGAAAGGGCCTGGGCTTATATACATTAATATAATATATAAATTATTATTTTCTCGTCTCTGGTAGGACGAAGCCAAGAATGATACGTCGTTTAACAAGCTATGTATCGTATTTTACTATTTTTAAAGTATTATTCCACTTATAGTAAAATATTAAATTAAATTGCATTCTCTCTTTCCAAGCAATTATTTCTAAATAATCTACAGCGATGCTAACAACATAAATAAGTTGTAACAAAACGTATAAGAATTTCGACGCAGCCGGTAGTAAATAGAACACATGGCTTAGCATTCAGAGCGGCAGAGCAAGAGACGCGGATTAGAATCCTGCTGAGTTCAAAATGTTTATACAGTTTTAAAAAAGGTATAAAAAAACATATATTTAGGTATTACCCTCAACATCACCTCGTTAAGAAAAAAACCTCAATAAATGAGAAGAACTATCGTAAAGTACTCCAATTAAATATTAATTACAAATATAAAATTATTTACAAAGCAATGCTCGTCCAGACAAACACGTTAATTAGGTATCCTAATACTTATCTACATTAACATCGTCTTTTTCGTTACACGCTTTAAAAGATGACGATATTTGAGATACAACGTGATAAGTGATCTAATTCAGTAAGAAATCTCTTGTAGGTATAAACATATACCTGTTAGGGTGACGCCTTTGTTTATTAATTAACTAATTAATTAAATCATTCATTCATTCGTGTATATTTTCTAGCTTACATTCTTTCGTTCGTCCATTCATTCATTTATTTATTTATTTAAATAATATTTTTAATAAATATTCCCAGCTAACTACTTCGGTAGAGTCCACTTTATGATTTTCGCCATACTTATTTCCATTGATCATTTGACATTTAAAATTAAATCCAAAATACAGTAGTACTATTGGCTTACAATATTATAAAAAACACTACATAAATACTATATATATATATATATATATATATATATATATATATATATATATATGCTGATTTTTTGTTTTTGTAGGAAGTTTTGGACCTGCGTGTTTGTTGGCGTCGTTGTTTATGCTTTAAATAATTTTAGTAACGTTTTGTACTTCAGTATTTTTTGCTCATATCTGTTGTATGTACAAGAAAATATCCATTAAGCTAAAAAAATATATTAAGATGGTTTTTTTTTTATTTATTTCTTCTAGCAGTATTATGATTCTATATATGGTTTGGCAGTCTTTAAAACCAATCATGTCACGCCCAACTAAGCAACAAAAAAGTTACATTCAAATCAGTCCAGCCGTTCAGTAAGATGTACGTGTTCAAACAGACAAATTTATCTTGGCGTCTCTTGGCTACCCACCATGGAATTTTATATAAGGAAATTTTGAAAGAAAGAAAATTATAAAAATAAAAAATAAGCACAAGTGATTTTTCACTATTTTTATACAAAAAATATGTAAAATTTGTATGTACAAATATATATGCGTAAAGTAGAAACTGTTCGTATTTCTTAATATAAAATTCTTTCAAAGACATAATCCATACAAGCGCAACGTCGATAAGTCTAAATAATTGCAACATAAGTGTAATAAGGCCTCCCAACCAATAAGCCTCTTTAGCTCAGTGGCAGAGCACTGGTCTTGTAAACCAGGGGTCGTGAGTTCAATCCTCACAGGAGGCAAAATGTCGTTGCTCAAAAACATTCGACTACTTGTTTTTATAATTATTATTTTCGTATATTTTCTTTTTTTGCTTTAAATTACAATCTGTTAATAAATTAATTATATTCATTTCCCTGTTTGAAATAAAATTATAGTTCTGATGACAATGTAATTATGTATTAAATAATTAGTACTATGGCTGTATATTACAAAATGGCCGCCGCAACAACAAAATGGCGGACTTTTCTAACAATTACATTATAAATAGTTTTTTTTAGCTTCACGCTTTTATCCCGTACAACAGGGTAGACAGAAAGTTCCTAGTGTCAACACACTCCGTACTTCACTATATATATATTTTATAAATAGAATACAGAAATAAGATCTTTCATTTATCCAATTTTTGTACATTATAAATGTAATTAGTTTAAACGGAATTATTGACCACGGATTACTGCAAAGTGTCCCGAAAATCTTCTAATACCAAAATATACGCGATTAATCCTTTTAAAATAGTGTCATTTAATTTTTTTTTTTTTTTTTCAATAGAATACAGTATCTACATCACTAAAAATCATATACAGAATTCTACGAAATTTTTATATTAAAAATATATTTTAAATTATTTTTTTTGTTAATAAATCACCTTAAACAAATTAGTTAAAGTAGATCAATGGGTTATTAAGTAAATATGCAAAATTACGTGTTCAGCTCAACTGTTATCACGAGCTCGGATAATCTAACGTAGATAAAAGAAAAATTATCATTTATTTTGATTAATTTTTACAATCCTTGTTATTATGTTAATCTGAAGTACCTACTTATTTTTAAACCTAAATAATATTTAAACTTTACAAATTATTTTAATTAATTTCTTAATTATATACACAAAAATAAGAGTGTATATGTTTATATATATATATATATATATATATATATATATATATATATATATATATATATATATATATATATATATATATATTTATGAGTTTTTAATTTATCGACCAAATTTGGGTTATATGATATTTATAAACGATCTTCCTAATATTAGTAAGGGTTGTCACATTAATGTTAAATATAATGTAATATTTGAGGCTGGTCGTGGCGCAGTATGACAGCGTCTCACTGCAAGCACAATCGGTTATGAGTTCGATCCCAACTCGGGGGAGTGATTATATTTCAATTATTTTCACTTCCTCGCTCTGGTTAAGATAAAGTGTGGCGTTGAGTTCCACCACTCAATACGCAATGTCTCGAATTCAGTGGGAAGCGAAGTACGGATTATCTTGACACTAGGTACTTTCTGCCTACCCTGCTATGCGGGATAAATCTGTTGATTTTTTGAAAAAAACTTTTTATTAATTGTAAAATTATTAGATTTTCAACAAAACTTTAATATTAATATATTTGTAGGCAATACTACCGAGACACTTGTAGCAATATTTCATTGGAATATAGATTTTTTTTACATTTTAAAATAATAACGTAGCTAATTAACCAATAAAATAATTAGTTTAAGTAATATATAAAAATAACAGAGACGAAGATAAAAAACTCCTCAGCACTCCGTTCCTCAGTCCTCCATCATCATCACTCAGAGGAGAGAGAAGCAGAGCCTAGGATTTGATTCACGTCTGCAGAACCACGTAAAGGGTCTGTTTAAAATGCATTATCGCGTTCACTATCTGATTTACACACTATTTAATAAAAAAAATTAATAGCGTATTAATACGTACAGATAACATAATAAAATATACTTCCACCTACCCACCTTACCTATTCAACCACAAACGCTGAGTTATATCTTTATTGGACTACTACGGTACAAGGCAGTTGTCTACGATAACTCATGTTGATTTTTTTTTAAATTACCTATATGGAGGTACATGTCTAAATATTTCCAACGAAACATGCACTTTCATGCACATGTTATTCAACACAAAATATATTTGCTTAAACGGCCTTGAATTACAATTCTTTACTAACATCATAGTTATTTAGACCCAAACAATTTTTTGCTCAGACCTATTTTTGAGCGATTAGGCAAGTAGTGAAAGGTCACCTATTAATCAAAGAAAAATTGCCAGTTTAACCTCAATGGACACTGATTATTAATATTATATTAAAATATATAACATGAATATAAAAAAAACATCTTAAAACACACAAGAACCCAACAACAAAAGCGTGCGGAGCCGCGGCCGGCCGCTAGTGAGATAGCGATATGGAAATCACGTACCTAATAAATACATCCAGATTATATACGCATAAAGAGTAACAGATAAAGTATAAAATTATCAGGCCGATTATATGAGATTTGAAACGGTCCAATTGATTACCAAGCAAATATCGGCGCTCATAAATTTAATATGACAATTTTTCAAGTGTAATATTATAATATATAATATTTTATTATTCTCTTTATTATTTACCTTTTATGGTGAAATCGTTTTATTTTATGTTAAATCTCTTAAAATGGTAGACATCGTAAAGTCGTATTAAACGGATAAATCTGGGAATGTTATCGGAATAGGTATTGATATAACGCGTTTACTTGTAGCGCAATTACTAAATTAAGCTGGCCAAGCGCAAATCATATCTTAATACAATGGGTTCCGTATTATATATTTATTTGATCAACCTATATATTCAAAACAATAACAGTGAGGCATTCTAGTATTCACTCAGTTAGTTCTCTGGTTTGCTAAAGCAGGGAAATGTACCATTATGACTTGATGTCCTTAGGTTTAATATATTCTATAATCTATTGCATTGTTTTATAATGAAAAACAAAAGAATATTTACAACTGTAGGCAGATATTGTTACAATATATTTCAAAAGGCCTGTTAATTTTCTTTGTTCCTATACCTCAGCAATACTGCCCACAGAATAAAAAAATACTTTTTAACTGACTAACTGAATAACTTTGCAAATATCTGTAATTACATAAATATATCTGATCCATATAAAGTATTAGATATTAGTGAAGCTGAACGCCAAAGATTTCAAAATTTTCATTGAGAATATAATCAAAGGCTGGTCGTGGCGCAGAGAGACAGCGTCTGACTGTAAACGCGATCGGGTGTGGGTTCAATCCTCACTCGGGGGAGTGATTATATTTAAATTATTTTCACTATCTCGCTCTTATGAAAAGATAAAGTTGAATTCCACCACTCAACACGCAATGTCTCGAATTCGGTGGAAAGCGATGTACGGAGTATCTTGACACTAGATACTCTCTGTCTAACTTGCTATGCGGGATAAAAGCGTGAAGCTAAAAAAATATACTTATGCATTATTTCGAAGAAATTGTTTACTCAATGGCAGAACCCAATATTTTATTTGACGGTAACAGAAATTAAGCCCGTACCATTAGCTGTGCCATAGCTGCGGACTCAGATTCATCTCAGTGATTAAAAATACACCTGATTATTTTGTAAACTCCCATAAAATCCCCTTAACTTTTATTTACAGTTAAAAATTCAACATATATATATATATATATATATATATATATATATATATATATATATATATATATATATATATATATATATATATAAGTGTAGCTAAAAGAATAAATGGAAGACTGACTTAATACTGTCTTCTCAACCTAATATTTGGTATTTATTTACTTTATTACTAGCGGATCTCTAGACACGGGTAACGCGTGGCGGAAATCATTAGATTAGAGTATCGACATAGCGCGGCTGACAGCTTCATACTAATATGGCTAGTTTTTGCCATTTTGCAATAAAAATTTTATGAGTCCATATTATAATTGTAGCTACATATTAATTTAATATTTATATATATTAAAGACTATCGGTGCGCAGTGATTGGCTGATCTACGGGTGCGAGGATTGTGGGATCGAATCGACTTACGATTTGTAAACACCATGTATAAATGTAATATGAATGGAGCAGCCAATCATAATAAATCTAGTCATATAAACTGACTATACAGAGTGTTCTAATATCATTAATACATACCTATATCTTATATTAAATCAGATGAAATTAGTTTAAAAAATATTTGAAGTGCGGTCATACAATTCTGCTGTGAAGCATTTTAATGAGTCAAAATATATAATATAATATTATATTGGAACAAAAATTTAAAAGCAGATTTCAAAAGTCGATTACTCGCTTACTATTTAATTAATGTAACTTCATTTTTTTTTATAACTCATTTTTTTTATAATTCTTTTTTTTTTAAATTGTCCATTATATTTCAAAGTACATAATATTAATATTTAGCAAATAAGTATAATAAGCCAGCTTCCTACAATTATTCCGATACCGGGAACATAAATAAGCCGACTTACCGATACATCGCCCTTTGTCCTATTCAAAAGGAATGTTTTAACAACAGTGACGTCACTAATTCGTCTTTTCGAACACTAACGACTTCTAGGAACACTAATACGTTTCGAAGTTAAATAAATCTTGTGCGGTTTTCAATATAATATCTAGATAAAAAGCCTTATTAGATTAAAATTAAAATTATAAGTTAATAAAAAATTTACTACGTTTTTTTCTTAAGTAAATCTTATAATTAATTGAGTAATTATAATTTTTATGTATATTTTAGTATCAAAGTTATGTAATTGCTTGAGATAACGTGTAAATTCATTACATGTTGCGAACTACGAAATTACTTTGAAAAATAATATGTTACTACTTATTTGAAACACGTTAAGTAACGATTACTTTGACCGGATGCGGATGGGTGTGCATTTTGTATTTAAAAGAAAGAAACTATATCCATACTAGCGGCCTGCTTGCGGCTTCACCTGCGATGACTACACTATTAAATTTTAATATATACATCACTTCATTTAAAATACTTAAATATTTTCGACCTAAAATTTTGTGTTGACAGATTAAATACTAGTGATTCAGAGTTTAAAAGAAGTAACAACTAAGATATTTATCTTCATAATATAACAACGTTTACCTACAATGTTAGCCAATCATATGCAATTAATTCTAACCATTACAAGTCAGAGCTTTGTAATTTATTACTACGTAAGACCCATAATGTGTGTTTATGCAAGAAACAATTGCTTAAAATTGTAAACTGGTAGCTTTTTCGAGTTTTTTAGTTAAAATAGAATTTTAAAGCACCGGATGTTCATTAAAGATTGTAACAAAATGTAATGCTTGTTGGTAATAATGTAAGTTTAGCAAAAACTCGTTAATTGAAAACCGTTAAAAGAAGGTTATATTTCAAAGAGATTTTAATCATTTTAAATGAAAATATTTTGAACGGATTAGTTTGTGTGTTTTGGTATTTGAAAATATATTACGTGTAGACTGTCTTACCTGTGATAATGGACTACTATAAAGCGTTCGAAGCATCAGGTTGTCAAAAGAGTATTTTCGAAAATAATTTCATTTAAAATGAATAAAAATCGCAAATGTTTTTCAAATATATACATCACTGAGAGAACTCAGTCAACAGATATAATGTATGAAAGAAATGATCCCGGTACTGTGTCGAAATTTAGACTTTTTTGATAGTGTGAAACGGCCTTAGCGAGCTCAAGATGGCATTCGTTGACAGTTACGTTTTTTTATAGAAAGTATGGCAGATTTAAATACTCGACAATCAGAATTTTCCAGATATTCATATATCTACTCCAAATCTTTATATTTCAATATTCATATAAGGCTTAAAGCGTGTCTACCGCACTTTTATATATATATATATATATATATATATATATATATATATATATATATATATATATATATAACAATTAACTTCTCCTAGTATAGACGATTCATTGCCTTATCGTAGGTAGAACTTGAGCTACTTACGGAGGTAGAATTTTTATAAAGGGAAATCGAAAATAACCACTAAAAGACAAAAAAAATATATTATGAATGAAATACTTTCACGTTTGAATTGTTTCGTTGATTGAAAATAGCCTTTAGTACGTGTATTTTTTTTAGTTTCACGCTTTTTTATCCCGCATAACAGGATAGACAGAAAGTACCTAGTGTCAAGACACTTCGTACTCTGCTTTCCACCGAATTCGAGACATTATGTTTTGATCAGTGGAACTCAACGCCGCACTTTGTCTTACCAGAGCGAAGCGAAGTGGAATTCGAACCCAACCGATCGCGTTTACAGTTGAACACTCCCACAGAGCTACGACCAGCCTCAAGATGTTTCTTAGTTTATTAAATAATCTTATTTAGTGTAAAATAATTTAATTAATAAACAATTATATTATACAGAACATAAGCCGATGCGAGTCGTGTTACATGGCCACTTCGCCACGAGTAGCTTGATAGATGACAGGGTCTTAACAAAGGCGAGGGTTGCTATCACCTGGTGGTCGAGTGACCTGTCGATACGTTTATTTATAATTTCATTCAAAAAGTAGTTTTTCTGAAATATGTTATAATATATCTAATATACCTAACGCATTGTGTTGTCATTTTAGTCCACCTCTGACCACGGATTACTATAAAGTATTCAAAACGTCAGGTTTCCAAAAATGTAATTTCGAATACTAAGATATACGCGATTAATCCGTTTAAAATAGTTTCAATTTTTTTTAGCTTCACGCTTTTTTCCCACATATGAGGGTAAACAGAAAGTACCTAGTTTCAAGACAATCTTCGCTTTCCACCGAATTCGAGACATTGTGTGTTGAGTGGAACTCAACGCCGCTCTCTGTCTTTACCAGAGAGATAATCACTCCCCCGAGTGAGGGTCGAACCCAAAACCGATCCCGTTTACAGTTAGACGCTGTCCCACTGCGCCACGACCGGCCTCAAGTTGAATTTCATATAAAATGTGTAAAAAATGCGAAAATCGAAGATCTTATAATTTAAATTATTTAAGTAAGATATATGTTTCAATGTACGATGGTAGAGTCACAACACTTTTCTATTAATTTGCATGAGGACCCTCCGAGGAGTGAGCATGTATGAAGAGGATAATGACTGTGGACGAGGCGAAAGAGGTATGCAGGGACCGTAGCGTAGGTATGGCGCTCCGTACTCTCTGATTACCCCGGGACTCTACCAAGGGATAAAGCGTATACAAGGAAGAACCTTTATTTAAAAAATAATATATCGAAATAGTAGATGAGTCTACTCTCCATTATTGTATAAAAACAGCACATCGATACTTAGTTATGGGAATAATGTGCGGTTTTCATACAAGAATGGAGGAATCACTAACGTAAATAGTAGGTAGGTATACATAAGTAAAGGCACTTCGATATCTCTTATACAAGTAGAACTGTGCCTCTGAAGGAGACGAGAAGACTTCACATCTTTATCAAGAATCCATTGAGGAATAAATCGATTATGAATTAATTTAATATATAAGTTATCAACTTTACCGTATATTACAATGCAAATATATATATATATATATATATATATATATATATATATATATATATATATATATATATATATATATATACAACAAGACACGTTTCTCCGTATATTCGTGTCGTACAAATAAATTAGTATGTAAGTATATCGGAAATACCTGAAAAGGTAAACCCTAAGACTGTGCCCACTTGTTTCAGCTATCTTACAAGCGCTAGTGCCTACGCGATACTACGCCGTAGCAATTAACGAGATTATTGATTTAAACCGAACGCCACCTATTAATTACAGAGCGGGCCGCGGCCATAAGCAATCCGCCGATACGGTTAGTTGCACCAAGTTTTGTAATTGCTTCAGGACATTTTGTTTGTGAAGAATTATTTCAACATTAAAAGTAAAAGAGTGTCTTGACACTAGATTCTCACTGATTACTCGCTTATGGAGGCAAAAGGGTGAAGTTGTAAAAGAACTAAATAACATTAATTTAAAAATATATATATATCTAAGTGTAATTTTATTTATTCTAATTGCTAGGTATTATCGAAGATTGATTAAATACTATTTAATGTCTAAAATCTCTTTATATATATTTATTTTCATTATAAGTACAAAATACGTATATTTAATTATATCGTTCATAATTGACATTTAAAAAAAACATATTATTACGTACAAAAAACGACATAGAAATCCACTAACAAACAACCCACAGTTGTATATCCGAGCAAATCGCAATCCCTGGCGACATTAGCCCTAACTTTATACTGTAATTCCATTAGGGTCTCGCGGACCCTCGTAAATCTCCGCCCTCCGCCCTCCGCCCTCGGCCCCGCCCTAATTTATGGAAAAGCGGGAAATCGAACCCGCCCCATCGTCCAATGGCGGCGAGCCGACCGCCCGCGCCCGCCAGTAGCGGCCCGCGCCTCGCCTCAGTTGGACGTACAGATAGTGTCGACTCGCGTTGTGTGGTGTATTGACATAGTGCAAACTAACCTTAGCCTGTGTATACCTGTATGTAGTTACGGGTTGTTATCAACAAGGATCTTATCATTTGTAAGTGTTTTTTAATATATATATATATATTTATATATGTATTTTGCTATTAACAAAAGTATATAGAAACAGCGACTTGAAATAAATTAATAATTTCATTGTAGTACCTAGTGTTATAATGGTATTTTCAGAGCCAAAGAGTGTATACTTATGTAAAAATCTAAAACTCTATACTCCCACCATATTTTCCACCATAGCGGTTATCTCAATACAAAATGTCTCACGTCCGAACCAAAACTTAGATTTTATATGTTAAATATGAATAATTGAAATAATTGTTTGTACCAAAAACACAAGCATGTACTGTATATATAATCTCAATAATTATTTAAAAAATCCTATTTTGTACAAGTATAGTGTAAGTAGTTGTTGTAATAATTAATAAACATAATCCATTCAGAGCTTACTCCGCCTTCCTTTAAATTGATTATAAAAACAATATAAACGATCAATTAAAAAAGGACCCATAAGTACAATTTCAATGTATTACTAATTATAATATATATATATAATTGATATAAGAGCATATATTGTTGTATAAGTCAAAAGCCATACTCAGAGTCAATAATTAGTCCTTAATTTACATTAATGTACAAAATTAATAACAAATTTGCCTTTTTTTTCAAAATTCCAAACTTATCTTGTGATTAAAATCAGCAAAGAAAACATTATAAGTAACGGCTAAGTATCTCAATTTACACATATTACAAAAGGTAACACCGATGGAGAGACGATAACGATGAGATATGAAGTACCTGCCCGTGGACGCCTTTGTGGGAAATGTTACTAAAATATTTATATATTAAAGATTTATATATAACTTCAATAAAACACTGTGTGTCTTGTTGTATGTATTTTTTATTGATCATATAAGAAATACATGTGGATAATAAAACATATAATTTCTGTTGATAACATCACCTGCATTATAGATCATATCTAAATAATCCCAATTAGGTTATTGCATATAAAACTGTGTACAAAATAGTATTCAATAACTCCAAAACGCAACAAGGAGAAGTATTGAGAAGGTAGGAAATGATATAAGTTAGGTATATATATGTAGAAAACTAGAATTGAAACGGGTCTTAAATTGACATTTTTGCGCGATACATTCATGTATATATTATTGCAAAAAATTAATTTCTTACAAAATACCGAAGTAATTAGCGTGTAGCCGCCGGACTCACTCAAATAAATATTATTATTATAATAAACCAAATCGTTTAATATTTCTATGTATATGTGAGGCCAACGTAGCTCAGTGGCCGGGAGTTCGATGCCCATTTTGAGGAATATTTGAATTATGTTAATTTCTTTGGGTATAACTGATCGCGGCGTTGAGTTCCGCTATCGCTTATTTCCGCAATGGAATTATAATTTCGTAAAGTATTTTATAAATGAACGTCTAAATAAGTGTCATGTTTAATAATATTTTTGTGAACGCTTGTGGCGGGTCCAACTGCAGGCGCGTCGCCTCGCCGGGGCTAGAGTTGGACGTAGACGCCTCAAAGCGAAAAAAACAACTTCATTAGTTAAACGAGCCAGAAACAAACCCGTCGCACCGTACCTCGCTGTGACTTCTCACACACACAGTATAATTAATTTTAAATTAGATTATAAATACTTAATCTAGCTACTAGGACCCTGGAATAGGAAATTACAAAAAATTATGATACCTGTGTAAAACTTGGCAAGTCACCTCGGTTGACATGTGACAAATAAACTCATCAGGCCATATTACTATCACTACTGGACGGTAGTGTGGTACGAGAGGTCCGGGGAGACCTCGGTTGACCTTCGAAAGCACTGTATCAGTGATACTGGAGGAAGGTTACGTAAAAACATAAGGACCCTCCGAAGAGTGAGCTTGTATGAAGAGGGTAATGACTATAGACAAGGCGAAAGAGGTATGCAGGAGCCGTAGCGTTTGGCGCTGTGTCTATTCTAACTACCCCCTAAGGGATAAGGCGAAAAGATAAAAAACATACCAACAAGGTATATTTTCTGAACACAAGTAATATGGAAAAGGCAGCATAAATAATATTAGATACGTAATGAGATCTTTGGTTTTCGCAATTTTTACACATTTTAAATGAAATTATTATAACCGGATTAATGGCTTATATTTTGGTATTCGAAAACACATCTATGGAAACCTGACGTTTCGAACACTTTACAGTAGTCCGTGGTCACAGGTAGACCCTACGTTAGGTGTCCAAAAATATAT
Organism: Dryadula phaetusa; assembly: GCA_032432895.1. Lineage (NCBI taxonomy): Eukaryota > Metazoa > Arthropoda > Insecta > Lepidoptera > Nymphalidae > Dryadula > Dryadula phaetusa. Next base: position 126,496 of record JAOYRS010000005.1, read on the forward strand.
TTTCGAATACCAAAATATACACGTAATCGTGTCCGGTTAAAATAGGTTCATTTAAAATACTATATACCTATTATGTTCATTACATATTTATGTTTAGCGCAAAACTGTCACGGCTGATAGCTGTAGATAGTATAGGTCAAGACATTCCGTACTTCACTTTCCACCGAATTCGGGACATTATCTGTTTAGTGGTGGAACTCAACGCCACATTTTGTGTTACCAGAGCGAGGAAGTGACAATAATTTAAATATAATCACTCCCCCGAGTGGGGATCGAACCCACAACCGATCGCGTTTACATTCGGACGCTGTCCCACTGAGCCACGATCGGCCTGTAATTTTATAAATATATTTTATTATTACCATTAGCTAAGTTACCTAATGCTCAAAGCATTGACTTGATAATATATATTTTTAATCAAATTACTTAAAAACCAGGAAATTAAATGTAAGGAAATTAATTATATAATCTTGTCATATTTCAATATAAGATGATATATTAAGTAAACGACTATTTAAACTCAAGTATATACTTACAATAAAGCTCAATGCTTGGAGCCGGTCGTGGCGCAGTGGGACAGCGCCTGACTGCAACGCGATCGGTTGTGGGCTCGACTCCCACTCAGAGTAGGATTGTATTTAAATTATTTTTACTTCCTCGGTCTGGTAACACAAAGTGCGGCGTTGAGTTCCACCACTCAACACACAATGTCTCGAATTTGGTTGAAAGCGAAGTATGGAGTGTCTTGACATTAGGTATTTTCTGTCTGCTGCGCAAGATAAGAGGGCTTAAAAAAGAAAAAAAATATCACATTTTATCCGACATAGACAACAAGAGACCTAGTGTCAAGACACTTCGTCAACTGCATTCCGCCCGTAATCGAGGTATTGCTTGCTAAAAGGCAAGTGCATGTTGCGCTATGTTTTACCAAAGTCAGAAATTTAAATATTTTTTTTTTAAATACAATTATTTTCCCCGAGCGGGAATCGAACACACAACCACTTGTTTACAGTAGACAAGATTTTTTTTAATAAAGTAACTAAATATATTTACGATAGCGGATTTTTCAACTCTATACACCTCAACTATAACACCTATATACCTCAACTTACCCATTTACAAAAATTGCACATTAACGTCTCCTCAGGAAATTGGGATCAAACTCAAGATGGTGTCCAAAAATATGAAAAATAATTAAATTTCTTTACTCATTATTATTGTCTTTTTAAAATAACGCATACTTAGAAAATATTTTATAACGGCTTCCCGCTTGTCGGTGTTTTCGGCGAGTCGCGTCGGTTCACGTGAATTGGGGAACGGGAAATTTTACATATAAAATTAAATTTGGCCGAAACTACAATACGTAAGTCGTATATTATTATAAAATGATTTTCTTTTTTTTTTAATTCATTGTAAACACACACGCGAGGGACATATATCAGAAAGTATAAAAATATATTGATATTGATATTAAGTAAATTAATTTGGACTTTTACTTCATTATCGATTTTTTAATTGCAAATTTAATACGATTGTTTCTTTTTAAAATAATTCTTACTTAAGAAAAAAAAAAAATTCGAATCATTAAACGCTAATGAAGCTCCTTGAGCCAGCGGGAACACTGTCAAAGGTGGACCCTACACTTGAGTGAGTCTGGGATGTAATTTAGTATATTAATGCGAGTGTTTATGGAATATATGACGTGTGTTACGCAATATATCATATACATGCACTCATTACAGCTACTTATAGCTGTAATTAAATAAAACGATTCCATACAAAACTAGCGGACAAGTAAAAGAGGGAACGCGAGGCGGCCGCGCGGAACCGCCGCGCACGAAAAAACATACCACTCGGCAATCTATTATACATCTTAACTTAATGGGGTAAAGTATAAGTTGTGTTGCAAATTATTTGTCCCTTACGACATTTTGGAAGCGATTTAGAGCTTTTTATTAAAAGTTCTCACCTCATTATTACGAGGGTCTGCTAGTGTCAAGACAGTGCGTGCCGACCCACTTACCTCCGAGGGGACTCTGGGCCGAAGTGGAAAAGGAAAGTGGCCGTTGATATGTTCATCAATTCATATTATTTCTATCATCTCTACTTCTATTTCTCTTCTTTTCTAGTATAAAAACAAACACAGAGTTACAATTTTAATGTGTTTTAAAGCAAAATTTTATATAATAATACTTATATTTACCGTTGGAAGAACACTAAAATGTTTGTATGATATCGATTGGCTACTTAGCAGTTAAAGTCGTTATATTAGGTCGCGAGCGGGCGTCGCGTCGCGTCGCGCCGGCCCGTTCATTCGGCGCCGGTGCCCGTTCATATAGAAAAACACATTTTGTCTAATTAATTCATAATAGTAATTAAATATTTATCATATATTTAAATAGAAAAAGGATTACATTGTAAATTCGCGGAAACATCGCGTCGGCCGCATCTTTAAGGCGACTAATTATTTGGCAACGCTCCATGCAAAAATGTTGAACGTCTCGAATGTGTTACGGAACTAAAGTGGGCACGTCAAGTTTTTATGTTAATCGCACGACTAATATTCTATTTTTATAACGAGATGCTTGGATGAGTTTACTTTAGAACTGTTTATATTCAACGATAACAGATTTGACGATAATATGGCTTTGCATTGATAATAAGTGAGATCGGTGCGCGCCGCGGCCCGATACTGCCGTCTGGACATCTGCTCTTTACGGGCACGTATTACGTATGCCGCTTACATTGTAACTAGCTAAGAGCTGGCCCCAATAAGTGAAGGAAGACATCACTCTACTGAGTCCAGAATAATATATTATTCTATCCAAGAATACGATACTGAGGTTAATGTGTGGAGTTAAACGCTGTTGATTCGCATTCCGGAACTGATCGCCAGCTCTCTCAACCTATGACTGACAATACTGACACTTTTATATTAATGATCGATTCGAAAGTGTTTGTTTTAATAAAGAATATTACGTTATTGTTTTGCTTTTGCTTTATATATATATATATATATATATATATATATATATATATATATATATATATATTTATATATATTTATATATATATATATATCATTCCACGTAAGGCCGTTGTACTATGAAATACCTTAAAGTACTTACACAAATTTGATAGAGCTAATAAGCAAATAATTTACTTGTATGTTTTCCAAGTAGTCAAGTTTATTATTTCTAGTCATTTAATAATTAAAACTTTTGAATATAACAACGTATGGCAACGTATGGCTTAGTGTAATTCGTTGAATTTTCCGGTTGCTGAGGCCATATTCAAATTACTCCAGATGTTATCTGCTCGGCACTCACAGTCCGAGTCGTAGGCTAGAATTATATCGACGTTTTTCTTAATAAGCTTTAGGAAAAATACGAAAAAAAAATAACAAATTAAATTTAAACGTACTACGGAAATACGATTAAAATTTATTGAAAAGCAATTTTAATTATATTATAAATATTGATTAAGATATTATCGGAGCCTGTTGTTTTGCAGATAAAGATCTCAACGTCTCTGCTTATAGCTCAATCAGATATGATACTTAAAGTAAACGATACGTGATTAAACATCACTTGATACGATTTCGTTTTTGTTGATTTTTTTTTGATTTCACGCTTTTATCCCGCATAGCAGGGTAGACGGAAAGTACTGAGTGTCAAGACATCTTGTACTTCGCTTTCCACTGAATTCGAGTCATTGCGTGTTGTGTGGTGGAACTCAACGCTGCACTTTGTCTTACCAAAGCGAAAAAGTAAAAATAATTTAAATATAATCACTACCCTGAGTGGGAATCGATTTCACAACCGATCGCGTTTACAGTCAGACGCTGTCACACGGCGCTACGACCGGCCTCAAATATTTGATGTTGTTTTGGAATAAATTAAAAAAAAACATCTAAAATGTAACGCTTTAATATGGTATATCAGTGAGTTTTAAGTAATCTTCTCTATCAACACCTAGTGGAATTATATATATTTTTAAATATATGAACATTGCTCCGAGATCCAACACGTTATATCCACGTCACACATCACACGTGTCTGAATGAAGGTATTACAATAAAATAAGAGCGTGTCCAGTGTGGCCGAATGTGGACCGATAACATCTATCTGAGGACATAATCTTGGATTCTCAAATCTGTACCGTTCATAACGCTCATTCATACCACCTGTTGCTCCCGTTCAATTAAGACTTAGGCAATTAAACGTGTTTGTGTTTTTATTGGACTCGCCCAATAAATATTTATGTTGTTATGCGTCAAATAACGGTATAAATTATTTAGTAGAAACAATGTCTTAAGAAACAATCGTTTTAAGTAGTTTAGTAGAGTTATAGTGTAGGTTGCAAGGTGTCACCCGCAAGTATACCTGCTGGCGCCGCGCTGCGTGCATTCCGCACATAGCCCACCCCTTACTCATTTGCGCCAAAAATTACGGCTCCACCAATGACTTACTCATAGTTCATTCTCAAGCACTTTTATCTGCTCAAACGTTTATAATAGTTATGCCTGTTTTATTTTAAGTACGAATTCTACTTAAAGGAACTATTTAAAATGTTTAATATACGTATTACCTCAGTCTAGTCAAACAGAGTACGGTGTTAAGTTCTGTACGTGTCTCCAAACTGCCTATAAATAATAAACCAAGAAGAATTTTAATGTTTTAAAAGATTTCTTTTTTTAACTTCACGCTTTTTATCCCGCATAGCAGGGTAGACAGTAAGTACCTAGTGTCAAGACATTCCGTACTTTACCAAGGCGAGGAAGCGAAAATAATTGAAATATAATCACTCCCCCGAGTGGGGATCGAATTCACAACCGATCGCGTTTACAGGCAGACCCTATTCCACTGCGCCACAACCACAACAATGATATATATAATGTATTACAAATTACAATACAAATATACTTAGAATTATAACAAACTTTAAACTCTATCAAATATAACAGAATATACTTGGTGTTATAAACATTTTGACATCAAAAATCTAACCGTCGAGATGTAGATAAAATAATGTTTTATTAATAAGATGCAAATCATATGAATTGAGTTTACACTTCGCGTAGAAATGTATGGAGTTATTCGATCATCACCTTTTATTTGATTACATTTGTATATTTATATATAAGGTAATATTGCCTTGACATTGGTGCTTTTTGGGATATATTTTGACTCTCTACTAAGGTATAATATAGCTCTATTTTATTAAGTAACATAGATAATATGTGTATTAAGCATAGAAAACCAGAGAACAGTATTTTTTTATCTCCACTTAAATATAAGAATTATAAATATTTCTATCTATATTAATATGTTTCACTTATTTTAATAGACTTTATCATAGATGCAACAGTGTCGATTTAAATATACCTACCTATATATTTTATAATAATAATCATGTATAATTATTCTAAAACCTGAGGAGGACAATTTTTGGGGCGATATACCTCTTAAAGATCCCTCTAAGCGCGATTGCTCTCGTTAAATCAACAGGATTTAAATCATTTTCTCGTTATTGTAACTATGAAAATATTGTATTGCCCTTAGAGTCTGATACGTGCACAAATTATCAAGGATTTTTTTTGATTCACGCTTTTATCCCGCATAGCAGGGTAGACAAAAAGCACTTAGTGTAAAGACACTCCGTACTTCGCTTTCCGCCGAATTTGAGACATTGCGTGTTGAGTAGTGAAACATAATGCCTCACTTTGTCTCACCAGAATGAGGAAGTGAAAATAATTTACATATAATTACTCCCCAAAGTGGGAATCGAACCCAAAAACCGATCACGATAACAATCAGATGCTGTCACACTACGTCACGACCGTCCAAACCACACCATGCCTAATAAAATAGGTCAAAATAGCATTGCAAGGTTTTCTTATCTAGACCAAAAGATAGATATAGATAGAGCTAATAAAATCGTATTAATTAAAGATTATTGCAAATTAAATACAAATGTTAGAGGTACAAATGAACGAAGCAATACACGTACATACATGCATGTAAAACAACACTGGTTTGAGCAGGGAAATCCTCATAACATACAAATAAACGCGTGGTCCTAGATTAGATACTAATGTAATGTGTTCTAACTACTTACTATGCGTACAAGTGGAGTATTAACGTATTTGAATAACTCGCTTTCAATCATAAAGTTAAATTAGCTAAACTCGAAAACACCTCGGCTTATGGACTTGTTTAATTCGTATTAATATTTGCTTATTACATGTATTCACATGTTTTTGTATTATGTATTATTTGTATTAATATTTGGTTATCACATGTGTTCACATGTTTCTGTATTAAGTATTATTCGTATTAATATTTAGTTATCACATGTATTCACATGATTTTGTATTATGTATTATTCGTATTAATATTTGGTTATCACATGTATTCACATGCTTTTGTATTATGTATTATTTGTATTAATATTTGGTTATCACATGTGTTCACATGTTTCTGTATTAAGTATTATTCGTATTAATATTTAGTTATCACATGTATTCACATGTTTTTGTATTTACATTATACAAATAATACAAATTTACATAATATTTGTATTAATATTTGGTTATCACATGTGTTCACATGTTTCTATATTAAGTATTATTCGTATTAATATTTAGTTATCACATGTATTCACATGTTTTTGTATTTACATTATACAAATAATACAAATTTACATAATATTTGTATTAATATTTGGTTATCACATGTGTTCACATGTTTCTATATTAAGTATTATTCGTATTAATATTTAGTTATCACATGTATTCACATGTTTTTGTATTTACATTATACAAATAATACAAATTTACATAATATTTGTATTAATATTTAATTATCACATGTTTCTGTTAACACGTTTTCTGTGAACAACATATATTTTGAAAATTATAATTTTTGCCAAAACTTCCCGCAACACAAATGGTAAATTTTCATAGTAATTGTAGGATCTTCAATTTTTTAATCAAGCGTCTAATTGTAGAGTGGGAGAGAATAGAAATTTTATGTCACATCTGACAATAAACACGATCGATTGTGGATTCAATTCCTACTTCGGGGAATTGATTATATTATTTATAATATTTTCACTTCTTCGCTCTGGTAAAGACAAAGAGAGGTGTTGAGTTTCACCACTCAATGCGCAATTTCTCGAATCCAATTAAAAGCGAAGTACGAAGTGTCTTAACACTCGGTACTTTCTATCTACCGTGCTATGCGGGATAAAAGCGTGAAGATATAATAAGCGTAACTACAGCAAAGAAAATTTGATTAAAAATATAAATATTTTACTTTTAACATTACATACATACATAATGTATACAAAATCCTATATAAAAAAAGCACATATAAAGGCAGTTTCACATAAAATATCTCGAGCATTAAAAAGAAAGAAAAAACACATTTTAGTAGCTACTTAGTACCAACTGATTAGAAGACAAGAGGTGGCGCCTGGCGCGACTTCTTTACGACTTGACATCTCAGTGCACTGGCGCCTTCTACCTGGCCCTGGTCGCCGCTAGCGCACCCACCTCCCATGCACCCCCTTACGCACCTTACGCATGCTGATAACAAACACACTTCCTGTGCGTTCCGGCCTGTAGGTGACTTCCTTATAAGGATTTAACCGACAAGATGTAATAAAGTGAAATATTTTAAAACGATGAATAAATATGACTTACAGAATTAACTTGTTTTAATATCGAATCAGGCTATATAGAAAGATATGGATTTTAGAAAAACTGTTTTAAAAAATAATGAAATTAGTTTAATTTTCAAATAATGAATTCAAAATATCATAATAATTTATAATGATGGATAATTACTTACATTTACCTCTAACAAAGCTCCCGTCCCCGAGCACAGGCGGCTACCCATCCACCTAGCGTGTCGCAGTATCGGTAACTCATTAGCGACTTGTAGCAAAATCGTTAAGTGTGTAATATATTGCGGGTCACTAGTTCCGGTTCTCTCGCGCTTATCTGCCGATCATCTCCAGATAATGACTTTTGACCGCCGCGCCGCGCAGCATCTGGACCGCATTCCCGAATACCTTCACACGTACAAATATCAAAATTTTAACGTTTTTATAATATATACTGCTTATGTTTGGAATGCTAGTGCTTTACGTTTATTACGGGTTCAAATATTTTAAGTGAAGCTTAGCTATTTAAAGTATTTACTAAGTTTTAAATTGAAAACGAACGGAAAGTAGAGTGTCTCGTCATTTCGCGTCTAAGTCTCCCAACAACGTGAGAGACGCGAACATAAAAAGGTAATTTATATTATACCGGAATATTAACATTGTCATCTATAAAATTAATAAAGTTCGAAGTATAATATAATAATTCATATACTTATTAATCTTTTAACATTCGAATATTCACAGCGTATATTATGTTTATTCCCAACATTAGGAACTTCTAAGTAAGGCCGACTGATGTAATTAATTTTTATTCATTATAATTTTAATATCATTTAGGTTCACACATCCCCTGTATATATATAATCTAATCAAGGAGAACCTAATAGTCAAAACATTTCGTTGTCTAACTTTGGCCTAATTTTATGTTGAGTGGCGGAGCTCAACGCCGCTTTTTGTCATAATTGATTAAATTATATCACGTATCTTTAATATGGTCTATATTCTTGAAACTTATATGACTATCTATATATTATCTAATAAAATTGTTATATTTTTGAGCATATTAGCATATCGGTTTATACTTTCCTTCTAGAGTGAGTATTTCATTGCACTATATACATTGTTACTGACTGACATTCAGTCAACATGACTGACACAGAAAAGAAAGTCTTGACTTGACTTGTTATCCTAATGACATGTTCGGAGTGCCATAATGACAGAACTGATTATTTCAACTAATTTAAAACAAAAACTATTATTGTTAGAACAAATATAACAAATTACTTATAACTATTAGTAAGTAAGAAACAGAAGTTTCGTCCACTATTCAAATCCAGTTGAGTTCTAAATTTCCGCTTTTATATATATATATATGTATATATATATATATAGAAATATTTAAAAGTTTAATTCCTATATTTTAGATTTCCGCAGGGCAAAGATCTTATAAGTTATCAATTTCATACTATAATAGCAAAAATATGAAATAAATATAAATTTAATCATACCCCCAAGTAAGGATCAAACGCACTACTATCTCTTGTGACATCAGCATGTCGCCTGCACCGCGAGGGCCTCTTTATACTTAAAATATAGTTTTTATGCCACCCATTTGAGATGACGCGTCGATGACCACATTAAGCCACAAAAACACGTCATCTGACCGTGTTCTTATAATTTACTAAGTTTTATTCCACGGAACCCGAAATTTAGGAGTCTGTGTGCGACATTCAACAAGTACGTTTAAACTATATATATGTAAATATAATGTAATGTAATATAATGTAATGTAGGTAATGAATACAAGGCCAGATCCAAAATTGTATCGCAATTGCAAATTTATTTATCTTTAGCATAGATATGTTTTTAGTATCATATTTAAAATTATACCGTAACGCTCGAGGTCTCCCAGTGCGGTACTAACTAAAATTGTACGGAATTCCTCTAAGTATTCCTATATCTAAAACGGGTTTCGTATTAAATTAATTCGTTTCTATTAACCATGCTGCCAAATGTACTTGCAGATCATCTACGAAGCGTATATCTTTGTATATCTTCGATCTCATAATCATGAGATCCTCTTATATATTAGTATACAAATGCTCCATTGGCCCGGCTCTGAGCGCGGCCCACCGATGTCACGCTGACTTAATTACACAGTCGTTAAAGACTCCGATTATGATATTATGTAAAATATAATAAATATGAATAATATTAATATTAAATAAATATGTATTTTGAAGAGGCGTGGCGAGCTCTGTAAATTGAGATGTAAATAACAGAAGGCACGTTTGTTTATGACGCGTAACTCGACGACGTGAAGCCTTTTGTTCGACCTACGCGTGTGTACAACAAGGGTTACATATTAGTTGTTCATGATCACTTCCACAATGGCGAAATGCAGAGAAAGGAGGGCGGAGAGCAGAGAAACAAGCAAACAGACCGGTGTCTGGTGTTATGACACCGATACATTGACACACGGACACTTAAGGGATTGTTAACAAATATTGTTCTAAACAACATAAAAAGCAAAGGGCTAGCCATTGCCAACGACCGGTGGGCCTCGTGTACAGCGACGCGCCAGTCTCGATACTATCACGCATTTACTTCCATTCACATTATACCGTCACTTCGTAACTAGCGTACGTTACGTCGGACGTGATAAAACCCCAAAACAAATAAGCCCCGTGAAATTGCCTATAACTCGTCTCGCGGCGCCCTTTTCTACAATTTACGAGACTTTGACTCAGCTCAGCCTCTACACGAATAGCGTTTTCATAGATATTTTTCTCTTTATTATTCAAAAAAATGAATTCAATTTGCCGCGTGCAATGACGACCGGTTAGACGTGTCGCTTTTTGTACAGTCGAGTGTCTGCGGCCGTGTTATTATGCAAAAGTAATTAAATTAATTCAATTAAATAAAATTAACACTTACGTATATGTTAAATGTAACTGCTCGAGGCTAAAACACGGACCGAATAGATACTTCTGCGAAATACTACACAATTTTATATTACAACTCGGTAGTCTTTTGTTATATTTGTATTTTAAACTACAAGAGATACCAAGAAACCAGAAAAACGGTGTTTAAATACATATTTTACAAAAAACGCTTGTTTTAAATATATATTAAATATAAATATATACATATATACGAGATCTTTGTACCTTCTATATATTTATTTTTAAATAAATTAATTTATATTGTTCTCTATACACTAATTCTTGGGTTTGGAAATTTCTTTTAAGAAACAAACGGCAAAAAATTTATTTCCTCTTTCTATAAATCAATAATGATTATGTAGGCCCAGTTGCGCTCTACGACGTGGCGCCGGTATTATAACCGTGATAATTTATTGTTTACAATCCTCCATCCCCCTCTCGCACGTACAGAGCGCATATACGGATCTCTTTCTCTCGAACAATTAGCCGACCGACAGCTCAATAACTCTAAGGGCCGAGGCGTCAGTTTTTGCGTTAATGTGACGTCCCTTACGCAAGTGTGGCTCGTGCCTAATGGCATTCCGTCCCCTACACCCTTTTACCATTTTGAACCACCCTCTATTATTTTGCGAGATAAATGTGTCGATAGTGTGCGCATCGCATTACATACCTGATACCGTGGACAGTTTTGACATGAAAAAAACGTTATTTATACATTCAGTTTACGGCTAGAAAGCTTTTTAAGAGTTTTGGCGACGTCGCCCAACATTTTTTTTTTGTTTTATTTTACGCTGTTTTTGTTTAGTGGACGACCAGTCGCAAATATTTAGCGCTGCAGGATTAATGACAGAAGAAAAAAAATTGAAATATTTCTTGTGGCACTGGTAACAGCTGGTTATATCCGGTTCTATCCGATTTAGGTAATTTAGTAAAGCATAGAGACAGTTATTTTGAATGGAACTATTTTAAACGGATTAATCACGTATATTTTGGTATTCGAACACTTTGCAGTAGTCCGTGGTCACAGGTAGATCCTCTCTGAACTCTAAGTTATATTTAAAATGTTTAAAATCATGAAAATCTAAGATATTATTATGGATAGTTATGTTATTTTTCTATAATTCGATGATTTTAAAGAAATGCATGTTGGGTGACGACCTCACTACACCTGTACCAAACTTGTACCAATAGTCGGACCACAAAAAAACATTTTACATTTTGCGTCTTTGTAGAAAGACAGAGAACTGTCAACATTGTTAATAACACAGACCTTAATTAGTTGAGAGAAAAATATGTATCCATTTGCAAAAGTTCCCTTTATTGTAGCGTTAATTACGACTGGCCGGTATCAGGCGCTGTAATATATTGCGCTTTATTTGGGCTGGTGATTTAATTATCTAAAATTATACTTTTATATACAAGTAAAAGGTGATATTTTCGATTATATATATATATATATATATATATATATATATATATATATATATATATATATATATATATATATATATATATATATTTACAAAGCGCGGCGGTGAGTTTCGCCATTCAACACGCAATGTCTTGAATTAGGCGGAAAGCGAAGTACGAAGTGTCTTGACATCAGGTACTTTCTGTCTACCCTGCTAGGCTAATATATTATTAAATATGAAATGTATGTTTGTATTAAATATATTGAATTACTGTGAATTATTCAAAACGTCGTTTTTTACACTTTGAATATGAGGCCGCTCGTGGCGCAGTGGGACAGCATCTGAATGTAAACGCGATCGGTTGTGGGCTCAATCCCCACTCGGGAAACTAAATATATTTTAATTATTTTCACCTCCTTGCTCTGGAAAAAACAAAGTGCGGCGTTGAGTTCCACCACTCAACACGCAATGTCTCGTATTCGGTGGAAAGCGAAGTACGGAGCGTCTTGACACTGGGTACTTTCTGTCTACCCTGCTATGCGGGATAAAAGCGAGAAGCTAAAAAAAATATTTTTGAATATAAAAGTAGCCCTCTCTCCCTCATCTCCTTACACTTCCATTTAAAGGCTAGCAACTCTAATACTGTAGATATCCATGGGGAAGATGACCACTCACCATCAGGTGGCCCTTCTCCTCGTTTGCCTATTTTTTATATTAAAAAAGCTAGTTATTAAAAAAAAATTAGTCAAATAAACATTTCCGTGCCCGATTTGGTAGTAGCGAGTACAAGCCGGCATTATGATAATGCAAGATAAACATGTATGTGCATATTTGCAACAAAGTCGCTTATATTGAACACATAAACTGACATACTTAAAACCAACAACAATTTTAATGTTGTCTATGGAACCTCGTTATACAGCCGTTCTAAACTATCTATAAATGTGCGTTGATCTTTTGAAATTGTATTCCTGTTTTTTTTTATTAGAAACGAATGTATTTCATATGAAAATATACTAAAATATAAATAATTTTAATATATTGAAAAAACATTTCTTTATTGTGTAATTAATATAACATGTAGAAATTCTAAAAGTGTCAAGGACATGCACATGCGATACAAATAATGCAATTCATTCGAACACATGCACATGTTGCAAATGTAATTACACGTGTAACATGCATTCTTATCAAATATTATTATCACTATCAACACTCCGGGGACTTTCTTTGTTACTTAATGTATCAGACCATCTCTAGAGTAACGATACTTAAATTTAAATAATTATTTTCTTTTGTTTTTTTTTAGCTTCACGCTTTTATCCCGCATAGCAGGGTAGACAGAAAGTACCTAGTGTAAAGACACTCCGTACTTCGCTTTCCACAGAATTCGAGACATTGCGTGTTGAGTGGTGGAACTCAACGCCGCATTTTGTCTTACCAGGCCGAGGAAGTGAAAATAATTTAAATATAATCACTCCCCCGAGTGGGGATCGAACCTACAACCAGTCGCGTTTACAGTCAGACGCTGTCCCACTGCGCCACGACCGGCCTCGACTTAAATAATATAATATTATAAATGCTTTAACTAAATTTAAATTTAACAACAAATTAGAACCAAAAAATAACCTTTACATCAGTTCACTTCACAGTTCATTCTCAATCAGGGAAGTGATTATATTTAAAGTATTTTCATATCCTCCGCTCTGGTAAGACAAACCGCGGCAATGAGTTCCACCAATGTCTTGAATTCAGGCGGAGAACTGATTATCCAGACTCTATATTCTCTCCGCCTACTCTACTATTTATCCACCTTAAAACATAAAATAAAAAAATGATAGAATGTTTTTGTTTGTTTAAGTAAATGAATAGTTTATATTTAATTGAAGTAAATACAATAATAAAAGTTATTGATCACATATTATTTACAATATTTGTTATAAAGGTCTCTATCGTTTCAAAACACAAGTGTTTTGTAAAAGGCCAAATTATACACCTGTTTGGTTAGTTGATAAAAAACAACACATATATTGGTAAAGTCTTTGGCTTTTATAGACTATTTTAACGTAAATATCATTATTGTATAACTAATATTATTAGAATTTTATACATCAAATAAGGCCTAAGCCACTAAGCGATGTCTAAGAAATAAACACAAAAAATCAAAACCCTCCTAATTTTCATCTAAAAACAATGAATTTTTAATTATTTTTGCTAAAGGAACATAAAATTAGGCCTTATTTGATGCCACTTAACGCTAAAATAAACACAAAAATAAAAACCTCCTAATTTTCATCTAAAACTATGGATTTTTAATTATTTTTACTAAAGGAACATACAAATATAGCAGCACTCAATGGATGCACTCTATTGAGGCACGTAATGGTACATTAATATAGGTTTTATAGCGCTCGTCGCATAATCGTAAACGACAGACCAGGCCTTCTAAAATACGCGTAAAAGGCAGTATTTTATTCGCTCATTGTTGTATTTATGGCAAAAAAGAATTTGTGTATATATTAAGTTCACACTCCTATCCTACATAGCGGGGTAGACAGGAAGTACCTAGTGTTTCAAGACATTGCGTATTCAGTGACAGACATCAACGTCGCGCTTTGTCTTACTAATGAAATAATTAATGATATAATTAAAAATAGAATGAAAATAATTTAAATATAATCACTACCCCAAGTGGGAAGCGAATCCACTACCAATCGCGTACACATTCAGACGCAATCACAATTAACACTATCATTTTGTAAAGTAATGTTTCTTCTCTTATTTATAGACATTTTGCGTACCTCCTATACCTAATAGTATACCTGTACAATATTCAAATTTTGAACATTTCTAAAGTCAAAAGTCTTGATTTTTGAAATTGTATTTAAAACTTTACAATAAATATTTAATAATAACATTATGCGTTCAATAAGTTTATATTAGAGACTAAATATGAACTTTCAAGTCTTTAGTGATACAAAAGGCCGCCTGCCCCTTGCGCGAGATGTTCTATAATGCAACACAGGGACAAGTCAATCATATTGTCATACTTATACCTTATCTTACCTTACAATTTAATATAATGTAGAGCTTATGACCTGTGTGTCATATGAATGATGCAGATGAAGAAATATATATAGAAATATATATATATATATATATATATATATATATATATATATATATATATATATATATATAAAATTTATTTGTATAGTTTATATGAAAAATGTAAACTAAAATCTATTTTTTTTGTGTTCATAAATGCTCATGCATGCATGTACGTTTCTAAGGTGACAGATATTTTACTCGTCAAGGACTCTTGTGATACGTGTACTAATATGTAGGTATATACCTGCCATAAATAATATATGTGTATACGAAAATGCGGTAAATACGGTACGGCTTAAAACTCTATTACATTCAAATGTTTAAACAAATCATCAATATGTTTATAAAAATGTAAGTAATCAATATACATAAGGCAACAGCCAGTATTTTGTACAGCGTTCAGTAGGCGGTTAGATTTACTAGGCATTTTGACAAACGACTCTACATTTAAGCTGGGCTCGACTCCGCCATCAATAACCTCGGCCAGATTACACTTTAGTTGGTTTTAGCAATTTGTGATGCGTGGGCGCAACTGACAGTCTCTGTTTACTCTCTTTGTCTAAGAGCATGACCTCTCACCTCCACTCCTCCACCTTACGCTGCATTGTGCTCAATATTAATAGTCAAATCTAATTTTAAAACCAATTAAGCCCATTAACGAAACCGCTGGCATATCTAAAGTTATTGATTAAGTTTAATTTATATTTCTTTCGGAGACTCGTTATAGTTTCGACTTGGTAGAGTCTCTACTTTTGTAGAGTTTGATGTTAAATATTATTTGAATGTTTCTTTTCCTGTAATGTGATCAGTATGATATGATAAATGAACTATCTGTATAGTAATATTTTGAGTTATTTAAATAAATCCATCAAAAAAGTATAAAATGTTTAGCATTATACTCTATGTATCATCATCTTCCATAGTATTGTATGGCACAATCAAACCTGCAACCACCTAGGCTGTTTACAAATACGACAATGTCCTCACTATTACTTTGAATAATTAAGTTATAAATAAGTTTTTCTAAAATCAAATTGAAATAAAAAGCTGGTCTACATTTTCAAGAAGCACTGAGGCTGGTCGTTAAATATAATTAGTTTCACATCAGTATAAATTCTAGGAAACCAAATAATAATTAAGCAAGTAGCTGTACCACTTACTGTATTGGAATAAATGTAGAGACGAGCTCGAACAGATAGATTTACATTTTATATACATTTATACATGCTTGTAATGTCTAATGTTTGGAATTAAAAAAAATATTTTTACATAACAGACATTTTAATGGAGTTATAGATGAGTGAAATAATTATTTTAATTTTAAATTGATTCATCTACTTACTTCACGTTGTTGATAAACTTGATATCATCGCGCTAGTGTTGCTAGTCACGGTCTTAGTTGTTTTTGGTATTTATTTTGTTGGTTTTTTTAAATAAATAGATATGTAGAGGGGCAAAGGGATACTGGAATGTGACACGCATAGCTTCAAATATAACTTAAGCAGTATATACAAATTAAGTTATATATTGAATAAAAGAAACCAAATAAAAAATATAATTTATTACAATTTATAGAATCAATATACTTAAAATATAATTTTTAAGTTAAAGTAAATATAGTTCTGATCGACTAAACTGATTGGTAATAATTCGTAACAGTTATACAATGTACAATATATAATGTCTTTACGTAATTATTTATTACAATACGAAGAATGTACTTGTAGAGCTCAGTCATTGATCAGTGCAAGCAGTGAACACTATAGAGTCCATAAATATAGAATATAAATTTCGATAAATATATGGATTTTTTTATTATTATTATTAACATTGATTCTTCGTTAATATTATTTTCTTATACAATTTAATGCCTATTCTCATAAGACTCACAGAGACGCTACTGTCTCTATGTGTCACCTAAGAGAGTCCAGGATTTATAATTAGTTGCCTTGATTAGTTCCTAACGTAAACTTGTTTTTTTTAACTTCACACATAGCAGGGTAGACAGAAAGTACCCAGTGCTTAGACACTCCTTACTTTGTATTCCACTGAAATCGAGACATTCGTGTTGAGTGGTGGAACTTAACGCCGCACGTAAACTTTTAATTTACTATTATATATATTGATAATGTATGACAAGTATATGAACATATATAACCAATGTTTGTGTTTGTGTTGGTGTTGGTATCGTTTACAGTTTGGACGCGATGACAACAATATACATAAATACATATGTATGTAGCGGCGGCGGCTTCTAAATTATACTTAACAACGTAACCTCGTTATTTGACAAAATAAAATACAATCATTATTGAATTAAATTACTAATAAAAATTCGTTAAGCGGCCGTTTTATATGCATGCTTTAGAAACGCTTTATATATATATATATATATATATATATATATATATATATATATATATATATATATATATATATATATATATATATCATATTAATAGGAAATGTTGACAACACTAAGCGAATAAACAAAAGTTCACTGGACGCATTAGAAGATCACCCCACGTACTAAATAACCAAGTTCTAAGAATCTTGCAATGGAAACTTGCATTTTTTCTTTAAATTATATTTAATTAACTCTTCAAGAGCACTGAAGCGCGCAGCATTAGTGTGCTAGCTGTTATATACCACATTGAACACCAGCTAGTGGCTTCCAGATGCAGTGAGTCACCACCAGCTCCACCGCCATGCCCATTGATTGCATCAGTCTCAATTATTACAATCGACTCTCCTTCAAAGGTGCATTACGCATGAAAGATCGAGATCCTTAAGGTATCTCGGCTCGTTACTTTATAAAATCAATTCGATCAGATGATTCATGGCGGTGACAAAAAGAGGAGCGTCGGTCCGGTACATCGGAATACAATATAAGCGGTAGTGTGTATAAAGCCGCCGCCGGCCGCGAACACGAGGGACATCGATTAAAGTGCGCGCCGTAGGGTGTCTCTTGCTTGAGCTACTCCCGGGACACCTGATCTTCTACTTTTATATATTATATATAATATATTAAATTGCTTGTATGATTTAAAATACTAAATACATTTTTAAATTATAAATATTTTTAAATAATAAACCGATGGGAAATATTTAATGGATTCATTCAATTCAGTTCGGTTTGGTTCTTTATTTATGACGCTTTATAAGTGTCTGTGTATATGCTTCGTTTATATAAAACTATTTTAAACGGATTAATCGCGTATATTTTGGTATTCGTAAATTTCATTTTTGGAATTGTCTGTCAGTTGTTACAAAAACTAATTATATTAATCTAACGCCATCTATTTAAATTAAAAGCGTTCGAAATATCAGTTCCAATAATGTATATTTGAGGACCAAAATAGACGCGATTAATCCGTTTAAAATAGTTTCATTTAAAATGTGTAAAAATTGTAAAAATCTTATTATGCCATTTATTCATTGCCTGTACAAAGAGCTAACACTCTCAGTACAAATTTATGATAATATTAGTTGACTAAAAACATTATAAGAATTACATTTTATATTGAAATTACACATTAATATTAAGTTTAAAGGCGGTTTTAAAGGTATCCAAGAGGCGCGGGTTCGAATCCCGCTGCGTTCAAAATTGTTATAAATTTTTATACGTTTATTCAAAGATGTTTTCTAATCCTAAATGTGGAATAACACTTTAAAAATAGTAAATATTAAGTTTAAAACAACCAAAAGATATTTGTGACGCGATTAAGATAATTTATCGATTTCATTAATTACAATACACTGTTGTGCTTAAAATGATCACTTACTTTAAGACTTTTATCAAAATTTCAATCAGGTATCAAGTCCTATAAGTTAAGGAATCCTGGTAAATATATTTATGAGGTGAGGCGACACTCTGCATTAGCGCGCGTCGGGCGTAATGTGGTGTGTGGTGGATGAGAGCGGGCGCCGGCGCTATCGTCTTAGGACAGGGCACACTGATCACCCGACTCGCCCGTCCCGGCCAATGTATGTAAATGTTGCTCTTTTGAACATGGTAGAGCTCTCCATGGAGAGCTACACTTAGAAACTCATACAATCAATAAAATAAACACATCTCAGTTATTATACTTCCTGCTGGGATTAGTTTTCCAATTTAAATCATTTTGCTTACAAATTACACTCTTGTCAATTAAAGACAAAACCAAAATCATTTACGTAATACGCTATACATTTAAATATTTTGCGTTACGTAAATAAAATAAATATTATAAAATTTTACACGATATAGTTACCATGTATATTGTTAGCATAACCCAGCGTCTGTGTGCTCCGGGACTAACTCTACGTAGAGCCTCTGAAACGCCGCCTCAAAAGCCTTTCCGTGTTCCGCGGCCTCACCTCCCTTCGCTCCCCCTTCTTACCCTCTCCCCCTCTTTCGTCCAAGACAATTAAAGCACCGATGAATTACAATCTCTCCTATTTATTGACGTTTTAGTTGAGAAAGTATAAAACACCGCGGGCCATGAGTGAACACAGTTTACACCGTGTAAATGCTAACTGCCATTGCATGCTTCATATCAAATACTTGGCTGTTTTTTTTGCTTTTTCTACTAATGAGTTGTAATTAAATAGTTTAGTTTTTGTAGAATTACTAGAATTACTAAGAAATTAGACGACAGTACGCGTACACTGCGGGCGATCGATCATTTGTGACTCTATGTAGACATGTGACTTTACGTAGAGTTGGTAAAATTGACATTGCGATGACCTGGTACGGCGAAAATAGCGTCTATAAAATAAAATAAAATAAAATATAAAAATGAAGCTAATATAAAATCCACGTGTAGGGGAAAGTGATGTAACGCTTAATGAGCTCTAATGGAGAGTGGCGGTCCTTACAAGGCCTACTAATTGCGGCCGAGGAGCGTTGTCACCAAATTTTTTTGAAGGCAAACCCGACACTCGCCGGGAATGCTTTTATACGGGCGACGGCGGACCTGTTAATGTGTTAATCCACTCCGTTTGTGTGTTTTCCGTTATTAATGGTTAAAACAACGATCCCGAGCGTCTCGCTCGCGCACGCGCTATTCTGTGCTCACAAGAAAGGGACTAGATTAAAGGTTTCATTTGTACAGATACTATAATATTTAAATGATTAATTCTCAACGAGACTGCACTTGAAGTGAGGTGAGGTGAGGTGAGGAGAGTAGAGGTAAGGTGAGGAGAGGTGAGGTGAGGTGAGGTCCGCTATCGCCACATCTCCGGGAGTCATTAGAAGCGTTATCTACAAAACTGACAACGGATCTCGATGTGACGCACAATAAAAGTGACGTCATGAACACAGCATGCTCGTTTGTTTGGAAACAATTTTCAAAGCTTTTACACGGATTAAGTACAACGGGAAAATAGATTCATTTTTTTAATATTTTATTACTATATTACTATTATTTATACTCTGTAGTGATGGCAAATAAATATAACGTAATAACAGTATACGCAAATTAAATTATCTATATCACATTGATCAGGCAAGCAGCAAAAACTCGACAATAACATCAAAAATCACAAACAACACGTCATTCCCATTGACATCACAAACAACGTGAACACGCTAACACGCGGATCGCGAATCCCTCTAGGTGGAAAGGGCCCGCCCCAATTAATTACCTTATACACATCGACTGACAAAAAAACGCCGGTCTTGTTGCGGCTAAGAGCGGCGGCGCCACTCGGGGGCCGGGGGGGTAGGGGTAGACGGGGGAGGCGGGGTGCGGAGGGCGAGGGGGAGGGGGCACTAATGCAGGCGCCGATAAGCAGACGCATGGGAAAGTGTCCCGGCCAATATCGACCTCCACAATAACTTCTGGCATCAGCTTTATACTTAAACTCGAACACACGAGTACACTGATTATGAAACGAATTTTGATAAGAGTTTTTTATTTCAGTAGATAGCGTTTTAGGAGGAACGAAATAATATTATCTGTGGACCTTTCAAATATCGTATTAATTAAAATCATATTTACTTATTAAAGTTAAAATATTATTGTCTAGGAGTGAAAACGACATTCATAAATATATCAATATATATTGATATTATTTGTATCATGATTGAGAACCATTAACAATCTTATTTTAGCAGATATGTTTTGTACCATACTTTATTTCTATTTAAAGCATATTTTTTTAGCTTCACGCTTTTATCCCGTATAGCAGGGTAGACAGAAAGTACCTAGTGTTAAGACATTCTGCGCTTTACTTTCCACTGAATTCTATACATTGCGTTTTGAGTGGTGGAACTCAACGCCGCATTTTGTCTTATCAGAGCGAGGAAGTAAAAATAACTTTAAATTCCCTGAGTGGAAATCGAACCCACAACCGATCGCGTGTACAGTCAGACGCTGTCCCACTGCGCCACGACTGACCCCATTTTTTATATTAAAACGAGTAAACATAGTACTTTAGTACTATAGTGATATTTTTAATATTTTATAGTATTTACCATACGGGATCAAATATTTGACTATTGTCCTTTTAATATTTACTGTTTTTAAAGTGTTATTCCACACTTTGAACCCGCGCCTCTTGGACGGTATCCAAGAGGCGCGGGTTCGGATCCCGCTACGTTCAAAATTTTTATACGTTTTTTTCAAAAATGTATTGTTCTTTTGTTTTGGTCCTGTTTATTAGCAGGTAACTTATAGTACATCTTTAAACATAGAAATATTTGATGAATTAATAAACATAATTTACTTTAACTGTGTTCAGTTGGGGTCTCTATAATTTATTTTCGAACCCCAAAATATACTCAATTAATTCAGTTTAAATAATTTCTATACAACAACAGGGTAACCAGAGACAACCTAGTGTCAAGACATTCCCGAAATTGAGACATTGTGTGTGTGGAGTGGCGACCTCAACGCCGCGTGTTGTGTTACGAAAGGGGAAAATATTAAAATATCGAACCTACAACCAATCGCATTTAACGCTATCCCACTGAGCCACGATGCCCTAAAATATATTCATTTCATATAAAAAATCCTAAACCAAAATGTTACTAAGTATGTATTTATATAGAGTTAGTAAATAATTTAATATTAATAAAAAAATATATATAAAATAAAAGATATTAATTAATTTTAAAATTTCCTTTTGAACACGGTAACGTAATAGAGCCATGAAGGCAGTCCAAGGTGCCTTACAAGGTGCACGACGGTACCACATATTTATTGTATTGCATATTTGTATGATAAAGTACCCTGTATGTGCAATTTGCAAATATATATTAAAATATCTAAATCATTTAATAGAACGTAAACATATATTTTAGTATTATATTAAATTATTATTTATTCGAACTAAATTATTTGAGAAATTGATACAAGGTTTTCTAATAATTTTGTGTATATCTGTGGTCTATCGGTTCTAGATAGATATGTGAATGTTTGTACCGTATATATTATAAGTGAATTATACATTTTTATATTAAAAAAAGATTTAACGTCCAGTAAAGACATTCCATATTGTAAACTGGAAGTTAACGCCGCATACAACCAGAATGAAATAATATAACCGTTAAATCTAATATCTAGTGAAATGATCAACGCTATAACGGCGTTAATCTCCGTCATATATACACCTAATGCAAGTACACACGTGAATTATTATATGTCTCTATTATTGTTACAGGCCAAATATAACAATATACAGTAATTAGTATTTCTCGAAAGATATCAAGTCAATTTAGTGTTAAATCGTTATTTTATATATTCATATGATTTTTTACTATTATAATGTATTTTTATATTATTTGTATTCCTTGAAACTTAGAGCATAATGAAAGAAAAAAAGACAAAAAAATTAACACAAAAACTGAAGTAACCGCTTCATTATCAGCTTTATTTATAAACTTATGGCCTTATTAACCTTTACCGTCTTTATGTTTGTTTAAATGATGAATATAAAATGGAAGTATTATAAATTAATTAGTGATTTTTATTCATATACTGGCTGTACCTGCGACTTCGTCCGCGAAACTGAACATGCCTGGGTGTTATGGTTTATATATATATATATATATATATATATATATATATATATATATATATATATATATAATACACAGTTGTAGCGTAGTGGGACAGCGTCTAACTTGAAAACGGTCGGTGATGAGCTCGATTCCAACTTAGGGGAATGATTATGTTTTAAAATCATTGTAATTATTTCGCTCTGGCAAGAGAAGGTGCGGCGTTGAATTCCGCTACGTACCACGCAATGTCTCGAATTCGGTGGAAAGCGGAGTATAGTGTGTCTTGACACTAGGTGCTGTCTGTCTACCCTGCTGTGCGGGATAAAACCGTGAAGCTAAAAAAAAAAGCAATACGTAGGAACGTATAAATTTAGTAAAAACGATTATTTTAATATTAAAAAACAGCTCAATATTGTTTATTTATATACATTAAATATTGGAAGACGGAATCAACACATCAATTGATATTGATGCGTTGATGATTTTTTAATAACAAGAATTGAATTACAATGTAAACCCCCGTTTTTGTGGTCATGAGCAACTACATGGACCGGCAGAAATATAAACTTTCATTGCTTCCTTTCTTTGTTTCAACTAATTTTAAGCTAGAAAAAAAGTTTGCGATTAAGTCACTGTAAAATATTCATATATACTTTAAATACTAGAATACACAAGCAAAGCTCATAAAAAGACATAAATCTTGGGTGAAAATCAAACCCCACAACCCATCAGAGCCGCAGCGAATATCTCTGCGGACGATAAAAAAAATAATATTCATTCCCCCGAGCAGAAATTGAACTCACTAGCATTTGGGTTCTACCACTGTGCTATGATGGCCTTTATACACGTGTACATATATATGAACATGTAAAGCGCAATTGACACGGCGAGGCAGTGCGCATGCCGCGCGCCGCCGGAACACCTTGTACCGATGTCCGACACGTCCCCAACATGTACGCCCGCATTTAAATTACATTCGGCTGTATTTTCAATTTACTCTATATTATTACTTTACACTGACGTGGCTTTGCTCTGCGGTGGCCTCTATACGGTGGTTGCAGGTTCAATACTTACCATGTGAGAATGTTTGTATTTCCAAAACAGTTAGGTTGCCTCATTTAAAATAACAGATTCACGCTTTCTCAAGACGCGCTGTTCACTGTTTCCGCAACTCAACGCCGCACTTTCTCTCACCAGAGCGGAGAAATGAGAAAAAATAAATAAATATAATAATTCAACGATTGACGTAAATATAAATTTCTCAAATAGAAAATAAACATCAATTTCTATATAAAAATATCGGGAAAAACGTAAAAAAGTAGAAACCTGTATAGTATGCAGGTACGTATGAGTCTTGGACGGACACATCCATATAAATTCTCTTCAAAGATAAATTATCGAGTATATTTCTATCTAGTACTAACCCTGTCCAAGTACAGCGAGCTAATTGCCTCTTAGTACTTGAAGTATATATAGTATATATAACGCGCAAGATTACACGCGGCAACGTTTCACGTGTAACTGAAGTGAAGCCGGTTTCTTTTTAAATATTTGTTTGAAAATATAATCAATTCAAATTTTATTATTTAAAGTATACAATTTAAAACACATTATGTTACTTTTAACTTATGTAATTAGAAAATATCTAGTAATATAACAATATATAAATAAATTTCGAATATATCCGTATGATTTTATACGAAAATTGGGCATCGACAAGTATGAAATATGACACAAATACAAAATATATTTAAAGTGACATAAACGTTGCTATGGTAACGCGTTTTTATGCGAGGCCACCATGGTACAGTCGAACAGCGTCTAATCATGGCGATCGGTTGTGGATTCAATTCCCACTGGAAGAAATATTTATATTTATTTATTTTAAATTCTCTGTTTTTGTAATACAAAATTGCTGTTAATAACTTTGATAAAAGAATATTTTTTTAGCTCTATCAACACTGACTGACAATTGACTTACATATGTCAGTCACAAACAGCTCTACACATAAATGTGAGTAAGGTACTTACACCCAAGCCGGTACAGTGCTCGTGTCGTGGCCGCTATCGGTCACTTTGTGGTACCTACCTGCCCCAGTCTCTATACACGCCACGTTTACGCTATTTCTTTATTGTTTCACATACACAGGATTTGAATTCATTACGTACGTAATCTGCTGTTTGTAGAATTATAAATTAACTGTTGAATAATGTGGGCGAAATATATGAAAATGGCGACACGCCTTACGCTGAGTGTTTCCATGCGATTAGACTCATTATAAGTGCATTTTATTACTGTAATATACTTGTTTTAGTGGTTATAGTACACGTCGGTAAGGGATTTAATGATTAACATGTAATTTTTTTAACTAATATAACCTCTATATATATTATCTATGATGATTGAAAGTTTTTCATTTGGTTATTTAGGTTTAAAAAATTACATATATAGGAGATAATATTAAATATATTATAATCAAATAGTGAAAATAAGTCAAAGGTAAATCACTCTTTTCTACGTATAATGTTGACCGGAAAGTATTAACACTGGGTGGAAACGTGCAAGAAGTACTCTAACAATAGAATTTTATCTTAGTATCGAGTTCTTTCCTAGATTTATATATAAATTATTTATAGAGTAACCATTGGTTTTAATATAAAGTCAAAGATTGACAGAAAATACTTGAAGGAAAAGGATAGTAGATTCGATTGAAATTTAGGGGGAATATTTATAATTTTCAATTTTTCGCTCTGGTAAGGCAAAAGACAAAAACGTCACTAACGTTGAGCTTGCCACTCAATACGGAAAGCAATAAATGGAGTGTTTTGACACTAGCTTGTCTCTGACTAATGTTCCAAGATCTTTTCTTAGTAACGCTTAGTACAGTGGGTATATTATCACAAAAATCCCACCAGTTTACAGTAAAAACACCTAAGTACGTAATCACGAACGGCTATAAATTTAAAAACCATCGCCATCGTAAACGACTGTCTGCCAAAACTAATAATACATTTAAGTGGTTTTTATGAAGCTATAAAATTTCCGTACTCAGTTATGACTTAATACTAGAACATGATTAATTTGTTCACTTTTCTTCATGTAAATTATATATGTATGCTATAAAACTGTGAACATGAGGGCCATGAGGCCTTACATCGAGTACAATCTCCCATTATCAAATCTAACAATTCCACGTTGAATATTTTTAATTTTAATCGACTGTCTTTTCTCAGACTCTATTAAATTCTAATTTGAATTATATTTATACGAATTTTTGAATGACGTTTGAAATGGTAACTATTTTAAACGGATTAATCGCGTATATTTTAGTATTCGAAAATACATTTTTGGAAATATGAAGTTTCGAATACTTTATAGTAGTCCGTGGTCACGGGTAAACAGACAGTGTACCAAAATATACGCGATTGGTCCGTTTAAAATAGTTTCATTTAAAATGTGTAAAAATCGCGAAAAGCAAAGCTATCTTGCTATACATGAATATTTTATCTTCTAATAGGATTCACTTAGTAAGTACAGTATGTTCCCAAAATTATGTTAAATTATGAGATTTGTATGTAAACAAATTGGAAAGATAAATGATAATAAAGTAATTATAATTATTACTATAGTATAGTAGGTCACAGACGGCGTCTGACTTTGACGTGAATAATCGCGGGTTCGATTCCTTACTCGGGGGAATGATTATATGTAAAATTTATTTTCATTTAAGACAAAAAACTCCAAGTAAACTCTTTCGGCCTTACAAAAGCGGAGAAATAAAAATAGAGTCCGTCACTCAAAACGCATTGGCTGGATGTCGGACTGAAAGAGCGGTCGACATACATAGTGTCTTGACACTAGATTATCTCTGTCTACTCTACTATGCGCGATAAAGCATTTTTAAACCCATCATTAATTATTACAGTATACTACTTTACTATATATATATATATATATATATATATATATATATATATATATATATATATAGTAAAGTAGTGTATATATATATAAATATATATATAAATATATATATGTACTATTAATTAATTAGAAAGTTCTTAAAGATACGTGAATATATATTCAAATACTTATATTATTATATTGTTTGGTGTACCTGTACTTACCTGTACTACCTTCAGCACGACATGTTAAATAACCCATAAATTTTAAAATGTAATATAACTTATGTGTTTTGTTATGAATTCTTTCATTCGTTCATTCATTTTATTTCGTGTATTTTATCATATTTTTGACATTTTAATAAATCATTCAAATGACCGACTGAATGAGATGGATTGGCGAATTTTAGAGTTAAAAAGATACATTTTTTGTATATAAATGAATTTGATTCCTTACACTATTATTTTTTTTCTTTATTTAATATCAATTTAATGTATAATATTTTCTTTTGTTATTTTATATGAAATTTCTATCCAAATGTACTGTACATTTAATTATATTTATGACAATTAATTAAATTCTTTTTAAATAATACTATTTTGAACTAACACACGAATGCCACCTCGGTCTATCTGTAACCACGGAATACTGTAAAGTGTTCGAAACATCAGGTGCCCATAAATATACATTTTCGAATACCAAAATATACGCGATTAATCCGTTTAAAATAATTTCATTTAAAATGTGTAAAAATCGCGAAAATCAAAGATCTTATTTTAATTTTCTTCATACAAATGAATTTCAATAAAGGATTTAACCCAGTGTTATTAACAGAGCACTCTGTAACCGCTTGTTTAGAACGCCCTTCAATTAGACATAATACGTGCTTGTGTTAAAATTAAAATATACAATTGTACAAAGAGATAAATTATTATAATGATATAAGATATTAGATAATTAAATAATTGTTACAAGTATTTAAATAAACCTGTAAATTCAAATTTAGGTAAAAAATAGAGACGGAGTGTCTTGACACTATGTTCTCTCCTTTACGGGAAAAATCGTAAAGCTGCTTTACCACTGATAGTATGAGATCGCACTGACACTGTATCTGTACACGTAAGTCTAGCCTGTTTGTGTACATTGGAGGGAATAATTACATTTAAATTATACCCGCTCCGTTTGAACAGAGCGCGGCGTTCAGTTTGCTTTTCACCGTGAAATGTCCACAAAAATGAAAAGCAGAGAACAGAACTGAAAAACCATGATATCAAAACCAGTAATATTTATAAACAAGCTAAGACCAGGTTTCTTTATTTGTAAATATAAACACAATTTATTCAAATTTAAATTTAAAAAAAATTAAATAAAAAAAACAATCTTAATTAAAAGTAATGGCAGCGGGACCTTTACATCACTAGTGGAGTGCTATGGCACTTGACAAAGACATTGGACATCGGAGGTCGTTGAACCCAATTCGTTTGACATTTTTTTATTACCGACCGACATGTCAAATTAGAAACTGTCACAAAACGAACGAACGAAATGTACTGTACTTTTAAAAAAAAAGGTAGATAAAACACTTGCTGTTACAGAGAAACTCGGCTTGTTCTTATTTATTGAGCAAAACGTCAATTTCCTGACATGACATATGACAATTAAAATATATCACGCTCGCCTCCTCGTGTTAATTAATTAGCAATTACATGGATTTAATTAACCTCAGAAGGTTTTCTATGAAGTTCTCTTTAGATAAAACTTTGTTTTTTTTTTAATTTAACAATCGCATTACTAATTAGACTTGTATCATACATTGATTATAAAAAAAAAATATTTTTTTTTTAAATATACTCTGTTATATCAAATTATTTCCATACTCTTAAGAAAAACATAGCCTCTATAAGTAGAGGCGTACTATCTGATACATATAATCAGATCATGTTATATATATATATATATTTATTTATATGAGAGGGTAGCTTGGTCACCCTCGTCCCACAATAACTTATGACAATAGCGGGCCTTCCATTAATCGTGAAGGCTGTAGGGGCGGGGCGAGCGATGGGCTGGGCGTGGGAGGGGCGGGGCCTGCTCTACCGGGACTCTACCTCGGCTTAATACTTATATACGTAGCGAGGCTCTACTTTTATAATATCTCCACACTACATAGTGTTGGCAGATGTTTGTCATTTGTTAGTGTTGTATATTATCTGATAAAAGAATGTTTTTATTAAATGCATATGTATTGTAATGTAATATAGTATCTATGAAATGAGATTTCTAGCTGTCCCCGTAAATGCATTGAGCTCGTTATAGTTATTTTAAATGAAACTATTTTAAACGGATTAATCGCGTATATATTGGTATTTGAAAATGGCATTATTACCTCAGTCTATCTTTGACTATGGACTTCAGGTTAAGTTTTCAAAAATGTTAGGTAATTTCCATTAAAATATGTAAAAATTAGTTACCGTTACTTTTATAATAATTTAAATTTTAAAACAATAAATTTATTTATTATATATATATATATATATATATATATATATATATATATATATATATATATATATATATACATATATATAAATATATATATCTAATTTATATATTTGTTTTCTTTTCAGATCAGTACACAATATATAAAGAGCAGATCTTTAAGTAAGTAAAACTACTTATATTTTCTTAACTAAATTTCTTACTTGCAAAATATCGCTTGTAAAATTTTAATATATCTATATATATATATATATATATATATATATATATATATATATATACATAAATTAGCGTAATACTACGTGTTAGAATAAATGTAAATATTAAATACCTAGAATACGTACTCCACTTTAAAAAAAACTAGATAGCGTTACCTCCATAATTAATTTGTACATAGATATGAAGTTTTTAACTAGCCTAAATATATATTTTAAATTATAAAACTAGTTATATTAAAACTTAATGATAAATTTAATTTTAAGTGCCTTTTTAAATAAATTGAAATATCGTATGCTCAATGAAAAATAATATATATTTTACAACTAAAAGAGAGCATACAAAAGGGCCCCTTAAGACTACATTTTTATTAAAAAAAAATAAAATGAATATTCTTCTCATAAATAATCATACGCATTATAAAATTAATACAACCAAATAGAACAACACGTAACTTAACCGCGCGTCACGGCTCCACGTCTCACCGAGTTTTATGGGCAGCCGCTATTTGCATACAAATGCTTTCTCTATCTGTGTAATAAAGATTATTTGTTAATTATTAATAATATGATAGCAATAGTCGGAGAGCGCCCGCACTAAATCAGAGCCGCCCTCGTAAACCGCGATTAACGACCGGCCACGCTTTTACGGCACTCTAATTTAACTGAAAAATTAATTACAATTAATTTAAAAAATGCATACATATATACATATATATGTATATATATATATATATATATATATATATATATATAAAATAAATACGTAATAGTAAATATTTGAACTGACATGAATCCACGACGATTGCATTGTGAATTAGAAAAGATTATACAATATATACGAACAGGTACAATAATATATACAGTATAATAAAAAAACAAATCAAAGGAATATCTATAGTATAGAAAATCCTAATTGGAAATCGAACCCACGTCCTTCGTCTGTCACAATCACTAGCCACTAGCCACCAAACCAACAGGCCAATTAATAGAAAACACTACTACAATGTAAGTATCAGATTAACTGATGTTTTGTTATTAGACTCTACATGAGTATTAAAATATTTAATTTGGATTGAGTTCGTAAAAATAGAATATATTATATATTTTATTTTTGCTTTCGCATTGAATTCAGTTTTTAATTGAATATGTAGCTATTTAATAATACTGAATTCTAAATAATCTACTTATTAACTATCTGTCTACTTATATAATCTACTTTTATACAGTTAGATATTTAAACTATATTATATATCGTAAGATATTGCCGAAATTTAAAAACATAGTGTTGTATCACTAAAACTTATTTGAAAGATTATAACTAAATTCCTAACAAGAGTCGTTCAGTAAAGTGAAGTAGACAGAGGTTATCTCGACATGATTTTGTAAATAATGACTTCTAGATAAAAATTGTAATTTTGTTGCATGTTGGTCTCCATACTCATGTATAAAGGCAAGCAAGATGTAGCATATATTTTACAACTAAGAGAGATAGAGCATATAAAAGGGCCTCTTAAGTCTACATTTTTATGAAAAAATCTTAAATTCTCCTCTAATATATATATATATATATATATATATATATATATATATATATATATATATATATATATATATATATATATATATATATATATGTGTGTGTAAACACGATTCATAAACTAAAATGATATATTATAACCACTTTATACGGGCTAATCTCTGGAACAAGTGGACCGATTTTGATGATATTTTCACGGGCAGATAGCTAATATAATAAAGAATAGCTTGGGCTACTTTTATATTAAAGTTATAAAATAAATATCCAGAGAAGTTAAATTTCACGTGGATAAAACAAGCTCAGCTATTTTATCTACACTAGCGTACAATGTTAATAATATCCATAAGCTGTACAGGTTAGCTTGATCGTTTTGACAGATATAATTTATTCTGATCGACGTAACATTGTTACGTACATATTATTATCTAAATATAATAATTAAAAAAATATATTAAAAATATACATATAACCCAAAAGTCCCTAGAAATTCAAGCGTTATTTAGTAGACCATCCCGTCTGTCAAAAAGATCAAGTTAACTTGTACAGGGTATAGTACATGTCACAGTGTATATAAAATGACGTAAAAATGGCATCGTATATAATGAGAAACAGAAGCAGAAGCAGTCGTAAAGCTTACATTGCATGGAGTTATCTCGAATTGTAAAATTTAAAAACCAGTAGTCAGCAGTTTCTTTGAGCGCCGAGCGAGTGGAACGCGGTTAGTTATATAAACAAATAAACTTTGTCGACTATAAAACTGTACTTGATTAATTCGTAATAAATAATAAATAATTAGATAAGGTTACTAATAGGAGAGATATACTGTTTACTTAAATCATTACGTTAATTATATTGAGTTGCAATATACTTGTAGAAAAACCTCTATTAAAGCATAATACGAACCCAATTGCCTTGAAAATAAATACTTCAAGCGCTCAAACTGCTCAGACTATAGAAATAATGACAAGTACTTTTATAAATCAATTAGCTGAAATTTCAGAACGAGTTATTCTATAATAAAAAAAAAAAATATTTTTTTAATCTTTAACTTCACGACCTACTTTATAGTACCCACAATAAACTACATATATACCGTATTATAAAACAATACAAATCAAGAGAATTTCTATAGTTATAGAAAATCCTAATCAGAAATCGAACCCGCATCCTTCGTCTGTCACAATCACTAGTCACCAGCCACCAAACCAACAGGCCAATTAATAGTAAACATCAATCAATGGTTTTATGGTCTGATTATCTCATGCTAAGAAGTGCCTTACGAGTACTTCAGTACTGCCTCCACCGCTCCTGCATGTGTGTGTCGGCCTCTAATTTGTTTTATGGGCCCCCATAAAGTGATAAGCAGTGCGCAATCACTGAACAAATGTATGACGAGTTGGGAAACCAACCAGCGGTATTACTGTCTGCATACAATTTAATGATAAAGATTTAAATGGGAGTAATTAAGAATACACAATAGGTATAAATAGGTACAAATGTTCAAATTTTTTATTCATGGTTATACGCAAAGTATATATGGGAATGTTCTCTATTTAAGAAAGGACCTGGAGCGGAGACATCACTCTCCGTTCTCCATTTCCAGCTCGAAATCAAGTGTGTCAAGTCTTCAATACTTAACAAATGAAGTAAGAGTATATATATTTTCGTGCCTACATAATGGTATGTTATCTTATCATATTATACAATGCCACCGACTTCTCATTAATCTGGTGAGACAAATAGAGAGAGAATGCCGCCACCGCCATACCATATTGATTCATTATTTGTTTATTAAAACAACACAGTTAAGTAAACACGGCAAATAGCAATAATTTTAGCTTCCCATTTCATCCCTCCCGGGATAGTCAGAGGGAACAGAACTCCGAATGTAGTCTCTACATACCTCTTTCACCTCGACCATTCTCCTCCTTTCCTTCATAAATTACCTCCGGGTCCTCATGCTTTTTGCATGACCTCTTGTTATTAACACTGCACTGTGTCCTCAGTGACCCGAGGTCTACCCTCTCTTACAATTCACCTTTCCCGACATATATCATAATCATTAAAAAAGCTCTGTTTAATTTTAAAATATATTATAATTGAATGTTTTTTTTTTATGTTTTCACCAATTTTTTTGCGTTACCCAAATGATAATTAGCTCCTAACCCTAATTTGTAATGATCTATGAGTGTCAGTCAGTTATCACCTGGCTCCATATCACAGTATCCTCTTACGTACAAGAGGACACGTGTTGAAATTTGTTACTATTATTATACTTGTACAGTTTGGATGTGTGCGCAAAAAACACCAACACATGTTTAGTTAGACCCCGTACGGGACAGAGGATGCTCGCACGATAATTTTATAATAAAAGGTTTAAAATATATTATTTATATTATATTAGAGTTTTTGAGGAAAATCAGTAAACCTAAGAAAAATAAATTTTAGCTTCACGCTTTTAATACACATCAAATCGCAGGGTAGATAGAAACTATTTAGTGTCAAGACACTCCGTACTTCACTTTCCACCGAATTCGAGACTTGTTAAGTGGTGGAACTTAACGCCGCTCTTTGTCTTACCAGAGAAAATACTTTTAAGTATAATCACTCCCCCGAGTGGAGATAGAACTCACAACCGGTCGCGTTTACAGTCAGACGCTGTCCCACTGCACCACGACCGGCCTCCAACATTGATAATCAATAGTCAGTTACAAGGATATAAGTCTTAAAAAATATTAGCTTAAGAAAATCCCGCCGAGTGTCTTGCCCCGGTTAAGGTCTGAGAATTTGCCTTTGTTAAACCAGTAGTAAATCATGTAACGTTCAAAAAATAAAACAATATTATTAAATAAACTGATACTTTTAAACGAAAATTATTATAATTTCAAAATAACTGAAGAACAAAAATATCCCATATTAGTTATAAGATGTGGTGTATACAGGGTGTTAACAAATATTTATGGGCAGTAAATCTTGTACCGAACACCGCGCGCTACCCCTTGCTCCTCTAATGGCATTCCTCTTTGATATAAATTGAGTTTTTAAATTTAACACCACCGACGACACAAACGATTATATATATATATATATATATATATATATATATATATATATATATATATATATATATATATATATATATATATATATTTATAATAACATTTAAAAACTCTCATATAAAACAAATTAAAAAATAATTAAAATTTCAACGTTGGCAATAAAAAATTATTATTACCATATAATTAATTACGTTTTCAAGATAGCTCTATAAGAATTATTATACAATTTCAAATGTTAATACATTTTGTGCAGCTCCACGCTTCATTCCACATAGCAGGGTAAACAGAGACAACCTAGTGTCAAGACACTCCGTAGACCGATTTCCGGCAAAATACCAGACTAGAAAAATTAATTCGTATTTTTAATCATTACGTAAATAAGATATTAGTCGCAATCGCAAAGGAAAGTAATATCGAATTACTCCATTTAGCTCTGGTAAGAGACAATGCGGCGTTGAGTTCCGGTACCCAACACACAGCGCCTTTATTTCGAGTGGTAAGTGGATAACGGTGAATCTTGACACTAAATCTCTCTATACAATACAAACATAAAAAATATATTTGTAATTTTATATTGCTTCTCATTTTTTTAGCTTCACGTATTCTATCCCGCATAGCGGAGTAGACAGAAAATACCTAGTGTCAACACACTGTTCATCGCGTTAGGCTGAATTCCAAACATTGCGTGTTGAGTAGCGGAACTCAACGCCGCACTGTGTCTTACCAGGAGGAGGTAAAAATAATTTATATGCAATCACTCCTCCGAATGTGAGAATCGAATCCACAACATCGCGTTTACAGTCAGACGCTGTCCCACTGCACCACGACCAGCCTCTAACAATAATAAGGCCGGTAAACTAAGATAAGTGTCTTGACACTAGGCACTAGCTATCTATCCTGCTATGCGGGACAAAAGCATGAAGGTTCTATAAATTATGATATTAAATTTAAAAAAAAAAACAACACACTCTTATATTTTTAAATTAATCAATAAAATAATTACATTATGATAATTATATACATAAATTTTATTCTACTTTTTTTTCTCAACTACCTCATGACTGAAACACGCACAGATAACAAAACCATAAAAATACTTAACACGGTACAATTCTAACTGGACATCGTTAACTTTTAAGTATCTAAAGAATTTTATAGAACTATATCATATACAATACACGTTTTCAAAATACTATTAAAAAAATTGAGTATAATAATATTATTGAATATGACAAGACCAAGCGCGGCGTTTAGTTCCGCCTCGTAAGATACGTTATGAAATTCATCAAAATAGTGTTGAACGTAGAGTTTTAACTGAAACAAATAAATAAAGAATAAAATAGAATTTTATAGATAAATATTATGCGAATATTTAATCTGTACCGGAACAATGCGTGGCTGTTTTATATGTAGCGATTGCCAGCGCGGGTCCGACTGCGACTCCGGTCTGGGGCTGCTCACGGCTAGGCAGGATTTACGCCCAGCATTAGCGGCTGGCGGCCGCCCGCGATTTATGTGCATCCAAAATTATTACACCTTGAGCTAAATAATATTACCAAGAGAGCTGCTCTCAGACGGATATGTACTATTTTTGTTTATTCTTTTATAACTATTTAGGTGTGTATATTTTATTGAAGGCATTGTGACGCATTGGAAGAAGGTTTATTTTAAACGCAACAGGTAGGTACGATCCTGATACGGGCGAATGATTATATCTATTTATATCTATTTTTTTTTATTTCCCTCTGATAAGACAAATAAACTTGATTGATATACATCGCTTAACGCACAATGTCGCGTATTTTTGTGTATAATGGAAAACGAAGTGTCTAGACACTAGGATTTGTGCCTATCCTGCTTTGCGAATAAACACTAAATACGATTATTTAATAAAATAAGAAAACAATTACTAAAACTTACGTAAAAAATATTTTATTAAAAATATCCAAAACATTTTTGGCTTCACATATTTATTTTTACGGAGTGTCTTGACACTAGGTACTTTCTGTCTATCCTGCTATGCGGGATAAAAGCGTGAAGCAAAAAAAATATATATTTTTGTCGTCAACTTACCTTTATGAACATCTCTCCTACGACACTGACGCCTATATATATATATATATATATATATATATATATATATATATATATATATATATATATATATATATATTCTATAAATATCATATATAGAGGTATATTTTATGTACACAGACACCTCCCACCCAGACAGCTCAAGAGAAACCAAACAATTAACTCTCATACTCTTGACATTTCACTTGTTAGTGTGGAGTGGTCTGCTCCATTATTGACATTTAATTATTTACATATTAAATAGTACAAATAAATTATAACGTGCTTAAGGTAATAACTGTTATTTGAAATTAATTATAAATAGAAATAGGTATGTTGTGTGTGTGTGTATATATATATATATATATATATATATATATATATATATATATATATATATATATTTGGCGTGAAAGTTCCTCGAGGAGTAAAAGGAAAGGGTAAAAGATTTCCCAAAATTCTTATGACAGTAGAAACTAAATAATTTTAATGTTGTTCAGGTAAAAGACGATAAAAGTATCAATAATATGATTTTTGAAACGGATTTATGGACGATAAAAGTATCAATTTACGAAACGGATTAATCGCGTATATTTTGGTATTCGAAAATATATTTTTGGAAACTTGACGTTTCGATCACTTTACAGTCGTCCGTGGTTACAGGTACACTGAGGAAGCATTTGTGTGTCGGTTGAAACAAACGCTAATTATATCAATCTACCGTCATCTGTTTTTTAATTGCCTCGACTTTTTTCTTTGTGTTTGGTTTGTAATATGATATTAATATGATATTATTTGTAAACAATGTGAAAATGTGAATGTCCTGTGAAGTAGAGTCGAGGTGGTCACACGACTGCACCGCGGCGGCGGCGGTGTCACTTAAGTTCATGAATAACGGACTGTCGGCCGATATTCAGAGCTTCGTTTACATTTTTATTACTTGTGATATACCCCGTAGTAGAATATATCTAATGTACTGGTACCTGTTCACGGCGCTGCCCACGTCGGGGAATGTTTGTCTCTATTTCACTTCAAGATTACTTCTATATGGAAGGAATGTTAATAATTATTATTGTACAGTATAATTATATTGTTATTATATATTTATATTAGATTTCAAAGTAAGAAGTTACATGATTCAGTTTTTGAACGTCAAATAATCCACCATCAGTTCACTAAAGTTAACGCCTCAGACATGACAAGAACCGGCGCAAGAAATTCAGCGAAGCTAAACACTGCTTACTTCCGGTCTACCCTGCTAAGTGAAATAAAAAGCGTGAAGCTAAAATATCTATTTTTTTTAATTGACTCTACATGTTAGTTATCAGAATAGCAAATTTTGTCAAACTATGATTTTAATATAAACACATGCAAAGATAAACACTTCAAAAATATTGCTAAATATCAATAATTTTAATATTATCTTTTATTTATATTCGTATAGAGTAAGAAAGGCCTAAAGGTAACGCAAATACGCCGGATCATTTGGAGCTTAAGCAAGCTGTTACGTAAAATACTTTAAATTAATTCATACTCTAGCACGCATGTCCTCATATACACGGAGCGAGCTGGCTCCCTTTGATGAGAAACAAGCATAGGCATGTGTCCAAGGTATAATTGAGTCGATAAGTGGCGTATTGGTTTCGGCTTGTATTAGTATCCGACCTAGGGCAAGGCAACGCTTTTAGAGCACTTGAGTCGTCTGGCGGCGGCGCCGGCGCCGGCGAGCCACTCAGCCTCACTCTCTAGGGATGACAAGTATTGGTTTGATTGTTTTTAATTTTATTTTAGTTATTAAAATATAGAGAACACTGTGTTTTAATACAAGTATCTCTCTACAATGTTAAATTAACTTAGTAAAAATAAAATAAGCGCTGTCTTTATGTTTTTTTACGTTTTTTTTATATTTAATTCACAAAAGGAAACAATATAAGACCAATGCTTCTTAATATTCTTAAATGTTAACAACCGCAATATCTCGTTTCGCAAGAATACCTTAGCGGTAACTCGCTCCAAGGGACGAAATTCAACGCTATTCAAATTTTAAATGAAATTATTTTAAACGGATCAATCGCACATATTTTGGTATTTGAAAATACATTTTATTCAATTATTAAAATAATTCTATAAAACATCAAGTAAATATTATCGTAAACGTTCATGTACGGTGCACTACACATTTCGTAGTTTCTTGATAAATTTGACACAAACAAATTGGGATAATTTATTTCTGTACATTTCTTCTTTTGTATTAACTCTATGTAGGTTTTGAATATTGAAATATCGAGAACTTCTTCCCGGAGATGTTCGACTTCAAGGTACTAAAAATAACTGTATTCATTTTATATAATTGTCTAGTTAAAGGCTCTATGTATACAAATATACAATCGTATATATATTTTTTTAGTCTTCACGCTTTTATCCCGCGTAGCAGGGTAGCCAGAAAGTACCTAGTGTCAAGACACTCCGTACTTCGCTTTCCACCGAATTCGAGACGTTGCGTGTTGAGTGGTGGAACTCAACGCCGCACTTTTTTCCTATATAGTACGTACCAGAGCAAGGAAGTGAAAAAAATTTAAATATAATCACTACCCCGAGTGGGGATCGAACCCACAACCGATCGCGTTACAGTCAGACGCTGTCCCACTGCGCCACGACCGGCCTCAAATATATTTTAATAAGTAATTAATTCGTTAATCTTGTTATAACTTAAAGTAGAATTGGTTTTACTTGTGTTTTGACTATTATCCAAGAAAAACAAGAATAAGTTAACTGTGAGATTTTAACTTAGCATTAAGTATAGGAAATGCTTTCTGTATTCATGTTATAGCAAAACTTAGGTTAAGTGCAAAATATATACCTCAATACTATTCACTATAGCATTACAACTTTATTTTAAGGGAAGAGTAGATTAAAAGTACCTAGTATCAAGACACTCCGTACTTGATTTACGCCTTCGTGTGTTTAATGGTGGAGCTCAACGCCGCACTATGTGTTACCAGAGCGGGGAACCACAACCGGCTTGCTAATTTACTAATACTTTAATATTAAATTAATAATATGTCACTAAATCGTATACTCTCATAGTAATGTCTAGAGCAGACCACAGTCTAGGCAAAGTCAGTCACAGTCAGTCAGCAGACAGTAGACAGTAGTCAGGAGGCAGCCCTGGTGGGCGAGGTGACGTGATGCAGTATCTGCGTATCGGCGCGTTGATCAATCAAAGCTCTCTGATCTATTTGAGACCGGCCCATACAGCCACTTGCATGTGTTCCGCAATACTGTTCTGATACAATCTACTTACTAATATACAGTTATATTGCTATTTATTTAATAAATATTATATTAATTCGTATAACACCATTGTAGCCAAGTGGAACAGCGTTTGTGAACACGCGGTGGTCGTGGCATCGATCCTCAGTCTGGATAATGATTAGAAATAATCAATTTATTCATTTATTTAAATACTGTTTTTAAAATAGCTTCCATGATATTTTTTTTTAAATAAGGTGTTTTGGACTTTTTCCTATATAGCCTCAAAATTAAGATAAAAATATTGTAACATTATAATTATTTTCAACGGATTAATCGCGTATATTTTGGTAAATTTTATAAAAATTGAATGTACGAAATAAAATTTTGAACATAACATTTCTAGAGTCATGAAAAAGACAGAAACAACCTAACCTATACTGCTGTACTGCTTGTGCTCTATACTGAAAAAATTAAGACGTTGTTGCTTTAATTTTTGTATATCTATCTATTGACGGGACTTTAGCTGACAGAGAGTTGGTGTAACATCTATATAAATCAGGCTACATCTCTCCCTTCTTCTACTTTC
Source organism: Dryadula phaetusa (assembly GCA_032432895.1). Lineage (NCBI taxonomy): Eukaryota > Metazoa > Arthropoda > Insecta > Lepidoptera > Nymphalidae > Dryadula > Dryadula phaetusa. The sequence goes on from JAOYRS010000005.1 coordinate 166,753, forward strand.
TTCTTTTTATAATTGTAAAATAAAGATCCAGAGATATTAAAGATGAAGTCACGGCCATATTCAGTTCTGTATAAGAATGTACGCGCGTCATACACGACTCGGACGCACAAACAGCTATAATGAAACGACCTACATATGTACATACTTATACGTAATGCAGAATTTTTGTTTGTTGAACAAGCTTGAGGGATTATAGAATACAAATTTTATATACAAGTATATACCTATCAGCTTACATGATAGAGTTATCTATACAAAAACTTGCCTCGCGTTTTTTCCTATATTGTAGGGTGGGAAGAGGGAAACAAGAGGGATTAAAGACACTTGTATCAAGTCATTGTGTTTCCAATGGCGGAACTCAACGCCGGCAATACGTTTCAATCTAATAATATAAGATCTCGTATCTTACTCACAATTCTTTTAAAATTTCATGACTTTGGGTATGCTAAGGTATTTTTTTATAAACAATATAATTATAAACATATTGTAATTGTTAGAAGATTACGATTAAATAAGGCTACATTAACATGCTCTCTTGGTTTGGTATATAGTGACGTGGACTTCAACAATTGCCACAGGTTCAATTCTTGCAAAGGAAAGATATTTGTATGAGAATTGTAAAAAATTATACACCTTATATTTGAATATAAATATATATTTTTATACATATGTATAACTATATAAGAACGATACTAAGAACACTTATCTTTTTTTATTTTTTTTTATTATTTTTATTAACACTCTACGGACACAGACGGACTTGCATTTGTTACATTAATTCTTCTTCATTATTATTTTCTTATACAATTTAAAGTGTTTAGGCTTATAAGACTCACAGAGACGCTACTGTCTCTATGTGTTACCTAAGAGAGTCCAGGATTTATAATCAGTTGCCTTACTTAGTTTCTAAAGTAAACTTGTTCTTTTATCCGTCAGCACACAATATTGAATTCGTAAGAAAAAGAAAACCGAAGTGTCTTGACACTGGGTTCTCTCTACGTAGATTGCTAAGAAGAAGCAATAAACTACTTCTTATTATCATGATTAGTTTCACGCTTTCATCCCGCATAGCCGGGTAGACAGAAAGTACCTAGTGTCAACACACTCCGTACTTCGCTTTCCACCGAATTCCAGACATTGCGTGTTGGGTGGTGGAACTCAACTTTGTCTTTTACCAGAGCGAGTGATGACTCCCCCGAGCGGGGATCGAACCCACAACCGATCGCGATTACAGTCATTAGTGTTATTATTATAAGAAAATATTAAAAAGGAAAGTGAGAACATTTATAAAGTATTATTTATTTAATACGTTATCTATTAGACACGGACGCCATTAGCACAAAGATTTACTTTCAGATCCCAATTAGATAAACGTTGTTTAGTTTGATGAACGAGCGCACTTCTACATACAACAGCTTGTATAATGTATTACTAGAACACCAGAATTCCTAGTATTAAAAGTATACACGTGTACAAAACTAGCTATTCACCTGTCTTTACTTGGAAGGACCTAGATAATAAATGCTTAATACCGTTTAAAGTGTTTTTTTTTCTTAACTTCACGCGTTTATCCCGCATAGCAGGGTAGACAAAACGTACCTAGTGTCAAGACGCTCCGTACTTCGCTTTCCACCGAATTCGAAACATTGCGTGTTGAGTGGTGGATCTCAACGCCGCACAATGTCTTACCAGAGCGATGCTGTGGAAATAATTTAAGTATAATTACTGCCCCGAGTGGGAATCGTTCCCGCAGCCGGGAGCGTTTATAGTCAGACTGTCCCACTGCTCCACGAGCGGCCTCAAAATATATAAAACTCAAACAATCCGTACATTCTGTTAACACTCAAAACATTTCATGGAATCTGGAATGTACAGTCCAGTCCGGTCCAGTCCAGTGTTTTTAGGTAGTTTAGGAAAAGAAATCACTTTACAAAGTGTTTTGTTTTGCATTAGATATCGTAGTGACCAAATTTTTTTTATTTTCACGGTGAAATGACACTTTGAATTACCTTAAAAGGTAATGAGTTTATTAAATAAATAAATATCTATTAATATATTAAATAAATTAATAAAAAAATATTATTCTTTCAACGTAATTTTTCCCGTATTCTCCGTTCTCCGCTTTTCATTTCCTCTTAAGTGACGTAACCAAAAGCCTTACAACAGCAATAAAGTGTAAATAATTTATATAAGATCATTCTACCAACCGAGAATCGAACCAACTGCGTTGACGGTCAGTCCGTCCCTCTCGATTACGTCACACTCGACTAGTATATTAAACATATTTACTATTTTAAAGTGTTATTCCACACTTAGGATTAGAAAACATTTTTGAAAAAACGTATAAAAATTTGAACGCAGCGGGATTCGAACCCGCGCCTCGTGGACGGTATTCAAGAACCGCGGGTTCGAGTCCCGCTGCGTTCAAATTTTTATACGTTTTTTCAAAAATGTTTTATATTAAACATAATTATTTATTTACAAATAAAGTGCAAATTTCAAACACATTGTGTAAAGAACTATTTCATTGTACATTAAATTATATCAAACAAACAGATATGAATAATTAATGTAATGAAGTTTTAATATAATCACATCCCTAAGTGGGAATCGAACCCACAATCAAAGCTAAATGTAAACACGATCGGTTATGGGTTCGATTCGCGTTCAAGGCAAAGCACGGCGTTGAGTTCCGACATTCAATATGCAACATCTCGAATTCAGCGGAAACCAGAGTACAGAGTCTTTAAACAAAATTTAATTTATTTTCAGATGAAGGAACCAAAAAATCGGTAACATTTTTGAATTTCAAAGAATACACGTAACGGTACATTTGCCCGTTTAAAGAAACGAAAGAGCAAAAAAATATGTTATTATTAAAAAAAATAACGATTTTGACTGACTTAATACCGTATATAAGCTACACGTGGTCTCAAGTGGGTAGCCCGTAGTACTTCACTCGGCCGGAGTCAGGTGCCTTTCCTTCACTCACGTATTTAGATTTTGCTTTAAAAAAAGTTTTACACGATTGCTTTGGGTGAAGGCACGCTTTTTACTGCCATACAAAGCGCATTAGCGTCTGACATCGTCGTAAACCTGGAGAAGTGACGATGGTTTATGACACCAGTGTGAGCTCTTACAAATGTACGTTGTAACATTTATATTATATGCAGATAGAGTCATTTTTTCTGTTAGATTCACGCTTATTATCCCGCGTATCAGTAAACAGGAAGTACCTAGTGTGAAGACACACGGTACTTCACTTTCCACCGAATTCGAGACATTGCGTGTTGAGTGGTGGAACTTAACGCCGCAGTTTATGTTTAGCACAGCGAGGAAATAAAAATAATTTGAAATATAATCACTGCCCCAAACGAGGATCGAACCTACAACCGATCGCGTTTACACAGACGCTGTCACACTGCGTAGAGTAATTTTGTCATGTTTTATTAATTTTAAATAAACTTACTTTTCGTATGAGAAATTCTGGTGTTTTTTTTTAAGTATTATAAAACAATATATCTAGAAGTTAAGATTAAGATAATTTCTCCCATACTGGATAAATAAGCAAATAAGATCTTCGGTAAACATCTTTGAAAAAACGTATAAAAATTTGAACGCAGCGGGATTCGAACCCGCGCCTCTTGGATACCGTCCAAGCGCTCTGACCGCTAAGCCACGCGTTCTACTACCAGCTGCGTAGAAATTCTTATACGTTTTGTTACAACTTATTTATGTTGTTTAGCAAAAATTTTTATACGTTTTTTCAAAAATGTTTTCTAATCCTAAGTGTGGAATAACACTTTAAAAATAGTCAATATTAAGATCTTCGGTACCAAATGATAGCATCCTTCAATAACCACTTGCCCCTGGTTATGGAAACCAACCCTGCACGTTGTCAACCAGGTTCTAAAACTGTTTTCCTAACAGTAATATCATTTTACTACAATAGCTAGCACCTTACCAGTAAATCATGGTGGGCTTTAGCCTTATTAAAACAATATGTAATTTATAAAATTTCACGGTACTATAGAGGTGAAGTATATATTTAAAGTTATAGTTGGGAATTCGATTCGATCAATTTCTCCGCGTTAAGAAAAACAAATCACGGCGTTAAGCTCTACCCAATTATTACTCTACATATATGAGAGATTTTTAATATAAAATAAATTATAACACATTTACCCAGTTACCTATTTAGAACAGATCATTGGGACTATAACCGAGCTCAGGCAAATTGACGCTAAGTGAACAGTGATAAGGAGATCTTATCAGCGTCTGGTAAAAAGGCGCGTGCCAGCTGTAGATTAGATAGGCTCGCCTCCCGGAACCACTCGCCCCTGACGGCTTGGATACTGCTTTGAATCGCACATCTGTGCATGAAGGAAGAGCTATTTATTAGATATACATATATAAAAAAGATATTATTTATATTAGATATTATGGAGGCCGGTCGTGGCGCGGTAGGATAGCGTTTGACTGGAAAAACGATCGGTTGTGGGTTCGATTCCCATTCGGGGCAGTGATTATATTTAAATTGTTTTCACTTCTGCTTTGGTAACATAAAGTGCGGCGTTGAGTTCCACTACTCAACACGCAATGTCTCGAATTCAGTAGTGCAGAGCGAGGTACGGAGTGTCTTGAAACTAGATACTAGGTTTCTGGTTATCCTGCTTTGCGGGATAAAAGCGTGAAGGTTAAAAAAAATAAAAAATATATATTACTTTTTTATATAAGATAACAATAATTACTTTATGATTTGATTGTTGCCTGTTGTCTCCATTAATAAAAACTGCGGTGTTGAGTTCCGCCACAGAAAACGCAATAATTTCAAATTGCGTGAAATATATTTACAGCGAACGGAAACGCACGATGATAACAGTAATTAAGTCTCAGAAAAAAATATTAACTATTATAGATACATATATAAAAATGGTATTTGAATAGTAATAAATACCATCTAAAGGTTATATGTCAAAATGACATGACGCTTGCAACTAAAAAAAAAACAAACTTGTCAATTATCTGTTTATATATATATATATATATATATATATATATATATATATATATATATATATATATATATATATATATATATGAAAAAAATATTGTATGGGAAATATATGAAATTGATTATTCCTAGGAGATAGAAAAACTAAGTAAGCAATATAACCTGATCAAAAATACATGTTTTGTAACGGTCTGCTCAACGATTAGAAACTAATTAATATTTATGGGGTAGACATTCAAATCGTTTGATGTTTCATACAAACATACATACATACATACATACATATGTATTATGTGCATTTTAAAATGTAGATGTTTAGAATATCATGTCTATTTAAATACTTAGTAAAATAAACCCGTCGTGGCGCAGTGGGTAAACAACTGACTGATAGTTTAGGGTTCGATCGGCAATCGAGGGAGTTAGTATATCTAACAATCTTCATTTCCTCGCTCTGTTCTGATAAACCAAGCAATTTGCCATTCAACATAAAATATCCCGAAATCAAGTTGCCAATACAATGAGGGTATGAAAATGTTTATATATTATATGATTGATTATTAAATATTATTATATATTTAGGCAGAAAATATTTAGAAGAGGCCGCTCGAGGCGCAGTGGGATAGTGTCTGACTGTAAACTCGATCGGTTATGGGTTCGATCCCCACTCGCGGGAGTGATTATTTTTAAACTATTTTTACTTCGTCGCTCTGGTAAAAGACAAAGTGCGGCGTTAAATTCCACCACTCAACACGCAATGTCTCGAATGGGGTGGTATTATTTCGAAGATATTGTTTACTTAGTGACAGAACCCAATATTTTATTTGACGGTAACAAAAATTAAACCGCTACCATTAGCCGTGGACTCAGATTCATCTCAGTGATGCTAGCTCATCTCAATGAAGCTATTTTAAACGGACTAATCGCGTATATTTTAGTATTCGAAAATACATTTTTGGTTAACTGACGTTTTGAACACTATAGTCTACTGTAGAGTGTATCATAATATACGCGATTAATTCGTTTATAATAGTTTCATTTAAATATATATATATATATATATATATATATATATATATATATATATATATATATATATATATATATATATATATATATATATAAACAGTGTCAAACTGGTACCCTCCATTAAAAAATCACAATTACTGAGGCATGACATACAAAAAAATTAAAACAATACCTGTTACAAATTGTAAGATTATTGAAATAATTAGTTAATAACATATGCAAGCCACTTGCACTTGCAACTTCGCAACGATACGATTTCAATGTATGATATTAGGTAACTGAGTCACTGTGGCAAGACGTACAAACATCTACTTGCTGTTAAAATAACTGAATATTACTAATAAAACTAAAAACAACGATCTTATTTCTATAGAATAGAAGTTATAATACAAGTGTTACATGTGGGGCCGTCTCTACGTACAGTGGTGGAGAGCGCGTGCTCTATCTGTCGTTGCCTACGCAACTATCGGTGAGCAGTAACGTGCGATACTTCGTGATATCTATTCCACGTTATAATTAACTAAGCTCAGACTATATGTGTGTTTATTATTTGTTCTTATCTATTTATGGGAATGAATATATATATATATATATATATTTGTACATAATTTAGATTTATTAAAAAAATATAGATTTTAAGATTACGTTTTCCACTCAGGGTTCAGGGTTCATCATCTTAAAGTCTGTCTGTCAGTCTCTTTGTTCCGGCCAATCTCTGGAACGGCTGAATCGATTTAACGGAATCTTCACTGGCAGATAGTTAGTGTTTTAAAAATATACACTCATTCATAATCATTTTAGAAATATATCCTCGCAGACGAAATCACCGGCACAGCTAGTGTAAAATACAAATAATCAAAATTTATGTAAAATCTTTTTAAATCCATTGATCGTATTTATACACGTCTTACACAGACCTTGTTCATACAAGAATTCATATTTCTATGTTTCTATGAATTATTTATAATACAGCCACACTCTTACATACACAACATTGCCCCATCCCTATAAAAACTATAAAATATTGGGGATTTTTAAATTACTTCAAAAATTGCGCTTATTCCCGCAAAGCCGTGGGCGGCGGTAACCATTTGCCATCAAGAGCCCCGCACACGCATTTACCTTGCTTGTGCTATAAAAAAATCGCCACATTGGTGCTCAGTGGGTCAGGTTTTGTGCCTGCGCTGTCTGATGGTTTATTTAAAATAGAAACGCAATATAAATATTTAACTAACTGTTCTATTTGTCCACAGATCTTACCAAGTTCAGATGATGAACGCTTGAAGCTGACGGTGTTCATATCAGCATCATGTTCGGTGGTAACGGCGGCGCGTACGGCGGGGAGTGCGGCGAGGGCTACGGGCTCGGCTACGTCGCTGGCGGAGGTCGTCTCCAGCAGTACGCACACTTCGCTCCTCACCAGACCTGGCATCATCACGCACATCATGACACTTACGGTAAGCTAAGGATCATGTTTTATAAACCAAGTATGAAAATACTAGAATGTTTATTTCACAGCGTTTCTCGATTTTAGTCACTGTTTTCTATACCTTAAGGTTGCCTGGAAGATTAATTTAAGGAAAAGATCGTCTGTTGTTCTGTGTGTGTGTGTTTTTTTTAAATATAAACGTTTAAATATGACATAAGTAAGTACATTAGAGGTTCTATTACAAAAAGAATTTAGGAATTCTTTTCAAGAAATGGAAAATTGATATGGTACGTAGAATTATAATGAAATTTGATAATCAATATTCTATTTAATATAAATATTTACAGAATATATTTTTCATTGGAAATTTATTCCCTTTTATAATAAAATCAAATATCTAATATTAAAAGAAAATTATCCTAACATACATCTTTATAAAAAAGTTTCTTATAATATATTATCACTTAATATGACCAAAAATAACATTTTTGAAAAAACGTATAAAATTTGAACGCAGCGGGATTCGAACTCGCGCCTCTTGGATACCGTCCAAGCGCTCTGAACGCTAAGCCATGCGTTCTACTACCAGCTGCGTCGAAATTCTTATACGTTTTGTTACAACTTATTTATGTTCTTAGCATCTCATTAGAGAGATTTTTACAAATTTCTACTACTTAAATGTTATTAAGAAATAATCGTTTAAACAAGAGAGATTGCTATTTTATTTTAATATTTACTATTTTTAAAGTGTTATTCCACACTTAGGATTAGAAAACATTTTTTAAAAAGTTTAAGTTGTCACAAAACGTATAAGAATTTCGACGCAGCTGGTAGTAGAACGCATGGCTTAGCGGTCAGAGCGCTTAGACGGTATCCAAGAGGCGCGAGTTCGAATCCCGCTGCGTTCAAATTTTTAAAAAAAATTTATATGTTTTTTCAAAAATGTTTTCTAATCCTAAGTGTGGAATAACACTTTATTATCACTTAATATGACCAAAAATAGTTTAGTAACTATAACAGCTACAAATAAATACGTAAGCGCACCGGGGTCACACAATTCCTAAGTGTTTAATAGATAAAAAAAATTACTTGTATGTAAAAATGAGGTAACTCAATACAAATCCTAAGTTTAAAATATTGTATTCTTGATCCATACAAAATAATTATCATGTATAAACAAACCCTTAAAAGTAGAGAACTGGAGACTGGCCTTATATTAGTTTAAAACTATACTATTCATTGAGAGGCCGGTCGTGGTGCAGTGGGACAGCTTCTGACTGTAAACGCGACCGGTTGTGGATTCGATCCTCAAGTGGGGAATTATTATATTTAAATTATTTTCACTTCCTCGCTCTGGCAAAAGACAAAGTGGGGCATTGAGTTCCACTCAACACCCAATATCTCGAATTCGGTGGAAAGCGAAGTACGGAATGTGTTGACACTAGGTACTTTCTGTCTATCCTGCTGAGCGGGATAAAAGCGTGAAGCTAAAAAAAAAAATATTATTCATTGAGTGTTGTGCATGACGCCATGTCTCCTATATCTATGAAAAACAGGAAAAACGTCGATTACTATTGTTGTGATTCAGGCACAAATACGTTACATTTAACACAAAATGGGAAATCTATAGATTAGCTTCCCTTTTAATTTAAATATGTTTAATTAACAAAAAAAAATCAAACTACCCGCATTATTGTATACGTCCATAGAAAACTATTTTTTTATTAATGTATTATTTGTGCCAATTTCGATAAAGAGGTCTCCACTTTATAATTTTATTGTTGGAATTTTCTTTTTGGGTGTATTTAGGAATGCATTTAAAACCTATTTAATTATAGGAATTAGATGAGGTTTTACAGAAACTACCCAGTGTTAAGACACTCCGTTTTCGCTTCCACCAAATTCAAGACGTTGCGTGTTGAGAGGTGGAACTCGACCCCGCACTTTGCCTTACCAGAGCGAGGAAATGAAAATAATTTAAATATAATCACTCCCCCGAGCGGGGATCGAACCCACAACCGATCGCATTGCATTTTATATACGCATATATTAAGTCTTTAAAAATAACCGATGACTTTCAAAGTGACTCAGTTCAGTAGTATTGTTGTTTAAATACTGCCAATAACAACGAACAAACAACTCTTGCGTAAACACGCGCTTGTCAGAAAACGGGACTGACTCCAGCTAAGAAACTGTTACGCTACCTACGTCATATATTATATATTAATATTCAGTATACCAGACAGACGGATAGACAGTGAGAAACTACACGTGTATCCCGCATAGCAGGATAGACAAAAAGTACCTAGTGTCCTAGTGTCTAGAATACGGAGTGTATTCTACTTTCCGCCGAATTCTAGACATTGCGTGTGGAGTGTCGGATTAGTGTCGCGCTTTGTCTAGACCGCGCGAGGAAATGAATAAACAAATTCAAATATAATCATTCCGCCAAGTCAGAATTGAACCCGCAACCGATTGCGTTTACAATCAGACGCTTTCAAACTGCGCCACGCGGTCGTGACGCCTTATATATTAATAATTAGTTTCATCAATCCCATATTTCAAGATCGAACTCATAACCATCAGCCAGCAACAATACCACTGTGCCATGATGGTTTCAATTGTATATATATAAAAATTTTAAACATATACACATCTATATGTATATAGATGAGGCCAACGTGGCGCAGTGGGTGGCCGTCTGACTGTAAACGCAATAGTTAGTGTATTCGATTCCCACTCGGAAGAATGATTATAATTAAGATTTATTTTCATTTCTTCACTCTGGTATGTCAAAGCACGATTATACTTCGCCACTCAACACGCAATGTCTGGATATCCGATGGAAAGAAATCAACAGAGTGTCTTGACACTAGGTTGTCTCTGACTACTTATATAATTCTATAATGTACTAGTACATATATAAAATACTGCTTTTAGTTTGGTGGGAATTACGTAATAGTAGCAAATTGTAATTACAATAGAAACACTAAGTTATTATATGAATAAACAGAAAAATCTGTACGTCATCTTTTGTCAGTGGTGACCGGTCGTTAGATGTGGACTCTACCTAGATACTATCTCTATGTATCTCATACATTACAGGTAAATTTGACTATAAAAATAAGATTAAAAATAATAAAGTTTTAGATATATCTATGTATACCGCCTAATTATATATATATATATATATATATATATATATATATATATATATATATATACTTTGTCTTATATTTTACTATTTCTGATTACATAAAAAAATTATTAATTATTTTTTGAACAAAACCCCGCAACAAAAACCCGCGAAAAGTGACAATTTCTTTTTTTTTTTATTTAACTCTTACTAGACACTCCTATATTATAAAAAACCATTAAGGTGACTGGTGAGTTTATTAAACATTTATATAATTAGATGCTTTACGCTTTCTTCCTCATAGCAGGGTGAGCAAAGAGATCCTAGTGTCATGACACTCCGTCCTCCAAGACATTGTGTGTCAGAAAAAAATAAAACAGTAAACGAACTATCCTTAGATCTATAGATGCGATATTACGAGAAAATATATTCTAAAAACGTTGAAATTCTGTTTTACATAATAAGTAAATCATATTTGACCCACTATTATTTCTAGGGTTGTTAAAATGTTTGGTTTTGAACTCGGCTTAAGGTTTGTAAAATAATAATAACAATTGTAAATGTACGTCATACACATACTTACATATATATATATATATATATATATATGTAAATACCAAGCTAAAGGATAACCAGCTAATGAAACTTAGTGCAAGTGTCAACAAAGTGGAATTACGTACATATGTATATATATATATATATATATATATATATATATATATATATATATATATATATATATATATATATATATATATATGTATATATATATATATATATATATATATATATATATATATATATATATATATATATATATATATATATATATAGCTTCACGCTTTATCCCGCATAGCAGAGTAGGCAAAAAGTACCTAGTGTCAAGACACTCCATACTTCGCATATATATATATATATATATATATATATATATATATATATATATATATATATATATATATATATATATATATATATATATAGCTTCACGCTTTATCCCGCATAGCAGAGTAGGCAAAAAGTACCTAGTGTCAAGACACTCCATACTTCGCATATATATATATATATATATATATATATATACATATATATGTATGTGTATGTATATGTAAGTATCAGCAGAGTTACGCACGCGACCGCAAGCGAAGTAAATCGCAGTTATCAAGGGTCATTCCCAGAACGATACCGAACCCTTCAACAGGATAATGTTGTTTTATACTAATCCATTGCACACCGTTTATTGCGACCTTTCAATCATTTGAAATTAATACATTCTAGAGAGCGATGAAGCTCACAGAATGTACATTTCCTTAGTCTAATAAGACCAAAATGCGGCGTTATGTTCCGCATTATTATATAATTTGTAGAATAATCATAAAGTCTCATATGTTTTCCATCAACACAACATGAAATTAGTATTGAGCGTCGAGCAGTTCCGCGTCAAATAGCCTGTGTAACAACAAAGCTCTGCTCAAGACAGTGAAGTAGATTACAAAATACGTCACCTAACGAAGTGTAACGCCGCTGAGTGGATCCAGCGATAACGTCGCGCACTGGCCACCGGGCGTCAGTACGCGGCGTGACCTCTGACCGCCGTGTCGTACCTTCCTCTCTACATACAAGAAACACTTACAACTATACTACAACTAGTTATTACTGTAATATACTACTGTATACTATATACGTACTATAATGGATAGCACCCTACAGGCGCATTGGTTGCAAAACATCGCATTGCTAGCAGGTGAGTGCGGGGTCTCGTGTGATCACATTGATATATTATTAAAATGTTATTGATTTGCTTATCTTCTTTGTTATTTGTTCACTTTACATTTGTATTGTAACTGACAGTGATAACGATTATTATGCCATGTTTAATTTTTTTTTTGTATTTCAATGTTTGAAATTATTTATAAAAATTATTATAATGTAATACAGAGTCGGTTGATTTAAATTAATATTTCCATTATATTATTGTTTTTTTTAAATAAGATATTTTTTTTAAATAATTTGTTTTTAGATTTTAATAAATTTAATAAATTTTGTGTTATAAAATATTTATATTATTAATTATTATCTCAAAATATTAGTGTATTGTAAAGAACAATGATATATATATATATATATATATATATATATATATATATATATATATATATATGTTATGTTTTGATCAATTTACACAATATCATATAAAATTATAGTCTATGTCTAGTGGTCTGGTGAATAAGCTATGTTTGTACGAAGTTTCATCTAGATGTGTTCAGTAATTTTTGTATGAAAAACGAACAAATATCTAGAAATTTCAGAAATTTTCGAAATTATAACTTTAATAAAATTGTCAAACAATAACAAGATTAATCTGACAACTAAACATACCTTATAGTACGTTATTTATCTTCAATATGTCTTCATTTAAAATCTTGACATGATGGCGGTACAAAACGCGGTGTTAAGTTACGCCACTTAACAATATCTCTGATTTAGACAGAAGCTGGAAAATGGAGTGTTTTTACACAAAGGTCCTCTTTGACTACCATATTAACCACGATAAAGGGTGAAGCTCTAGTATAATATTAGTAAGGTTATGTATTTCAATAATTAATTAATAATTTATTTATTTTAGCTAGCAGCAGCGGCGTGGGCGGCGTGGGTGGCGTGGGCGGCGTGGGCGGCGTGGCGGGCGGCCTCTACGGCCAGAACATGGTGATGGGCTCGTGGTGCGCGCCCTACGACGCGCTGCAGCGACCGCCTGCTTATGGTAAATATTTTTTTATTTTTTTTATTAAAATTTATTATTAAAAAAGATAAAATATAGTGTTACTAATCTCCATTTATCACTTTTATTCAATATAATTTTTTTTTTTAATTATATCAACCGCCACATCTACGTAGCTTTATATTAACATTATATTTAATATGTTTTTTGTTTGGGTTGGGCGACGTAGAACGCAGTGATCTCTGAAACAATTATAAAATGAACTAAGTTTTCTTGACATTTTCTTGTGCGCACAAAATTTGTTTTTCAAAAAGTAACCTGAACATTCTAGACTTATCTGTGCTTCAGAAAAACAATTTTTAGTTAAATTACATACAAAAAACAATATGGTTGAGAAAAAAAGACACTATCGTGATCATACCGCTGTTAAGTTTAATTACATTTGTTTAATGTCATTTAAACAAAAAACGACAACTCTGAGTGTTAATGTGTATTTGTTAAGATATAGGTGTCTGACATTACAATCGGATAACCTACTTGCGTAGATTTTATTTGACAAATAATACAAAAGCTATTAGTTCTACATGATAAGACGACAGAGTTAACAGAGAGGATCTAGTCACGACTCATTCCATTAATTCTAGAGTCAATGCCATCAGAGAACGGAACTAAACGCCGCATTAATAAACAAATAATTAGAACTTAACATACATTTATGTAAATAAGATACAATTTGAGCGAATTCGTATGAGTACAAATAAATTATTATATTTAAATAGAATCTATGAATCAACTGCTATCTCGCGGTTTAGTTGACGTCAAATTAGCATCGAGTCGAACGACACTTATATACACTTACGTACTTATCAGCGAATATATATACATCATGTACTTGTTGAGTTCAATCCAAAATAATATTTTATATGTCCTCTTGGACAGTCCAAGAGGCGCGGGTTCGAATCCCGCGCTGCGTTCAAATTTTTATACGTTTTTCAAAAATGTTTTCTAATCCTAAATGTGGAATAACACTTTAAAAATAGTAAATAGTATTTTATATTTTAATATTTAAAATTATATTTTTGACAATCCTACGATTCGAGGCAGTGGTCGCTACAGTAGTCCGCGGTCACAAGTAGTCAGCTCCACTTATGAACCTGTATAAAATAGTTTTATATAAAATGTAAATAAATATCGCGAATATCAAAAACCTTTTAAAGCTAGTTATAATCACACAAACACACGTATAATATTATTTTTTTTTTTGTATATATATTCTTATATTTAGTTTGCCCCTTTGGGGTGAGCACAGAAAATGTAGTATGAAGACAACACTTACGTAATCAGACCGGACACACGGACACGAACTTTATTCATATACAATCGTGTTTTGATTTCATATAAGACAATATGGACGCGAGTGATATGTTAATAGAAATAAAATCGTTGCCGGTGTATAAATAAATTATTAAAAATTATATTGTAATTAAAAGGGAAAGTTATAAATTAAATGTAATTTAGTTTAACATATCAGAACGATAATAGCTATATGTCACATATAACCATACTTTGATGGTAAACGTCATTGCTTTCTCTACATAATAAAAAAGTTTGTTTGTATGTATATATATATATATATATATATATATATATATATATATATTAATATACTTATATTTAAAATAACTTGTTTTTTTAACTTATTTTAAAATATTTATATTTCCCTAAATGCATTAAATTGTTGTATATATATATAGTTTGTATCCAGTACTGATAATGCTGGAGAACGTAACAAGTATGAAGACTCTCGGGATGTAGAATTTGATACTAAAGCAAGAGGTCACAGAGGCCGGTCGTGGTGCAGTGGGATAGCGTCTGACTGTAAACGCGATCGGTTGTGGGTTCGATCCCCACTCGTGGGAGTAATTATATATAATCATTTCCTCGCTCTACTAAGAAAAATGAGGCGTTGAGTTCTACCACTCGGAGTGTCTTGACCACGGGATAAAAGCGTGAAGGTATAAAAAAGAGGTCACAGGTCTACCCAATGTAGAGGCCGCAGCGCTCGGCGTTGTGTTGAAACCTAAAAAATTTTTATTCCCCGCATAATAAAAATTTGAACGTAAACGAAATAAACAACACAAAAAAAACACGTATAAAAAACGTATAAAAATTTGAACGCAGCGGGAATAAGTATGGAATAACAGTAAATATGTAAATACATACATATGTAAATATTGCCTACTTCTGGCTGAACAGACCAGTGTTAAGATCGCCACCAAGATCATATATAAAAATTATAAATTACCCATTTTTATTCCAATCTATTTATCTAATCTTCGTTTTTATTTGGTTTGCATTCAAAATTCCAGATACCAAATTTTTATATTTTTAAGGATTTTGTATCATTTAATATGGACACAGTTAGTATTTTTTGCTAATTGTTACTGTTGTTGTTATTTTATTTATCTACACGCAATATCTCGAATTCGGAGAAAAGCGGGATATGGAGTGTCTTGACACTAAGTACTTTATGTCTATCCTGCTTTGCAGGATAAGAGCTTGCAGCTAATAGTTTTATAAGAAATTTAGATATTTCCAACATAAATTAGAACCACACATTATCACTATACTGCTATATTAGATAGGAATAAGCCGGTGACATTGGTTTTGCCGCCTTTCAAATATTCAGTAAATAAATACTAAAATTATTCGGAAATCAATATACGTAATTTTTTAACTGCAACCAAAAAAATCATAGATAAATATTTAATTCACATTATTTTGATGTCAATGTTGCCATCTGGAAGAAGACAAAGCGATCAAGCCCGGTCATATACAAAGTACGTAATTTATGATAGTGCCGGCGCTTATCTCGTGTACTCTTTATTATTTCAACCAAGCGATAAGATTTAAATTGAAATGAATCATTGTCCAAATAAGCGGCGCGCAGTGGCACAAACCACAATGTTATCTGAATACCTACGCGGGTAATCGTATCCTTTGATAGCTCATACCTAACTTCACTTCTATTACAATATAATATATTATTAACATATTAATTTGCAATTATAATTCAGCGGAAAGCGGATTATAGAGTGTCTTGACACTAGGTCTAGCTATGCAGGATGAACGTGTGAAGCTAAAAAAATACTTATATCTATTATTGTTAGATCTATTATTGTTTGTGCTTGTAGATTCTTATATTTAAACCTAAATGTGTTTCTCTTCTCTTGCAATACAAATTACGGCGTTGTGTTCCGCTTTACAAGTAATGTCCTAAATTCAGGCGAAAAGAGTATTATTGAGGCAAATGGATACATAATATTGGGTTTACCCTTCCATGAATAGACATAGAGGGTAAATCGCTCTAACAAAGATGTGCATACAAAAGTGTTCTTAAAATATTTCAAATACTAGTTCACTTAGTGTCAAGACACTCCGTCAACCGCTTTTACCAATTAATCATATTTTATCCATATTAATCATATTTTTCCATTATACACAATTTTTTTTCTAAAATGTTTTATGGGATAAATACCTAACATAATAAGATCTTTGATTTTCGCGATTTTTATTCATTTTAAATGAAACTATTTAACCGGATTAATCGCGTATATTTAGGTATTCGAAAATACATTTTTGGAAATCTGACGCTTCGAACACTTTACAGTAGTCCGTGGTCACAGGTAGAGTCTATCTGTTTCGAATACCAAAATATACGCGATTAATCCGGTTAAATAGTTTCATTTAAAATACCTAACATGACAATAATATTTCTGAAAATTTGCTGATGTAATACGCATGTAATTTATAATGAAAATCGATTGTTTTCCAAACAGTAGGAGCGGTGGAACTAGTAATAAAACAACACAATATCAGCCTACTCTGATTTGTCAGCGTAAAGCCCCGACCGCAGCGGGGTCGATAACGACGTGATCGTGCGAGCTTATCCCGTTACTAGTGTCGCTGTGTCTCCTACATACAGACAGAAAGAATATTATTACAATTTTCTTATATATTATTGCATATTTTGAACAATAAAGACCGGTCGTAGCGCAGTGTGGCATCGTCTGACTGTATACGCGATCGATTGTGGGTTCGATCCCCACTCGGGGGAGTGATTATATTTTAATTATTTTTACTTCCTCGCTCTGGTAAAGACAAAGAGCGGCGTTGAGTTCCACCACTCAACACGCAGTGTCTCGAATTCGGTGGAAAGCGAAGTACGGAGTGTGTTGACACTAGGTACTTTCTGTCTACGCTGCTATGCGGGATAAAAGCGTGAGGCTAAAAAAAAAAGACAACATAATAGATAGTTAGAAAGAATTTAGTGTAAAGACACTACGTTCTCCAAATTCCATCTAATGTCGAGACATATCGGGTAATAGTGGAGCTTAACGCCGCGCTTTTTTAGTATCAGGGTAGGGAAACATAATTGAAATAATAATATAATCATTCCTCCGAAAGGTCGAACCTGCAACCGATCGCGTTTACTGTCAGACTGGTCCAAAACGAACTATTTCAACTGTAACATTAAGTTATACGCTAAGTGTGTGTATTTCATGATAATAATTACGGTTCCTAAGTAAAAATATACAAGTAGCTAGCGCAAGGCATTAAAATACGATAAGTATAATTAATTCCTGAGTCGAGGCAATATTAGATAGTACGTAGCGGAGACGCTCTGCCTCGCCGCGGTGACTTACATTACTTACACCGAGGTACTTACAATTACTTATTTATGTTATATTATTCAGTGGTTTTGTGTTACTTTGTTTGAACAGATGCCTGTTATCGATTGCGATAGTTAGTACCGTTTGTTATTGTTCCCAACCTTCTAGGAATTGATAAGTGATCGCTACAATGTAACGTCGCTACACACTAGGGGCTTTTAGATCCAGCTATGTACGAATTTGGCTGAACTGTCTGTCTAACCGAGTGTAGTAGAGACAGTTAAATAGAGGATTCCTTAATAAATTCATTAAATAACAAATTAAATAACTGTAGCTCTATTTATGTATATTGCACATAACTCCGTGCTCTGTCTCATCTATTTTAAGCGTTTTTTAGTAGTGAAGAGTTAAGATGTCTGTGGTAACTGGCAAATGTCAATGGCGTAGTATTTTAAGAGGCAAGGCGACGTAACAGATGGCGTGCTGGAGGCGTACGAGGAGGGGCGCGAGTGCGTCAACTGCGGTGCCAACAACACGCCGCTGTGGCGCCGCGACGCGACCGGCCACTACCTGTGCAACGCGTGCGGCCTCTACCACAAGATCAACGGCGTCAACCGGCCCCTCGTCAAGCCGAGCAAGCGGCTGGTCAGTCTCCTCCACTCTATATCCTAAAGCTCTACGTTTGCGAACAGGTGCCGACGCGGAACTGCTCACGCGCTTCTATAAGGACGGCTCCGTGCAGCGCTGGATGAGCGTGGAGGGCATGGCCAGGGGCATGAAGAAGGTGAGTCGGTGGCGTGTAGACTAGTGCATGCTCACTCTCGCCTCTAGCACGCAGCAACAGCAACCCCCCAACTCGTACCCTCCGCCCGCGTTCGCTTCCGACTAGGGAACTACACGCTACCGCTCCCCCCTTCGATCGGTCCCCCCGATCTCTTGGCTATGTTCCCAGTACCAAATTAGAATATCGAGATAGGTCATTGGGCACCGCGATCAAAGGAGCCGTGCCAGTGTGCCGTCGCGGGCCGGTCGCGGCGGCCGCAGCGGCGGCGAGTGCCGAGCCACTTTGAGCCTAACGGCGTTCGCAATAAGGCGCGATGAGCCATCTCGAGGATCCGCAGCATGCATTATGTATCGCGCAGGTAACACCGTCCAATGGGTGCGCGGCGCCGCCCCCCGCGCCTCTCCCCGCCGCTGCCATTGGACGGCGATACCGGCGCACTAGACACTAGTCGCAGTAGACACTGTACAGCACAGTAGAGCTCAATATATATATCTTTTATCGCTCAATAGATAACACAATAGTTAACACGGCAAAGGGAAGCCCGCTCGCATTGATATGATGCCCGGATTTAATAGTAGTCGGTAGTGATGGGATTGGTGATGCCGTCTTATAACTCCATTTGCATTTCCACTTTCAGATTAGAGGTTTAATTAATTTGAAACTAAATACTAAACTATACACAATGCATGCTTCTAGACTTACTTGTATGTAAATAGTAATTTTTCCTTTATCTACCTTTTTCTATTACTTTATCTTAAACACTGCATGACTTATTGATATATATATTTTTTTTAATTTCTCATACAATTCCCGTCTCGACGGTTGATTTATATGCAACA
This sequence comes from Dryadula phaetusa, assembly GCA_032432895.1. NCBI lineage: Eukaryota > Metazoa > Arthropoda > Insecta > Lepidoptera > Nymphalidae > Dryadula > Dryadula phaetusa. The sequence continues at coordinate 186,373 of JAOYRS010000005.1, forward strand.
ATTGATAACGTATTGCAGTCAGCGGCGCGGAGACACGGCCAGTGCTGCACTAACTGCGGCTCGCGGAACACAACGCTGTGGCGGCGCAACAACGACGGCGAGCCTGTGTGCAACGCATGTGGACTGTACTACAAGCTACATGGGATCAATAGGTAGACAATGCTTTATATATGGTACCTACCTAAACTAACGTCATGTGCTAGCTTACAAAATTGCAGAAACCCTATAAATATTGCAAATATCGAAAATATATATGGAATCGGTTGAATAACGTTTGCCTCGTTAAAACGAAATTAATAGGAAAATAATATTTATAACAAATCTATTGGCTATAATTTATCTAAAATAAGTAGATTTTCTAAAATAAGTAGATTTTCTAAAATAAGTAGATTTTCTCTCTTGACTGGGATTGTGTCTAGATATAGAGACAAAAATATATACATATACATATTACTAAGATATGTCATTTGAATAAAATCTTGGTTAAATTAAAAAAAATATAGCTCTAACCAGTAACTCTATACTTACGTCTGTTTACACTAAGCGGTAGACCTATAAAAAACGTTTTTATATAAATTAATATTGTAAAGAAATACATAACTACCAAGATTTTCCTATATATCTTAATTAACACCTTCGTTAAGATAGTAGACTGTATGATATGTTACCTAAGTCAAAAAACACAAGATTTCGAGTCGACTCAAAATTCCACTACAGCCGATTTACACACTATCAGTAAAGTCAAACACAGTACCGTGGTAATTATTTTATAGTACTTTACCTATGTAACGTTACTGTAATACAGTTACTGAAATAATTATTTAGTAAAAAAATATATATTATAATGCTTGCAGACGAAGCATGGAGCAGGCTGCTGGTATTTATACGATTATATATATATATATATATATATATATATATATATATATATATATATATATATATATATATATATGTATAAATTTGTAACACAGTATAGTACAAACTGATTACCATACACTACATGTACATTTCCACCATGAAACCCCCATGAAATACGGTTGCCTGCTTATCTTTTTCTAGAAAGTTGGTAACGGCACCCGCAACTAAATGCAAAATACATTGCTACCAACATTATATTCAAATTGTGAACTAATGAACTAATTTAATATCAGGTTTTTATATTACAAACTAAAGAATTAAAACAATTGATTAAAAATAATACTTGCAAATAATCGAGCAACAGATTCGTCTCTACTAAGGGTGAAATATAACCCAAATATATAGATCACGATATAAGAAGAAGTGCCTTTTTAAAGCTAATTTTTATTTAAGCATTTTAGTATTTAGTTAAGAAAATCAATACAATCAGTCGTGGTTTTTAAAAAACAATAATAATTCACAGACCACTGGCGATGCGTAAAGATGGAATACAAACGAGAAAGCGGAAACCCAAAAAGTCCTCCAACGGCGTGAAACCACCGCAAGAGACTGCCAAGAAAGACGGACAGAACTCTCCGGGAATAGACGGTATATAGCTGCTACCTTTTTGCAATACATAGTGATAAGACACTCCGACTATTTAGGAATTATTAAAATTGTGTGGTGGATCTAACGTAGGGCTTTCTGTACCTATGTTTGTATTGTATAATTATTTCCCGACCGGTAGTCGTATCCACAACCACTGCGTGTACACCAGGACACAGCGACACGGTAGCGTGTTTTGATATAGGTATTAAATAAAAATATGTATCTACATATATATTTATAGATATATATACATTTATATTAAACAGTGAAATAAAAGTAAATTTTAAAACTCTAGTCTCATTAAAAGTATGTCTCTTATATTTAGTAAAGCATCAAAAAGTCAATTTTCTCAATTAATAAATAATTTACTTACATAAAATATTCTAACATTACAGAAAGCAAGCCCGCCATAGCAGAGGTGCCCTTACCGCTGACAGCCACAATGTCCGCACACACCACCAAGCAGACGCGCGAGGGTCCCACTCCCTCACCGCACGCGCACTCCCACTCCCACTCCCACCCCCATCCGCACCACTCCCACGCGCAGAGCTCGCAGTACCCAGCGCTGGGCATCCCTTCCACCCCCGCGTTCCTCTCCAACCCGTCGCTGTTCAATATCAAGAGCGAGCCCAACTCGGCCGCCGGCTATGAGGGGTACGGCTCGCATACTGGCTCGAATGGACCTTATCACTCGCAGCAGCATTACTTACATGCCTTGCAACATGTACGTATTTAATACAATTTAAGTTCTTAGTTATATCTATATAAATATTATGACCTCGGTTGACCTCTAAAAACACAGTATCGAAGACACTAGACACCCAAGGGCGTGTATGAAGAGGATAATGACTGTGGACGAGGCGAAAGAGGTATCCAGGGAACGTAGCGTTTGGCGCTCCGTGCTCTCTGATTACCCCGCCAAGTATAAAGCGTGAAACAAAAAAAATGAATTCAAATATTTAAAATCAGAGTAGACAAAGAGAAACTACATTTTAATAACTTGGTTATATATTTTTAAAAACATTGCATGTTGAGTGTTGGAACTCAACACTTCAATATGAATTACCAGACTAATTAAATAAATAAATTTAAATACGTATACATAATCGAAAGATAAGAAACTCAGGGAAATTCTTACATACATTATGTCTATCTACAGTCATACGCCGTCCCATAACGCCACGATAAACTTGATATTTATTTTATTGCTCGCCTAATTTATTATTATTGATTATATCAAGAATATATTCAAATATAGTAACTATTGTTTTTGGTTACAGTACGGACTAAGCAATGGCGAAGAGGAAGAGGGCAGTGGGTTCCTCCATCAACGCAACGTGACCGCTCACGCCAAGCTCATGGCCTCCACGTAGCACGTTCAACCGCGCACATTAATCCATTTACGAAAACAAAACCTAAACTAAACCTGGAAAATATCTGGGAAATATAATTAATTTTATAAACTCTTTAACTTTGTACAAAAGTTAGAGATCTTGGTTGTATATTTAATTAGTTAATTTAATTTGTATGACTCGAAGACTAGTCGTTTCCCCAGTCGCATGTCCGTGAGTCTATTGTATATTGTAGGGTAGCGTTGTTAGTGAGTTCGATATACTTACTTGTACGTACATATTAGCTTGTAAATATTGAGCGTGGTCGACTGAGTAGTCAGGTTTATTTGGCGGTGTTTCTTTTAACTATCTTGCCATTTAGTTTGGTTTTAGTAACGTTATAAGGTACAGTCATTGATGTGTATTGTATCACGATTTGTATTGTTTTTTTGTTGTAATTATTTTTATCATAAAATCTCACAGTATCTATAGGTATTTAGTGTCATTGATTATGAATAGCATAATAATTTCTAAACAAAAGTAACAGCAATCTGATTTAGTTCAATATTTTAAAAAGATAAAGGTTAAAATCGTGACAACTTATTGTTAACATTGTCCTCAAAAAGTTTATAAATAGTTGTTGACGAGAAACACATTTGCTAATAGCTTAAATCTAGATTTTCTGAAAACTGGTCATAATTTCTAGATATGTTTTTTATTTAAAAGATTCGAAAGTTTATATTTTTCTTATTATAATAAGTTCAACATTTAATATTGGTCGGAATATATCTCTTCGTGTAGACAGCATACGATTTACTATCATTGACATATCATAGATTAAAAAAGCCTTAAAATGTTTTATGTCAAATTAATGACATATTCATATTAAAATGGAATTATTTTCTTTGTCTAAATTGTGTCTTTTTCATAAATGTTTAAAACGAATCATATTATAAGGTTGGGATCAATTAAAGACGTCTTGTTGGTATCAGGTTCTGTTTTATTCTGATCATACATACACTTAACTTACACTTGAGAAATGCCGCAGGCTACCACACTACACCTCCCACGGCATTTAAAGAAAAAAAAATTACAAATATATTTTTTTTTCGATAACAATTAGCTGATTTATTACATTCATTTTTTGGGAATAAGTTTTATTTTAAATAACGTTTTTTTAAAAAAATGACAGACAGAAATATATACAGAATAAAAAAAACCTAGGTATACTTAATTTAAACAAAAAAGAAAAAAATAACTATTTAAAATCTAAAGTAATATTAATAATATCTTATAATCTAGAAGTTCCTTATTATTTAAGTATTAATAAAATTAAAGTATATTTTGGTCATTCCTCAGTATTAGTACGTAGGTACGTATATATCTATGTATCTATGTATTTCCTTATAAGAGAAAAATCTCTTTCATAGCCTTTTTAAAGTACATATATGGTGTATATACAATTTTATTTTTAAGACGTCTTTTAAAAAGTCATATCCGAGATTAGTCGCGATTTAATTTTTTTTCCTCTTAATTACATATTCTCATTTCAGGCGCGCCCATAATAGGCCTTTTTTATTTATTTTTATTTTATTAATTTATTATATTTATATTATTATTTATTTTTATTTGATTGGGTAGCCCGGACTACTCCCAATATTTTTTATTTTATTTATTTGGTTAACCACTTTTTATTTATTTATTAGTACCGTTTGTGCACAATCTTTCACGCAGACGAACTCGCGTACAGCATGATCAAAAAATGTGCCAGTATTTTTAATTTTATTCCATTTAAAAAAGTAAATAACCATAGCATTCGTTTTTCCATCATCTTACAATGAATCATATCGATATATTAGAATAACTAACGTTAGGGCCCAAAACATAGCTAAGCTAATATCCGATAGCCAATTCCATACAGTCATACCAATAAAACCAGCGAATTAGATCGACATAGTTAATTAATCCTTACATATATATTCACACACCTTATCTTAAATTTAAAACTTTCTATAACCATACTCATATAACCCTTTCTTTCCTTAGATCTATTAAAAATCTTTCATTTTATAACCCTGCCAAAAACTTACTCCTTTACTTTAGAACATTTCTATAGCTCTATTTTTTATTTTATTTAGGACTGAAACGTTATATACTACATACTGGCTTCTCGAGCACAATACGATAAGTAATATAACCAGTGCCTATATATATATATGCAATTATAGTAGCACTTAGCTACATATTTATTTTTATTCCAATAAATTCTCACACGCAACACTCCATATGTACCAAGGAAATTTAACTTGTCCACGATAATTCATCGGTTGATCTATCCGACTACAAATAGCCAAGCTAAGCTTCAAAGCCACATTTTCCAAAACAACAACGTCAAACCATACCATCTACATAATCATACCACTCCCACACAATAACGTAAATATACGCCATCTCTCTACTTTACCATACCTTTCAATTTCCATTCTATAATATAATTTAATCTATACTAAAAAAATCTTTTAATTTTTATACTTTCCTTTTATATCCGACATAATATATTTGCTTCAAAGTCATAATATTGACAACATTTAGTTTTTATTCCATTATCGTTTTTTTTTCATTGTCCGTGTTTTTTTTTATTTCATGCACTTTTTCCTTTAAAATAATAACAAGCAAATAAAATTTAATTATCAATGTTAACTATTAACTATTTGATTATTTTAAGTAAAATTAAATGCGAAAAACTATTTTTTTTCAATTCCAACACTAAAGCAGTATAATAAAAAATATCAAAACAACTTAAATGTAAAAATAATGGCAAAGGCAAGCCAGGAGACAACAATGGTATCTACAAATAATTGCATCAGCTTTTAATCTGAATCTTCAATATCATATTAGTTTACAAATTCCACGCCTTATTCGTAAAACTTCTCCTCAACGTTTTTATAAAATTTGAGCTGCACCATGTATGGGAACCAAGACTTACATTTCGAAGAATATGTACATATGGACCGTGCTATGTCATCATATTGAGAATAAATTTATCTTGTTTACAATAATTGCAACTTAATTTACGCGAAACTTTGTATTTAGATTTCGATAGATATGTTTTTATTATGCATTTATACTAATTTATGATTTAATAAAAAAATATCATAACAATATTTATTCCTATTTATTATAATTAAAATTTAATTTTGTATCGTGGTCAAATAAAAATTAAAATCTTAATCATATTTTGACAACTTATCTTATTCATATTTTAATATTTCATTATTTATTTATTTTTTGATAACATTAGTGTCCTAAATTTTTTTTTTAATCTTCTTCTTAAAACAAAATTTACTCACTCACATTTTCATTACTGCGAAACTGGCCACTCGGTGTAGTTTTTCTCTATCTTCATTATTTCATTTACTTCACATTTGAAAAATGTACACGGCGTTTTCCTTGGATAACTTGTTTTGTAGAATATGCTTTTGTATGCTGCGGTGATTTTTAAATTCAATAAATTCCATCATTCTTCCTCAAGGAATATCTTCAATAGATCAATAACATTTTGTTTTTGATCTGCTTTCCGTTTTTTTTATTTACCTTTCTTTTTCTTTTTCTTCTTTGTGTCTTCCTGGGCTGCCTTTTATATAATCTTTGAAAAATTATTCATTTTTGAAGTTTTAATAATTGTTATTTTCTTCTTTTTACGTTTTGATTTTTACGTGTCAATCCGAGAGATTTTTAAATTAGGAATTTTACCCATAAAATATATTTTCATTTTATTTTTATTTTCTTTTCCATTTTTTTCTTCATTTAATAATAATATTTATTCGGTGGCCAGCCGGTGCACGCGTCGCAGGCTAGCGCGCGCACACCGACTGGCAGGGTCGCCATGTAAGGTTGGGATCAATTAAAGACGTCTTGTTGGTACCAGGTTCTGATTTATTCTGATCATACATACACTTAACTTACACTTGAGAAATGCCGCAGGCTACCACACTACAATATTATAAATAATTCTACACGATAAAATTAAGTGACAACAATAACCATGTATAACATCTTGAAAAAAAATAATTTTAATATTCACGATTTTTCTTGTTTTATAACCGACCTTCTTAAATTTTCATTTCAAAAGGAAATAGAATATTTATACTTTATGAATTAAGTAAAGCATTGAATATTTTTGCATGCGACGCCGCAGGCATAAATTAGTATTAAATATAGACAGTATTCTCATTAACATGTACGTGTCCATCCTCTGCACCTCACCTGTCTTCTCAGCAGGGTTGCCAAGTTACGAAAGAAAAAAATGAAACCGGGAGAATGACAAAAAAATAATTTTAGTAAAATCTAAAAATCTAAGTAAAATAAACATTCAACTTCTTCTCTATTATAATTTGAGTGATTTTGACTGAATTGTTAAATTATAACAACGGTCTTTTAAATTCATCTAAGTGGCAACCCTGCTTCTCACTGTAGCAAATTTACAAGAGTAGATCTAAGTTAAACGGCATTTATTGTTAGTTGTAAATAGTAAAAAAATAGTGCATTTTGTGAATTTATTTAAGTGGTCTTCAAAATTTATATTGGATCTCTATAGTTGTAAAGTCCAGTCTGTATACAATGTTATATACCTATTAAATACTGATGCACTTGAAGTTTGGTTTTATTTAAGCTTTTATATATAAATCTACACAAATATAGTAATATTATTGTTACTGTACATTCATATATTAATATACAATAAATTTGGAATGTCTGTATTGTTGTATATATTTATAAAATGAAACTTTCATGATATATTAGTTGTTTTGCTATATATTTAACATTCCTTAGTTAAGTGATGTTTACGAAAAAAGAAATCATTTCGTAACAAATTAGAATTACTTTAAAAAAATTATTTGCTGTTTGTTATACCCTTTCCTATTGACAATTTACAATTAGTTTTGACAACGATGGAGACCTCACACAGGCTAGAATAATAGAACATAAATAGAAACCAAAAGTTAAAGAATGAATTACCAAGTACTTGTAAAAGCAAAATAGTAATAGTAATTACATATTTACTCAGTTTTATATCAAAAACCACAATAAAAATATAAAAATTAAATAATATAGGAAGGAAAAAGAAAAGGAAATAGTTGGAACAAAGAGAATTACACAACAAATGAATTAAGATAAAACACAAAACAATAAAATTAAAAAACAACATTCATATAAATTTACTTGAAAATATAACAAAGAGCAAGTATTATATTATATATTCTAATAAAGTTCTCTAATTCACATTTCCAGCTTGTTCCGCGACCTCATCTAAAGCAGTTCCAGTGAGACGGTAATAACACCACTGTTCAGATTTAGTGAGGTTCATAGCACCTTTCCCTTCATAGAAAGACCTGGCATCATTCCATTCTAAAACATGGAAGTCTAATCTGGAACTGCCTATCAATTTGGCTTCCTGTAACAAAATTTATTATATTTACATTAAAAGATAATGAATTTCCTAACACAGTAGAGAACATAGTGAAATTGAAAATACAAGACAAAAAAATGTTTCAATACAACACAAAAAGCTATTTTTTGTTTTACATTTGATTAAAATATATGAGATTATTTCTTTTAAAATGGTTTTATTATTAGAATTTAATAACTAACCATTAAGGAAAATATAAAGAGAATAATATAAAAGTATATTATTTTTCTTTAACAAAATTGACATTAAGGTCATAATTTGTATAATAAGTTATGTTAGCAATTGTATGGAAAAGTCAAAATAAAAGCAAAAGGCATTAAGGTAATATACAAAAAAAATCTTCTAACTTACTTTAGCAACTGCATTAAACAATCTATGGCCCACTCCCCGTTTCCTCTCACTGGGTCTGACATATAAGTCCTCCAACATCATGGAGCGCCCCTGCCATGTTGAATATGTGGGGAAGTATAAAGCATAGCCAAGTATTCTCCTGTCTGTTGTTAGTTCTGCCACTAAGCAACGGAAAGCTGGTGGTTGTAACTCAAACCCGTCACACTGTAAATCTAAGTTTATTGATAAATATTATTATAAGAAGGTAGATTTGAAGTGTAATTTTAAATAATAAAGTTAACCTTTTATAAACATGAAATATGTAAATATGGTCATCAAGGTATACCTTTCACAGACAGTTGTGGTCCATCAGACATTTTTTCAAAATCTGCAAGTTCCTAGAACAACGTAATCGTAATATAAATGATATGTACTATAATAAGAATTTCTGCATTGAAAATAAGCCGGTCGGGATTACTTACTTGAATCATTTCTGCTACCGCCGACATATCTTCCTTTTTAGCCCGACGTATCATAATTTCGCTATCTTTATATTTACTTCCCATTATTGTAAATTAAATAAAATTTACCTTATAAATATATAAAAAATATACTTTACGGCAAGGTAGAAAACACTTATCTAGATAGGACTGTATGATTTTATCTGAAAGTGAAATGTCAACTGAATTTTGAAATTTAGCCGCTAAGTGCAAATAAATGTTGCCATTTTCATGTCGGATGTGTTTAGAAGGTAGTTGGTAAAAAATTAATTGTTATTTTTTTAAATTTTGACAAATATAAAAAAGTATGTATATATCATTTTTATTATTAAAGATTGGTCAAATATTATTGACAATATATTAATTAATTATATTTAATTTGTGAATAAATAATATTATCTACTATATGCATTATATTTATAAAATAGAATAATATAATTTATAAAACTACATTAAAATTACCCAAACCTTATTACGATAAAACAGAAATATATATATATATATATATATATATATATATATATATATATATATATATATATATATATATATATATATATATATATATATACACAAACATAAATATATATATCCGACATCTGATAAAAATATTTGAGTTCGGAACATTTTATTTAGATTTACGTTAAGCTTCTACTGTGTTAAAAAAAAGGAATATAGGGCTAACATTCTGCGACCTTCACTTATTGTGCTATTTCGAAATTTAGAGAGTTGTTCTCAAAATAGTAATTTTAGTAATAATACTCAAAAAGTTAGTTTTAAATATAATATTTTTCGTTATATTTATTCAATTCCCACAACCGATCGCGATTATTGTCTTGTCTGCGCTAAGACCAGTTTCAATATTTAAACAAATAAATCAATGTATACGCATATATATAAAATTAATTTCATCTCCTCGCTTTGGTAAAACAAAACGCATGCCGAGTTGCGCAACTCAGCACGGAATATCTCGTATTCTTAAAATAAAATATTCGATATAAAAGAGTGCAACACAACAAAAAAACTTATAATTTTTCAGAATGTTATATTAACCGAAAATATGGAAAAAATATACGAAAGCGTAAAAGGGCTCAAATAACTTAAACAAACTGGTAGAGACATTTTATTTAGTATTTTATGTTTATATGTTACATGCTTAATAATATTGTCTCTTCTTGTAAAGAGCCAGTAGTAGTGCATTGTTAATTACTAATAAATAATTAAAAATATAAAATTAAATATTTCAAACTGAAATAATAAAAAATAAATATTTTTCATACTTGTCACACTTTTCATACAACATTACCTGCATTTCATAGATTTTTAGAAACATAATAAGTTTATATACTTATGTTATTGCATTTGAGATAGTAATCTCAGAGTTACATACGCCATAAAACCAATAATTCCTTATGGTATTAATAAATATTGAAGTAAAGATAAAATTTATAAATTTAAATTTGCAACATATATTTTAAGAAATACAATTAAAAAAAAGTACATTAAAAGTACTAGCGACTGAGTAAGGTCAATGCAAAAAAAATGTACAGAACTATAACAATGCACTAAAACTCACAATAGATAATCTAATATATACAAGATACTGTAGAAAAATATTTGCTACATTTCTATTCAATATATACTAACATAGTTCACTATACAATACCAAACTATTTACTTACAGATAATATATACAATGATTAAACGATAAATTATATGTGTTTTTTGTTAAATTAAAACACACCTTTAATAAAAGTCTTAAGTGTTTGATTAATTACTACGAAAAATATGTTGAAAATGTTACCTTTAAACAGCTGAAAAAAAAATAGCTACATAAAGGTATTTTATTCATTCAATATGGCGGATGCAAACAAAATGCGGAACTTTGTTAGAAATTAAAAACCGTTAAATAAAATTAAAGTATTTTTTTTAAAACCCAGCAAGTTTGATATACTAAAATGAATAAAATTATGTTTTGTTATAAAGGCAATTATTTTTGGTAGAAATTAATTATATCTCAAGACTGGTATTATATTTATTTAAAGTTGCGATGCTTTTATAGCTAATAAGTTAAGAAAAGACAAGAAAACTCATTTTAGAAAAAAATACTTCAAATTTATTTTGTATGCATATATTGTTTAAACCTTATCAATACATTATTAGCTTTTCTGTATATTGTTATATATATAATAATTTTAATTACCAAATATTTTGATTCATTTGTTTGTACGTATATAAGTAATTAATATTATAAGGAAAAAGCATAATATGTCTCTTTTGTAATTATAAATATATATTGCACTGCTTTAGAAATCCGTTAGCTGCTTTCCGTTCCAGATTGTTATATTGCTTGCTGACAATATTAATGTGTTGAAATAATTCCAATAAAATAGTGATCTATTATAAATAAAATTACTTGTACGAATCCATTTCAGCCTATTTCAGTCGATTATAACTAAAAATTGGTGCTAAATATTTAGTCTGTGGTCGAACTTAATTTGATTGTCTGTGCATATTAGTTGTATGTGTTCTCTGTGACCATTGTTGTTGAATTATGTAATATGAAGGCTGAATGTTTAATACTTTATTGCAAACTGGCTTATTAATGATTTATTTTAAATATTATTAGCTAAATAAACATATAATATAAATTATAAATAAATATAATTACTTTGTGTTACTTACCATCAATATAAGATATATTAATATAGTAATATATGATATATTACACAGGTAATAAAGATAGTTTAGTGTTAAAACCGATTCATTTTATTTCTGTATGTATTTAACATACGTAAAAGTAAAAATAATATCTGAAATTATACAGCTAATAAAATACAGAGGTAACATTCAGAAGAATTGAAATAACCAAAAGTCTAACACTAAAGAGATTAGCCGAATTGTATGCACATATACCTTTGTGCGTTTATGTACATGGGTGTGTGTGATGTGTGTTCAGATGGATGTGTGTGTTCAGATGGATGTTTGTGTCAGTGTGTGTAGTCAGCTCGCAGGCCAAATTCTGCCGCGTACACTCCCGCCCATGAACTGGCAGCCCCCGGAACCGCCCCCGGCGCCACCACTGTGCCACTGGCCTCGCTCGACGCTGAGAGTAACCAAATTTGAAATTATAATACAATTTTTAGTAACACTTAAATATTATAATATTCTGCTTTTATTTAAAAATCATAAAGATGCATACTTAGGTCTGAAGCCGTGTCAGAAATGATATTAAATTTTTTATATCCATATAAGATAGGTTATTGAGGATGCTCAAGATAAACCACAAATTATTTTTCTGAAAATACAAAGGAACGACATTTCAAGTTCACTAATATCGCCTCCTCTATTATATCTCTTTATTTTCTTACAAAATCAAAGTTCAATATAATCTAAACATTCTCTGTCATTCAACTGACTTTCAGCCACAGATTATACAGCAAATTAAGAATAATGAAATGTCATTTCATTACATCCATTATTTATAAGTTTAAAAAAATTATAATAAGTAATATAATTTATAAATGAATTCTTACAGTGTTGAGGTAGATGTTTGTGGGAAGACACCGACGGTGGCTTGCTATCTGGACTGCGATTGATTTTCACGTCTGCATCTTGAAAAATACGCCTATGTTTATATGAGATAATTATAATACATATGAAAGTAAACGAAATAGACTGTAAATTAATTGGAAATGCGGATTTCACAGATTGGCCTTCGCAAACTGTATCGATTTCAAAGTCTCTTTAAGGAACGCGGATTACTGACGCCAGTCGTAGTTCTCTTCATGAAACAATTGAATCAGCGACAGGCGTCCGAAGTCATTGCAAGCGACGAGCCTGTCGCCGCGTACCTGCGAGCGCGGCGGCGGGCGCGGCGTCCCGGCGCTGCGCCTGCGCCTTGAGCAGTTTGCTCATGGTGTTGCGCGGCGTGGGCGGCGGGCGCTCCAGCGCGCGCCCGTGCGCCGCGCCGGCGTGGCGCTCCAGCAGCGCGCGCACCTCGAAGCGCTCCGGGCAGAAGGCGCAGCGGAACAGCTTGCGGCGGCCGGGCGCCCCGGGCGCGCCGGGCGCGTCGGGCGCGGCGCCCCCGCCGGCGTGCGCACGCGCGTGCGCCGCCAGGTTGTAGCGCTCGGAGAAGCGCTTCCCGCAGACGGCGCACTCGTGGCGCTTCTCGCCGGAGTGCACGCGCTTGTGGCGCTTGAGGTGCGAGCGCGTCATGAGCGCGAGGCCGCACACGTCGCAGGCGTGCGGCTTGAGGCCGGAGTGCGACAGCTTGTGCATCTTGAAGGAGGACGTGTGGATGAAGGACTTGCCGCAGAGGTCGCACTGGTAGTTGAGCTTGCCGGTGTGGATGTTGTTGTGGCGCTGCAGCGCGCCCTTGGAGGGGAACAGCTTGTCGCACTCGTGGCACTTCCAGTCGCTGATGCCGCGGTGCATGGCCACGTGGATGTCGCAGGCGCGCTTGTGCTTGTAGTGCGCGCCGCACACCTCGCAGATGTACGGCGGCTTCGAGTCCGAGTGCTTCTGCTTGTGGTGCTCCAGACGCACTGCGGACACAGACGGACGCGCTCGCATTACTTACTTGACAGTTATTTTTGGCGACACAACTACAATGTCGGAACCTAATGCCAAAGAATTTATAGTGACCTAACCAGAAAAACAATTGTTGTGAATAGTCATTCAATGTGCAACTATCATACAATGGGAGCTCAATCTTGAATGTAGTGTAAGGATTTACTAAATATACAATGAACACATTAAAAATAACCGTCAAAATTTAAAATTTTCAAGCAACACATAATAAAAACATAATACAAATTCCTAAAATAGTTAAATAATATAAATTTTAACTAATTACAAAATGAATGCAATTACCAAAAACCCTACTCACCCAGTGAGGTATATTTAGCGTTGCACTGATCACACTGATGGATGACTTTTGGATCTTTTTTCTTCTTAGCCGTGCTATTTTTCCTAGTTTTCCTCGTGCCTTCACTCAAAAGCTTGCTCCGTTTGTGCTTGCCATTGCTCAGTTCATCAGGCATGTACGTGGAGCTCTCATCGTCATCATCATAACCTTCAACTTCAACTATGTAAGCATCATCTAACACATTAAAGTTTTCACTTTGGTCTCTATAAAAAAAATATAATCATTGTATTTAACTATAAATATCTTTATTACAGGTTCAAATACCATTTGGGCAAGGTATTTTAATATAACTGTTTTTTTTTCTTATACAACCCAAAACTAGGAATAAAACGAATCTGGAGTCTCTTTGTCAGAAATAAAGAGAGAAAGCTAAAACAAAATAATATATATTGAGTACAGCACCTATCTGGTGATTCCTCTTTCTTAATTTTATCAATATTAGTTGAAGAAGACAAAGAGTGTGTGAGCAGCATGTGGGCAGTGAGTGACATGGCGCCCCCTGTCTCCCCATTGACATCACATTCAGCGCACTCCCATCTAAAAATATAATATAAAATTACTACATTCTCATCTCGTTGTTCATCATTGATGTGCTTTTTTCTCTATTGATGTGTTTATTCATTTTAAACAGATTAACCACATATATTAATCCAATGTTTCACACACTTTACAGCAGTACTATTAATTTTTAAAAAAATGATTTAAAATATGTAAAATTTGTGGAAATCAAGTATCTTATTGTGAAGTGTTTATTAATTTTTTAAATCTCCTTAATATATATTAATTTATAAATGCAGGTTTGTGAGTTAACATATTTAATGATTATTGCTTTATTATTATTTTCAAATTACATTAAATTTAAGCATTTGTTGGTATTATACAAAGTGTTTAAATGCAATTTACAGCATATAATAAAAAAGATATCACTTCTTACTTCTCACTGGACACATCAGTATGTTCTTCCTTACGCTTTATGTCTGTCACTGATTTCTTTTTTCTTTTATCCAGTTTCCTATATCTCTTCTTTTTTGTGAGTGACAGTGGTTCATCCTCCGAATCGTTTTCCAATTTGTTTTCCGTATAAATTTCCGAGGTTTCATTTTTGACTTGTTCAAAACCAGCTGAGGCTGAGACATTGTGTGATTCGAAAAATGGATTCTTACTAATCAGAGACTGAAATTCTTCTTTGACTTTTAAATATTCGATTTCTGCATGTTCTAAAATATTAACTAGGTTTAGGCACGTTTTACATATAAATATGCTACCATTTGTTGTCTTAGTTAAATCGGCTTGGGTGAATTTGCATAGATAGTCGAATAACGTAGTGCCAGCGGCGGTGCTAGTTTTGTTTAGGTCGCAGTGTTCAGTGGTTCGACTCAGACAAACTAAGCACTCCACGAATTCCTGTTTAACAGTTACTTCTTCCTCTTCTTTTACACCCAACACACCATTATCTAAACATTTATTCTCATCTGTACTACAATTCACTGTACATGCTTCAGTCATTTTGCTGATACTTAAGCAGACGCAACAGAAACATTACATACAAAAACAGTTATGCGAAATATTATCATAACACAGATACAAGACTTACTCTATTTAATTAGATCTAGAAATGGAAAAAAATAAAAAATAGCATTTGATAAGTGTATATGACATTACAATTAAATGACATTTTTAAGCTGTACCACAGATTACTAATGAACAGATTATTGATAAATTTAAGTTCCAGTAAAAATAATTTGTATTGTATAATTACTTGCACGTGCAATTGGAATTTGCAATTACTTAAAAAAGTCATGGATTGTTAGTACATGGTATCGTAATAAGATAATAAATTCAATTTATATTTGAAATAAGTACAAACTAATGGCGCTCGCGACTCGACGAACTAATTTTAACTACTTTAAATCTTCGTTAGATAATTTTGAAATAAAAGTAGTTTGAGTTATAGTTAGTCTTATTACATCAGCCTTCAAAACTTGTATATACGCTTTAGACATTACCGAGAACAAAAACATAACCAGATCGAAATTGTAAAAATGTTATTTTTCTTAATAATTCTTTGAATATAGATGACTTTAGAATTGTTTGACTAATTCTCATATAGTTTAAATGAAATCAAAATAAAATTTCAATATACTACACTACTAATACAGTTTATATTTTTATATATAAATAAAACAAAAAAATACTAGATTTATCTATAAATGTAATATAAAAATAACATTTAAAATAAATACACCAGTTAAATATTGTGATTTATACCTTTAAACTAACTTTTTTCAAGCTTCATTAATAAGTTTATAAAAATAGAGACATCAATTATATAATTTTAAAACTTTTTGTTATATTTACACAATAAATTGTTGGCAGCCCCGTTGCTCAGTGACCAAAGTAATACAAATATATTAAACGTTTTTTAGTATTCTGTGGTCAGTGTGCGGGAACTGTTGTCAGTATCGGTGTCGCTGTCGGTCGCTTTACATTTATGTTTTGCCGCGGCAAAATAGTAACGTTAGTGGTTGATTACGATTCAAAATTATTTATAAACAAATACGATTTAGTATTAATTTTATATGAGAAAAGTGTTTGTTAATTAGCTGACTGACTGATTTTATTTGCTGCTCAATTTATTTGTAAAGCTTATATTTAAAAAGTGCTTTTGAATATAAACTAGCAGAAAATTTTAAAACATTGGAATATTCAGCCGATTATTTATATGTAAGTATGTATACATATGCAATAGTAATAACTAGTTATACACATTTATATTAATTATATTGTTTTTATAATATTTGTGTAATGTATTATTATTTAATTTTATATACATAACCATGGATGTTGATATATAAACATTTTTTGTTGAACTTTTTAATTACGAAAGATGTAACAGTATTGTTCACTTAGTCTGATGTAGGTAAAGTTGCAAAATGCTAAAGTAAGAGATCTTTGTTTACGCTCCAGTGCAGTCGGCAGCCAGAGCCACCATTGCAAAAGTTGTATTTCCTACTATCACTGCACACGGTATTATAAACGTATTTTAAGGATTTTTAAATAAGACTATTTTAGTCGGATTAGACAGACTGTCTGTGATCATGGACTACTGTAGAGTTTCGAAAAAAATATATTTTCGAATACCAAGTAATACATAATTAATCCCGTTTGAATAATAATATTTAAAATGTGTCTTTGATTTTCGCGGTTTTAACAAATTTTAAATACAATTACTTAAACTGATTGAAAACGCGATTATATTGTGGGTTTGATTCCCACTCAGAGGACTGCATATATTTTAATTATTTTCATTTCCTCGCTCTGGTAGACAAAGCACGGCGTGAAGTTCCGCCACTCAACACTGAATTTCTCGAATTCACCGGAAAGTGGAGTACAGTGTCTGGACATTAGGTACTTCATATCCCTGCTATGCAGGATAAAGCGTGAAGCTAAAAAGAACATCTCATATCCCATACTTATATAATATTTAAGATCAATTAGCTATCAACTTTTGTAAAAACTGTAGCCAAAACCTTTGCAAATTGTATCCTACTTGTTGTTCTGATGTTAAAGCTGTATTCCTGTAAAGTTACATCAACACAAACATTTCTTTGCATTTTTATTTTAGTAGAATTTTATTAAGAAAAATATCGTTTACACATAAAAGCAAAACAACGTACTGTACGTTATTACATCCCAGACCTATCATAATATGTATGAACGTAAATGTGGAACAAATGGATTTATTGTTTGAGTTATTTAAAAATAGATGCGTACATAGTTTCGGGAAATTCAAACTGTATCTATCATAATGATAGATTTATTAAAGGTTTATAAACATTTCTTGCGCGTGTTATAAATTTAAAATTTTTGTTTTTCAGTAGATTGTGTAGGCAGTAGTTGGTTCGGTGTACGATTCTCGTTAGAAGAATATATTCACGTTTACTCGAGTTAATAGTTAGGTAAATCGAAAATTTAGCTTTATATTTCAAAAAAATAGGTGAAAATGGAAAACATAGCGATATGTATCGACTAATTTGCTATTAATAGAAATAAATAGATAAGTCTTTATTACTGAAACAATTACCAAATTAAAATAATAAATTAATAATAAATAATTAATAATAATTAAAATAATAAATAATTAATAATAAATTAATCTAAAATATCGGCAAGCATTTTGACAATCCTAAGCTTGTCTTTTGCCTAAAGCTTCCTGTTAACCTTTCCATTTTGTTCTGTTCTTTGCTTTACCTATCCATTCTGGACGTCTTTCATATTGTCTTCCCAACGTGTAGTTGCTCTAACTTTGCTCCAATTTGCTATTAATAATGTTGAAAAAATTGGAGATTTGCTTGGTTTTCAAGAGGTGCGGGTTTTAATACTCGCTGTGTTAAAATATATATACGTTTTTAAAGATGTTTTCTAATCCTAAGTGTGGAATAACATTTTAAAAACAGGCAATTTAATCAGTCATTAGAACTTAAAAAAGAAATAATTTTCTTATGCTTATGAATCATCGTTCTCGCAAAAACATCAGAAAAATATTGTATTGTCTGTTGGTTTTATAACTGTTTTGTATTATTTGAATAAAGTTATTTAAAATATTCACTACAATTTTTGAATTTTTTTTAGCTTCACGCTTTTATCCCGCATAGCAGGGTAGACAGAAAGTGCCTAGTGTAAAGACACTCTGTACTTCGCTTTCCACCGAATTCGAGACATTGCGTGTTGAGTGGTGGAACTCAACGCACTTTGTCGTTTACCAGAGCGAGGAAGTGAATATAATTTAAATATAATCACTGCCTCGAGTGGGGATCGAACCCACAACCGATCGCGCTTACAGTCAGACGCTGTCCCACTGCGCCACGACCGGCCTCGTTTTTTGATATATTCTTAGTAAATGTTAAATATAAAATAGAAAGCCTCTACTTGGAGCACATGCAAAGGTGAAAAGACGATTTAAATAAATTACATATGAATTGAAAATCATATTCCCTTTCTTTACGCATGCGAGTATTTAATTAACTAAATCAGTTAAGTATCATAAAAAGTTTCGCCATGGCGATGACTATGGCGTTTGTTGCTCGTGTTTTCTCCAAGCATGGTGCGGCTAATGTAGATCATGGAGGCATCCACGGCGCGTGACGGCAACGGACAGACCTAGTTACTCGTAACATTACTTATGAGTATGACATACAACTGAGATACGGCTTTCTTGAGCTTTAACATACAAAGCTCGGATAGAAAGCTTAAAATTAAAAAAAAATCATTCGATTCCGTTTTCTAAAGCGCAATTTTTCTAAAATGAGCGGAAATATAGATTAAAATGTCACAACACTATATATCTTTGTTATGTGAATTAAATTTTTTTAGAAAAAAAAGAGAAAATTATCTATGGTTTAAATTAAACACCAGTATTGTATACTTCTGTAGACAGTTATTAACAATGCGTTCCTATTACGAATTAGATATGGAATTATTAGAGGGTGCTTTTCCTACCAGTAGTATTGTAATTTTAAGTCATTTTGATCGTAGATAACAATGGATGAATGGATGGAGACGTCAAACCAAAATTAATATTTTATTAGTCAGTACTAAAAAGCTTAAATAATAAATTAATTAAAAAATTAAATAAAAAAAAGTATTTATTTTCAGGATTAATTGAAAATGCAATTAAATTGCAATCCCTAAAGGCGTTTTCCTTATTCTAACACTTAAATTCAATGAAGTAGATAGTCAACAAGTAAAATTTTAATAATTGCAAAATTGTTTTTTTTTAAACAAGGTTGAAATAATATTTTTCAAGTGCATTAACTGCAAATACGAATATTTTCGTTCGTAAAGACGACGCACCACGTCTAGAGGAAGTGGAACCTGTCGCACGCCACACATGAGTGGGCCGAGGGAGGACGAGGGTCGCCACGGATGCGTGTCAGTGGTTCCACTAAAATATGTTCACTATAACTGTTATTATTCAAATTTCACTCCCTAATGTTATGTAGTAATATTTACTAAGTATTATAGACTCGATATTTGTGGGTTCAAATCCAATTCAGGATATGTATATTTTTTATTAAACTCGGTAAAGCTCGGCGTTGACTACTGTCACTTGTTACGTAATGTTTTCACGCGGAAAACGGAGAAACGGAGGGAAAAAACATGAAGTTGCATTATATTCAACTGACTTAGAATTTAAACAAATTGCGTCTTGTAAGAATATCTATATCACGTAGGCATTTTTTATCAGTTTTATTGCTCGCAAGAATATATGATAAAAAACACAATTACTTATCCCCTGTGTATAGCTGGAGAGTATCCAGCCATAAGTAAAATTTTCGTACTTTTTTCGTTCTGGTTTTGTATTCATTCCTTATGTATTTATTACTTAATTGTTTTAGGTGTTAAAAATCTATATATTTAAACCAGAACACGGCAAGCTTTTATATATTAAAATTATAATGCCAGTAACTCTTGACTTTACGTAGCGGTAGGCCTTCCAGATCTCATGTCTAAAGCTAATTTCAAAGATAATTCCAAGACACACGCTTCTCTTTCGGCCTGAATTAGAGATAACGCGTGTTAGGTGGCGGATCTCAACGCTGCGATATGTTCTTCATACTAAAATAAGAAGACAACATAAATATGTTTTTATATTTACTTAAATATAAAATATAAATATAATATAGTAACATATGAGGTGATGAAATCGGCATCTGCTGAGGTAAGCGCGAGGCGGTGACCGCGTTGCGCGCTCCGCCGCTGCCTCAACTGGCTCGGAACCGCTTCACTGTTATACGTAGCAAGGAAGTGCCATCTATTACATACATATATACATGCATACAGACATACAGACATCCTACATATAGTATATAGTTAGTGTCTTAACACTAGGCTCTCTCTGACTATCCAGTGTTAGAGTAAAGCTTTACGGAGACTTATTAAGGAAGACGTAGTGTTATTAATTAACACGCAGTGTCTTAAATACATACGGAAAGATAAAAACTGATTCTTGATACTAGTCTCTCAGATTTTTCTCATTGGCGGGTAGGTACAAACGTGAAGCTGCACTGCACTGGAACAAATAAACTGGAAGCTGTTTATAGAAAAATCGATTTACATATAATATTAATGCGTATAGATAATGGCGTGTCAGTAAGTGACGTACATCATGTTCAAAACAGCGTACAGCACTGACAAGGTCGGCGTGTCAGCTGCATTCAGATATACAATGTTCAAACAATGCTCGCTTCATATAAATGACTGGAAAGAAAGCGAAATTAGCGGCGCTGAGATTTTGATATTTTATTTCCGCTTTCTAAATACGCGATGACTCCAGTGCTAGGAAGGTCTCGGTGTTTAAGTAATCGCCATACATTGATATTTTTGTATGCAAACCACTTGTTGTATGTATCATTTACGTGCATCATGAAAATTATTTAATTTGTACTAAAAATCTATATAAAAATAAATTAAATTGGTGTGTCGCACTGTAAACGCGATAGATTGTGGGCATTCGGGGGAATGATTATATTAGGACAGTGCGGTGTTGAGTTTCGCCACCCAATACGGAATAACTCGAATTCGGTGGGAAGCATCGGTGGGAGTACGGAGTGTCTTAACACTGAGTACCCTGCGAAATGGGTTAACAGTGTCAAGCTAAAAAAATGTATATTAGTATTTAGTTTGTATGTATTTTTGTCTGTTTGTTCCCGCTAGTCTTTGGAACGGCTGGACCCATTTTGACAGGATTTTCACTGGTAGATAGTTGATATAATTGTTTAAAAATTATAAAATATAAATTCAGATATGTTAAATTCCATGCGGACGAAGTTGCAGGCATATCTAGATAAGAAAAATTTATTGACTATATAAATCTAATTTACATATTTCTAGTTGCAATTGATAGCGGATAAATCGCGATTAATATTATGATAATGTATTACTTAATGTATGCATATTGATGTGTGATCCTCACCGTACGATAACCACCACCAGCGTGGTCGTTATGGGTAGTGAGTATGCTAGTAGGTTCAACTCCCGAGTCGATTACTTTAAACTTTTTTTTTTGAGTTCTATTATTGCACGCAGGGTGGTTATTTGACATCATCTAGTTATACAATATTTATACTTGAATAGAATATCCGTAATAAATGCCCTTAAAATGTTTTTTTTTAATTGTAATTAATTTAATTATCGTATAAGAAAGTATTTATTTGTTTTGATAATACACCTTTATTAAAAAAAATAACTTTTAAAATTTCCTACCCCCTACCTTTCATAGTTGCCTACCTCTAGGAAGTGACCGCTTTCTACGCTCAGTACTTTCGGCTGTTTGTTAGTAATTCTCTATATATTGATTGTTTATATTTGTTACAGCAAGTGTTCCGGCGCTGTTCAGGTGTAGGTGTCCAGGTGTAGGTGTCCAGGCGGCATGCAGAGCGCGCGGTAGCGGCAGCATGGCCGCGCCGCTGCTGTGGCTAGCGGCGCTCGCGCTCACTGCGACGCCGGCGCGCACGCAAGGTACATTTCAAAGAATCTATGAAATTATCAAGCTATTTTAATATGTCCTGTTTCTGGATATATTGGGTAGATAGAGAATATTTAGGGTTAATTGAATCCGTTTACCTTTTTACTAAAATCAGAACAGGAAAATGAGATATAAACGTCCAACCCATATCCATCGCACTGATCGTTTTTTTTTTAAATTATAATATTAAAACTTTAAAACACAACTGTATATTTAATTATATATTACCGGTGTGAACTATATATCGAATAAGACAAGCTGTATGGGAGATACACTCGTATTTAAATTGAATAAAAAAGCCTAAGGGAGTAAGGTATGAGGTATAAGGACCTTTCATCCTATATAAAACGCCTTTCCGCTAGCGCCCCACCTCGCTATGTTGGGAGCACTTACTATACTGTGGTAATTGAATGTAATTAAAATATTGGTTGTGAGTTCGATTATCGATTTTGGTATCAATATATTCATAGATAAAGCACGACGCTGCCACGTTATAAATCTAAACTGGACCAGAAAATGTCTAGAATCTAATTTCGAATCTAATTTCGTTATACCTGTCTCACTAACAGCAAAGAATATAATTTAAAAAATATATACATACGTTAAAAGGGATTTTGTATATTTAATTAAAAATATATACAGACTTTTGTTTGTTTTTTTAAGCTTCACGCTTTTTTCCCGCATAACAGGGTAGACAGAAAGTACGTGGTGTCAAGACACTCTGTACTTCGCTTTCCACCGAATTTGAGACATTGCGTGTTGAGTGGTGGAACTCAACGCCGCACTTTGTCTTTGTCGGAGCGAGGAAGCGAAAATGATTTAAATATAATCATTCACACAATAACAGTGGGAACCCAGAACCGATCGCGTTTACAGTCAGACGCTGTCCCACTGCGCCACAACCGGCCTCTTCCTTTTTTATTATAACGAAATAAAGCAAAATTTTGTAAGAATCGATAAAAAACGGTCAGTACACAGACAACCGGACAATATAATGGGGTGTTTGTTTGTTAGCAATCTATTGTTCTAACGCCGCGCCGCGCCGCCCGCGCTGGTGAGGAAGCTCGCAAGAAGCATTACCTAAATGTTAATATTTATTATTTTTAAAGTATTATTCCACACTTAGGATTAGAAAACATTTTTGAAAAAACGTATAAAAAACTGACGATATCCAAGACGATATTGAACGGTATTCAAGAGGCGCGGGTTCGAATCCCGCTGCGTTCAAATTTATATACGTTTTTTCAAAAATGTTACCTAAATGTTATTTAATCGCTAGACAATATGTGTATTGAAATAGCAGGTGTTTTAATTGTTAATTTTGGATCAATCAGTATGATTAAGTTGTGGTCGGTCGTGGCGCAGTGGGATAGAGTCTGACTGTAAACGCGATCAGTTGTGGATTCGATTCAAACTCGAGGAAATGATAATATTTAAATTATTTTCCATTTCCTCGCTCTAGTAAGACAAAATGCGGTGTTGAGTTTCGCCACTCAACACGCAATGTCTCGTGTTCGATGGAAAGCTGAGTACGGAGTGTCTTGACACTAAATACTTTCTGTCCATCCTGCTATGCGGGATAAAAGCGTGAAGCTAAAAAAATATTACAAATTATAAAACGTTATATACTATTAAAAATCTGTCTCAAATGTCTTTAAAAATAATCCTGGAGATCAGATTGTGTCATTTAGAATCTCCATGCTATAAAGATCTTAGAACATTAAACGAAATATCTCAGTCACATATTGCTTTTATAAGATATAAAAAAAAAACAATTAATATTTTTTCATAGTGTTGCTATAGAAATGATCGTTTCTAGCAGAATTTTTGAGTTTGCCTCCTTAATTTATAACAAAAGTATTTTTTTTTAAATACATGTCTTCTTATATACGTGGTTGAAATAAGTAATTATTTTTCTGATATTATAAATTGGTCATTAACTAAATATTTTTTGAATTGAAATCTGTAAACATTAGAAAACTTGACTCGTTTATATGTTTAATGGTATAAGAAAACCCCCCCAACAATTAGCATGTGGACTGTAGGCCGCAATCACGGCCGTCGCCTCGACCGGGGGTGGTCGGCCGTTCACACTGGGCAATGAGGTCAACTTGGTACAACGTATTGAGTTGCGTTTACTTAAGGAGCTAAGGAAATGCATTTTTTTACTTACTTTCATAGGCGTTTTCTTTTTCGTTATATTTAGTTGTTCTTAAATATGTTAAAAATACAAGGAGTTGTTGACTTAAATATATACATATAAATAAAATTGGAGTGGCTGTTTATAATATTAAAATAATCGGTTTTTACAATACTTTTTTTTTTTATTTTATCCGTCTGCTAGTCTGTTTGTTTAGGCCAATGTCTGAAACGGCTGGGCCGATTTTGTCGGGACTTCGACTATCAGATAGCTGATGTAATAAGAAGTAGCTCGGGCTATCTCTATTTTGGTATTTTAAAATAAAGATCGAGAGATGTTACACTCCCGTCCACTTGGACGGGAAACTTTGAAAAGAAACGGGAAACTTTGGGACTTGAAAATTTGAAATTATAATTTTTTGTGTCCATTAGAAACGGTTATTTGGATAATTTAATTTAAATAAAAAAAGTAAATTATATATCCAATAATTTTGGGGTTAAAGAACTTTAAGTAAGGAAGAATACAGTATCTATATTGACCTTATGAGATTAAAACCTTCCATTTAATATTAAGTAAGTACGCTTCACTATAACTAGTTTTATGTTAACGATTATATATATTTTACTTCTAAACATACCTATTACCTATGTTTTACTATTTTTAAAGTATTATTCCACCCTTAAGATTAAAAAACATTTTTAAAAACGTATAAAAATTTCAATGCAGCGGGATTCAAACCCGCGCCTCTTGGACTCTCTACAGAGATGCTTATAACGCAAATAAGTTGTTACATAAATGTATAAGAATTCCGACGCAGCTGGTAGTAGAACGCATGGCTGCAGGAGGTGCAGGTTCGAATCCCGCTGCATCCAAATATTTATAGGTATAAATATGTTTTAATATATATATCTCCATCTGAATGTTAATTGTAAATCCTTTCACAAAGAACACTGCATTGTGGCGTATGACCGTTTGCAGTACATACTTGTATGCCGATGTACTGCCATAGTTAACAGCACATTTGCATATTAGCTCTGTTTGATATAATTTCAAACTTTTTTTACCGTTTAATTTACGATATGACGTGACTTTTATTGTACTCTACTATTATAAAGCTTTAAGAGTTATTCTAAAGAAATAAATACAATTGGAGTGTCTGTGTTTGTTATATTCAAATAACTGTATATATTAAAATAACTGTGTATACATATAACAAAATAAAATATTTTTCAATTTTTGTCCTTCTGTCTATATATGTTCTGTGTGGCTGGACAAATTATGAAGGGGCTTTCAGTGGCAGATAGCCGATGTTATAACGAGTATATATCGCTACTTAGCTAAGGTGCTTTTATTTTAGAATTATAGAATATAGACCCAGTGATGTTAAATTTTACGCAATAAAGTCGCGGGCACAGTTGTATTAGTATAAAGTGACATTTTTAACTTTATTTTTACACTGGCTTTTTGCCCGCGACTTTGTCCGCGTGAAACCCAATACATATTACCAGGTAAACAAACTTTCACCCCCTATTTTAATCTTTTAGGGGCTGATTTTTGAAAAAATAAAATAACCTATGTTTGACCCCGGGTCCTTAAATATTTTTATCTTAAATTTTATCCAAATTAGTTCAGTGGTTCGCCCGTGGAAGCGTAACAGATAGACAGACAGACTTTCGCATTTATAATATTAGTATATATTAATATATATATATAATATATATAATATATAAAATAATATTAGTATATTAGTATTGCGAGGTCATTGTGGCGCATAGGTTTAGTCTCTGATTGTAAATATCATTGTTATAGTTATGGCAATCAAGATGGGGAATGATCGTGTTTAAATTGTTTTTATTTTCTCGTCCTTGTAAAACAAAGCCCGGCGTTAAGTTGCGTCACGGGAGAGAAGTGAAGGATATAATATCTTGATGTCTCCTCACTAGTATCATGCGGGAAAAAGCGTGAATTTACTTTTAATATTATATTAAGAGCGTGCATGTGTTTTCTAAACATTTTTATAGTAGAGATTGCTGGGAAAAGATCACTTGTGTTAATAAGGCCGTTACACCGAAATTCTGTTACTTATTCATATTTTTCCACTAATTATAAATAATAATTATTTAATCCTTTACCTAGTGTATTTTCGTGGTACACAAATATACCAGTCCATTCTTATACCAGGGAAACGAATATTTTAAACACTATTAACAATTCTAATAAAACGATTAACCTAGCATTAAACAATTAACACACACAATTACGTATGCATTGAGGAAATAAAACAATACTTCAGTGTCAAATTTCTCTATCTAATATCAACACTCTAACCGCAATTCACGGAAATACTATAAGAATAGAAAATGTGAAATACACGCTTCCGCTCAAATACTACTATACTTTACTACTATATCAACTAGTGTCAAGACACTCCATTTATCGGTTTCCTATAGAATTTGGTTGATTCGGATAGTGGCGTAACTCAACGCCGTATAGAGAAAAAATACTATACTACTACAAATCAAATACGTCACACAGAGTGGCTTGTTAAGAGACGATTAACCGCTTTCAAAAGGTTAACAATGAGTATGTACATAATTAGATTTTCTTAACGGTGTCGTCGAGTCTTTGTGTCACACTTGTGCAGTACAAGTGCTTCTTTGTAGAATTTTCATATGATCATCTTCCGCACTTTGCAATATAGGAAGAGAAACTGTTGATACGTTAATCTATTGTCCGACTCGAGTATATATAGTCTTTGAGCGAGATATAAAGCTACAGGTGGCTGCTCATATGTCATCATTCCTGGCGGAACCTAACACCGCACTTTGTCAAGCGCACCATATTTTATGTTGCCCGAGTGTCATCGAACCGATAACTCGTTAGAATAATACAAACACTTGCACCATAAATACTTTGGGATTTAAAACCAATATTATCTACTGTACATTTTCTACGACGTACAATGTCCAATAGAAATCGTATCCACAACCCAACCAGCAGTTGTTTACATAATTCATTTAAACATTAGATATCTGCAAAGGATCCATCAAGGCCCTAAATCCTTATAAGATCATCGAGAACGAGGAAATGCCTATTATATAGATTTATATTCCTTCACCTATTAACAATTACAATGTTTTTTTTTACATAATAGCAGTAGCGTCAATAGGACGTTACGCGTTGAAAAAGGCCTCGTTACTTAATAAAATGTACACATATTTAACTATTTTTAATGTATTATTCAATACTTAGAATTCGAGAACATTTAAAAAAAACGTATAAATATTTCAGCGCAGTTGGATTCGAACCCGCGCCTCTTGGAAACTGTCCAAGCGCTCTGACCGCTAAGCCATGCGTTCTAGTAAAACTTACACATTTTATTGTTTTCTTAAATGTATTTTCGTATATTAAAATATACGCGATTGATCAGTTTAAAATAGTTTATAACGCTTCACATATCTGCATAGGACGTGGCGCAGTGGAACGTACAACTGTAAACGCGATCGATTGTGCGTTCGATTCCGATTCGGGGAGTGATTGTATTTAAAATTATAATCACTTCCACGCTCTGGTAAGACATAGTGCGGCGGTGAGTTTCCACCACTCAACGCGCAGTATCTCCAATTAGGTGGAAAGCGAAGTACGGAGTGTCATGACACTAAGTACTTTTTGTCTACCCTGCTATGCGTGAAGCTAAGAAAAAATAGTATATTTTAAAGTAGTAATAAATACGTTTCAAAGCATATTTGTCGCAGACACACAATGTCAGCCAAGTTCATATAATAAAGGTTTTTGTCAACTTTCATAGACGACCGTGTTGGTTACGAATTATTAAAGACATATTTTTTTTTAGCTTCACGCTTTTATCCCGCATAGCAGGGTAGGCAGAAAATACCTAGTGTCAAGACACTCCGTACTTCACTTTCCACCGGATTTGAGACATTTCGTGTTGAGTGGTGGAACTCAACGCCACTCTTTGACTTTACCAGAGCGAGGAAGTGAAAATAATTTAAATATAAACACTCCCCCGAGTGGGGATCGAACCCACAACCGGTCGTGTTTACAGTCGGACGCTGTCATACTGCGCCACGACCGGCCCGATTAAAGACATCATCAGCATTAAAGTATCAATAGACCGTTGTGAAGTCTGAAGACCAAGAATTCTGACACCTTGAATCCATTGGGATTGTAGACAAGCCCATAGCGATCAGCGCTTACGTCGATACTTTATTTAATGAAATATGCGTTTGATCAGCTTGTTAAACCAGTGTAAATTGATTTGTGTAGTTGTGTATAAATACCGATATTTAATTATACACTTTCACCGTATGGCCGGGTAATGTTTGATAAATAACAGTTATACATTATGTCTTCCTTTTGTAATGTTTTAAGTGTTTTTTATTTAGGATTACAAAAATACTGAAGCCTTATATAATTTTGTTAAGCAGTGTTTACAAACTGTACTTCTTCTTATTCTTGTAGTTCGTACTATGAAACTGGCTTTATTTATTTCAAATGAAACTATTTTAAACGTATATTTTAGTATCCCATTTATTGGCATTTTGATACCAAAACCGTTAATCCGTTTAAAAATATTTTTATTGGGAATTGACCCCACGACCATTGCGTTGATTTAATATCTTATTTATTTAGGATCTAAGTAATTTGAAAACAGAAAGCAATTGTTAGTTTTTTAGCCTGTAATTTGTTTTTTTTATTCTTTTTATCCCGCATAGCAGGGTGGATAGTACTTAGTGTCAAGACACTCCATACTTCGCTTTCCACCGAATTTCACTGAAAAGCATTGCGTGCTGAGTGGTTTCACTCACCGCCGCACTTTGTTTTACCAGAGCAAGGAAGTGGAAATGATTTTATATATAATCACCCCCCAAGTAAGGGTGGATCGAATCCACAACCGCTCGCATTTACAGTCAGACGCTGTTCCACTGTGCCACAACCGGCCTCGACCTGTGATCATTTTCTATTTTGAACAGAAATATAAGCTCTGTGACTTTTTTAAATTTTTGGATCATTTACGTTATTTATATCCATTATATATACTACATTCTTGACTATTGACTAATTATCTTTGACTCATACAATAAAAAAAACTTATAAACTTCAATGTAAAGAAATATATATATATATATATATATATATATATATATATATATATATATATATATATATATATATATATATATATATATATATATATATAATAGGTAATATATTTAGTTAAGTTTGGAAATCTGAAAAGGAACTT
The DNA here is from genome assembly GCA_032432895.1 of Dryadula phaetusa. NCBI lineage: Eukaryota > Metazoa > Arthropoda > Insecta > Lepidoptera > Nymphalidae > Dryadula > Dryadula phaetusa. The sequence continues at coordinate 216,376 of JAOYRS010000005.1, forward strand.
GTATACGAGTATGAATAAAATATCACCAAATTATACATCATATTTTTTTTGAGATTTCCTCGAACAGCGTTAATTGCGCTAGTGATTAGACGCCGGAAGTGCATTGTTTGGAGGATGTGAGCCATCATGCATGCTGGCTGTACACTGAACACTACTACGGCTGTACTATACTACACAAACAGTAAGGTTGTGTCTATAGTAGTATACTTGGGCTAGTTAAGTATATATATATATATATATAAATATATATATATATATATATATATATATATATATATATAAATGCCTGAAGCTTAAAAAAATGATTTCATATGTTCAGTATTAATCAAAATTTATATAAATGTACTACGTAGAATTAATATAAATTATTTTTTTTTCAAAAACTCTTAAATATCAATCGGTCCATGTATAGTGTTCCAAACGTCAGGTTTTCCAAAATGTATTTTACGTGTTTAAAATAGTTTCATTTAAAATGTGTTAAAATCCAAGACCTTATTTATACAGATCTTAGTACTAAGTAGTAAATAAGGGTAAAAAAGGTACAGTCTCTAGTGCAATAAACTTATAAAAAAAAACAGGTTAAGGTAAATAATAATAGTAACACATTTGAATAGAAAAATAATCTTATTAAGGGCACGTACATACATATTTGTAGTACATTATCCATTGTTTTTGTGTATTTTCACTTTATTTGAATTCCATAAAATTGCTTGCAAATTGTTCTTAGATCTAGTCTGTGACGTAAGTGAGTTTCGTAAGGTGATTTATCTTGAATCATCATTCCGTTATCCGTTTTAGTAGAGAAACGGAATCTTAACATTTTATTTAAATATATTAAGCTTATATTTTTGTACGTATAACAATTTGATACGAAGAGGCGCGGGTTCGAATCCCGTTACGTGCAAATTTTTATAAGTTTTTCAAAAATGAAAATTAATTCAAGTTCCAAGTTCATTTGTGGTACTCAAGGAAATAAATTATAAAAAATAAATTATACGTTATTTTAAACAACAAAAAAATATCTAATTTCACGACGAATTATCCGACGTTTCTCTATCATAGATAATTAGTTATAATTATATAAACGTAATTCGCTTTACTACTTTGTCTCACCCCGATACGCAAATTTGTTCCGTTGTGATGAAGCTCCCACTCTCGTTGCATCAAAATCAACCTAAGAAATCGAACCCGCAACTAATTCGCGAGAATAGTTCCATAGTGAATCTAATTGATCTATATTTTCGTAATTTAGTTACAGTATTAGATCTATGGAGTGACGTAAATGAAATGTTGATTGAAACGCGTTTGTATAGTAAACGGCGTGTTGCGCAATTAATTTATAGAACGATGTTAAGGTAGAGTCCGGGTTGGTTTGGTGGCGAGGGCGGAAGCACGCTCCGTGGCTTGCGACCCCGCAGCGCTGTCGATGTCCGCCGGCCACCGGCAACCCCAATTTCTAGTTAAAATTTTACTGTTAAGACGAAGTTTAAAATGCTTGTATTGTGTTTACATTGTGTATGTATATTCTAGATATAAATATTAATTTTAAATATAACTATCCCCGAGTTGGTATCGAACCCACAACTAATCGACCAGCTGACCGCTTTTTTATATTATTATACTAGCAGTGTTATACTTATTTTAGATTTATCGAAAAAAAATATTTTATAAAATAGACTAATTTACTCTTTATTACACGAGCTATGTGCAAGTGAAAGTCCTATTAGAGAAATGAGACAGACAGACAAAATTTTCTAGAAATGTTATCTGTGTATAATAAATAAACCGCTTACTTAATACATATTTTTTATTTCAATGTTACAAAATAACATTCCATTTTTATTTATTTGTATAAATTGTGCACAAATAATTAAAATCACTTAGGTTATTATAATTTCTCCTTATTCTCGTTCATGTTAAGATTACTAGAAAAGAATAGATTCGAAAATCGAATGGTTTTTTTTAGCTTCACGTTTTTATCCCGCATAGCAGGGTAGACAGAAAGTACCTAGTGTCAACACACTCCGTACTTCGCTTTCCACCGAATTCGAGACCCATTTTGTCCATTGTGTTTGTTGATTTGTCGTTTTGAGAGCCCATTATGTCTTACCATAGCGAGGATGTGGAAATTAATTTAAATACAATCACTCCCACGACTGGTGATCGAACCCACATTCGATCGCGTTTATACTCAGACTCCGTCCCACTGCGCCACAACCGGCCTCAAAGTAATGTGATTATTATAATTTTTTTATTTTCTCTTTTCCTATAAAATTGGTGATAGCGGAACACGTCTGTCTGTATCACGCAGCAATCACGCGCTTAACACACTATGATTGGGACCTATCAAATACATCGAAATACGAAATTATAGCACTTGCTCCATAATGACGTGGTAACTAGATCGGAAGTGACGGCGGCGATTAGACAGTTTGAAGACAATGGGTCGATGGCACCACCATCGACCCATCGACCATAGTCATTCTCATAAATAAAAGTAATTTAATATAAAATATTCTTGCAGAGATACTATTTCTATAATTTGTCATAATTCCTTTTTCTAGCTTCACATCACGTAGCCAGAACGTACCAAGTAGTGTCAAGACACTCCGTATTTCGTTTTCCACTGGATTCGAGAAATTGCGTGTTGAGTGATGGAACTCTGCAATTTGTCGTATTAGAGCGAGCAAATGAAAGCGAAGTACGGAGTGTCTTGACACTCAGTACGTTCTGTCTACCCTGCTATGCGGGATAAAAGCGTGAAGTTAAATTTTAATTTTAGTATTAGAATATAAAACATTTTTAAAAAACCTATATCGATTTGATTTCTAATGTCAGGGGTGTAATAACACTTAAATTATAATATACAATGATAACTTCCTTTGTCAATGACGCATGATTATTTCGGAGTTTATGACGAAGGAGAGTGTAGATCACGTAGATCTTTGTTAGATCACGGAGGCGAAGCCGCGAGCTTTTCTAGTATGGTAATAAAAATATAAACGTTTAAACTGTTACGGTCTTCTAACAGCCCTTATATTTTTTTTAGCTTCACGCTTTTATCCCGCATAGCAGGGTAGACAGAAAGTGCCAAGTGTCAAGTCACTCCGTACTTCGTTTTTCACCAAATTCGAAACTGCGTGTTGAGTGGTGGAACTCAACGCCGCAGTCCTTATAATGTATATATATTTATTAAAATATCTGTGTCAAGAAAACAATAAAAAAATACAACCAATTGAAATTAAGGGCTCTAGTTTGGATAGCATACTTCCAAAACTCACCGTTACGCCGTGATTCTATTACCATGTTATTGTCTTAACTGTTATTGTCGTTACTGTCGCTTATATTGCAAGTATTGTGGTCTAATGCTGAGTCGCCAGATGAGACCTGATAGTTTTGGATTCAAATTTTACTCACAGGAATGCTTATATGCACATTGATGAACAACATTCGGAAAGAAGAGGCCGGTTGTGGGTTCTAAAATGGTAAGACAAAGTGCGGCGTTGAGTTCCACCACTCAACAAGCAATGTCTCAAATTTGGTGGAAAGCAAAGTACGGAGTGTCTTGGTACTAAGTACTTTCTGTCTACACCGATATAAATAATCAGACTTACTTTTGACAACAATTGATTGAGAAAGTCAATCTCCTGTTTTTTGTAATTTATTTAATGATTGTTTAGTCAGTCATGTCCAGTGGTATATATTGACGGTTATAGGTCATAAATAATACGCCATTTTGAATTCGTAATCCACCGGAAGTAGTGAGGGGGAGTTTATGACGATACCATCGTCCGATGGCCGAGTTGTCTACGCACCTGCCGTTAAATTAGTTTATTTGAATGGAATTTACCTCATGAGTGTTAAATTACTGAAAGTAACTGATAATTTAATGAATTTTATTTTAACGTATTTAATTTTAAAAAAATGTGTAAAAAAGCTTAATTTTTAAAAAAATTATAAAAAAGCCGCCACCCTTTTATACGCTAATTAACTAATTCATAATTTAATGACACGTATATAAAAAAGGTTAATCAAACAGTCTGTCCGTTATTATAGGGAATATTGTAGGGACTATAGGGAAAACTCATAAGAAAAACCAGAAAGTCTGGCCCTGGAATATCTAGACCAAATTGGATTTTGAATAAGATAATTCTGTGTATATTCACTTATAAATTGTGAATTTTTAAAAATATACAAAGCGTTTCATTCATGTTTCGCATCAAAAGAGAGAAAGAGAATGTTATAATATCTTTGCAGAAATTAGTTACAGAATTCGCCCTCATGCTAGCGGTGAGATGGTTATAATAATATTATTAGTTAAATTATATTAAAAACTACAAAAAAATATTTTTATTTACATCAAAAACAGACAGGACTTTTCAATATATCGTTTAGGCAGTGATAATATCAGAAGCTTCTCTTATCAAGTAATATATTAATATTTATTAAGACCTCTTTCTTGCCTTATATATATATATATATATATATATATATATATATATATATATATATATATATATATATATATATTATTTTAAAATTTCTATATTTCTTTGTTAGTAATGTCACAAATGTACAGGGTCCACGCCCCAACCAGCGCTCGCCGCTATAGCGCTCTCCATACGTTCTCGGGGTGAGTCTAAACGCCGTCTGTAAGTTAAACCCCACGGCACTGTAGCGATGTGCCTTCATTCATGATATAGCAGTTATGGTTGCATGATCACTATCACGGTCACAATCACGATTTTATTTCCTTTATTTATTTAAACGTACTTTTTCACGCAAATTCAATTTCCAATTCACGCTGTTATAATCACATATTATTTATAAAAGTATTATTTTATAACGCATAATGATAACATACAGGCCGGTCGTAGCGTAGTGGGACAGCGTCTAACTGTTAACCTGATGGGTTGCTCCCCACTTGGGGTAATGATTATATTTAAATGATTTTCATTTTCTCGCTCTGGTAAGACAAAACGCGACGTTTAGTTGCGCCACTCAACAAGCTATGTCTCGAATTCGGCGGAAAGCAGAGCACTGAGTGTCTTGACATTAGGCACTTCCTGTCTACCCTGCTGTTCAAGATAAAAGCGTGAAGCTGAAAAGAAATGCACTGCAAATATTATTAGGTATTTTGTATTTCTTAGAAAAACATCATAGATCAGGTGAGAAATGTGCGACTTACAGGATTTTGTTATGAATTCACTGGCTCTCGATTATAGAAATGCTAACATTAGACATTAAGTAGGCAATAGCGAAGATTGGAAACGAAGTGACTGGACTCTTAGCCAATTTTAGTGAATATTCAGTATGGTATCAAAGTGTGAGGTCGGCGTGCGAGCAAAATTTAATATGATATAAAATCGTTCCCCGCGCCGCCATAGGTCACGGGAAAGTAAATTACAACTATTATAATAACAATGATAGATTATCTGCAATTTACTTTCTTATTTGTATTATTTAACTGCAATAAGCGGTGTAATGTGTTTAATTTGATTCAATTATTTTATCATCTATTAAGTGTCTTTGAACTCTGAATAATCAGAGAAAGTACATAGTATCTTATATATATATATATATATATATATATATATATATATATATATATATATATATATATACAGTTCTCAATTACTTGACAGTTTATTATTTTAAAGTGTTATTCCACACTTAGGATTAGAACACATTTTTGAAAAGGCGTATAAAAATGTGGGGCCAGTTGTGGCTCAGTGGGACAGCGTCTGACTGTTAACGCGATCGGTTGTGGGTTCGATCCCCACTCGGGTGAGGGAATATGTTTAAATTATTTTCACTTTCTCGTTCTGGTAAAAAGATAAAGTGCGGCGTTGAGTTCCATCACTCAACACGCAATGTCTCGAATTCGGTGGAAAGCGAAGTACGGAGTGTGTTGACACTAGGTACTTTCTGTCTACCCTGCTATGCGGGATGAAAGCGTGAAGCTAAAAAAAATAAAAGATTTGAATATCTACATTTTACATCTACAGAGATGCTAACAACATAAATAAGCTTTAACAAAGGTATAAGAATTGCGACGCAGCCGGTAGTAGTCAGAGCGTTTCCAAGAGGCGCGGCTTCGAATCCTAAAGCGTGCAAATTTTTATTCGCCTTTCACAAAATGTTATCAATTACTTTATAAGAGACCTATGACTCGATGCACTTCCCATCGCTTTAGAAATACGTAATGAAATTAAAAAAGAAAATACTTAGAGTTATATATATTATATCAAGTTGCTTAAAAAACATCTGTTTTCATAATAGAATAAATAGAAATAATAAATAACAGACTAAACAATGTCCGAATTATGTTTTTAAATTATACGTCTTTTAATCTGTAAATGCATCGTTCAACAGGTTGTACGTACTTGTCAGCTTGTATGGGAATATATATATTTATTTGTTTTTACTATTTTTCTTATAACTTCCCACTTTTAACCTTTCCTCTTACACCTATAAATAAATTTATAATTAAATATTTAAAATTGATAATTTACCGTATTAGTCCAACCGTTATCGAGTTTTAGTAAATACAAACGTACGTCATTTTATATATATATATATATATATATATATATATATATATATATATATATATATATATATATGCTTAAGAATGATAAAATACGACAGAACTCGTCGATCATGGGTTCAAATCTCGCTTAAGGTATTTTAATTTAAAACTGCTCACTTTGTTGCACAGTTATTTCGTTGTAAATAAAAGAAAAGAAATAGTCATTTTCTCTGCCACGCAAAATTATATATATATAAATTAAAAAAAATGGTGCACATACTGTACTTTAATTTATACCCCGGCGCCAATGTTTAAATGTATCGCACCAGTTTTTGCGTAATTACGTTTTTTTTACGCTCTGAAAGCGACACGCGCGTCGACTAGAGTCGCACGAGAGGCGCACCGCGCAACCGATCTGTTCGCGTGCCGATCACACTTACCAACCACTTCAATTGACCCAACACAAAAATATATAATTGAAAGGATAACTTTCGAAATCCATAAGACACTGAGTTACCAGGACGCTATATATTTAATTCCTTCGAGTGGGAATCGAACCCACAATTAATCGCATTGACACATGGATAGCATTAAAACAATCTTTGTATGACATCTTGCCATCTATCGGTATATTGCATATTTTTGTTCTGTATTCCCATAGCCATACATCATCATTACCGTGTGTTTGTTTATCAAAAATCTTTAATTATGCGTTTTGCATTACACACAGGTGCCATTGTCTTCAGAAGATCAAGATTTCGCCGTTTGTATCTTGTTAGCGCTTTATCTGTCTAGCTGCACATTATTTGAAAATTCTCACAATTACTTAATTCTAGTAATAATTATTTAAGAATCACTGTTTATATTTTAATGTCACTAATTTTGTTTCTAGCAACATCAAATTCTATAAAAATAATTACTTAGTACTAAATAAATATTCCAAAAACATCTATTGCTTTTAATACAATACGAATCGTGTTGTGTATGACTGTTAACGCGATTGGTTGTCGGTTCGATTCCCACTCGATATGAGGTATCGAATCGACCCGCTCTGGTAAAACGAGCGCGACGTTAAGTTCCGCCATTTAACACGCAATGTCTCAAATTGTCAAGTTTTTGTAAGTTTAGGAACTATTATGCATTTCGGGTTATTAAATACCGACCCGGTTTCAAAGTTGTTAAAATTATTGAGGGCCGTTCACACAGTGATTGCGGTGCGAGCGATATCGTGACTCGGTCATATATCTCTCTATTAATTTCTTTTCTGTTCTTGCTCCAATTTTTTTATTATTATATTTATTGTAATTGATTTTTTTTATCATGCAAAGTATTACATTTATGATGTAGAAAGAGTAAGTTGGTAAGCAATGATTAGAATGTATACTCACTTTTACTTGCAGCCTGCAATTTTGCACAGGAAATGCCGTAGATATCGCTTAATGTATGAAATCAGTTATATTCTACGTATACAATGATATGTTTATTTATTTTGTTTGCAGCTATTCAAGATAGTCGGTGCTATTTGATGAACGGTGGTGCTGTGGAGAGTTTCTTCATAAGTGAAGACACACCAGTGGGTAGTATTATAGGTAGGTGAACAGATTGTGACAAAATATTTATCCCGCATAGCAGGGTAGCCAGAGACAATCTAGTGTCAAGACACTCCGTTGGCTGCTTTCCGCCGGAAATTAAGATAATGCGTGCTGAGTGGCGTTCATAGTCAGACAACTGGCCCTCATTAGATTAAAATATATATTTATCCACAGGCACACTTAGTGTAAACGGAGATCCGAATGAGGTGAGCGGAGACATTTCTCTGAGCATACAGGAAAAGAACCCGGCGGTGGCGCTCGTGGCGGGCAGCAAGAACCTGACGCTGACGAAGCCTCTCGACAGGGAGGAGCAGCTCGGGCCGGCCAGCGTGTACGTCAATGTGCGGTGTGACAGACGGCATACGTCCGATCCGGTAAGAGGTGCACTTAGTGATATAATATCTTGATTATTTGGTGTAAATCTATGAAGATTGAAGTACGTTCTTTTGTTCTGTTTTTATATTTTATGATTAAAAATAAAAAAAAAATGAAATTTTGAAAGAGAAACTGACGAAATAAATGTTAAATAACATTTGAGGTTTTTTTTAGCCTCACGCTTTTATCCCGCATAGCAGGGTAGACAGAAAGTACCTAGTGTCTACACACTCCTTACTTCACTTTCCACTGATTTGAAGACATTGCGTGTTGAGTGGTGGAACTCAACGTCGCTCTTTATCTTTACCAGAGCGAGGAAGTGAAAATATTTTAAATATAATCACTCCCCCGAGTGGGGATCGAACCCACAACCGATCGCGTCTACAGTCAGATGCTGTCACGCTGCGCCACGACCGGCCTCAGACATTTGACATATGAGTTAATGCAATTTAAATAGATGAGTGTATATTAGTAAGTATTATTATTACATTAGACAATATAGTAAAGATGTACTTAAGACGTAAATGAAGAAATATATAGATGACAGGTAGCTTTTGTTTTTTGGTTTTTTAATTTTTTACACTTACATGTACGTCCCATATATCCACTCTAAACCTATAAATGTTTATCACATTATATAGACAGGAAGTACCTAGTGTCAAGACACTCCGTATTCCGCTTTTCGTTGAGTTCTAGAGATTGCGTGTTGCGTTGCACAATTAAACTCCGCGTTTCGTATTACCGAAGCGAGTAAATGAAAGTGATTTAAATATAATCATTCCCCCGAATGGGTACGGAGCCCACAAGTATTAATGTGGTCGTCTCCAGAGCTTCGTGATCCCGGTGTCGGTGCGCGTGTGGGACGTGAACGACAACGCGCCGGCGTGGCGCGGCGCGCCGTACAGCGCGCGCGTATCGGAGCAGGCGGGCGTGGGCGCGCGCGTGCTGGTGGCCGCCGCCGCCGACCCCGACCAGCCGGGCCCGCACGCCTCCGTGCGCTACTCCGTGCTGCCGGGGCCCGCCAGCGTACGTACCCGAGACAGCCCGAACAACTCTTTTTATTCCTTCTGATATTTTACTATTATTCTACAGAATTCATTAAATATAAGCGCTTTAATTTTTATAATAGATATGTATAAGTAATCAACCAAATTATTACGAATTAATAACAATTTTAATATGAAATTTAATTTTAGACAAAAGATATTTTTTCTTTTTAACTTACCTATGTTACTAAACTATTTCCTATCTGTCCATTCACTACTTTTCACTGTTAGAAGAAAAAAATATATATGGGATTGAACCCACAACCAGTCCCGTCTACAATCAATACCTCCCACTACGACACTTCAACATACAAATTACATATATTTAATATCCAAAAAAAAACAATGTATATATATATTTTTAAATTTTAATCTATGCACATAATTATATTGACTTTTTTAAAAATTCATATTTAATCTAGTCATTAATAGAAATGTTATCTTCTTCCCGTTCATCGATTGACTTGAAATCGGTTATACGCCTTTAGTTACTAACAAGACAATTATATAAAATCAATAGCATTACAATATGAGAATGGCCTCCTTTATATTGCTTTTAAACGCCTTGTTATTGGTATTTAGTTAAAGCTTTAGTTAGTGGTATTTTATTTTCTTCCAGTTGCCTTGTACTTGGAACCCCATTGTTTATTAAATTCACTTATGGTGTTAATATTTACTATGCTTTTTATAACAAACAGCTTCATGATGTACCTAGCATACCAAAGTGGTCAGAGACAACCTAGTGTCTAGACACTCTGTAGTTTACTTTCCGTGAGAAATTAAGACATTGTGTATTAAATGGCTACCTTAATACTTGCCTGAAATGAAAATAAATAATTCTCCCGATTGGGATTCGAATCCACAAGCAATCGTTAACATCGGCGGCGCTTATCCAGGAGTACGTGGAGTTCGCCAACGAGCTGGACGGCACCATCACGGTCCGGCGGCCGCTGGACTACGAGACGCTGCGCTCGTTCACGGTGCGCCTGCGCGCCGCCGACGCGGGCGCGCCGCCGCGCCACAGCGACACCACGCTCACCGTGGACGTGGAGGACGCCGACGACCAGAACCCGCGCTTCAGCCACGACCACTACACCGTGCTGGTCGGCGACGGGCTGCAGGAGGTACCCGCTTCGTCTGTGTGCGGCGGAAAATACTCACATCAAATGACACGTGGCTTGCCTTTAATCATTTTAGCAAAATGTTTCATGTATATAATACTGTGGGAATTACCACAAAAATAACTATTTTAAATTTGCGACCAAGGAAAATACACATTTAAATGGCTTTCAAATAAATTTAAATAATTATTTACAAAGTTGAACACGCATACACTTGCGATTGATATATATAAGGCTAAAACAATTGTTTTTTCCTTTACTCATTAAATGATTTTTTTCAAAACCATATAATATAAGTGGTGGTCGGTCAGTCAAATACTGACTGACGTGAAATATATACATAATTAGTAACAAAAAAGATTTATTAAATGAAAAAAGTACATTTTGATACTAAATTTTTTCAAATTGAGATAGAAGTGTCATTTTTGTTTTGCTTTAAGCGCCGACCGCGTTGGCAGTATCTTTTTTTAATCTAGTTGACAATTAATTTTATAAGATTCGGACGAGATTAAAATGTAAATACAGAAAACTCACCTAAAGCAGGGCTCCGTGCTGCACCCGTCGCCGGGCCCGCTGCACGCGGCGGACCAGGACGCCGGCATCGCGGCGCCGGTGCGCTACAGCGCGGGCGGCGCGGCGGCGGCGCTCGTGCGCCTGCGCGCCGACTCGGGCGAGCTGCGCGCCACCGCCGCGCTGCTGCAGGCGCCCGTCTTCGACTACACCCTTGTTATCAAGGTCGGACCTATAGCGCATCCCGAATAGTGTTACTAGTATACGAGTAATTTGAATAGTTGTATTTATTTATTAAAAATATTTATATATTTTGCTACTTTTAACGAGATTTATTTTTTAAATTGTTTTAGTAATTGCAAATATTATTCAAATTTTCAATAAAATATATATTCGTACACTATGAAAAAGAGATTGTGGCGTAGCGAGACATCGTCTGATTATAAACACGATCGGTTGTGAGTTCGTCTTGACACTATGTACTTCCTGTCTACCCAGCTATGCGGGATAAAACAATAACATACTACTAAGATAAAATAAAATGTTTAACGTATCACGTACAGGCGACGCAAGTGGACAACCCCGACCGCTACGCGCTCGCGACGCTGGCACTGCGCCGGCCGGCGCGCGACGCGCCCCCCGCGCCCCCCGCCGGCGCCGAGGTGACGACTGCGGGGGGCGCGGCGGGCGCGGCGGCGGAGGGCGCGGGGGTGCGCTTCTCGCGGCGTTCGTTCGCGACGCGCGTGGCGGAGGACGCGGCGCCCGGCACCGTGCTGCTGTCGCTTACGACTAACGCGCCCGCGGATAAGGTGCGCATTGATGTGTTAGTGTAGTACTGTCGTATACGCGAGGCTGGATCATTGTAAATTTATAAAGTTTTGTATAGGAAAAATAAAATATATAAAGACGGAATGGAAATAGATGAATTCCTACAAATTCTAAATTAATAGAGTAAGAATTCCAATGAGAAGAGTGGTTATATTTGAAATATTCTTATTATTTCTTGGCTCCGGTGAAACAAAGCGCGACGTTGAATTCACCTTTCAGTGCGCGATGTCTCGAATTTGGGCGGAAAGCAGACAATGGTGTCACCATTGTTTTGACACTAGGTTGTTCCGACCTACCTAATAAATAAGTATATGTACGTATTTAGTAAATTTAAATAGTGTATTTTGACGTAACCCGTCGCAGCCGCTCCAGTACTACGTGTCGGAGCGCGGCTTCCTGCAGCAGTTCGCCGTCAGCGGCGCCGGCGACGTGCTGCTGCGGCGCGCGCTGCCGCGGGGCGCCGCCGCGCCGCCGCGCTACTGCTACCAGGTCATGGCCACCGACGGGCTCACGGTACCTGCCGCCTCAGTACTCGCCACTTGGCGCCGACTTCGAAACACGCTATAGAGCACAAAGTTTGAAAATATAATCGTTCCCCAAACGGGAATCGTACCCGCAACCAATTCCGCTTACGGTCAGGCCCAGTTGTAAAATCACAATCGATGGAGAAATGTTACATGTAACATTTACTAATAAAAGTGACAATGTGTGCTCGCGCGTACAGAACGACACGGCGTCCATAGACATCGCGGTGCAGCACGTCAACGAGTGGGAGCCGCGCTTCAAGCACGCGCACTACGAGTTCCTGCTGCACGCCAACGACACGCCGCGCGCCGACACGCTGCACGTCGGCACGCTGCACGTGTACGACGGGGACGACGAGGACAACGTCACGCTGCACCTGTCCGGGCCGGACGCCAGGTGAGTGCGCGTGGAGGAGGAGGGAACAGGAAGTGGCCGTACTCCGCTCTCCGTGTTACGTGGCGTTACGTGCTTAGTGCTTCACGTATTGAGTGGCGGAACTCAACGCCGCGCTTTGTCTTATCACAAATTAGTTACAATGAAAATAGAACCTACCGCGTTTTTTGCTACTTATCTAAATATCAAATTTAGAAATTTCTTACCATTCTTTCATCACTCATTCTCTCAACGTGACACAGTTATACTGACAATAGAATTTGATTCAATGATGTAGTATGTATGTATGTATTCCAGGCTGTTGTCGGTAAACTCCGCGGGCGAGGTGTACGTGTCGGCGGCGGCGCTCAACGCCACGGAGCTGCACGTGGTGGCCACCGCAGTGGACTCTGGGACGCCGCCACGACAGGTATTTGCCAATCTTTTTCATTACTGTAAGATATTCTTGCAATGCTATTTATATTTACTTATTGAATTGATTGATGTGTGCACGTGTGTCCGGTGTCCATAACTTCAAGCTTCAGAGGCGCTCATTATTGTGCTCTCTGATTGCTCTGCTTTGTGAGATAAAGCATAAAGATGTTTTTTTGTCTTTTAATATTTATTTTGTTTTTGAAACTAGTTTGTTTGTGAGTTGAGTTCGTGTTTTAAAACTGATACAAAAGTTACTAAGGATTACTTTACTATTTTGAATGTGTTCTATTTACCACACTAAGGGTTTGGAAACAACTTTTGATAGAACGTATAAAAATTTGAATGCCGCGGGACTTGTTTGTGTTAAATGAATGCCCAAGAACTTAGCGGCAGTGTTCAGTTACGCATTCCCACTGTTCCACGCGGCCGCAGACGTCGGTGCCGGTGGTGGTGCGCGTGCGGGCGGCGAGCGCGCGCGGCGCCGCGGCGGGCGCGGGCGGCGCGCCCTTGCTGCTCGCGGCGTTCAGCTGCGCGCTCGCGGTGCTGGCGGTGCTGGTCGCCACGCTGCTGCTGCACTTGTGCAGATTGAAGTATGCTACTAATACCTACTAATTATGATGTGTTTAAGATGTTACAATATCAATCCATAAATATTTTTTTGTTACATCTATTTCCCAATATCATCATCACTGTTAAATCAAAGCTTTTCCTGTTTACGTAAATGAGAGGCCTTCGTAGCGCAATGGCACGTCGTCTGACTCTAAGGGCCACTAATCGTGGGTTCGACTCTCCCTTGAAGGGGATTATTCAGTTATATTTGTTTGCTGGTCTGGGAAGAGCGTGATATTTAACTTCAGGACAGAGTTGACGCTTGTCTCTGCCTCCCATGCAATACGGAATCTGCTACGACAACTGTATCCACGAGTTCAATTGTTTTTAATATAAATATGTAAAAATTGTACAAAGATATAAGGTGTTTTATACCTTGGAATGTGGTATTTTTGGATTCCTTGATCTGGGATTCATACACCTTCTTACATCAGTTATCTGCTAGTGAAAGTGACGTCACAATTGGCCCAACCGCTACAGATATTAGCGGAAACAAACAGACAGACAGATAGGCCAAAGTTGCAAGAAGATATATATAAATGCAAAGGTCACTCACTCACTCATGTTCACGAAGTCTTAGCAACTATACGTGCTAGAAGTTTCAAATTTTGTATGAAGGTTGTCTTTACAACTTGGTGGTCGCTAAGACAGGATATGTAAAATGCGACCCCTGAATGATACTTTTTGGGGGTTGAAAATTGGTGGGGGTTGAAACATCTTTACTACAAATTCTAGGACTGTAAAATTTTTGTGTTAGTTTTTATTAAACGTAGAGAATGATCACTAAGACGTTCCATACTTTAGAACTTGGTGGTCGCTAAGACAGGATATGTAAAATGCGACCCCTGAATGATACTTTTTGGGGGTTGAAAATTGGTAGGGGTTTAAACATCTTTACTACAAATTCTGTGACTGTAGTCCTTCAAATTTCCTTGTTAGTTTTTTTTACATCTAGAGAATGATCACTAAAACGGGACATTGCAAAATTCCACCCCTATGTGGTTGGTTTGTACGAGAATTTATTACAAAGGTGGTTTTTTTTCAATGTCTAACCGTCACGTAGTCTGTGTGGTTTTAATGGATTTGATTAATAAGGCGCTATTTCGTGGTCGAGGGAATATTAAAATTTAATATTCAACATACTTTAATAAACCAAATTGATGAAATTCTATATATTTGACGTGTGGGCCATGATGATGACATCATGTGTGTGGACGAGTAAAATCACATGTGGACCGTGATGTCATGTGTGGACGAGTAAAATCACATGTGGACCGTGATGTCATGTGTGGACGAGTAAAATCACATGTGGACCATGATGTCATGTGTGGACGAGTAAAATCACATGTGGACCATGATGTCATGTGTGGATGAGTGAAATGACATGTGGACCATGATGTCATGTGTGGATGAAAATAATCACAATAACATTTAGTGGTCTACATGTTGGTTTCACATATGGAAGAGAAATCACAAGTAGGCCATGATATTTTTTGTCGATGAGTGAACTCATACGCGGAGCAGCGTGTCGTACGTGGATGTATGAAATCATGTGAAATTTGTGGTTAGAATGTGTTCGTCAATTCGGTGAGATTCTGATGGTTAAACCTTCACAACCTCACCCTGTCAAAAGATAACTCTGGCAACTCATGTGTACATACCACAGAAATCTTACTAAAACCATAACTTTTTTAAATGTCACAAATTTATTGCGCAGACGAAGTCGCGGGCTAAAGATATTTTTTTAGCTTCATCCTTTTATCCCGCATAGCGAAGGTATACAGAAAATACCTAGTGTCCAGACACTCTGTATTTCGCTTTCCACCGAATTTGAGATATTGCGCATTGAGTGAGTGAGTTCAAAAATATAACATACGGAAAAAAAGATAAATATCTATACAAATACTTCATAATTATCAACAATAATTCGTCTCGCAATGTTAATATTAAAAATATACGACAAAGTGCGACGTTTAGTTTCGCCTCTTAACACACTAACTCTCGATATCAACAATTTTAGACGACGAAGTGTCTTGACACTAGGCTGTTTCTGTCCATACTATGTGGGATAGTGTTGTTTTTTTTTAACATTTTAAATAATTCTACTGAAAAAGTAAATAATGAATAAGATATAATTAATATGTAAAGCATAGTGACCTATTTCAATATGTTTCTGATGTTTGAATCATATTGTTCCCAATTAATACCGCGAACGTATTCTCCTCCCTCGACGCTGGCAGGAAAGCCTCTTGGCGGGTCTTGTCTTTAGGACTCCTGTGTGCAAATAAATACTTAGATGTATTTATTGAAAAGCAACAGGTAATTAAGGTAAATAATAAACATATAAGATAGGTTATTGAGGATGCTCAAAATAAACCACAAATTGTTTCTCTGAAAATACAAAGAAACGACATTTCAAGTTCACTAATATCGCCTCCTCTATTATATCTCTTTATTTTCTTACAAAATCAAAGTTCATAATAATCTAAACATTCTCTGTCATTCAACTGACTTTCAGCCACAGATTATACAGCACATTTGGAATAATGAATTGTCATTTCATTACAAACATATTAAAACGGTAAACTCACTAAACTTGAACTAAATACACTCACTTTTAATATATTTTAAAAACATAAATAACTGTAATGAATGAGAACCAAATGAGCCCGGTCGCGTGCCATGGTGGGACAATCTGACTGTAAACGCGGTCGATTGCGGGTTCGAATACCACTCGGGGGAATGGTTATATTCACATTATTATCATTTCCTCGTTCAGGCAATTCTCAGCGCGGCGTTGAGTTCCGCTACTCAACATTGAATCGAACACACAATAATTACTCCTCCGAGTGGAGATCAAACCCACAACCGATGACGCTTACAATCAGACTACATCTATTTTTCTATACGTACAAATCGATTATTATAATATTCCAAACATACATTCAAATCTCAATTATTTGTATCGCTTTCCCTGTTGTGACAATTCACAACATTACTGTAACTGTTTCGTGCAGACGCAAGCGCCGAGTAAAAGACAAGAGCGCCGTGAGCCCTCTCCCGGAGAAGAGCGTGGCCGGTGGAGTCGCCGGGGGCTCTCTGCAGAGCGTCTCCGCCGGAGCCAGCAGCATACTGGCGGCGTCCACTTCCAGCCTGGAGCGGGCCCCGGCCGCCGCCGCCACCAGCAGCACCGGCGCCAGCTCCGGCGCCGACGCGGCCGACAGTAAGTAGAGTAGTGCGCCACGGGCGAGGCGGCCCACTATGTCGGGTGCGGGTTCGATCCCGCTCGCCGGCTCGTGGCGATCGTGATTCGAGATTGCTTTGTACTGCCCGCCCCGTGTCTCGACACCGGGCGGGCTCGTGTCGCGTGTGCTAACGGAGTGGGCGCCGCAGAGGGCGCGCTGAGCGACCACCTGGCGGGCGGCGCGGCGGGCGCGGGGCGCTCCGGCGTGGCCTGGCCCTCCAACACCATCCCCGCGCGCCTCAAGCGCCTCAGCTGGGACGACGCGCAGGTACGGCCTCCGCCCCTGTCCGTTATTTCTCGTCTCGAAGTCGCTTGTGAAATATTAAAATCGTTTTGTTCTGCAATGTCTCTGCGCAGATAAACGAGGAGCGCCGCGACGTAGCGGAGGCGACCAACGCGACCGTGGCGGAGCATATGAACCTCACCGTGTACTTCTGAGACGCGGTCGGAGGAAGTCACCGAGCTGGGCGGTAGTGGTTTACACGGAAATGGACCATGTCGAGTCGTTTCTGAAGTGGTTTTTGACTAATTAAGACTAACGTAATATATTTAAAAAAAAACATGAAGATGGAAAGAAAGCAATGTTAATAATAAAAAGCGATCAGTTTAATATTTGTAAATTATAATTTGGTAACGTGACTTGATTCGTTGACTAAATAAACTGATACACGGAAAGACATTTTACGATATATTTTATTATAAAATATTTAAACATTTTTGCGACTGCCAAGAGTGTCTCACTGATAATATTTATTTAATTCAAACTTAACTTTCACAAGTGTACGGACCACAGACCTCGTTGTACATAGAGTGGGCGAGCCTGCCGGAGATATGTCTCGACAAAAACAATTAGCCAATCTATCTGTCTCTTTTTGTCATATGTGATTAGAAAAGGATAAGCGTAGGTGTTATTTTCTTTTACTATATATTAGACACTCACAGGTCTCTATTGCTTTGTAACTCTATGTACAATATTAACAGGTCTATGGTCTGTTATTACCAGCAAGTTTAACTTATATATATATGAAATAACTCAAATATTTATATAAAAATCGCATTATGTTGTTAGCTCTACGACATTTTCTGAGTGACGCGTCACTCAACTCTGTATATTTGCTTCCATTGTAAATTATTTCCCGCTGAAGTAAACAAAGCGTTGTGAACTGTATACTATTTAGTATTAAAAAAAAACCTACAAGTAATACTTAGAAATTAAAAAAAAATATGACCAATGTTGTACATAATTGTAATTTAATTGTATTAATTAATAGCTGAATAAGGTTTTTTATGTTTATACTGAGTATAAGAAATGTATTAAATTCGTGTATAAATTATAATTGCAGTGGTATTGTTATTGTTATGTTGAAAATTATATAGATTTTTAAATGACATAATTCAGATTAAAATAAAAAAAATAACCTTTTTTTTATAAATACAGCTCATCCTTACTGAGTGCAATAAATTGCAAAGAAATTATTACCGTATGTTATTAATATTATATATTGAATAAACGCCGTGGACGTCCGTCTGTGCGCACACCTCACTGGTACACTGGTAGTGTCGTTTGCAAAGCGTCTCTGTTCTCAGATCGCCTCGAGCTTTGCCGCTCTGTGTTCGCTTTCTCTCAAGATACGTCTTTGAACTAAAATACAATCGCTTGGCAAATGTTATTATTTGAATAATTAAAAAAAAAACGGTTTCAATGAGTGTGATGACGTCACAGCGTAGTAGTTAGGATAAAAACTTTTATATCTAAAATATTTTCATTTCCCCGCTCTGATATATATAGATAAAGTGCGGCGTTGAGTTCCACCGCTCGACACGCAATGTATCGAATTGGGTGGAGAGCGAAGTGGGAGATGTCTCGACGCCAGGTCATTTCTGTTGACTGCTGTGCTGGGATAAGAGCGTGCTACTAAATAAATCCATTTACTTCGTTAAAAACTGAATTACACTTTCGTTTCCAATATTATTAGGATGACATGGCTAATGATATTTCCTGTAAAAAAATACGCAAAAATAGTCTCAGAGAGGCACCACCATAGAGTAAAAGAGCCACAGATATGGTTACGAGTGCGGGCGTCCGACAAATAGAAGAGGGAAGATAAAATATCTATACATCTATGTCTAATTACATATGAGAAAAAGAGAGACTGATATAGCGTTCCTCTTGGCTCGCCAACTCTATGAGAACCACTGGTTGAAGTAATATCGAAGGCGAATATTGAAGACATATTATAAAGGAATTGAATTAAATAAAAGAAAATAAACGATACTTCCAAATGAACCACATACAAATGTGTATCTACGACCCGCCATGGCACTGGGCGTAAACAAACGCCCGGGGCGGTGCAGTTCCCAGACGGTGCTAGCTCGAGGGACCCTTTTTACAAATAGTACGAAAGAAAGCCAGTAATTATTTGTTTTTACGCATTTGTGTTAGAGAAAATAAAATAGTGAAATATATATATATATATATATATATATATATATATATATATATATATATCAAATTAAAAGTGGTGGTAGCCGTCAGTTCGCTCCCCAGTTCCCAGTGAGTGCCTAACACGCGGAGTCGACAGGCGTGTGCAACGAATTACTTAGCCGGTTGTAAAAGTTGGAATTTTATATACGAGAGAGCTGCGTTCTTGCTTGCGTTGAAAAAGGTTAGTTTCTTTTTTAATTAATGTTTATATTGTTAATAATATTGTTAATATCGAGTGAGAGGAATTTACGGGGGTATTACGAACGGCGATTTTTTTTTTTAATTTTAACTAGAGCAGTGAAATGCAATGCAATTGAATTGTAACACTTAGTGTATTATATCATCTAACTAGATTAGATAGATTATTGACGGCGGTGTGATTATTATATTTAAATTATTTTCGCTTCCTCGCTCTGGTAAAGACAAAGTGCGGCGTTGAGTTCCACCACTCAACACGCAATGTCTCGAATTCGGTGAAAGGCTAAGTACAGGGTGTCCTGACACTAGGTTCATTCTGTCTACCCTGCTACCCTACTATGCGGGATAAAGACGTGATGCTAAAAAAAGAACAAAAAAAAACCAAACTAGAATCTTAGGTACATAATTCCCACACAATTTTTGTGTTTCTTTTATTTGTGTTTCCATTATTGTGTTATTCATTAAAGCGAATATGGTTTTTTTCTCTATAAAAAGACATCATGGTATAATTACGGTATGCATGACCATACATTCGACGGTGGTGGGTACGATTCCCACTGAAGACATTAATTATAATTTATAATATTTTTATATATTCTATAGAATAACATAAGTTCCGTTATCTAACTAAAATATTTTAATAAACGAAAAGTAAAGCAAAGAAATTACGGTCAAAAATAAAAATTATCAATTTTATAATTATATTGAGGCCGGTCGTGGCGTAGTGGGACAGCGTCTAGCTGTATCTATAATCGGTTGTGGGTTCGATTTCCATTCGGGGAAGTCATTATATTTATATTATCTTCACTTCCTCGCTCTGGTAAGACAATGTCTCGAATTCGGTGGAAAGCGAAGTACGGTGTGTCTTGATACTAGATACTTTCTGTCTACCCAGCTGTGTGACGATCTGCAATATAAGCATTTTTAAAATATCTAGAAAATAAATAGAATTATGGTAAATAACACATTATCGGAAGCGACATCCTGTACCGTCATCCTGGGGAAGGCCCGCCGGCGCAAACGAAAGAAATCGTTCTGCTTATACTTGTGTACGTTCGGCGACTCGCTTTCACTCCGTTACACAACCAACGTACGTTAGCCGTGACCCCGGCCCGCTGTTCACACAAACACTGTAATGCCTCCTTGCTTGACGACTTTTTTTTTTAATTTCGATTTTTAGTGACTTAGTCAAAGATAGAGTAGTGTTATTCCTATTTCAATATAGTGATAGATGTATTTTTGTCCTATTTGTATAATAAAGATATTAGTTAGTAAAATAAAACTAGGGAATAGGGAATTAGAGTAGAAGTAACTAGAGGAGATAATACGAACATGATTTTTTATATATATTATTTTTTCTTTTTTTTTTTTTTAACTCGTAGAAAGGTTACATATATACTGTTATATAAAAACACAGATATGTATATATATATATATATATATATATATATATATATATATATATATATATATATATATACTAAGTTATTTAACGCATAACTTCAAAACCAGTATGTAAAATAGAAAGTTATCATTTATAAGGAAAAGTTTACTTTATACTGGCGTTAACCTTTAACCTGTCCCGGCGGTGACGTTAGACTATAGTTTAAATCGAAAATATTTTTCTTTCCCCACACTAGATAAACAAAGGACAGCGTTTAGCTCCGCTATGCTAAGATCATTGTTTGGGCAGAAAGTTAAGATGAGAGTTATTGTGGTATGCAAAAATAACAAAATATTAAAACAATTAAACGGTGTCAACTTTCATTTGCATAAAAAAAATAATGAATCATTATTTATGTATACAATATTAAGAGGTACTTGGTATACACAGTTGTTACATAACGCTTAGATCCGCAAAGCCACCGCCAGTGGGCAGTGATGTGACGTCAGACGTGCCCCGGGTTTGAATGAGTTACTATTATGAAAGAGCCACAGCTGAATGAGTGTCCAAGTGGTACAAGAACATCGCATTGTTTCTGTAGTTATCGTATCCGTGTGCAAATTTTAAAATTACCATTAATATGACGTAAGTATATAAATATATATTTTTTTAGCTTCACGCTATTATGTATACAATGTTTCAAAGCGGAATACGGAGTGTCTTGACACTAGGTACTTTCTGTCTACCCTGCTAAGCGGGATAAACAAAAAGCTGCGTCTTTTAAAAAATTTCTGTGTGCTAATTTAAACAATTAAGCCATACGGCTTTTGTACTTCTAACGTTTCGCATAGCAGAGTAGACAGGAAAGTAATTAAGAGTCAAGACTCTCCGTACTACGCTTTACGCCAAATTCGTGTTATTGTGTGTTGAGTGCTTTGTCAGAACGAGGAAATTCACGGGTGGGAATTGAACCCGCTACTAATTACGTTTAAAATCAGACGCTGTTCCACTGAGCCACGACCGAACAGTTTTTTTAAATAGAAAAAGAAGGTAAACGAGCAGAATGGAAAAAACAAAAACAAAAAGGATGGGTGGGAATTGGGAAAGCTGGCTTACAGGACACCGAACTGGAACACAGCGTCAGATTTGGCGGATCGTTTTTATCATGATAGTGGTCACAAGGCAGTCGGAGGAACCGACCTCCTACCACCCTCCTCCTACCACCCTCTTATAAGACGCAAAAAAAAGGGAATTGTATTATAATCTGTCTCCTCACAGGGATACTTTTTGCCTTATTATGCAGTAGATCAAAAGACTAACTTTGCTAAATCCTTTTGTACTGTACAAATCAGACATGATAACATCTAATTACTATAACACCTGATATAATGTTAATTTGGTAAGGAATTCAATAGAGGTATAGTGATATTATAATTCCGATACTTTGAGTGAACTGTCTGGGTTGAACAGATAATTATTGCATTTGTACTGGCTAGTAGCGACACTTGAATACGTCTCTATAAAGGAAAAGTGGAAAATAGCGTATTATATCAATAAGTACTCGTGTGTTTTTTATTTACTTACTTACTCTAAACGATAATCTAATTACTATTTACTCTTTGACACAAAAACTGTTACATGGATTTGTATGAAACTGCAGTTATTTACATCATCAGAAAAATTGTATAATTATTTTAATTTCTTCATAATATAACGATAAATATCAAGTACCAAGATATTTTTAAAGAACACATCAGACGACGAAGCCACGAGCGGTATCTAGTTTTATACTAGAAATATATAGATATATATAGTATAAATACATATAAATGTGTTTATATTTGAATAACAGTGTTTTCAAACATATTTTAAGCCCGCATCTTTATATGACACAAATCGCAATAATGCAGCGACATTTTTCCAATTTCGCTCTTGTAAGACTAAGCGCAGCGTTGAATGCAATGTCGAAAAACAACCAATACAACACGCAATGTCTAAAATTCGAGCAAATATCGGAGAACAAAGTGTCTTGACACTACGTTTTTCCTGACTAGCCTGCTAAAAAATACTCGTATTTATTTTTTATTTTATTGTTTATGTACTATGTAGGTTTTTTTGGGTAGAAAGTACCTAGTGTCAAGACACTCCGTACCTCCATACTTTCCACCGAATTCAAGAAAATGCGTGTTGAGTGGTGGAACTCAACGCCGCACTTTGTCTTTACCAGAGCGTGTTAAAAATAACTAAAATATAATCTCTAACAAGTGTGATATGTAATTCTAGATGTCGCTTTCAATAATTGGAATAGCTCTGCTATTGGGCACCGTGAATTCTGAAAACTCAAGTCTACCTGAAATACCAGAAGATAGCTGCGCTCCTCTAGACATAGGACCTTGGAGCTTGGCGCTGGAGGACTGGGCAGTGGCCACCACGCCAGGGCGACATGGTGAGGACATATATTTTTTCAGCTTTACGCTTTTTCCCGTATAGCAGCGTAGGCAGAGAGAATCTAGTGCGTGTTTTGTTTTATTTTTTAATGCAATTCAAAGTAGTTTTTTAACTTAGAGCGGAGAAATAAAAATTACAATTCTACTAAAATCGACCTCGCAGCTATTCGCGTTTACAGTTGGACGCTGTCCCACTGGTTATCGTGTTTCTGTAAAGAATATTGTAGCGAACACGTTAGAAGTACAAAAGCCGTATGGCTTAATTGTTTAAACTAGCCCTCAGAAATTTTTCAAAAGGAGCAGCGTGAAATCCTGCAACTGTTATTTTTTAATATTATTCTTATCATATGTGGTTTCACAATTTTATTTACGAAAAATACTATATTATACGTGTTTGTTGTAAGTTCAACTTCACGCTTTTATCCCGCTTAGCAGGGTAGACAGAAAGTACCTAGTGTCAAGACACTCCGTATTCCGCTTTGAAACATTGTGTGTAGTGTGACGAAAGTCTACACTGCGTTTTGTCTTACCAGAGCGATAAATAAAGGTATTTTATACATATAATCATACCCCGGAGTGGGAATCGGGAATCGAACCCTCTACTGAAGGTGTTTACAGTAAGACGCTGACCCACTGTGCCACGACCGCACTAAATCTAATAGGCATACGGTAAATATCTATAGAACATGTATTTTATACTCGAGTTCTCTTATACTTCAATTAATTACAAATTATTCAATTTAAAAAGAAACAATTTTTTCAATTCCAGGCAGAATCATGGTCCTACCGCCATCCAAAGGCTACTACGTAACCGAGCGGATAGACACTCCCTATCTGTCCCCTCCCCCTCCGCCTCCTGTACCCCACTTCACCCCCATGCATTACAGCCAAATTAATAAAACCCATACTCTAAATCCGGACCAGAAAATCTCGAAGTTAGGTTTAGCACCAAATCAAGGTTCAAAACCAAGTAAACCAGTTAATCAGAACGAAAAGCTATCTTTGAACTCTCAGGAGATGGCTTCCGGGAACCAAGGCCGTATCTCTCAATATCCAGGGCATATACATCCAGGGTACGCTAACGTGAACTCCGCCCAGGGTTACAAGGAATGGGAGACGTACACTCCACCGGGAGTGAGCAAGATCGTGAATCGACCTCCCAAGCCTCATCAGGACAAATACAAGCCCAGCTACGTAAGAAGTTCTATTTAATAATGCTTTGAAATAAATTACTGTCCTTTTAAAGCAATTATTGTATAAATCGAGACACTGCGTGTTGAGTGGCGGAACTGAAAACTGCAAACCATTCAATGTACTAAAGTATTTTTTTATTATAAAATAAATCCCAACAATTCTAAATTTGCCATATAATAATTCCCTCGAATAGGGATTTAATAATCTAAAATCAGACACTGATCCAATAGATCAAATCAGTGTAGTACATAAAGGTTATAGCCGTTTATATATATATATATATATATATATATATATATATATATATATCTCTTAAAACATCTGCTTTTTAGAATAAAGTGTCATATTTTTGGCCAATTTGCACATTTCTTAATATAAATGGAATACTTTCGACCTATTTGAAACATTTTTAATAACATCTTCCATGAAATTGCTTATAACAATCATTTTTTTTCGATTATTATAAGCAAGGGTGAAACAAACAAAAAAATACTTTTTTTTTTATTATTAGTATAGATTTTTACTTGGTATACCTAACCCTAATCCAAAACTCTACAGCCAAGTCCGTCACGCCCAGTGGACCGAGTGGACGAGCCCGCCTCGCCACAGAAGCAAGTATCGGAAACTGATTTGTACTTGCTGGGTGCCATCGAGAAGTTGGTGTACCGCGTGGACCTCATGGAGAAGCGGCTGAGGAAGATGGAGGAGAACGTGCACTACCTGGTGGCTGGGGCTGAGGCCAAGCCTGGTGAGATATTCTTTTGGGATTGTTTTTGTTATGGAAAAATATTTTTCTGTATATATTATTTGTTTTTTTTTTCCATTTTAATAGCTTAATAAATTAATAATATAAGTAAATTTAATTTATTGTTTTTAAAGTAAAAAATGAATAAAGTTATTAAAGATAGAGTAAACATAAGATAGATTTAGCTTGACGCCCCCTGAACTGGCGGCGCCCGTGTGCCTTGCACACCCTGCACTATAGATTAACAGCCCCTGATGAGTAGGTAGTTCGATACGATATGACAAAACATATTTTACTATATTTAAATTGTTATTCCACACTTAAGATACCAAAATACTATTGAAAAAACGTATAAAAATTTGAACGCAGCAGGATTCGAACCCGCGCCTCTTGGATACCGTCCAAGCGCTCTGACCGCGTGCGCCATGCGTTCTACTACTAGCTGCGTTGAAATTCTTATACGTTTTGTTACAACTTATTTATGTTGCTAGCATCTCTGTAGAGAGATTTTTACAAATTTCTACTACTTAAAGATTATTAACAAATAATCGTTTAACAAGAGAGATTGCTATTTTATTTTAATATTTACTATTTTTAAAGTGTTATTTTACACTTGGGATTAGAAAAAATAAAGAATGTGAAAAGAAATTAATGTCAAAAATGATAAAATATGTTTGGTACGATGGATTGATTGGTTTGTGCTCTACTGGCACGTCGGCAGCGCCATAGTCTGAGAATTGGACTAGACTCAGATATAGTGGATAGACCCACATCTGCTTAAGTCCACGCTACACTACTGTTAGTACTTCTAGCGTGAGCTCCTCTAAACAGATCCAGTAGATTGCACGACTAGAAATATGTAATAATAAATACCTGAGAAGAACCTTTAAATGCCAAAAATTGAAAATTTATTATTTTTTATTACTTACTATCACTATGATACCTTTGAAAATAGACTTTAATTATAATTTCACCCCCAATGCGGGATGAAAGCGTGAAGCTAAAAAAGAAGGAGAGTCACCATTGTCCCTTGTGGCCACAGAGCCGTGTGCCGACAACTTCACGCGCGTGGGCGGCGCGTGCTACTGGTGGGCGGCGCGCGCGGGGCAGGGCGCCGACTGGAAGGGCGCCTCGCTGGCGTGTCGGCGGCGCGGCGCCGCGCTGCTGGAGCTGGGCGGCGCCGCGCAAGCGCGCGCGCTCTACAGCACGCTGCTGAGCGACGACAGCCTCAAAGGTCCCCTTGCTCGTATATATTATACTATTAGTGATTTAATAACAGTGATTAATAACAGTGATTTAATAAAGAGATTAGATTCACTTAAAACATTCACTCTTCTTACCTGAACAAAAACAACAATATCAAAAATAAACATATATATTTTAACACCCAACAGGCAATTTTTTTTTTTTTTTTTTTTTTTTTTTTTTTTTTTTTTTTTTTTTTTTTTTTTTTTTTTTTTTTTTTTTTTTTTTTTTTTTTTTTTTTTTTTTTTTTTTTTTTTTTTTTTTTTTTTTTTTTTTTTTTTTTTTTTTTTTTTTTTTTTTTTTTTTTTTTTTTTTTTTTTTTTTTTTTTTTTTTTTTTTTTTTTTTTTTTTTTTTTTTTTTTTTTTTTTTTTTTTTTTTTTTTTTTT
Organism: Dryadula phaetusa; assembly: GCA_032432895.1. Lineage (NCBI taxonomy): Eukaryota > Metazoa > Arthropoda > Insecta > Lepidoptera > Nymphalidae > Dryadula > Dryadula phaetusa. Next base: position 243,650 of record JAOYRS010000005.1, read on the forward strand.
TTTTTTTTTTTTTTTTTTTGGACTTCTGGACGGGCGGTCTCAACCCCGGCTTACTTTGGATCTGGTCGCATTCCGCGCGCCCCGTCGAGACCCCGAACACCTCCGTGAACACCTCCGGCACCCCCTCGGACGCCTCCAACACCCCCAGCCCCTCCAGTATCCTCGGGGAAGGTAGATGTCTAGCGCTGGTCCTGGACCCAGCTCGCAACACCTACACGTTCCGAGGCAGAGACTGCTCCATACAGCATTACTATATTTGCCAAAAGGAAGACGACAAACAGACCTTGAGCAACGAAATTGAACGCATTTCCAGACAAATGAGAGAGACGCGGAGACCGAAGCTGCTTTGGGGAGATTGAGCAAGCGGTTGGTTACAACTGGTCTACGGTTGCTGTGTACGAGCTATTTAATTAATTTAATAATTAATATTAATTGGAAACAAAATGTGAGCCTTGCTTTAAAAACACTGTACATCATATTGCAATGCAATAAAGTATGAATTTGATCGTTTTTAAATTTATCTACCTTTTTGTTAAAAAAACTCAATTTATTATTAAAAGAAACTCAATTTATTATTTAAAAACATTTTATTTATTATACAATAAAAAAATCAATACAAAAGACCACCGCTGTAAATGCGGTTGGTTGCGGGTTCGACTCCCGATTCAGCGAATGATTACATTTAAAATTTGTTTTCTTATCTCTACTCTAGCAGACAAAGCGCGGCGTTGAGTTCACCACTAAGCACGCAATGTCTCGATTTCGGACGAGCAGCAGTCCACGGAGTGACATCTTGACACGAGGCTGTCTATCCCTACCCCGCTACTACCCCGCTGTGCGGGACAGAGGCGGTTATAAAATATACACATGTCCAACAATGATGAAATGAAACTACATCAGTATGATAAATCCTTATAATTGTACAATATTTACAATGTTGAGTTTCACCACAACGGAATACCTTAAAATAAACATTTCAAAACATTCCGCAACACAAAACGCGACGGTCGTGGGTTCGACGCCCGTCCGGGACGACCACAAACGGTTCACACCAGTGTCCGCGGTGCACGAGAGTACTGCCGGGTGGAAGACTATTTACAAGAACAGTAATAAATTTCCAAACAATACCGCCCACACAACTGTCGACTCGATATCACAATACTACCGGAAATCCGAGACACTCGCCCCTCGCATACATTCCGCGTACATTCTTCCAAACTCAGTCGCGCACGAAGCACGGCGCTTGGCGCAGGAAAAGTAGAAAATGGCGTGAACAATAACAATTGTTAATATTTCGGCCGAATTGCAGCGAAAGGCACAACAGAATGAATAAATAACACATGCAAAGAGGAGAAATCGTGTGGACAAATGGCGGCGGCGGGCGGCTAGTTGAAGTGGAACTTGAACTGGAAGGGCGAGCCGTGCTGGAAGTGGTGGAAGGGCGCGCCGTGGAAGGGGCGCTCGCGCGCGGCGTCGGGGTCCAGCGGGTCGGAGCCGGCGTCGAACTGCGCGCGCTTGTCGGCGTCCGTGAGCACCTCCTTGGCGGCCGCCACGTCTATGAACTTGCGCTCCGCGAGCTTCTTCTCGTCGCCCTGGAAGTTGTCCGGATGCCACTTCTGCGCGGCGCGCCGGTACGCCTTCACTATCTCCTGCTTGGTGGCGGTCCTGGGGAGTGTTTAGTGTTTTGATACTCGGGGAGTGGTCGTGCAAGGGTTGTTTTGTATTTCCTACTAGCACTTGTGAAGCTAAGCGCAATAAAATGTGTTCTGTGTAACTAAATATATTGCAATAAACAAACAAACGAACCACTATTCAGTTTCCTCTTTGCTTCTGTTTATAAAGGACTGACAATACTGACATTTACATAAAGTGAAATACTCTTTATTGTACTTAAAACAAAAATATATGTAATCTATGTTTGTATTCAAATAGTACAATAGGCGACCTTAGGCCTTATCGCTAAACGAGCGATCTCTTCCGGGTAACCTTTGGGTAGAGGAGAGAATGAATGGAAAGCGGAGAAGCGTACCTCTGTACGCTAAATATTGAGGCACAAATATAAACACATATATACATACACACATACTTATATATGTATACATTCTGGTAAATAGCAAATAAAATGCAATATATTTATATCTGTGTTAAATAAAAATAGTTTTTTTTTTAATTTTGTAATATTTTAGCTCGTTTGACTCTCAGAGGTAAGGAATTCCACAAGCGAGCGGATTTTACAGTGAAGGAATTTGTATAGGAGTAAGGAGAATGGCAAGGAGTAATACGAGATGAGTTGCAGATTGTCCGTAAAATAGTCTATATAAAGTGATAACATTTTAATTACGACTTGAACTGGCTGCAGTCAGAATAATTCTCATACGTATATAGTAAATGACCTATGTTGCTAGTGTTTCAGTAAACTTGCTCGTTGCGGGGAAACAGAATTGTTACAAGATTACCATTTGAATATACTTTGTGTAAAGCCGGTCAAGTGCGAGTGTACTATGTTTTATACAAAAAAACGGTAAAACCATCTTGTATGTTGCATGGGAGCCCCGAGTCTCAAATATTTAGATTTTATTGTATTCTTTAAAGTTAATATACAACTGAATATTCCGCGTCACATCAAACGGTATTGATATGGAGCCAGAAGGAGTCTCTCAGCCGCATCTGACGCACTCACCTTTTGACCCCCAGGATCTTGTAATAGTCCCTCTGCTCGGACTGCTTCTGCAACTTCTGCGCCCGACTCAGCCCGTCCTTGGCGCGCTGGAGGCCTTCGTCCAGCTCCAGCGCCTCCTTGTACGAGTGGATCGCTGTAGATCGCAACAACAACACAAACGAATATCACACGTCAGTCTATTTAGTGAATCTGTTATCGGCGAGTCGCTTGCGTACCGTCGTCGAACATGTCGAGCGCGAGCAGCGCGTCGGCGCGGTCGCACAGCACGCGCGCGTCGCGCTGCAGCTCCAGCGCCGCGCCGCACCACGACAGCGCCTCCGCGTGCGCCTCCTCCTGCGCGACGCACAGTGCGGTGTTATAACATGGAAAATATTAAAGTAACCGCTATTATTGTACAGCACTAATGTCTCGGGCACCCAGGGACGTGACTCCGGGTCCTCGAGCCACCTCCATCATATCTCTATCCAATCCGTAAAGTTTGTGTTCTTTCCACTCCCTTTCCTAATCTCCCTTCCCCGTATCCGTTCCTTTCTTAAGTTTTACCCTTTAAAATGACTTTTATACACACACAAACAGTACTAATGACTTTATTTTCTTATATATGTGAGTGAAGAAAATTAAGGCCATCGTGGCATTGTGGAACAGCATGTGATCTAAGACGCGATTGGTTGTGGGTTCAAGAGGCATTCGAAATAATGCTTCACGCTTTATCCCGCATAGCGGAAACTTGGAGATATAAAAACACTACTTTCTCTTCTTTCCGCTCGAAATCGAGATATTGCGAATGGCGGAACTCTACGCCGCGCTTCGTCTTATCATAATTTAAATAGATAGTCTTAGTTTCGAGAAATGTAGGGACACTGTTCAACTCTAAGGAAGCCATCGCTGGAGGCGACCAAATTGCCGTGTTTTCGTTTAATTACTTAAACCGTTATTTAAGTACGTTTGTGTCAATAAATGTTGTTTTTTAAATTAAAAAAATGTTCGCAATAATTCGAATGTTTTTTAATCAATTTTAAATATATTTCATTGAGGCCGGTCGTTGTGCAGTGTGACAGCATCCGACTGTAACTGCGATCGGTTGTGGGTTCGATTCCCACTCGGGGGAGTGATTATAGTTAAAATTATTTTCAATTAGAAAACATTTTTGAAAAAACGTATAAAACTTGAACGCAGCGGGATGCGAACCCGCGCCTCTTGGATACTGTACCGATCTCTGTAGATATATTTTGACAAATCCCTGCTACCCAAAGATTATTAAAATATAATCTTTTAATAAGAGAGAGATTGCTATATTATTTTAATACTTACTATTTTTAAAGTGTTATTCCACGCTTAGGATTGGAAAAATCCTCAGTAGGTGGTGTTCTTTCCACCCCCTTTCCTAATCTCCCTTCCCCGTATACGTTCCCCTTTCTTAAGTTTTTTTTTTTTTTTTTTTTTTTTTTTTTTTTTTTTTTTTTTTTTTTTTTTTTTTTTTTTTTTTTTTTTTTTTTTTTTTTTTTTTTTTTTTTTTCTTAAGTTTTACCCTTTAAAATGCGTTTTGGAGGTAAGATGGCAGTCGCATCGTTAAAACCACACTTTACAATCAAACGAAAACACATCGCCCTGAACCTGCTACTAGTGGACGAGATGTAGTCATCAAAGGGAAAAGTTTTTGGGAAAAGAAGGTTGCAAAACGAGCCACTAAAAGCATTGTCAAGCCAAAGCTTGAAACTGCGTTTAAAGTCGTAAGTATAATCTTGCCTCTGTGAGGGAGATATGGAAGTGCTATTTCAAGGAGCTGGTGACGAACCTAAAAAAAAACAGATATAATCATCTCCATGACTAACCTTAGCGTAACACGAACACAGCCACCTCTTCGCCTCGAAGACGACTAGCGTAACTTCCTTCTCGGCGTCTAACACCGCGTTGGCACTGTCCACACAGCCGAGGTAGTCGCGGGACTCGCTCCTCTCCTCACATTGAAGGAGCAGTTTGTCGATTTTTTTAAGTTTCTTGTATAATGGAAAACACTTTTTGTGTTCCGGGTCTAGTTTAAGACATTCACGTATTTCCTGTAACATTTTTTAAAAATATTATTAATAGTAAGTACAAAATTTTGTATGTAATGAGATTCGAACCCGTAACACTAGTATGACTCACTAAGTCATATATAATTTATTTTTTATATATATATATATATATATATATATATATATATATATATATATATATATATATATATATATATATACAAAAGTAAAAAAATAAATCAGTTGAAAAAAATAATTAAAAAAAAACAGTAGACAAGGAATTATTTTAAAAAGTGTGCCAAATAAAGTAACAGTGGTATTTTGTAGTTTTCAACAGAATGTAGGTGTGGAAGGCGCACCTTGAGCGCGTCGCTGACGTGTCCGAGGCGGTACAGCAGCTCGGCGAGGCGCAGGGAGCCGGCCGTGCTGTCCTGCTGCAGCCGGTTCACGGAGCGGATGTCCGACACCGCCGAGAACAGGTCGTTCTGCGACACACACACACACACACACATACACACACAAATAAAACAAGTAAAAAACTGTAACGGAAATCGAACCCCCTCCTGGACACGGTCTAATTCCGAATAATATTTTTTTATCCTAAATGTGTGAAAAATACGATTGTTTCTTGGTTTACCGTAATTGGAGCTTTTACAGTAACATACGTATATGTTACAGCTAAACCACTTTTTATATGTTAAAACTAATCCATGTTAAAACTAAAAACACCCTTTAGAAACTCCCACTGATATATTCACCCTTTTCTTTGTGCCTTTTAACTAACCTTGCTTAAATTATCCAAATAACAGATAATAAATTTTAACAGACTCGTTTGGAAATACGAAATTATTCTGGTAAGAACGTGAGTGTCTTGACACTGGGTACTCTCTGTCCACCCTGCTACGCGGATAAAAGGGCGAAGTTATAAAAAAAAAATATTTCTAATGTGTATACATGTTCAAATTAAAATAAAATTATATTGGATATAGGAATCGGACCGAAACGAACAAGTTCTGCCAACTAGAACATACGTTTAAATGTTATACAAACAAACAGCATTAATGACTTTATTTTCTTATATATCTGAGTGAAGAATATTGAGGCCATCATGGCATTGTGGAACAGTATGTAATCTAAAACGCGATTGGTTGTGGGTTCGAGACGCATTCGGAATAATGATGTATTTTTTACGTTTCACGCTTTAACCCGCATAGCAGAATGTTGTAGAGATTGCGAATGGCGGAACTCTACGCCGCGGTTTGTATTATCATAATATGAATAGAAACCATAGAAATGGGCATGGCATTCCGTTACAAATACGATCTTTTGGTATAATATTTCTTTCGAGAAATGTAGGGACACTGTTCAACTCTAAGGAAGCCATCGCTGGAGGCGACCAAACTACCCTGTTTTCGTTTAATTTCTTAAACCGTTATTTAATTATGTTTATTAACATCAACTATATAAAATATCTATAAAATTTGTTTTTTTTTTTTAAAAAGTAAATTCGAGTATTTTTTTAATCAATTTTGAAAATATTTGATTGAGGCCGGTCGTGGTGCAGTGTGACAGCGTCCTACTGTAACTGTGATCGGTTGGGTGTTCGATTCCCACTCGGCTGAATGATTATATTTAAAATTATTTCCAATTAAAAAATATTTGTGAAAAAACGTATAAAAATTTGAACGCAGCGGGATTCGAACCTGCGTCTCTTGTAAACCATCCAAGCGCTCAGACCGCTAAGCCATGCGTTCTACTACCAGCTGAGTCCAAATTTCTATACGTTTTACAACTTATTTACGTTGTTAGCACACATTAAACGGTTTTTGAAAATGTTTTCTAATCCTAAGTGTGGAATAACACTTTAAAAACTAAACTTATTTAAAAAAAAAACTAAATTTGTTCTTTGTTGAGTTACACACACTACCACGAGTTTGACACACACTTTTGCAAAAAAAGACACTCGCGCAAGTGTACATTACGTTCTTACAGTGAAGACTTTTAAGTTACTTTAATATAATAATAATAACGTCTGACTGTAAAGGCGATTAGATGTGGGTTCGATTTCCATTCAGGGAAATAATTTAAACGTTTTTCGCAATTATATTGTTCTCTATTAAACGGAAAGCAGTCAACAGAGTGTCTCGACACTAGGTTCTCTCCGACTACCCTGCCATGCGGGATGGCGCGTGAAGCTGCTTATATATGTAGTATATAGACCATAGAGGGAGCTCTTCTAGTTTCATGCGAGCCTGGTACAACTCTCCTATATATTTGATACACTAATTTAATATATGACGGAGTGTTTTGACACTGAGCTCTCCGCGACTCACCATGGCGATGTAGCACTCGGCGCGCAGCTGGCGCAGCGGCGCGCTCCAGGGCGAGGCCTCGAGCAGGCGCGTGGCGAGGTCGGCGGCGGCGCGGTGCTCGCGGCCGCGGTAGTAGGCCTCCGCCAGCCGCAGCTCGTCCGCCAGCTCGTCCACGCGGCGCAACATCAGCGCCGCCTCGCCGTTGTGCGGCTCCGAGTACGTCTGGGGAGCGCGCCCGAGTGTTACATCACGCGCAGGATATAATATGTTCGTATCCCAAGTGTCAAATAACGATAAAAACACAATCGATTTAGAACTGATACCAAGTCCTCCGAATTACCTGCCTATGCGGAACAATATATAAAACTGTTTTTATATTTAAATAATAATTTAAACATTACAGAATTTGAACCTGCACTCTTTATCTAGACAACTATAAAATATAAAATTAATTTAATAAAAAAAAATCGATATGTACTCTACTTATATCGATTCCTTAATATGGAACTGAATAAAAAGGCATTGTTTGAGATTCCAGTCATTACTTTTCATCATGTTTGTTATTAATTGTCATAATTATATTTTATGGCAATAAAAGCGTTTTATCTATTTATTTATAAAAAAAAATAGAGTATAACATTAAAATAATCCCTTCTTACTAAACATATTTGTAAGTTATAGATAATATAAGATTTTGAGATATTAAATTATACGCGGAATAAGTCGCAAGCATAGTCAGTTAATTCAGTGGATAAAAAAAATAATAAAAAAATAGACAGCCACTTTATATAAAAATATAGTTTCAAAGTAAAAAAATAATGACAACACTCATAAAAAATATCTTATCTGTGATGGGAACAATAACATTTATTGAAGTAACAAATAAATGTATTACATCACCATTTTTTAATAGATAAGAATATATATGTATATATATGTATATATATATATATATATATATATATATATATATATATATATATATATATAACAGGATTAACACAAAATAAATTTATATGTATTTTCAAAAATGTAAATTGGATTTCATTTCGCAATAAATACTGTATTAGCTAGGTAGCGGAACATGAACTACATTTGTCATACATAATTACATCTTACCCACTAAAATTCACTTTACTTTGTTAACAAAGCAGATAAGTACCTTGAAAATAGGTAACTAGATCTAGAACTTTGACAATCTATTTTCTACTATAATGTATATATGACAATGGCAAACAAAGTGGGTGTCATTCGCTAGTTATACAGATAAACTAAAATAAATAATATTATGTAAAAACTTACGACTTGTAAATAATCTTCCTTAGCCTCCGTGTACTGGGCTAGCTTGAGGTAGACGTTAGCTCTGTGCAGCCTCGCCGCTGTGAAGTCTGCTTTAATTTCTAACACCTACATTAAAAACAAGAAGGCCGCTTGTACACCTTGACATCAAATTTAAAATAAATTTGAATTCAAATTTATTATTTAAATTTAATATATGAATAAATCAAGGTGATACAACTTTTTAAGCATTTGGATATTTACAAAAAAAAATATATGTACCCAAATAATATTTTTGAGTTAATTGTCATAAAAAAAACTACTTATTATACATATTTTTAAATCAAAAACTTACAATAACAATAACCAACTAATCAAAAATATTGTTTAAATATACATATAAATATTAACATTAACTTACCTTAGTAAAGTCTTGTAAGGCAAATTTTGCTTTACCAAGTGCATAATACACGGTGCCCCTTTTAAAGTATGTGAGGTAGTTGTGTGGATCACCCTCTACAAAGAAATAAATAATTAATAACATAATAAATAATTAATAATTAACTCTTTAGTTGAGAAAGTGAATAACATGTTACAATAGTAGCCATATGTTATTTAAAATATTTTTTTTTAAATTATATTTCTACTAACTGGCATTATAGTGACTTTCTTTTAAGTAATGTACATTCATATGTTGCCATTTCATTCAAATGTAACAAATGATATTTATATTAGTCGCAATACCAGTGTTATACAAACAAACATATGTTTATATTTCTTTTCTGTGACAAATGCATAGAAAATGATTGCCAAAATTAAATTAATAGTGACAGGAATTAAAAATATCCTAGCAAACTGCTTAAGCCATAGAGTATGAAATATATATGATTCTAAACAGAAATTGTCGGTGTTTTCAACTAGTTGCTGATAAAAAGATTAATTAAGTATTTATTTAGGTTTAAATAAAGGCATGTTCCACTCACCAACAGCCGCATGATAGTGTGTTAACGCGTCGGACAGCTGACCGCGAGCTAGGAAATCCTTTCCTAGTTCCAAATGCTTATTTACCTCAGCTTGTGATGTACAATCTGAAACTATATCAAGAGTAATTACCACCTTCAGTTACAAAACGTAATAATATCAACAGAAACACCATAAGTTATAAGAAAAACAAAACTACACTTACAATCTAATAAAACTTCTAAAACTAATAACACTAAACATGGCGTGACTTTGTTCCAGTTAATATTCGATATATATTCCATTGTTGTAAATTAATTTGTAATAGCAGACCTAATTAAGATTAAAGCAGTAGTTCCAATATAAATTAACTATTTGACAGAGCCACAATCCATCTTCCCTTCGTCTCTTTTCGTGGTCTGTTCTTATTGGTCCAAATCAGACATTAAAATGACATCACAGATATAAAAGTATTATTATAAATAGCCGTCATGCTATTACTATTTTAGGAAATAAAAATAATATTTCCCATTTATAACTATATATTCAAGAATTATTACTTTAATAAACTGAAAATTTTGATACATGCATTATTTATTTATAAAATGTTATACATGTGTTAAATATATTTCTGAACTATATTAGAACATTGCCATGTTGATGTTTTAATATTATTAAAAAATGAAATGTAATTATTGAGTATTTTATTTAAAAGATTTTATTTAAAACTATACTTAAAAAAACTTCTCGTCTAATATATTATTTATTTATACATATGTACAAATAAAAATATATATTTTTAAATGTTAAACATAGGAAACTGGTATACCTTGTGTATGGCAACACAGTCTTTCTTTCATTTCAACTTACAAAATAGTGTCCGGTTAGTTTTCTAAATTTGTTAATTTTAACTTAAATTAAAATAAATTATCAAAAATAAATGAATATTTGTTTATTATATATGCCCTAGGTTTAATGGTTTATAGTTAAAGTGTTGGATTGATGATATCGGTTTAGATATTTCGAGATTACTTGTGCTGTACTTGTATAGATGTCAACATAACCTTACCAAGTTTTAATTTTAAGTGGTGATTTTTAAGGAATGGCAGACGCTGTGCCATCGACAGCGCCTAAGGCGAAAGCGCCTAAAAGCAAGGCACCTAAAGAGAAGGCTGCGAAGGCGGCACCCGCAGCACCCGCGGAGCCCCCGAAGGCAGTTCGTAAAGTGTCCTCTAAGCCCCGTCACGGAAGACTGTACGCTAAGGCAGTATTCACAGGATACAGACGTGGTCTTCGTAACCAGCACGAGAACACTGCTCTTTTGAAGGTACTTATGGGATGGATATATTAGGTTATATTGAAATGTGATGTTTTTTTAGCTTAATATTTGTTTTACTTCTGTAATTAACAAGTAAATTACAAACAAAAAAAGCTTTTAAATTAGTTTTTCTATATATTTCAAATGTAAATTTATTCCTTTGGTTTTCGAAATAAAAACAAAATGCCCTCTAAATGATGCTTTAGACATTTGAAACCTGAATCACCATGTGGTCAAATTGTAACTGATACCATTTTAACTTTAACCAGTATTTTCGACACTAAAAACAATATAAACAAACAAAACATTAAAAAATTGCAGATCGAAGGAGCTAAAGGTCGCGATGATGCCAATTTCTACGCTGGCAAGAAGTGTGTATATGTATACAGGGCCAAGAAAAGGACTCCCATTCCCGGAGGACCTCGCGGCAAGAAGACTAAGTTGAGAGCCATCTGGGGCAAGGTGACCCGTCCTCATGGTAACAACGGCAGTGTGCGTGCCAGGTTCAAGTCCAACTTACCTGCTCAAGCTATGGGACACAGGATACGAGTGGTATGTTTTCTTTCAACTTTGAATAGTCTTGTTCTAGTATTAATTTAGTTTATTTGTTTAGTTAGAAATTTAATAACTTTAAATATAATAGTTTTTTTGTTTAACTATAACATTGAATTTAATATATTTTAAATTAATAAATTAATGATTTTAAAATATTCTTAGTTGTATTTAAACATTATAATACTGTGTTACGGGATGTTTTGAACATAGTTTCTTGTGTTTGTTTCAGATGTTGTATCCATCCAGGATCTAAGAACCTTTGTAATGTAAGACTAAAATAAAACAAAATCCACATTTATGCAGTTTTATTTTCAATGTGTAGTTGTTATTTGACATTATTAAAGTTGACCAACATTGTAGAGTATTTAGAGATGATAATGTGAAGACTATATATAGAATGGTAAAGATGTTTTCTAATCCTAAGCGTGGAATAACACTTTAAAAATAGTAAATATTAAAATAAAACAGCAATCTCTCTTGTTAAACGATTATTTCTTAATAATCTTTAAGTAGTAGTAATTTGTAAAAATCTCTACAGAGACGCTAACAACATAAATAAGTTGTGATAAATGTTGTTAAAAAAAAGTTTAGCGGTCAGAGTTCTTGGATGGTATTCAAGAGGCACGGGTTCGAATCCCGCTGCTTTCAAATTTTCAAATTTCAAATCCTAAGTGTGGAATAAACACTTTAAAAATAGTAAACATTGAACGCTTTCTACTAAAATTTAGACTTAGAGTGGGATACCGCCTGCATTTGGTTGCATTTTCAATTCCCATTCAGAGGAAGTTACCATTATGGGAAAAGTGGGAATGCAGTCAATGGATATTATTATTTTCAAATGCACATTTTGGAAATTGTAGTGTTGCAAATATAGCTGTTAATGGTTTGATTTCAGTTTAGTGTATTGTATTGTTTTGTTAATTTGGTCGTCTCTTCCGGTATATCATGTTAGTTTAATAATATCAGCTGGAAAAGCTTGTTTATGTTTATTGTCATAGTAAGATCTTTGGATTTCGTGATTTTTACACATTTTAAACGGAAAGATTGCGTATATTTTGGTATTCGAAAAGTTGAGTCTACCTGTGACCACTGATTACTTAAGAAGTAATCAGTGGCTTTACAAGTGTTTGAAACGTCAGGTTTTCAAATACCAAAATATACGCGATTAAACAGTTTAGATAAATATTTAAAATTCTCATAAACTTTGATATTAGAGGCTAAGTAGACTGGAGTTGCGTGAAGATCAATCTTGGACACCTTAAGCATATTAACGTTGTGGGCATGTTCATGGTGACTGCATCTATGGATCAGCGCTTACTTCTAAATTTTTTTTATAGTTTCACGCTTTTTATCCCGCATAGCAGGGCAGACAGAAAGCACTTAGTGTCAAGACACTCCGTATCTCGCTATCACCGAAATCGAGACATTGCGTGTTGAGTGGTGGCACTCAATGCCGCACTTTGTCGTACCAGAGCGAGGAAGTGAAAATGCGTAAATATAATCACTCCCTCGAGTGGGGATCGAACCCACAACCGATCACGTTTGCAGTCAGACGCTGTCGTACTGCCCCACGACCGGCCTCCAATAGTTTTTAGAAATGAATTCGGTAGGATTTAGGAGGGATGAATTCATCCATTCACACGAACTTTATCTATCTATCGCGTTATTTATATTAGTGGAATATATATACTAATAACACTTATTGGCTCCATCGGTATGTATATATTTGCATTAGCAGTCAAGATGTCGTGACAGCGCAGGGAGACTGTCTGATTCTTACATTGAAGGTCGTGGGTTCGTCTAATAAGTGTGTACCCCAATTTAAATTAATTTTATGTGTTTTAAGTAGGGATTAGATTGTTTTTGACTGCCCTTGTAGAATATAGCATGAAGCTCCTTTTGAGCTTCTAATTTTGGTTACACATGGTTCGATGTTGGGCTTGGCGACAAGTAGGTTCTCTGCGTCTATTCTGACATACACGGGAGATGAGGGACTCCTGTTGAATTTATATGAGCAAATGGGAATTTCTGTTTGTATATAGAACTAACTGTTTCTTAGTAGGGTTACGTAAAGGGTAAATTGGGATAGAAACCTATCCCTAACTATAACCTATCCCTAACTATAAAATAACTTTGTATTTTCGTGAACTATGAATTATTAAGAGTCGTGGGACAGTGTCTCATTGTAAACTCGATCGGTTGTGGGTTCAATCCACATTGGGGAAGGATTTTATTTAAATTATTATCCTCCTGCGGAGTACAGTGTCTTGACACTAGGTACTTTCTGTCTGCCCCTATTTTAACGTGAGGAATTTGTGTTACGAATACCTTACCGATTGGCGACTCAGAACAAATTATGTGGGACTCTGGATAGACGTATGTAGGCCACTCCGTTTACTTTGGTGCTCTGGTCGAGCCGTGGTCCAGGAACCTCAATCTTCCGTTAGATTTGCGTTTTTATCCCGCATAGCAGGATATAGAGAGAGTACCTAGTGTCAAGACACTGTATTTCGCTCTCCACCGAATTCGAGACATTACGTATTGAGTGATGGAAGGAAGTAAAATATAATCACTCCCCCGAGTGGGGATCGAGCCCACTGGCGCTGTCCACTGCGCCACGACCGGCCTCGGACCGGAATCATGTAAAAATTAATAGTAGAATACTATCAATTCAATTTAGATATTAATAACTGTGAAAGTATAACTTACGTAATGTCTCGAATCCGATGGAAAGTGAATTGGGGAGTGTCTTGACACTAGGTACTTCTGTCTACCCCGCTATTCGGGATAAAAGCGTGAAGCTAAAAAAAAAGAAAACTGTTAAATTACGCAAACCATTTGCGTACGAAAAACATTTAAGAAAATATATTAAAATGGCCGGTGGTAATTAATATTTACCACAGATCCTTAATATATATAATCCAGGATAAACTTTTTTAACGTCTGCTTATATTTCATTCTTAATTTACATCCCCATATAAAGCAGCGGGAAGTTTTCCATTTAGAAATTTACGGTCATAACTGTTTTTTTAATAAAAAAAAAATAGAATGAGCTCATCGTGGCACAGTGGGACACAGTTTGACTGTACGTGGTGGTTGTGGGTTTGATTATTAATCGTGAGGATGTTTTATTCAGGAACATTTACAAGTTATATCTGAATTTTCTTTTCTTCTGTTAAGATAAAAAGTGCAGCGTTTAAATCCGCCATTTAAAAACATAATGTTTTGAATTCCGTCGGAACAAGTGAGAAGTGAACAGAGAATGGAAACTTAATAAAACGCTTTGCCCGTTCCAGAGTCACCAATATTTTTTTCCAGCTTTACGCTTTTGTTCAGTATAGCAGAGTAGATAGGAAATACCTGAGAAATGTGTAACACCAGAGGAGCTACAGTCTTTAAGGTGGGAATAAGCGCGCTTTTTGAAGGTGTTCATGTCATAACGACCTGGAAACACAGCCGCAGGTTGGTCGTTCCACAGCTATGTGGCACGTGGAAGGAAATTCCAACAAAACCGCAGACAGTAGTAGAACGCCACGTATCCAGATTGTAGAGATGGTATGTTAGTAGCAGGAAATTACTTAGTTACTTCAAATAGTGGGTCGTTATGAAAACGTATGTCGAGGGCATTGTAACTTGTTCCACAAAAGACCTAGGAATTAATTTTAAATATCGCTCTAATAATACAATAGTGTCGTAACTCATAGTTTATCGAATTTGACACAATTTATTAGAAATTTGACATATTTACTATTTTTAAAGTGTTATTCCACACTTAGGATTGGAAAATATTTTTGAAAAAAATGTATTGAAAATTTTGAACACATCGGGAAACAAATCAGAAGGCGGGTTCGAATCCCGCTGCGTTCAAAATTTTTATATATATATTCATATATTTTTTTGGAACATAGAATTGTCAAATTGGATGAATGTTGAATTAGAACACTATTGTGTTACATTTTCTTTATCATATAAAATAATATTTACCATTAATTTTATATTTTAGATTACATTAAAATTACTTCAACGTTATTTCTCGCATAGAAGGATAGTCAGAAAACCTAGTCAGGCCTTCATCTTCAACGACAAGTCAACAAGAATTCGAGACATTGAGTGGCGGAACATGGCGGAACTTAACTCCGCGTTTTGATTGCAAAATAATGCAACCCTTACTTACGTTTAGTTATATCACCTCGTTTCGTATTCAGAACTTCGTGTACAGTTTCTTCAATTTCAATTGCGCCATTGCGGCGTTAGGTTACGCAAGGATTGTAAATTGTACGAAAAGAACACGTAATACAAAGTACGTTATTTTTTTATTTTAGCTTCACGCTTTTATCCCGCATAGCAGTTTATACAGAAAGTACCTAGTGTCAAGGCAATCGGTGCTTCGCTTTCCGCCGAATTCGAAACATTGCGTGTTGAGTGGCGTAACTAAACGCAGTACAAACGTTCTTTTTTTAACACTCATTTTTCTTTATATATTTTACTGTATGCTACAAAAAAAATATAATAAGTACAAAAAAAGCAATACGTTAGGTCAATTAACTCTGCACGTTGCTACGTGGTACAGACTATTAGTCAAATCTCGCTTGAAATAAAATATTTACGTAAAAAACAATAACATTAATTTATGACAAAGAAGTCACGTTGTGCAAAGTCGTTAATGTGTTTAAAATATTATACTATTATATATTAATATTTTTTAATCATCATATTCACACGTTTTATTTATACTTTATCGCGCATGGCAGGATAGTTATAACCTGGTGTCAAGATACTAACACAGAAGACAGTATGCTGAGAGGCGAACTCAACACAGCGCTTTGTATAATTATCTCGTATGTACTAAGGCAGTAGAAACTTAGTGTCAAAGTTCTCCGCTTTGTGTCTAATTTCAAGATATTACGTGTTACGCTTTGGGCGGTGGAATTCAAGTGTTGTCCTTTTTTCTGTTTTTACAAATCCCGTTTTTTCACCAGCTGAAATGGGTTAGAAATCGCGAATTTAGTGAGTAGCAGAGTACGGAGTGTCTTGACTTGACTGTATTATAATTTATATAATGAGATTTACAAATGATAAGCCGACAATTATCGTAATATATGGATATTTCGCCACTAGTAACAAGGTGTTGAAGATACATAGAACTTAAAGTTAAGATACATTTTACACAATCAGTTCAATTTCGAAACACTACGCTTTAGTGGGCAATATCAACACTACTTGTTTTCTTCTAATGGGAATCGAACCCATAACTATTGCGTTTACAGCAAAACTGTACTACAGTGGCACAATGATACCAGAGTTCTGAAATAGGCACAAAGAAATGAATTAATAATATATTAACGATCAGTTTAGTTGCAGACCATGACACGGATACCCATAATGGATACATATTGATTGTTTGTTACGGTTATATGTTCTATAGTTTTTATACTACATTTATGGCTAGGGTTTATTTTATTTTAGCTTTTAGCTTTTATCCCGCATAGCATAGTAGACAGAAAGTATCTAGTGTCGAAACACTCTGTACTTCGCTTTCCGCCGAATTTGAGACGTTGCGTGTTGTATGGCGGGACTTAACGCAGCGCTTTATCTTATCAGAGCGAAGAAGTGAAAATAATTTAAATATAATCATTCCCCCGAGTGGGGAATCGAAACCACAACCGATCACGTTTATAGTCAGACGCTGTCACACTGCGCCACGACCGGTTCAAGGCTAGGGTTTATGCCATTTTAGGTTCTTTCTACGCATCTATATTTGTAACTTGCGACCCACTCACGTCACGTTTGCAGTCTTCTTTGTATCTTAAATTTATTTTTCTTATTCAATTTTTTAATATTTCATTCAAAAATATATCATAAATGAAAACCATATTGAAATCCGTTGCCGTTGCTCAAAACATCTAAACTTACAGACAGGGAAGTTGACTTGAAAATGTAATGTCATTTGAAATTTACTTTAAATAATACAGATTTTTCTCCATAAGTGTGTGTTTTTAATAATTAATGATTTAACGTCTTAGTGAGATGATTTTTTTTAGTGTTACTAAATTTTATTATTGCACATGTGATTCCATGCATCCAAGATAGTAACGCTAGGATTTGCTTACGCGCATATGAATTTGGCAACACTGCATCAGGTAGATTATTCCACAGTTGTGTGGCAAATGGAAGGAGCGAGGTAACATCTCTAAGCCACGCCAAAGTTGAAAAGCTTCTAAGATTATTGGGTTCCGAATGATTCGAGCGGCTCTACATTGTATGTGATCAAATGGTTTAAGATGATACTGAGGTGACCAGCCCAGAGATTTATTTATTTATTTTTTAATTTTATTTTGCACAACACAAACACGACATGCTTTGTGTCCGGCTCCACTATTTTAACGTCTTATAATATCATACAAACAAATAAATATGAGAACAGTACACCATATGAGGCCGAACCTAGGCCTTATACAGGGCTAATCGGTGTTTAGGCGTGAAGTACTGTTTCGCTCTGCCAATAACACTCAGTTTTTTCAAGGCCTTCTTGGTGTTGCTTTTCAGATGGTCACTGACAATCACTAGAAATGCTAAGGTCTAATATAGTGATACCGGGGTGCGGCTTAAAGAGAAGTGTTCTTGAAAATTGGTGATACAAAAAATTAGGTTTTCTTAGTGGTTAATGTGCAAACTTGGGTCTTCTGGGAGTGTTTTCGGCACCTGTCGACGTTTTCCCGAGAACGACCTGCACGACCGGTGTGTATCCATTGTACTATCCACTGTATAGAAATGAATACTAGAATCCCCTAACATGTCATTGATGTGCTAAGGGAACAGTATACGGGACAGCACACAACCTTATGGTACGGCAGCGTTCACGGGCGTGTAATGCCAGAAATCTGCCACTTGCATAAATCTTCAGAAAGGCCAACCCGTACCATCCTTGATCAAGGGCCTTTGCCATATTCAGACCAGCTGCCAGGCCCTTTTTCTTGCTTTCGATAGCCAACGGTAGACTAAATAAACTAGAAGATCAGGAATGTGGAGCGACCACGACGGAAACCATACCAATCGCTGATTCGCCAAATAATCCAGGAGTTGGTTGTTGATTATGCTTTCTATTACTATAGAGAGCAGTGAGGTGACAATGATAGGTCTGTAGCTAACCGGATCGGAACTATTGCCTTTTTTCGGGATCAGGTGGATCAAAGCGTGGACTAAGCCTAAGCAAAGATTGAGTAAGAGTGTGGAAATAAACGCGTTAACAACAAACCGGTGTCAACTCAGGAGCACCATACACGAATGACCAAAGGAGAAATGCCATCCGGTCCACTCGACTTATGGATGTCCAAATACGATGAAGCTCGCTGGACATCTTTTTGGCTGAATTTTACGTTATGGCGCCGCAAAATGTTTGGCTATATGGCTCTTCGGCCATTAAAAGACGTGTTGGAGGCGTAGAGAACGCCCAGGACATCAGCTTTATCTTTCGCCGTTTGGTCCAGGGTGTATCTTTGCGTAACGCAGCGCAGTCTTCTCACCGCGGCACAGACACCAAGATCTTCAGAAGAAAAGCAAACTGGACCCCATGGATAACATATGTAAAATGTATACCTCCCATCATAACCCGCTGGTAAGAGTAAATAAGGCTGTAAAATCGTGTTACATGGTGTCATATGAACGATACCTTGTCTAAGTGATCATTATATGTGTCACACTACATTGTAACACAGTGAGGTGTAATTAAAAATTATTAAGCGATTAGCGCGAACGTTGATTATCTTCACACTCATATACTTTACAACTTATTTTGCTTCTTTATATAGAGGTATAGCACGTGCAAACACGTAACCTAACGCCGTTATCTATCTAGACTGTAAATTATTTTGTTTAAGACATTTGGTAAGACTGAGCAGGATTTCATGGCACTAATATTGTACAGTTACAACATTAGTGAGATACTTAAAACAGTAACTTTGTTTAATTGATTAATTAAATTACGTCGTGGCGCAGTGGGACAGTGCATGTAAACGCGGTCGGTTGTGAGTTCGATCCCCACTCGGGGAAGTGATTATATTTTTATTTATTTTTTTACTTCCTTCCTTTGGTAAGACGAAGTGCAGCGTTGAGTTCCACCAATCAACACACAATGTCTCGATTTATAATTTTTATTATTATATATTAATGAAATATTTTGTATTGCGAACTCAATACCGGACGTTGTCTACCTGGAATCTAGATAATGCAATTATATATAAACATTATTGTCGTTTATTCAAAATGGCCGCCGCAACAAAATGTCGGATTACAGTTTTTGGTATGATACTATTTGAATTATTTTAATTTCACTGCTCTGGTAAGACTAAACGCGGCGTTGAGTTCTGCCTTCAATACTTAGGAAGTACCTAACGTTAAGACGCTCCTTACTAAGCTTTCCACCGAATTTCAGACAATGCGTGTTGAGTGGCGGAACACAACAAACGAAACTAGAGCGAGGAAGTGAAAATAATTTAAATATTACCACTTGGAAGAGTGGAAATCGAACCCAAACTGCTATGCATATATATTTCTTAATCTTAAAATACTTATACACCTACTGCAACTAAATGAATCTAGTATGGACGTCGTGACGTCATTTGGTTCGTGTCTGCCGATACTTAGTATCGCTTCACTTAAAGATATCAACCCTGAAATATATTGGCTCTCTACGAAACTAGCTTTGTTAGAAGCACTAGTTGCTTGCTCCGAGTTTACTTGTAGCTTAATATTCCTTTTATAGATACTACTAGGTGTCCCGTTGACGCGTTGAAAACGCGTTGCCATAGCAACGGGTATGCAACTTTATATAAACCAATGTAATGAAAAAAAATAGCTTCTATATAATATATATATATATATATATATATATATATATATATATATATATATATATATATATATATATATATATATATATATATATATATATATATATATATATATATATATATATATATATATATATAAATATATATAAATATATGGATACAAAAAATATTTTTCTTATCCTAAGTGTGTTACTTGAAAGCACTTTAAAAATATAAAATAAAGATTATTTTTTTAATATTTTAATTTTCCCTATTGTTTTTAGTGACATCTTTCTCTACTTTTCCTCTACTAAGACACATACATGATCCTCTCCTTCGTCTCTCCTTCATTCTACGTGACACTGGCGGAGTTGATTACTGTACTTACACGACTAGAAGCCATAAATTAAGAAGAAACAAACATTATAAGCATGAAGTTTAAAATATAACAAGTGTCCCCTTTAGTTTGTTTTGGCTAATTTTGTTATTATTTTAAAATATTAATGAATAAGCACGCAATATCTTGATTTCTGTGAGTTGTCCATAACTATCCAGCTTTGCATAATAAAGCGTTTTTTTAGCTTCTCGCTTTCATCCTGCATAGTAGGGTAGACAGAAATTACCTACTGTCAAGACTCTGTACTCTTTCTTTCTTAAATTTTTGATTGCTTTTTTAACGTAGAATTCATCGAATTTGGGTCCGAACAGCGTCCAAAGAAAAGAAGAACAGCGTCCGTTTTTAGCAACATAAGGTTCACTCTGGCTATCCTGCCATGCGGGATAGAGCGTAAACTTGCTTCAATATGTACCAATATAGCTTTAAGTAAACTGAAACAACTGTGTGGGGCCGGTCGTGGCGCAGTTTTAACAGTAGTGTGATACTTAAAACACTAACTCTAATTAATTAAATAATTAAACTACGTCGTAGCGCAGTGGGGCAGCATCTGACTGCAAACGCGATCGATTGTGGGTTCAATTCCCTTTCGGGGTTTGATTATACTTAAATTATCCTCACTTTCTCGCTCTGGTAAGATAAAGTGCGGCGTTGAGTTCCGCCACTCATCATGCAACGTCGTGAATTCGGTGGAAAGCGAAGTACGGAGTGTCTTGACACTAGACACTTTCTGTCCACCCTACTATGCGGGATAAAAAGCGTGAAGCTAAAAAAAACAACTGTGTTTCCTCCAAGTCACGCCTTACCGCGCCACAATGTCACAAACTCATCCTCAGGTCACGTAAAGGAGACTATTACGGTGTTCTAGTCCGTTCTATTGTTAATATACGTGTGTATTATAATTTATAAGTTACTAAAATGTTGCATTCATGTTACATAATGTTATTATTAATTTTTAACTATAAAACTATACTATATATTTATTAATTTATGAAAATTTGAACGAAGCGGAAATCGAACCTTCATCTCTTGTAAACTACCCAAGTGCTCTGATCACTAAACCATACGTTCTACATCTACTTTTAGGATTTTTACAACTTATTTTCCTAAAATGTGTTTCAGTTTTATTTTTTCTCAACTATGCTATTACAGTAAATTACTCAAGCCTATAAGAGCCTATTTTTTTATGTTTCTTGACAGATATATGTTATATACGGTACAATGTTGACGTTATTAAACGTGGGTAGTTTAAAATTTAAAATTTTTCTAATTACTGGAAACTATGCAAAGAAGTGCAGAAATTGATAAAACAAATATTACACATATTAGCGTCTATATGATATACACTTACGTTTAAAGTGACATTTATGTTGCCAAGACAACGCGTTTTTTACGCTTTAACGGAGCTACTAGTGAACATAAAAACGTAAACTATACTTGTAGAACTAGAATATATTAGAACGACATTTATAAACGAGTTTCTTATAAAAATATCATTTTAGTTTAAATCTTCAAAAAAAAAAAAGTATTAAAATTTTAAACGCAGCGGGATTCGAACCCGCGCTTCTTGGAAACCGTCCAAACGCTCTAAGCGCTAAGCCATGCTTTCTATATCCCGCGTTTATTACAACTTTGTTTACGTTGCAAGCATCTCTGTGGCGAGATCTCTGCTACCTAAAGATTATTTAAAAATAATCGTTTGATAAAAGATAATACTATTTATTTTAGTTTTTTTTTAGCCGCATTTATCCCGCATATATAATTACCTAGTGTCAAGACACTACGTACTTCGTGTTCTGCCAAATTCGACATATTGTGTGTTGTATGGCGGAACTTAACCCCTCACTTTATCTTACCTTTGTCTTATATTTTACTATTTTTAAAGTGTTATTCCACACTTTATGTTTAGAAAAAGTGTAGAATAACACTTTCAAAGTGTATTAAAATAACATTTTAGCTCCCCTGATGTATAAATAAGTATAGTTGAATGATCCAGATCCTGAATGAGCTATTCCTGTCCGCGTGGGCTGCACTGCTTTCTGGGGTAAGGTCAGATTAGTCATTATATACTACGAGGTGACTTTATATGCTGCCTGGAATGACGAAATTAGGTAATTTAGGTAAAATTAGCGTTGAGGGTAATGTGTTTGAACGAGAATGAGTGTTTTTGTTCTATTTTAAGTGTTATTCCAATTTTGGGATAAAAATGATTTTAAGAACAAATATTAATAATTATTAGGTGAACTAGCTTTAATAAAGCCTGAAGCCGCCGCAAAAATATCTCGAATTCAACTGAAAGCCAAGAACGAAGTGTCTTGACACTAGGTACTTTCTGTTTACCCTGCTATGCGGGATAAGTGCGTGAAGTTAAAAACAACACTTAAGGCTGGTCGTGGTGTAATGTGTACAGTGTATGAAAGTGTATGAAAGTGCAGTGCTGTGTGTTGTGGGTTCGATTTCCCCTCGCGGAAATTATTATGTTTAAAATTCATGTTCATTTCTTCGCTCTGGTAAGGCTAAGCGCGGCGTTGAGTTACGACACTCGACACACAATGTGCCGAATTCGATTTAAAGCGAAGTACGGAGTGTCTTGATGTTAGGCACTTTCTCTCTACTCTCCTATGCGTAATAAAAGAGTGAAGTACAAAAAATATAATACGTCTGTCTGTTTGTTTGTTGTAATTAATTTTATTGTTATATGACAGAAGGAACAGTCTTTACACATGTGATACGTACTGGGTCAAAATAAAAATCATATTATATATCTATCACGAATAAAATTACCAAAATGTTTAAAATAAGATAAAGCAGTAAAATAATTAATTTTGTAATTTTCTCTTTATTCCTCCTAGTCAGAGAGAACCTAGTGTTAAGTTGAGATATCGAGCTAAATTAAGATATTACGTGTTGAGTGGCAGAACTCAACCCCGCATTTTATCTAACCTAACTAAAAAATGGAAAATAATTTAAATATCAACCCCTCCTTGACTGGGAATCGAATCCACAACTCACGTGAGTATAGCAACTTTTCTATAGTGTCGCGATGACTTTATAATCAAGTAAAATATATAAAAATAAAGTTTTTCATTTAAAAAAGTTTTTCATTTAATAAATTGATTTATATGGCAGAAAACATTTCAGAGAGATAAAATCAGAATCACTTTGCAAATAACAATAAAGGGAAATATCTTAATCTCTAATACCCATAAGACGTACGGTCAATGTTCTGATTCGAGCTCCCCAATCTAGAGGTCAATGAACTCCAACAGCCAAGTGCGAAGGTATCTATATAGATTTCTGCTAAGAAATTCAATATAAAAGTTTGTTAAGTAGATTATATGTGGAAAATTTTAAATGAAATTATTTTAAACGGATTAATCGTGTATATTTTTGTATATGAAAATACATTTTACATGTTTACTTGTGACCACGCACTACTGTAAAGTGTTAGAAACGGGAAGTCGGGTTTTACAAAAATGTATATTTTTCTTTCTTTTTTTTTAGTTTCACGCTTCTATCCCGCATAGCAGGGTAGACAGAAAGTACCTAGTGTATAGACACTCCGTACTTCGCTTTCCATGGTATTCGAGACATTGCATGTTGAGTGGTGGAACTCAACGCCGCTCTTTGTCTTTACCAGAGCGAGGAAGTGAAAATATCACTCCCCCGAGCGCCACAAAAGATCGCGTTTACAGTCAAAAGCTGTCACACTGCGCCACGATCGGCCGGGATGTATTTTCGAATACCAAAATATACACAATTAATCCGTTTAAAATAATTTCATTTGAAAATGTGTAAAAATCGCAAGAAAATCAAAAAAACCTCTACATATTAAAATTTAACATCAACATGATGTTCTTAGACGTTACTTATTCTAAAACACGGTGTCATTGTTTCAAACGACTCTCTTGGGGTTTTCCATGTAATTTGTTGAAATAAACAAAATTATTCACTCACAATGGGGTACTTTACTGCGTTTACGTTCAATTAGACTATTATACATTTCAATGCTCAAGAGCAAAGGAGTCAATGTTATAATCGTTTCGGAGATTTTCGAGATTTCCGAGATTTTCCTAATTGGGGTAATGATTATATTTAAATTATTTTGGATTTTCTCGCTATGGTAAGACAAAGCGCGGCGTTGAGTTTCGCCACTCAACACGCAATATATCGAATTCTTCAGAAAACGGACTGCGCTAGACAGGAAATATAATAAAAGCGTGAAAATTTCTATAATATAGATAATTTTTTGTTAATTAAAATATAAAAAGTCTATATAAAAATACATAAATGTAAGGGTTCGGTCTCCACTCACACGAAGGATTATATTTATATTCGCTTTTCTCCAACCTGGTAAGACAAAACGCGGCGTTGAGTTTCGCGAGAGTGGTGCCTTGCTATAATATATTGAGACTAAAGTCATAATATACTTGTAAAGAGGCCAGTCGTGGCGCAGTGGGACAGCGTCTGACCGTAAATGCGATCCGTTGTGGGTTCGATCCTCACTCGGGGGAGTGATTATATTCAAATTAAATTCACGTCCTCGCTTTGGTAAAAGACAAAGTGCGGCGTTGAGTTCCACCACTCGACACGCAATGTCTCGAATTCGGTGGAAAGCGAAGTCCGGAGTGTCTTGACACTAGATACTTTCTGTCTACCCTGCTACGCGGGATAAAAGCGTGAAGCTAAAAAAAAATAGACTTGTGAATACTTAGATTAACAAACCTATATTTAATTCGTACGCAGTAAGCCCATTATCGGCTCAACAGAGGAAGTAGCTCATCTCGTCTCACCTTCACTTCCCGCCCTTTGATCATACAAAATTCCCTTCGCCACTTATATGCAATTTGCTGCTATTTATAGATATCAAGAACATCTGTGTATAGTAAATTTATGATTGTATACAAAAATATCAAGTGTGTTTACGAATTTTAATTTTCTTGTTTTTGATGGGCTTAGTGGAACGTTATTCAACTGATAATATGAAGGTGGGTTCGATTCCCATGCATACAAGCCACTTTACCGTCTCTGGTAAGACTAAGCGTTTATAAGGTATCTGCTTCCTCTGCTATATATGGGAGTTAGATGTGAAAAAGAACATGTAATGGAATACAGAAAAACATTACGAGAAACCTTATAGCGGAAGTCAACGCCACGTTTTATCTCACCAGGACGGAGATAAGAAAATGATTTCAATATAATCTTTCCTCTGAGTGGGAATCGAACCCACAACTATAAATGTAATTAAAATACATTCACATTACAATCGTTATGTTCAGTTAATCTTTATATAGATGAATACAATGAAAATAATCAATTTTGTTATTATAATTAAAGAAAATAATTTATATCGTTAAGAATTGAAATAAATATCTAGTTTTTTTTAGCTTCACGCTTTTATCCCGCATAGCAGGGTAGACAGAAAGTACCTAGTGTCAAGACACTCCGCACTTAGCTTTCCATCAAATTAGAGACATTGTGTGTTGAATGGAGGAACTTAACGCGGTGCTTACTTTGTCTTACCAGAGCGAAGAAGTGAATATAATTTAAATATAACCACTGCCCCGAGTGGGAATTGAATCCACAACCGATCGCGTTTACAGTCAGACACTGTCGCACTGCGCCACGACCGGCCTCCTTAATACTTAATATATATTTTATATAACGTTCGCATTTTGTAACAGCAAGTAGAGCATCAAGTAGTGGAACAAAAGCGAATTCTTGTCGGGTTTTGTTATCAAAAACGGGTTAATTGCTACGGCTCGTCCCTTCGGAGGCTTGCAAGTGGCTTGGAACTTATCGTTCATAGGGCTGGGCTTACAATTCTTGACAAAAAAAAGATATAATTAATTCAAAAAGGGAAGCTAATACCAAAATATACGCGATTAATCCGTTAAAAATAGTTTCATTTAAATCGTGAAATACAAATATATATATTCAATATGTTTTAGTTTAGTATAAAATAAATAGAACTGGAGTGTCTGTTTGTAATATTAAAATAACCGTTTCTACTAAATGCATATATATGTATGTATACACGGTGCATAATTAAAATACTATTTTTTTCTTTTTGGTTTCGGCTTATCTTAGAAACGGCTTAGTAAATTTTAACGGGGGGTTTCATTGGCAGTTAACTGATATAGTAAGGAGTAACTCAACCAACCAAAATATATATATATATATATATATATATATATTTAATCGAGATATGATCGCACATATAAAACTCATCTATTGTTAATGACAGACAATGCACAGCTCAAACTACTGGAGGTAGGAAGCGCAAAATTTAACATGTAGGATCCTTTTTTTCTTCTTCCTCTTTTCTCTGACAGCCCTTATTTTTTTTTTTATAGAAAACAAAGTCTAACGAGCAGAAGTGCCACCTGATGGTAAGTGGTCACCTTAGCCCATGTACATCTACAAGATTAGAGTTGGGATGGGAGTTAAAGGAGATGAGGGCAAGGATAGAAGGTGGGAAAATTGAGGAGCTGGCTTACATGATATATACGGATTATATCATTAGATATTTGGCGGATCCTTTTGTTACGATAGTGATCGCGAGCCAGTCGGAGAATTTAACTCCTACCACCAATTTACTGGGATACCCGGTAAAAGCGGCAGGCTACCCAGCAGGCGGAGGGGAATAATATTCAACCCCGTATCTCCATGGGAAGCGACCGAGCGAGCACCTTGCCTTGTCGAGACATTGTCTTTAAATTAAAATGGAAATAAAAAAAAAACCGGTGTTTTACGATTTTTAATAAACTATATGGCAATAGTGTTATCTGCGTTGCAAAATAGATAGTTATTGGAAAAGATCGTCACGCATTGGGACAGTCTGACTGTACATATGAAGGTTTGGGTTCGATTCTCGCTTGGAGGAAATGATTGTGTTTAAAATTTATTATCATTTGCCTCCCCTCTTGAAGACAGTGTCTGGCATAAAGCTAACCTTTCAACTCGCAGTGTCTCTATTTGTGGGAAGCAGTGTCTTGACACTAGGTTGTCTCTGACTGGTTCTGCTGTGTGTAATAAAGCGTGAAGCTGCTTATTTATCAAGGTAACAAGTATATATCGATATCACCTACATAAAGTACCGGGCTCTTATTATCCCAATGATCAGTTATACTGGTAAAAAAAATTGTTAACAGATTTTTAATCAAATAAATTGCTCGAAACAAAAGATAAATAACAATAGATAGATATAATAGATTGTTCGTATAATTTCAAGGAATTAATTGAATTTCTAAAATCCATATATTGAATCTGTTAATGGCAATAGTAAAAGAAAGTTAAAATAATTACTAATTTTGTTACAACCCACTTAATACTAAAATAGGCTGAAAGTAAATATATGTATATCAAAAAATATATTTTTTTATAGTTTTATATACATTACGAAAATGGTAGCCCTGTTTTTATCTGGCTGCTACATTATTTCCTTCAATGTACTGTTAAAGATAATTCCGTGTTATAAAGCCAAGTAAAGTGTTCTCATGCGCTTTAACGAAAACGCCATATGTGTTTTTTATTAAATATATATGATATTTATAAACTGTACGAAGTTATAACGGTTCAGTGGTGTAGTATTTTGATGTATGTAGGTTCGATATATATTTTTTAGAGAGACATTAAGCGGTGCGTGGTGGAAATTGACGCGGCACTTTGTCTTACCAGATTGAGGAAGTCAAAGTAAATATAATCACTCCCCCGGGGAATCGAACCCACAGCCGATCGCGTTTACAGTCAGACGCTGCCCCACTGCGCCACGACGGGCCACGGCGTGCAAATTGAAAACGCTTAGAGAGAAATGTCGTAACACTAGGTTCTCTCTGTCAAATCTTCTACAGAGGAAAAGAATAGAAAAATACAGAAGAAAAGAAGAAGAATATATATGAAGTGTATAGTATAATATGTTACTGCTACAGTAACTATATTTGAATGTGTGTGTGTGGTTGCGGACACACTGCGAGTCTATTTGACACCAATATATTTTTTTGTGTATAGGTTTCATACTTTTACGCGCAATAAATGTTCTACTATAGAATGGATCGAGCTTGCAATTATATAGATTTTAAGTATTCCTTTTTTTTTAGGGCTTCACGTTTTTATCCCGCATAGCAGAGTAGACAGAAAGTACCTAGTGTCAACACACTCCGTATTTCGCTTTCCACCGAATTCGAGACATTGCGTATTGAGCGGTGGAACTCAACGCCGCACTTTGTTTTGACCAGAGCGAGAAAGTGAAAATAATTTGAATATATTCACTTCCCCGAGTGGGGATCGAACCCACAACCGGTCGCGTTTACAGTCAGACGCTGTCACACTACGCTATGACCGGCCTCTAGTTTTAAATATAATTATTTTTATAGTAAATTGAACCTACAAAAAAACGCTCTTACAGTCAGACACTGTCCCACTGTACCATAAGGGCCTTAATCCATCTTGAGTACAGAAAATACTTTATTGAAAAATATTTATTAAAAATAAAACGTCGAGATCCATTTCAGGCGATTGCATAATAAATATAAGCGCGCTGTCTCATTTAACAAATGCCATTCCAACTTCATTGTGGCGGTACTAACTGCACGTTTGGTTATTATTAAAAAATCTAATATTCATATAAAATAGCGAATAGTATGCTATATTAAGTTAAGTATTGTATGTATGTATGGTTATGGGTTCAATTTTTTTCCATGTTACAGACAAGGTCAGGGTCGCCTGATGGCGAGTGATCACCGCCGTGGTCGGCTCCGTGTAACACCATACAGGTGCTTTGTTGTCCTTAATGGCAGAAATAAACGCATTTCTTGAAGGTACCCATGTCGTTTCGACCTGGTACAGAATTAGAATAAGAAAAAATTAAAACTTATTTTGCTTGTTATTATTATTTTATTATTGTTTTACAGGGAGATAAGTTTTAGCTTCACGCTTTTAATCTGCATAGCAGGGTAGACAGGAAGTAGATAGTGTCAAGACACTCCTTATTTCACTTTCCACCTAATTCGAGACATTGCGTGTTGAGTGGCGGAACTCAACGCTACACTTTGTCTTACTAAAGGGAGGAAATGAACATCTCCAGAGGAAGTCAATTTTATGGTATAAAAGGAAATATGAAATGATATAATCCAAGAGTGATAATTTCAATATAATTATATAGACTTATGAATTTTTTTATAATAATTTCTAACGTAGTATAATAATTAGAAGCCTTTGTTTCGAACATTGAGATTCATGCTAAAACTCTGAATGTCTAACTAACAATAAACTAGATTTAAAAAAAACCGACTTCAAAAACTGAAAATTAAAAAATAATTTTATAAACATTTAATTTAAACACACCTTGCAAATCAATATTAATAAAATATTTTTTATTTGGTTTTATTATATTATCATAGGTTTGAAGTCGGTGCCAAGTCGTTATGTTAAATACAGTAGGTTTTTTAGAGTACAAAAAAATTAAAAAAAAAACAAAAAATGGGACCATGAAATCAAGTCTACTGGATGCGAATTAAATTATCTGTGGGATTAAATGACAGCCTTCCTGCATCGAAAAAAAATAGAGTACCTCCAGAACTTGCCACTCTGTACATACATAGAAAAATGGTACCGGATGAATTGACAGCCTTAGTCCTTGTAGGGAGTAGCTTGGGAATCCAATAATATATAAAAAATTTTACATGGGCAAAATTCTAACTAAATAAACCACAAAATAATATACACTACAGAAATAATAACGATAAAGCGTGAAGCTAAAAATAAATAAATAACTAAATAATTATAACAAGTGATTAAAACTTCCAAGTATATTCTTTAAGAACGTACATATGTGTTTCAGGATGGTAGGATGTTTCGGTTAGGATTGTTCTGGAGGTGTGGATTCGAATCTTCCAACAAATCTTCTATATATTTGTGTAAAATATAGGAAAAAAAAAACATTTCCTTTTACAGAAAAAGGTTCTTTATAGTAGAACGTTTTGTGTTAACGTATATTTACGTAATATTGTATAAGCTAAACATTACACGCTTTGTGGTCAAACAAAGAGCCTCCTCACGCTCAAAAACATGTGATTTTCAGTAGATATGTATAATTTAAATAATTTAGTAGTTTGTTCCAACGTGATACGTTCATGTTGTTCCACGTGCTCCGACTGCGGCTACTTGTTCTTTAAAGCTAAGTTACTAACACTAGTTAAAAAAATCAACTTAAAATACATATCGCTTTCACGGTATTTGACTAGTTTAAACGGATTAATCGTGTATATTTTGGTATACGAAAATACATTTTTTGGAAACCTGACGCTTCGAACACTTTACAGTAGTTACAGTTGGACTGAGGTGGCGTTTGTTTGTCGGTTGATACAAAAATCATTTATATCAATTTACCGCCATCTGTTTCTTAATCGCCTCGCGTTCTGTCCTGGATTCTTGCAGAATGAGCTGACTGTATCTTTGTCTCTGGTGTGGTAGATTTAAGGCTTTCTTTTTATAAGTGGGTCCCAAGTGGTAGATAGTTTACAATCATCCTCTCTGTTGATTAGGATATTTTTGAATTTTAAGATAGATTGCTATAATATTTTTTTGTATCAATCAACAGACAAATGGCAACTCAGCGTACCTGCAACAATGGACAAAATGTCAGGTTTCCAAAAATGTATTCTCGAATACCAAAATATACGCGATTAATCCGTTTAAAATAGTTTCATTTAAAAATAGCTGATAAATCTAGGTTCTATTATCACTATATCTGAATTTAAAAAAGTAAAGAAAATCCATTATATCTAGTTTCTTGGTATTGTACGAGGCATATTTCAAGCTTTTCTCTTTGTACCGAGGTAGCCTGAGAGATTCAAGTGTCAAGATATACCGTTATCAATTTCTAGCTAATTTTTACTAAAAATAAAAAATATATATAAGAACATCACTACCACAATATAATTGTTTTAAATGATCATACAATTTAACCCATAATTAGTGATGTAACAGACCGAGTAATAAACCAAAGTCAGTCGGTATTTAAACTTGTTTAGAAATCCGCAAAATTCACTTGTCCCGAGAGATCGTATTTCAGGCGATGAACACGTAGTTGGCAGTGTATAGCAAAATGTAGGTTTAGTTTGAACATATAGAAAAATCACATTTCTTACACTTATATTTTTATAAAGAAACGATATCTCCCGCTTAAAATGCGTTTTACCAAATTTAGCGTCGTTATATTCTTCTCTCTCCTGGAGTAGAGAGGGGTAATGGTGCCAGGGCTGAGTCCACTGGCCGTAGCTTCCATCGCTACTCACTAATATGAGTTTGTCCCTGGGTAGATCTCTTTACGAGGTCCGTGGAAGGATATGTTGGACCGGATTCCTGGGGGTAAGAATATCTATATGGGTAAAAGAGAAAGAGCCGAGTGCTGCCTGGGCGGGCAACCCAGCTGGGTGAGACCCCTGATATCTCAGGGGAGGCCCTACTTAGGCTATCCAGCGACGACTGTGGCAGCGGCTCAGATTCCGGTAGGGGGACAAGGTCTCTGGCGGTCTGGAGTGCCATGGTACGATGTCTCGGAGATGCGGGTGCTCCGATGTGCGTCCAGGCTCTTTATGCAGAGTCGCATACTTCACGTACCAAGGAGGCTGAGACGCGCGTCTAACAAAGGCGTTCTGGGCAGATTCGAGTTCTCTTCGGGCGCGGTTGGAGGTGCCTGGAGAGGTGGGGCAGCAGCAACCTCTCCAGTACTTTTGACGTCGCACTCAGGAGCGAAATTGGCCTGTGGTTCTCTGCCTTGCATGGATTTTTCCCCGGTTTGGATAGCATAATTATTAAATTTGTCGTATAGCTTTTCTTGTTAGAACGTTATTTTTACCAAATTATCAAATTAGTTCTCAGTACTAAGTATTTTTAAATCATACCTGTATTGTTCCTACTAATTTTTGAAAACAAAAAAAAAACATTTTGTAAACTTTTTTAATTTAATTAACAGGCTAATAAGACATTAGCCTGTTAATTAAATTCTAATACATAGGTAGCTTATATTTGTATTGTAATTTTGAGTTAATCATTTCTATATAAGATGACAACAATTAAAAAAGCTAACCAAAATCGATATGAGTTATAAACAATCAAAAAAAACCATCGATTCGGTCAATAAGATCTTTGATTTTTACACATTTTAAATGACAATATTGTACATGAATCTCAGGTAGAAAAAAATCGATTTGATTATTCTTACGTCCTGAAACATATTGCCGATTTATTTCAGCTTCACGCTTCCATTTCCCATAGCGGGGTAGATAGGAAATACCTAATGTCAAGACACTCCGTACTCCGTTTTACACCGAATTCGAGACATTGCGCCTTACCAAAGCGAGGAAATGTAAATAATTTAAATATAAACATTCCTCCGAGTAAAAATTGAACCCACAATCGATCGCGTTTACATTCAGACGTTGTCCCACTGTGCCACGACTGGTCTCTATTTATTTATAATATTTGATTTGTTGAAAACGTAAATATTAAGTTAAAAAGAAGAGAAACAGAGAAAATAATAATAACAGTACATATCATAGTAGAATAATGCGATCGGTTGTGGGTTCAATATCCACTCGGAGGAGTAAATATTTAAATTATTTTCACTTCCTCGCTATGGTAAGACAAAGTGCGGCGTTGAGTTCCACCATTCAAAATGTAATATTTCGAATTCGGTAGGAAGTGAAGTACGGAGTGTGTTGACACTAGGTACTTTTTGTCTACCCTGTTATGTGGGATGGAAGCGGGGAGTTAAAAAAATTAGAATTATTATTTATTATTATTATATGAATATGGTGATATATATTTTTTTTTTTTTTTTTTTTTTTTTCGAACCTAGCTTCTAGCTCCAAAGACAAAATATATCCAAGACGTAAATTAAAAAAAAATCTCTCTTTACATTTAAAAGAAATGTATGAAAATATAATTGTTATTTTAAATGTACTAAACTGGGTCACAAACACACGTGAATAATTAAATAACTGTTAACATCAAAATTAAAATTTATCCGAGTCAAGGTTTAAAACTGAATTAGTTCAGAAATCGTGTCGTAATTAGTCGTGTTTATAAAACTGATTATTAAATATTAAATTTTTTTTAAGTTAAATCACTTGGAGTAAGAAAATATTATTGAAAAATGTTCAAAAAATTATACGTAGCAGGATACGGGATCCGAACCCGTACCTCTTGAGCAGTTTGTCAAAATTTTATATGTATGACGTACATACAACAGGTCTCCGACGAACAATGCTGGTCAGTAAAAAGTTGGAACAGTTAAAATTTGCATTTTTGACTTTCTAATTATAATTTCTTTTTTTTAAGGTTCCAGCTTTTATCCCGCGTAGAAGGGTAGACATATAAGGTATATATATATATATATATATATATATAT
Source organism: Dryadula phaetusa (assembly GCA_032432895.1). Lineage (NCBI taxonomy): Eukaryota > Metazoa > Arthropoda > Insecta > Lepidoptera > Nymphalidae > Dryadula > Dryadula phaetusa. Next base: position 277,404 of record JAOYRS010000005.1, read on the forward strand.
ATATATATATATATATATATATATATATATATATATATATATATATATATATATATATATATATTCGATCAACTTTTCACCGTATATCTTTACCATATAAAATACTTATTTACTATTTTTAAAGTGTTATTCCACACTTAGGATTAGAAAACATTTTTGAAAAAACATATAAAAATTTAAACGCAGCGGGATTCGAACCCGCGCCTCTTGGATACCGTCCAAGCGCTCTGACCGCTAAGCCATGCGTTCTACTGCCATGCGTTATTAGAACGCATGGCTTAGCGGTCAGAGCGCTTGGACGGTATCCAAGAGGCGCGAGTTCGAATCCCGCTGCGTTCAAATTTTTATACGTTTTTTCAGAAATTTTATATAAAATACTTCCTAGTTACTTAATTATAAAAGTTTGTATTTGTAGTATATTGTAAGCATATATGATCAGGAATACGGTAAGAGCACCCACCAAAACATTTTCTAGATACAGAGAAAAATTGATTTATTACAAAATAGTCATATATACATATATCTATATCAATCTCCAATAACGTGGCTTTCTAATGCTGAAAGATTTTTTGATATGGGGTATTTTCATAATGATTTTATTAACCACCGTATGTAAAATATATATGTAAAAATAAAGGGAAAATTGTATTCGGTACGAGGTATCTAGCCGACCTCAAACTGACCTAATTTGTGGAGCCGCCTGCACGGCGATAAATAAAATATAGCTTTATTGATTTATACCGTGTTTTATGAGCGATGAGATTGTAATATTATATTTAATAAGATATTAACACGATAGCCGCATAAGATCTTTGATTTACGCGATTTTTATATATTTTAAATGAAATTATTTTAAACGGATTAATCGTGTATATTTTGGTATGCGAACACTTTACAGTAGTCCGTGTTTACAGGTAGACTGAGGTGGCATTTATCTCTAAGTTGATATAAAAATTTAAAAAAAAACATGAATGGACAACAGCATTCAGTGACTGGCTGTAGTTTTCAAATACAATTAAAAAGAGAATAATATTCGATGGTTTTTAGAGTAAAATTATATAAAGATGTAAAGCATTTTGTTTTAGCTTCACGCTTGTATCATACATAACAGACACTATAGAGAGGAGGTTGCTAGTGTCAAGACACTCCGTACTTCGCTTTCCATTGAGTTCCACTTTAAATATAATCATTCCCGAGAGGGACTGGAACCAACAACCGATCGCGTAAAGTCAGACAGTGTCTGACTGTTCGGAACTCTATTCTGTATTTTTTTAACTTCACGCTTTATCCCGCTTAGCAGGGTAGGCCGAGATAACCTAGTGTCGAGACACTCAGTTTTCCGATATCTACCCGAATTCGAGACGTTGCATGTTAAGTGGCGAAAATAAAAAAAATATTTTAAATATAATTACTGCCCTAAGTGGGAATCAAACTCGAAAACTTCTCATTTACATTCAGACTGGCTTTTAAAAACATTTGATTAAACAAAATACATCAGAGCTATAGTAGCTCATTGCTAGTGTATATAGATATATCGTTCTCTCCCTAACGACGGGTCATCGTTCAGAATATTTCACTCAGCATCCCCGGAGTTTACAACCAGAACGCTTCATCTGTGACGCGAATTGTTAGAGATCTGAATGTCGGCGAACTCTCGTGAAGAGGATGATGCGTTATTAACATATTTATGTTTGTATACTTTATTATTAGAATTAAAAAAAAAAGATTTATTTAAAATTACTTTTATTTATTTATTTAAAATTAAAAAAATAAATAAAATTTTAAATTCAATTTTAAATAAAAAAATGCAGTATTGTCGATTACGTTTAATTTTCTGTTTGTCTTTGATGGCAAATACATGGTGTATTTTTTTGTGTTTTTTTTAAGGGAAAGTTACAGGTGACCGTAGGAACAATTTTTTTTTTAGCTTCACACTTTTATCCCGCATAGTAGGATAGACAGAAAGTAATAAATGTCAAGTGACACTCCGTATTCCACTTTCCACCGAATGCCAGATGTTGGCTGGCGGAACTCAACGCCACACTTTGTCTTACCATAGCGAGGAAGTTAAAATAAATTAAAAATGATCACTCCATTCAAGTTGGAATCGAACCCACAAGCGATCACGTTTACAGTCAGACGGTGTCAGACTGCGTCACGACGGGCCCGTTATAAACACAAGTAAATACACGGGATTCGAACCCCCAATCATGACGTTAAGTTAGCTAAATCACAAAGGCATCAATTAATTGTAACACAGACGTAAATTAAATAATAACTGGATCGACAATCTTCATTGAGGTATAAAAACTAAAAGACTATTTTTTCTATCTCCGCTTATATAATGAACAAAGAAAATTAAAGCGGGCTTTTGTCATTGGCTTGCTGGAGTATCGCTTTATGTATTTACATAATTTGTGATAACTATACAGCTTGTGGACCACAGTGGCTTAGTGGAATTGTAAATTGATTGTTTTAGGCTCAATTCTTACTTGAGGCTATTGATTATATTCAGTTTATCTTCTCTCTAAAAACAAATTGCATGGCACTTTTTAACACAAATTGCCTTGAATCTAGGCAGAATGTCAAAGAAAGCATTGTTTTGATTTTCTCTATATATATGCTGCTATATAGGAATAAATGTGGATCTGCTAAAAATATAATAAAATACTAGAGAGGCTGGTCATGACGCGGTGGGATAGAGTCTGACTGTAAAAGTGATTAGTTGTGGGATCGATTTAAATTATTTTCTGATAAGATGAAGTGAGGCGTTAAGTTCCGCCATACTGTCTCTCATTTAATGTCAACTCTGCTAAGCGGGATAACAGCGAGAAGCTACTTAGAAATTTAAAATAAAACACTAGTAAATTAAAGGTATTAAATAAATATATAAAGTACTAAATTAAAATTAAAGTATTTTTAAACACTGATTGGTCGGCTGTAAAGTACAGTGGAGTTTAGAGTAACAACTGGTATATTGTTCCATCTCATAACTTACCAATAAATTATTAAACTGAAAAAAAAACGAATATATTAAAAACAATATTTACTATTTCTAAAGTGTTATTCTACACTTAGGATTAGAAAACATTTTTAAAAAAAACATATAAAAATACGTATAAAACAGCAATCTCTCTTGTTAATCGATTATTTCTTAATAATCTTTAAGCAGTAGAAATTTGTAAAAATCTCTCTACAGAGATGCTAGCAACATAAATAAGTAACCAAACGTATAAGAATTTCGACGCGGTCGGTAATACATAGAACGCATGGTTTAGCGGTCAGAGCGCTTGGACGGTATCCAAGGGGCGCGGGTTTGAATCCCGCTGCGTTCAAATTATTATACGTTTTTCCAAAAAATTTTTTTAAAATATATATATATATATATATATATATATATATATATATATTAAGAAAAATTTCGACTATGGAAAAGCTCGCTTGATTCACAGAACACTGAAAGCACAGCTTGCTTCAGGAAGCTTTCAGTCGCGCGAAAACAGTTGAAGCGGTCGCACGCTTATTTCATATCCAGCTTCTCTTACTAATATATGGGGGTAAGTGCTTTTAAATCTCTTATTATGCTTTATTCTAAACAGAATTGTATTTTTTGTTACTAAAAACTTATATATATATATATATATATATATATAATATTGATATAATAGTGTCAGTTTGTGTGTATTTTCTATATTAGTAAATATTATATCTAGATTTTAATAATAATTATTTATATATAAAAATTTAATTCGTAAGGAGAATTAGAATTTATGAAAATTATTATAAGATTTTGTTAATAAGTGTAAAATTGCATTAAAAGTAAACTGTAGTTTTCCATACAGATTTTGGGTTAGTCTTTTTGGGTTCCATTTCACTTCGGGGAAGTGATTGTATTTAAATATTATTTTCTCCTCTCTAATAAGATAAAGCATTGAGTTCGGGTGCAGAGAATGGAGTGTCTTGACACTAGGATGTCTCTGATAATCCTGTTATGCGGGATGAAGCGGGTAGCTGCGTTTCTTTTATCAACTTTAGATGTTATTATCTTTGTAAAGGAAACTTTGAGCATGGTTGTGACCTGGTTTAAAATGTTAGTTTTGGTTTGAAACGTTGCATACTTATCAAGGAGCAAGTAAAAAAAAGTAATTAAAAAAAAATAAAAAAATAACTTTTATAAAAAAAAAAATCATTTTGGGCAACACAGTGTTAATAATTGTAAATATTTTATTGACAGATATGAATAGAACACCAATCTTTTTTTTTAAATAAAATAATTATTTTATTGTTTTTATTTAGATTTTTTTAACTATTAATTATTTTTATTTTAAATTTTTCATTAAAAAAACGTCTTTTTTAGCTTCTCGCTTTTATCCCGCATAGCAGGGCGCCGCACTTTGCCAGAGCGAGGAAGTGAAACTCCCCCGAGTGGGAATCGAACCCACAACCGATCGCGTTTACAGTCAGACGCTGTCCCACTGCGCTTGGATCGTCCTCTTTTTTCAACTATTATTTATTTCTAATCAATATGTATGACAAATTCCCAATGGATTGTTACAATGATACTATGCGGATAACATTTCTTATGGCTAATGATTCTTTTATAACGAAAAGATGACGCTTATCAAAATCAATAATTATTATATCGAAATATTTAAAGTGTCATTCATATGCTTTAGTTACAAAAATTAGGACGATTTTAATTCCGTCAAGTACAACTTTTATAAATTTTTAAAAAATTTAAAATTTTCATTTCCCCGGTGTTGAGTTCCGCCATTCAACACGTAATGTCTCGAATTTAATGAAAACTTCGTACCCCGCGTACGGAGTGTCTTGACACAAGATCCATGTATATAAAACTTTTTTAAACAGATTAATCGTGTATACTTTGGTATTCAAAAATACATTTTTGGAAACTTGTCTACCTGTGACCTGTAAAGTGTTCGAAACATCAGATGTCCAAAAATGTATTTTCGAATACCAAAACATACGCGATTAATCCGTTTAAAATAGTTTCGTTTAAAAAGTAAATAATTCATTGTTGTTATGTTCATATTAATTTATTGCAAGAGAAATGCTTTTAAGCGCTCCGTTCTTTTGAATTTAATATTATTATCAGTCATATAACTAATAAAACAATTTTTTTATTGTACTAAAAATATTTTCAATCTCCACTTTGGTAAGACAAAGAACGGCGTTGAGATCTGCAACTCAACTCTCAATGTATTATTTTGCGGGTAGAAAATAGAAAACAAAGTGTCTCGACACACATTTTCCCGTCCAAATTGACTGGGTGTAGAGTGGCGTAACCTAACTACGCTCTTTATCTAACTAAAGGAGCAGAATTGAGTTTTTTAGTAATATTCTATGAAACAGACAAAATTATTTACTTTCCCTTTATTTCTATATAACTTTTTTTTTAGCTTCACGCTTTATCTCGCATAGCAGGGTAGACAGACAGTACCTAGTGTCAAGACACTCTGTACTTCGATTTCCACCGAAGTCGAGACATTGCGTGTTGAGTAGTGGAACACAACGCCGCACTTTGTCTTTACCAGAGCGAGAAAGTGAAAATAATTTAAATATAATCACTCCCCCAAGTGGGAATCGAACCCACAACCGGTCGCGTTTACAGTCACACATTGTCACACTGCGCCACGACCGACCTCATCTATATTATGTATAATGAGAATGTAGAGACCAAGGTTCTTATTTTTGCTTTAGAAATTAAAAATAAATATAAAAACGAATACACTGCAAGTCCACGTTTTAATTTGAAACTTTAGAAGATCCAGTGAGTTCCTTCTGATAGTTAGTTGTTTAAATACTGAAACTTTTATTATAAAAAATATTTTTTATACTTCTTATCTATCTATGGAATATAGACCTTACTTGGAGAGGCTGGTCATAACGCAGTGGGACAGCGTCTGACTGTTAACGCGACCGGTTGTGGGTTCGATTCCCTATCGAAGTAAAGAATATAAGTAAAAATTAATGTCATTTCTCTCTAGTCTGGTTTGACAAAGCGCAGAGCTCGCCAGTCAACACCCAATGTCTCCATTTAGAGCGGAGAGCTGTCACCGGAGTGTCTTGACCCTGGAACGTCTCTACCCTGCTATACGGGATACAGCGTGAAGCGAATTTTTGTTTATCATACTATTATTATAATTTCTTCAACCCGTTCATCGTGATATAGTGAGTAGGTTCGATTTCCACTCAGGGCGGAGGTATGATTGACATTTAAATAATTTTCATTTTCCCCGCTCAGGTAAGACAGAACGCAGAGTTGAGCACCGTTACTCAACACACAATGTACAGTCTCGACATTTAATTATACTTGATATAGCTATTGGTCATTTACATATGATTTATTTCAACTACTTGTTATTCCTATTACCGTACGAGTATATTATAGTGAATTGATAGTAATTTCTTCAGCGCTAATTGATTATGTTAATTTTCCTCTAACTGATGGCACGTGATCCACTAATTGAGTCGTCTGCAAGGAAGCATGTTTGTATATTAGAAATATAATAGTTAGGTAAGCTTTTGTGATAATTTTGTGTGCGTGTTATTCATTTATCCATATTAGAAATATAGAGATAGAGGCCGGTCGTAGCGCAGTAGGGCATCGTCTGAATGTTAATGCGATCGGTTGTGGGTTCGATCGCTACTCGAGGGAGTGATTATATTAAATTATTTTCACTTCCTCGCTTTGGTAAAGACAAAGAGCGGCGTTGATTTCCACCACCCAACACGCAATGTCTCGAATTCGGTGGAAAGCGAAGTATGGAGTGTCTTGACACTAGGTACTTTCTGTCTACCCTGCTATGTGGGATAAAAGCGTGAAGCTAAAAAAAACTTTAATGTACTGCAATAGTAATTTATAATAATATTTTTTTAGCTTCACGCTTTTCATCTCGTAGTGCACGGTAGGCTCTCCACCGAATTCGATACATTGTGTGTTGAGTGGTGAAACTCAACGCCGCACTTTGTCTGACCATAGCGAGGAAGTGAAAATAATTTAAATATAAAACCTCCCCCGAGTGGGGATCGAGCCTACAACCTATCGCGTTTACAGTCAGATTGTAAACGTTAGGCTGTATCTACGTTTTTGTATATGGGAGAGAAAGCTTGAAGCTATACAAAAATATAATTTAATTCTAATTCTAATAATAATAAATTAATATTAATATTTCGTATTCAAACTAAAATTAAGGCATATTTAGTTATTAGAATTATATATATTTTTTTATATGACTAGCCATTTCGAACACTTTACAGAGTTTCAGGTATATGTACCTACTATTGATTTGAATTTTGATTCGATTGATTGATTGATTGATTGATTGAAAATTGCGAAAACTAAGTGTTCAAGTGGTTACAAAAGTTTTTAAGTTTCCCGATTTTATCCCGCATGGCAGGGTAGGAAGTATCTAACGTCAAGACACTCTGTACTCCGTTTTCTGCCGAATTCGAGACATTGCGTGTTGGATGGCAAGACTCAACGCTGCGCCTCGTCTTACTAGAGTTAGGAAATGAGAATAATTAAAATATAATCATTCCCCCAAGTGGGAATTGTGCCCACAATTGATCATGCTTACAGTCAGCCGGTGTCCGAATGCGACACATACGTCTCCACGAAATTCAGTATGTAATATAAATTTGTAATAATCGAGAATCGAACTCCCAACCTTTAATTTACAAACACGTATGTATATACAAGTATTCGATAGAATTTATACAATAAATGCGATTAAATAGCCTTCAAAGCGTGTGTTTCACGTGAAATGTGGACAATACGACGTGAAGCTCCGACGGACGCAGTCATTTACCAAGTGTTTATTATGTAACACGCTTTAAATACAATGTATGAATACTGAATATATAAGGAAAATCTTTTATATTTTATGATACACGAAGCCTAGTGGTTTTATATATATTAAATTGGAATCTATATAAAAAAAAAACATTTGAATCATTAATATTGAATTTGGGTCCGCTCATGGCATAATGGGACAGGGTCTGACTGCACACTCAATTTATTGTGGGTTTGATTCTCATTCGGGGAATGATTGTATTTAAATTATCTTTATTTCGCGTTCAAAACGCGTCGTTAAGTTCCGCCACTCAATGTCTCGAATTCGGTGGAAACTGAAGTACGTAGTATCTTGACACTAGGTACTTTCTGTCTACTCCGCTGTGTAGGATAAAAGCGTGAAGCTAAAAATAATAAGAAAAAAAACAAAAAAAATGTGTTTATCTTTGTTTAGTGGGAGAGAAATCTCTCATATTTCTATAATAAACGATTTTTAGGCGCTGTTTCGTATATCAGGGTAGTTTCCTCGTCACTGGGGTCTATGCTAGGGTCGAGGCGCTGCTCGAGGTCGTGGCCGGTGGCGGTCAAGGAGAAGCACCTTGAGGTTTTAGTGGGTAAAGGCGGAGTCCTACATCTTCCAAATCGAAACCCCAACCTGTCCTGAATCCCCAATTGCCAAGATATCCCTAACAAGATTTCTCAACGTAAAAATAAACGTAGTTTCCTTGTATCAAGACACTACGATCTCCTTTTTTTCGGAAATAAATACAAAGTGGGTCCAGTAGCGGAATTTAACACCGCGCTTTGTATTACTGAATTGAGTGTTTCTATATAACTGGCTTTGTGATATATTGATTTTTATTACTACGGCGTAAACATTTACGATTATTTAATGTATACATGTGGTTAATGTGAATCGCATAGCGGCTTTTAATATTTAATTATCGTTTTAAAAAGAATTACTTTTTTTTTAAATAAATTCTCTATATATTTTTTTACTAAACAAACATTTCATACATAGTTAAAAGTAACATAATAAAATCTGACAGAAAACGTAATCCTGTTTAGGTTATTGATTATATGTATATAAAATTTATTGGTCCGTAGGCCAGTCGTGGCGTAGTGGGACAGCGTCTGACTGTAAGCGCTATCGGTTGTGGGTTCGTTTCCCATTTGTGAGAGTTATATTTAAATTATTTTCACTCGCTATAGTAAGATAAAGTGCGACGTTGAGTTCCACTGCTCAACACGCAATGTCTCTAATTTGGTGGAAAGCGTGTCTTAAAAATTCTAATTTCGCATTCGTTCTAGCGCGGCGTTGAGTTCACTATTCTACCAATCAACGTAAAATCTTAATAACACGGCGGAAAACAGTCAACGGAGTGTTTTGACACTAAGTCGTCTCTGGCTACCCTAAGCACGGGATAAAGCGTGAAGCGGAATTAAAAGAATATAACTGCTAAAAGCTTTTTATCTTCCACTTTATCAATTAAGGCAATTCTCATACTCACAGACAGCATTTAATATTTAAATATAAGAATTATTTAAGTATCTACACCATTGTGGTACAGTGTCTGTCTGTAAACGCGTAGTTGTTGGTTTATTCTCTCTCGGGGTAGTGATTACATTGAATTCATGTTAGTTTTTTAACAGTGGGTTCTGACTAACTTACTGGAGAGTGTAGAGAAAAATAAAATCGTTAATACCTTGAAGTCGTAGTAAACTGTATGTTTTCTTAATTAAGTACAATACTAGTGATGTTCCCGTCATTGCAATCTAGGAGCTTCACGCTTTTGCACGCATACCGCGACCATACGCGTACCTAGTGTCAAGACACTCCGTTCTTCGTTTTCCACCGAATTCGAGACATTGCATGTGGAATAGTGGAACTCAACGCCGCACTTTGCCTTTTACCAAAGCGAGGAAGTGAAAATAATTTAAATATAATCACTCCCCCGAGTGGGGATCGAAGCCACAACCGATTGCGTTTAAAGTCAGACTCTGTCCCACTGCGCCACGACCGGTCCCGAATATAAATAATTTTTAAATATAACCATTCTCCCCGAATGGAAATCGAACGCACAACCAATTGTGCTTACAGTCAGACGCTGTTCCACTGCACCACGATGGTCTCAGTTGGCCTAGTTGGGATTCAATTTCCATTTGAAGTAATTAAAAAGTTCAATTTAAATATAATTTCTTCACTTGCAAAGCGCAGAATAAATGTAGTGAGTGAAAAACGGAATATCATATCACTAGCTTCTCACCGCCTACTTTCTTGTGTATGGGAAATGAAAAAAAAATGTATGCAGACCACGGAGTTTTTGATTTGAAGTTAACAATATCTGAATATCCCATCAATAGTTGAATCTCTTTGCCCTCTTACACTCTCAATTTAAGTGACACTTGATGAAAAATAAAAAAAAAACACTTGACACTATTGTGAACACATCTTTACAGTACAAGGTCGCCGGATGCTGTATCATCTCATCTCGAAGCGTTCAGTTTTATAGGTTAAATCTATTTTTATTATTTTCCTCGTTCGTTTAGCGTTAATATTATAATTATGTAAAATAAAATAAAAAAATATAATTTAATATATAAATATTAAATTATATATATATATATTTTTTACATAAACTAAATTCTCTGCTTTATTTTATATGGACTTTATTTTATATTACATCTCTTGAGAATTTCATTATTGAAACTTAATTATTTCCATCCATTTCAAAAGTTTTACCCCGCTCTCATAAAGCCAAATTCGGCGTTGAGTTACGCAACTCGTCTTTTACAGTGTTCGAATAAGGCTGAAGAGTGTAGAAGGGAAAATTTTCACAGTTTTATTATTTGAGTATTAAATAAACGATTAATATTATGAGGCCATCGGAGTGCAGTGGGATAGCGTCTCACTGTAAACACATTGGCAGCAAGTTAAAAGTACATACAGGGAATATTAATGCGGAGGGAAGTACGGAGTGTCTTGACACTAGGTACTTCCCTGTCTATCCTGCTATGCGGGATAGTAAGCGTGAAGCTAAAAGAAAATATATTTATATTTAAATTTCTTTCTTAGGCTTATGGCGCAAGGTTCTCTTTGCCTACCCCGCTCTATGTGTGTTATACATTTTTGAAAAGTCGACGTTTCGAACTCTTTACAGTAGCCTGTCGTTCTACATATGTTCGCGGAATACTGCAAAGTGTTCGAATCAGATTAAAATAGTTTCATTTAAAGAGCTTCACGCTTTTATCCCGCATAGCAGGTTAGATAGAAAGTGCCTAATGTCAAGACACTCCGCACTTCGCTTTCCACTGAATTCGAGACATTGCGTGACTGACTGGTGGAACTTAACGCTGCACTTAGTCTTTTATCAGAGCGAGGAAGAGAAAATAATTTAAATATGATCACTCACACAAGCGATCGTGTTTACAGTCAGACGCTGTCCCACTGCGCCACGACCGGCCTCTGTAAAGAGAAACAGTGTCAATCCCACGAGGGTGGTTAGAGCATACATAATTATGTAACGCATTCAGTTTGATAGATCAGAATTCAGACATGTGGCACCATGAGGTCATTCTAAATATTGAAATTTCTCGGAACGTGCTAGGAATGCTATAAACGCTAAACGGCGCTCGCCAAGCGCATTAATTTTAGATATTATATACATACATCTATTTGCATATAATAATAAATTTATAAGTATAATATTATAAAAAAAATAATGGAAAAAAATGTATGTTTGTATTACTCTTCAATTGAACGGATTTAAATGATTTTTTTTTGCTTCACGCTTTTATCCCGCATAGCAGGTTAGACAGAAAGTATCTAGTGTCAAGACACTCCGTACTTCGCTTTCCACCGAATAAGAGACATCGTTTGTTTTGTTTTGCATGCTTAACAGAGCGAGGAAGTGAAAATAATTTAAATATAATCATTCCCTCGATTAAGAATCGAACCTACAACTGATCGCGTTTACAATCAGACGCCGGCCTCTAAATTACCGGATTTATATTAGAAATAGCATATGAGCTAACAATGGTAGGTCTGTTACAGTAACAAACAAAGAAATTATTTGTATTTCTTGCTTTCCCTTTAGTTTATAGAGATAACTAGAAAACTAAGCGGTTTTCCTCTTTCAGTTATTTTAAGTTTATTTGCAAGTAGAAATTTAATAATTTAAAAAATACATATTGGACCTCATTTCTTATATAACGGGAGAGACGGAAAGAACCAGTTGTTAAGACACTCTACGTTTAACTTTGCCCTTCCGAATGTTATTTATTAAATGGTGGGACTAAACGCCACAGTTTGTCTAACCAGGGTAGTTACCGAATCAAATATAACCTTTTACCCTGAGGGGGATCGAACCCACACCAAGATGATATCACAGATGGGCCATGATGATATCACAGGTGAAATCATTGTAGAGGCATTTTTAGCAGGTGTTTTAGATATTTAAAGCATATTTATTGTTTCTAGTCGATTTTGAATTGAAAATACTTCAATAAATACCTAAACCAAAGTTAAAATAATATTCTTCTTTTAAATTTTTTAATTTTTTAAAGTTAATTATAAAGTCAGCATTTACTTTATAATTTTTAGTTATAAACTTTGAGCACTGAAGCGTTTAAATAACCTCCAAAGGCAGCCACAAAGTCAAGATAACTACATTAAAATGTAATTTTAGCTAAAGACAAAAGCCGTAGAGGTGCAGTGGCTGCAAACAAGAGTAGTCACGGGTTGAATTACAAAATCACCACTCCAGGCTATAATTATACTCAATTTTCATTTTTCCACTGTGATAAGACAAAACTTAGCTTTGGTTTGCGCGATTTGCCTTCCAATGTCTCGGATTTTGAGCGGAAAGGAGCAATGAATTCTTTCGACTTTTTTTATATACGATTCTTTCTGACTTCTGATAAACTTTATATTTGATAATATATATTTTTTTTAGCTTCACGCTTTTATCCCGCATATCAGGGTAGACAGAAAGTACCTAGTGTTAAGCCCCTTCGTATTTCAGGACATTGCGTGTTTAGTGGTGGAACTCAACGTCGCACTTTGTCTTACCAAAGCGAAAAAGTGAAAATAATTTAAGCATAACGACACCCCCGAGTGGGAATCGAACCCACAACTGATCGCATCAGTCAGACGCTGTATCATTGCGGCACGATGGCCTCAAATATATACAATAGGAGTTGATATAAAACTATTTTAATGCTCTGGTAAGACAAAGTGCGGCGTTGAGTTTCACCAATCAACACGCAATGTTTCGAATTTAAGGGAAGTAGGGAGTGTCTTGACACTAGGTACTTTTGGTCTACCCTGCTATGCTATATATATATATATATATATATATATATATATATATATATATATATATATATATATTACATTCGGTATGAGAACACTGGCCGCCGTTTGCTAATGACTGCTTTACGAGGCGCTATGTATTAGACGCCGTTTGAAACTGTACGGAGATTATAAATAGTACACGATATGTAACATCTTTTAAATGTTACAATATTTTAATGTTGTTTTTTAAAATATCGCACGTTGTGGGTTCGATTCCCAAAGTTATTATATTTAAAATATATTTTTCTTTCTCCGGTAAGACTAGACGCGGCGTTGAGTTCGCCATTCAACACGCAATGTCTTCATTTCCGGTGGAAAGCAGTCAGCGGATTGCCTTGACAGTATGTTTTCTCTGACTGTCGTGCTATGTGGAATAAAGCGTGAAGCTGTACAAAAGTTTAGGAGATCATTGTGGTAAAGTAACATTTGAATGAATATCCGACTTGATTTTGGGTTCGATTCCCACTCGGGGAATGGTTAATATGTAAATTATCTATACATTATCTTCATCAGGTAGGTTTATGTTTAAACTATATGTAAACATTTGATTTATTTATATCTCGTATTTAAAATCGTTTACATTTAAAGTTTTAATGTTTTCAAAATTCCATCCGAAATCGACACATCTCATATCAAGTAGCGTAACTCAACGCCGCATTATATCTCACTTAAACGGAAAAAATGATAATGATTGCTCTAACTGCAAATCGAACCCACAACTAACTGCGTTTAGCGACGGTAACGGCACAAAACGTATAGCAATGTAATAAGGCTAGCCCACCTCAGGTTACAAGGCATACTTTAAGCCTTAAACAATTAGTCTCATAAATAAGCTGCACTAATAAATAGTGGGAGCCGCGCTCGCAACTCCTCCGTACACATAGACATGGACAGATTTACACGTCGATACGTTACAAGTAATATAGGGTTACGTTTAACGCCGTGGGATGTTCTATTGCGAAATGGGTTCTTGAATTAATCCTTACTAGAATTTTGTGATAGGTGTTGTTTGGGGGTACAGGTTCAAATTTAAATAAGGGTACGGAAATTTAATATTTTAATTGGACTAGTGGTGAGATTTATAGTGATGTTATTATTGAGTATTGATGATCGATAACTTCAAGCTTATATTCCGCAGAAGTGGACAGGAAGTATGTAGTGTTAAAACACTGCGTATTCTGCTTTCTGCTGAATTCTAGGCGTTGCATATTGAGTGGCAAAACTCAACGCCACGCTTTTTCTCACTAGACTGAGGAAACGAAAATAATTTGAATATAATCTTTTCCGCAATCAGGAATCGAATCCACAACCGATCGCGTTTAATTTCAGGCGCTGTACCACTGCGCCATGACTGGCCTTTATATTTATAAGCATCTGAATTCATATTAAACATGTAGTGATATTGACTTAGGCTTGCTACGATTTTTGGATTTTTGGAACAGACTTAAGTAATATTTACCATAATAAGGAATCGAATCTTTGACTACTACTATTAAAAAATAACCATACAACAAGCTAGCCAACTCTCTCTATAAACACAGGTCACGGTACACCGACTCCTTATAGTGTTAGTACAGTCAGGGTGACAATCATTTCTAAAAAAATATTGAGGACAATTCCAATAAGACTAGCCTTTTACCGAGCTAATAAAATTATAAATAATTTACGCTAGTTTACAGTTTTAAAAATTTCAACGTATTTTATTTTATATTATTTCAGAGAGAACCTAGTGTCAAGACACTCCGTTATTATTTTATGGCACAGTAAATATTCAAGACACTCCGTTCTGCCCGATTTTATCTTAGAAATGGATTATTTGAAAAAATAAGGGCTCTTTTATCGTTGCGTAGTGAAACAGCATCTGACTGTAAACGCGATCGCTTGTGAGTTTGATTCCTCCTCGAGCCAATGGCTACATTGAAAATTATTTTCATTCCCTCGCTCTGGTAAGAAAAAGCGCGGCGTTGAGTTCAGCCACTCAACACGCAATGTCTCGAATTCAGTTGAAAGCAAAATACGGAATGTCTTGTCACTAGGTACTCCCTGTCTACCCTGCTATGCGGGATAAAACGGTTAGATTTTGAAAATTGCTAAAATCCCATCAAAATCGTGACGTGCAGTGACTATAGTTACAGTGGACACGGCCCATCTGTAGAGAGTGTGAAGACACACTCGGATGCGCTAGGCCTAGCTTGTGGAACTTTCTAGAGAAACATATCTACATATGTATGCGTGTAATATAAGGTATACTTATGTATATATTTGAGGCCGGTTGTGGAACAGTGGGACAGCGTCTGACTGTAAACGCGATCGGTTGTGGGTTCGATCCCGACTCGGGGGAGTGGTTGTATTAATATTATTTTCACATCCTAAGCGGTGTTAATTTCTACCACTCAACTCACCCAACACGCAATGTCTCGAATTCAGTGGAATAAGAAGTACGGAGTGTCTTGACACTATGTACTTTCTGTGTACCCGGCTAGGCGGGATAAAGCGTGCAGGATAAGCAGGATAGTGAGAGACAACCTAGTGCCAAGATTAATTCACTCCGTTATCTGCTTTTTTTAGATTGCGTGTTGAGAAATAAAAAAAAATAATTAAATATGATAATTTATTCGAGTAGGCATCAAACCCACGATCAACCTCGTTTACAGTCAAACTGTTCCACTGCGACACGACCGGCCTCATATTTCAATCTAGATTATATTTCTTTTTTTCTAGTTTTTAGATTTAGCCCGTTTAGGTTTCGTCATAAGCGCCTGACAATGCGCGATTGGTTGTGGGTTCAATCCCAATTGGGGGAACGAGATTAGCGAAAAAGAGTATAATATGGAAAATCACCATAAAATTAGGTTTTAGAATTACTTTTTTTCAGTTTTACATGTACTTATTTTGATTTATTCAGTTATTGGAAATATGTTTATTAAAGATATAGGCTTATAGCTAAGGGCATATTTTATTACCAAACAGCGTTTGTTTGTTAAAGTAGACGTCTATGAGTATTTTTGTGAATAAGCAAGGTTATTTACGTTAGTGTAAGTTCAAATATTTACTTAATTAGGGGTTTAAAACAGGAATATTTAAAACTATTTCCTTAATCTACCTCTGGAGGTCGGTCGTGGCGCAGTGGGACAGCGTGTGACTGTAAACACGATAGGTTGTGGGTTCGATCGTTCCCACTCGGGAAATTGATTATAATTAAATTATTTTTACTTCCTCGCTCTGGTAAGACAAATTGCGGCTTGGAGTTCCACCACTCGACACGCAATGTCTCGAATTCGGCGGAAAGTGAAGTTCGAAGTGTCTTGACAGAAGGTACTTTCTGATTACCCTGCTATGCAGGATGTAAAGTGTAAAAATCGTGAAGCTAAGAAAAGTGCGGCGTTGAGTTTCACAAATGAACACATATGAACACCACAAATTAAGTTTATTTTCATCCAGACGCTGTCCCACTACGTTACGTTGGCCTTTTAAAGAAAGTTTTCTAACTCCTACCGGTTTCATTCATATAATAAGATCCTTATTAGAACATTTTAAGAGATATATATATATATATATATATATATATATATATATATATATATATATATATATATATAATATTTCCCAATAAGAACGATATGTATACTATATGTGTATGAAATTGAAATAAAACATGTAATATATGTTCGAATTTCGTGTTCAATGGTTTTATTTGATAGGAAATTTATGATTTGTTATTTATGATTTAAACAAAATATCGTTCAAATGATCGCCACGAGTTTTTTTGCACTAGTGAATACGATCGGTCCAATTTTCGATGACTCGATGCAGCATTTCGGCTGGTATGGCCGCTATAGTCGCTTCAATGCTGCGTTCAAGGTCTTGAATCGTAGCTGGTTTATTAGCATATACTTGAAATTTAACATACCCCCACAAAAAATAGTCCAAGGGTGTTAAATCGCATGATCTTGGTGACCAATTGTGATTACCGTTGCGAGAAATAACCGACTCACCAAACTTATCACGCAATAAATCCATTGTGACGGTGGCATGTGACGGTGGCAGTGTGGCATGTTGCACCATCTTGTTGAAAATAAATGTCGTCCGCATCGATTTCATACACTTCAGGAAAAAAAAATTGTTCAACATGTCACGATAACGGTCGCCATTGATAGTAACAGTACGGCCTTTGTCGTTTTTGAAAAAGTACGGGCTTATGATTCCACCGTATCATAATCCGCACCAGTCAATTTTTCAGGATGTAATGGTGTTTCATGATCCACTCTTGGATTTGACTCACTCCAGTAACGACAATTCTGTTTGTTCACATAACCATTGAGCCAAAAGTGAGCCATGAGAAAGATGATTTTCCAATGAAATTCGGTGTCCGTTTCCATCATTTCAAGCGCCCAATCAGCAAATTCACGACGTAATCGATGGTCTGCTGGCTTGAGTTCTTGTGCCAACACAATCTTGTATGGATATAGGCCAAGATCCATACGTAAAATTCGCCAGGTTGTCATTCTGGATAAGCCCAATTCTTGTGCACGTCGTGGAACGGAAACATTTTGATTTACGGCGGCACTATTTTCTTCACTACGGCCTATCCGTTGTCGTGTTGGTGGTCTACTATCGTGCAAAGAATATTCACTTTCCAGTTTTTGGATTTTGCGACGTATAGCGAGCTCAGACGGTGCACCATGACGACCATATTTAGTACGAAATGCTCTTTGAGTAGAGACAATACTTCTTGAATTTTGATACAAAATTTGGACAATTTTCAAACGTTGAGGTAACGTGAACTTGTTTATGATTAAATGGTAAACATTATTAAATACAAAACAACACAAATGTCAAATATTAATTAACCAAGATGGCGGCTGTGAGCTATCAAAATCCTATTATCCCTATTGGGAAACACTGTATAAGACATTTTTTACCTAGAACTATATTCTGACTATGGAATAGCATTTTAAAATAGTAAAAATATAGACAGACAAATGCCATTTTAGTCTACTTGTGACCACGGATTACTGTAAAGTGTTCATATTTCCGAAAATGTATTTTCTAATATCAAAATATACGCGATTGATCCATTTAAAATAATTTCATTTAAATATATGAATTTAAATTAATCACCAGACCGGGAGTTTCCCCGAGTTTTGTAATACGGGTTTTTTTTTTGAAATATAGCTTTTTATACCGTTTTTAAAACGTTATTACACACTTATAATTAAAATTCATAATTAAGAAAACATGAAAATTTGAACGCAGCGGAATTGAACCCGCGCCTCTTTAAAACCGTATTTTAACTTGGTTGGTTCCCAAGAGGCGCGGTTGACATGACATGCTATTATTACCTTTTTAAAAAGATAATATACGTTGATTATTGTATACGTATTTGAATCAAAAAGTGTGTGCAAAATAGCCTTATTGTGAGATATATTTAGATATACATTAAAATATACATTTTAAATAGCTCTTTTGTAGCTAGTTCTTTTGTAAACACGATACGTAGTGGGTTGAATTCCCACTCAAAGTAATAAGTATATTTGTAACATTTTTCCTTTCTTCATAGTTTTTCTTTACTATGGTGAGACAAATCGCCTTATAATGGCTATTCATCACGCAATGTCTCTACGGAGTGTCTTAAAATTTGGTAGCAGATTTTTTTAATTTAAAAAAAAAAAAACAAGTATATCAGAAATCCCAAAGCCCACAAATAACTGTAAAATGTGCAAAATCGTTAATGATTCCATATATAATTAATAACACTGAGCTGAAATCGAACCTGCACTATTTGTCATTTGGGCGTTCGACTTAAATAAAGATAGAATTTTCACTTTTGTCTATTGTATAATACCGGCAAAATAAGAAATAATGGAATGCCAATAGTAACACGCATGTCTCCGATACGGCGGAACTTAACTACGCTGGTTGTCTAGGTAACCAGAACAGAAAAGTGACAACCATTTAAATATCACGCACCCATCGAGTTATACAAATTGATTAACTCAAGAGGAAAATCCAAGGTGCATATTTAGTTTTGTTACGAGGTAAATTTGAAATGATATTCTAAAAAAATGCCATTATTCAAGACAACTATTTGTTTACTTATTTTATATGAGTTATGAGAGACCGCTCGCGGCGCAGTGGAAACTCCACCACTCCACATACAAGGTCTCGAATTCGCTGGAGAGCGAAGTACGGAGTGTCTTGACACTAGGTACTTGCTGTCTACCCTGCTATGCGGGATAAAAGCGTGATCACAAGCACTGTCGCCAATTAACGAAAAAAGGACAGTATTGTCAGTCCTACGAATAACATATTTCTTTATACAAAGTCACAAATACAAAATAGAGGTCGATCATGGCGCAGTGGGACAGCGTCTGACTGTAAACGCGATCGGCTGTGGGTTCGATTTCCACTTGGGGAAATGATTATATTTAAGTTATTTTCATTTTCTTGTTCTGGTAAGAAAAAAACGCGCCGTTGAGCTCCGCCATTCAACACACAACATCTCAAATTTGGTGGAACCCAAAATATGGAGTGTCTCGGCACTAGGTACTTTCTGTCGACCTCGATATGCGATATGAATGTATGAAGCTTACAAAAAGTCCATAACTTTTTTTATATAATTACTAATATACAAAATTCTTGACATCGTAAAATACATAATCGAAAAAAGGTATTTGCATTTTTGTTTTCTTCTTTTTTTTAGTTTCACGCTTCTTATCCCGCAAAGCTGTGTACCTTACAGGTGTCAGGACACTCCGCACTTCGCTTTCCGCTGAATTTGAGACATTGCGTGTTGAGTGGTGGAACTCAACGCCGCGTGAAATCTTACGAGAGCGGGAATAATTTAAATATATTCACTTCTCCGAGTGGGAATCGAACCCGTCTGCTATTATAATTAAAACTCAATTATGTTGTAACGTTCAGCTCGCTACCTAATACAATAGGTACATACATACATTAGGTGTGCACCTTTGTTTTTCGTCGTCGGGTTTTCCCTTGAACGTGATGGGTTATCTTAGGTTAAAAGTTTTATTATTATATGTTCAATAACTCTCAAGGCGTGGCGCTGTGTCGTGGCGCAGTGGGATAACGCCACGGTAAACGAGGATTAGTTATCGATTCGATTCCTACTTGGTAAATTATTTTCGTTACCATTACGCGTTACCATTACCTATGTAATGCGTCCGTTATGAAGGACGCTTAATAAATTTTGATACTGTTTTTGGAAAAAAACATATAAAAATTTGAACGCAGCGGGATTTGAGCCGTCGCCTCTTGGAAACGGTCCAAAAGCTTTGATCGCTAAGCCATGCGTTCTTCGGTTTAGCGGTAAATAAGAGGCGCGTGTTCGAATCCCGCTGCGTTCAAATTTTTATACGTTTTTTTCAAAAATGTTTTCTAATCCTTAGTGTGGAATAACACTTTAAAAATAGTATAAAATCTTAACGGTATTATACGATAGTTTTTAACTTTCCGCCATTTATAGTGACTTTGTGTAAAACAGAATACAACAAAGCTTTGAGGGTTAGCAGGTTAGGGAAAAAACATTATAAATGTAATGAACCTTTGAATGACCCCATAAAGCAAATCGAATTCGCAACCTTCGAGGATACAGTCAATTGGACCATGATAGACTTTTTAAGGCGATTTTTTAAACTATATCCATATAATAATAATTTTTTTTTTTAAATAATATTTGTGGAATATTTAAATTTAGTAAAATAATATTATGTGTTTTTTAGTTGGTACATTTGTTGGTTTTATGTTAAAAAAAGTATTTTTTTTAGATTTCTTAACGTTATATAACTTTATTTATCATAACTACTTGAGATTAGCCGATATACAAACATAAGGTAATCACACATATATATATATATATATATATATATATATATATATATATATATATATATCTCTAAGATTGAGTGGCGATATCTCACACACCGGCGGACACGGATTACTGTAAAGTGTTCGAAACGTCGAGTTTTCTCAAAAATATTTTATGTAGACTCACCTAATCTGGTGAAATAGGATATTCAAAGAGAACCAAGTGTCAAGACATTCGAGTAACATGGCGAACATATATTCCAAAATCTCAATGGGAACATAAAATGCAATAAGCCAAATATGGTTAAACTTAGAGTTAACCTAAGCAAAATGGTTATACGTTCCTTCATTCTTTTCTTTAGAGGAAGTGTGCCCAAATTAATGCCACAGCATTAATGAATTCACCATGCAACAGGGAAGCAGAACGAACTCTCGAGGCCGTACATGTTTCCGCACTTTTCCCTCACCAAAATAAACGTGGCTTGAATTATTTTAAATAAATAGGAGAGCTGTTTTATTTTGTACTTTGAAAATAAACAATATAGTTTGAGGAGTAACTCTCTTTTTATCTTGATCCTCTTAATGGTAGGAGATAATAGTAGGAGATAATCCTAGATTGAGCAGATGTCTTCTGGGAAGGAAACATCTTCTGACTCTCGCAGGGTGAGAGGAGGAACGGTTCCAAAGCTGCGCACTCTGTTGTTGTCAATCGCCACCCAGGAATAATGGTGGGTCTCCGGGTGTTTTTTTAACCAAAGACCTGAATTTGAATCTTATCCCGAGAGAGATTTAAAATGAGATAAATGGGGATTGAGCACAGTTAGTACGTAGGTACATATATGAAAACTAAGCGTAGATGTAACTGATAAAATTTTTGATTTTCTTAGTAAACTAAGTCAAATAGTGTTACAATTGTTTATAGCTATATATTATTATACATTAACTTTAAAATTTATATATAAACTGTAAAATTAGCAAATAAGTAGATTTCATATTCACATGGGAGGAGGTAGTAGAGACGTCGCCCATGTTTATGAAGGATTTGGGGAATCCGCAGACCCACATAACTTGTCCCGAGTCCCCAAACGAAAAGGATAGTTAGAGACAATCTAGTGTTAAGACAATCCGTTGCTTTCCCTCTAAAATGTAGACATTTCATGCTAAATGGCTTAAGCTATTTTGCAATATAAATATGTCTCAAACGAGAATCGAACTCACAACTACAAAGACCGGTACAGAAATATCATTATAATATATAGCAGGCATAGCAGGGTAGACAGAAAATACCTAGTATCAAGACACTCCGTACTTCACTTTCCACCGAATTCGAGACATTGCAAGTTGAGTGGTGGAACTCAACGCCGCGCTTGTATCTTTTACCAGAGCGAGAAAGTGAAATATTTCTAATTTGAAATATAATCACTCCGAGTGCGAATCGAACCCACAACCGATCGCATTAACAGACAGACACTGTCCCAATGCGCCCAGTGGGACAGTGCAATAATATAATATTATAACTAATTGATACATTTGAAAAGAAAATACGATAATTTATTTGTTCGCATAATAGTCTCCTATTTACGAGTAAGTCGGTCACGGTCGGTATGACAAGCTCCATTAAAACTCATCGATTTGTTAAACACAATGAGCATTTTCTAATATGTACGTCTAATTGATAGGTTATGGGTTCGATTTCCATTCGGGGGTAACATATTATTTAAATTATTCTAGTATCTCTGCGCTTTTAGGACACAGTGTGGAGGTGAGTTCCGGTATTTAAAACCGGTGCTAGTCTTGACACTCTAATAAATATATAAATGTTTTAATATATTAATTACGTTGAAAATTTATTTAGTTTGGGAAATTTTTTCAAAGTAATTATTTTTCCGCTCTAGTAGGATAAGTGTGTGGGACTAGCATGTTCTGCGGGAATACGCTTTACGCTTCTATCCCGCATAGCAGGATAGACAGAAAGTACCTAGTGTCAACACACTCCGTACTTCACTGGATAGCGGAAGTCAACACAAATATTTTTACTCAATTTATTTATTTATTCGATTAACATGCTTTTGAGGATAATATTATAAGAAAACACAAAAGTACAAATGAAAGCCAAGTTCTTTATTAAAGATGTTTTATCCCGCATAGCAGGATTGACAGAAAGTATCTAGTGTCAAGACACTCCGCACTTCGCTTTTCAAAGACTTCGATACATTACGTGTTTAGTGGTGGAGATCAACGCTGCACTTTGTCTTTACGCAAGTAAGTAAGTATTACCTTGAACACTCGACACTTGGTCATTACAAGGAAAACAATTTGTATGATATTGTCATCTTCAGTTCGCGAACGTCCTTATTTGTTATTTAGTAGTCTATAAGCGTAATAGTCTAAGAACGGTACCGTATACGTTTCCCGGTACATTTTTAGGGTTCTTTAAAAAGAATTTGGGGTGTACTTTGTAAATCGATTAATATATATATATATATATATATATATATATATATATATATATATATATATATAAATTAAAAAAAAAACATACACAAAATGAAGAGACAGGGAATCTAATAATATATAATTATATTATTCTGTTCTTCAATTACGATGTAGTGTGAACTTAAACACCGCAAATAATTCATAATTAAATTGAGAAAATTAAAATATTTAAAGTAAGGCCGGTCGTGGCGGAGTGGTACGGAGTGTCTTGACACTAGGCTATGCGGGATACCAGCTATGCGGGATAAAAGCGTGAAGCTAAAAAAATAAATAGTAAATATCGAATTCACAGTCATTATGTACTGTTATACAGGTTCTCATTGAACCAGGACTGAATGGTGTAAAGAATAATCTCAACAAAAAAAAATAAATCGACGTGTCTGTTTGTAGTATTAATATGACGGCAAAGATAATACACGATACATATACCAAAATAACGTCATCATACTTACATCACTCATGATAGCAATTGTATAAAACTGAATAAACTGTTAATATGCTAAATGTGGGAATGAATATGCTAAATGTGGTAAAGGTGGTCCCTGGCCATAAAATATGAAATTATTTGAAAAAATATATAAATATTTTATGGGCAGCCGGATTTGAACCGCCTGTGCCGCGTGAAAATTGTCCAAGCGCTTAACCGCTAAGCCATGCGCTCTACATCCGGCTGGGTCGAAGTTTTTATATTAAGTATGAAATAAATATTTAAATATAACTTAACAAGAAGAGGTTTTTTTGAAGTTTAGGATCCTATTTATAATTTTTGCGATTTTAATACGACGGGTGGAGATCACCCGACACACTAACAACAACAAGAGGTTAGCAACTTAGGTAACTGGTTCGAAGTTGGTTATGTTAGAGATTCAAATCTACAGATTCTAAGCGGACCTTCTAAGCGGAACTGTCTTCCGAGCCGGTGGTAGCTTCCTGTAGGACTGACAATACTGACATTTGTATTGACTAACGAAACGTAAGTGCTTGTAAACTGTCTATTTGAATTGATATAGATTTTTGACAATATTGGATTTTAGTAAGTAGAAACCCCTAACAAAGTCACTTCACTGAAAGATGCTCTTCTCTTGTCTACCTATCTTTCTATATAATAGAATCTTAAAAAAATAAAAAAACTACTTTCTATATAAAGTAGTTAGCTTGAAAATTCAATTAAAAATCCTGTTAAGACTTTACCAGGATTTAATACATTTTCCAAGCTAAAATGAGTTCTGTTTTGTGGGACCGGTCGTGGCGTAGTGTCTGACTTTAATCGCAATTAGTTGTGGGTTCGATTCCCACTCGGGGAAGTAATTATATTTAAATTATGTTCACTTCTTCGCTCTGATAAGACTAAATACGGCGATAAGTTACGCTATTCGCACACGACGAGTCTCGAATTCAGCGAGCGAAGTACTGATTGTTTTGATATATTAAAATATACCTTTACAATAACCAAAGTGGCGCTTATATATATATATATATATATATATATATATATATATATATATATATATATATATATATATATATATATATATATATGAATATTTTACGCCGTTACAGTATATATCAGGTTTAATATATTCATTATCTCAATGTCACCATATATTTGTTATAATATATCAAATTATACAATTTATTAAGAACAAGTTTTTGCCCTTCGTCGTTTTTCCTTACCTGTTTTTTTCGGGTACTCTATTAGTAGTAGTGGAAATTTTTAGCCTCGAAGTAAATCTAAATCCCTTTATTTATAACTTGATGGGCAATAAATTTTCTAAGAAGATTTGAGGCCATCGTGGTATAGTTTTTGACTGTAAACGCGATTGGTTGTCAGTTTGATTCTCACTCGTTGTATTATTATAATTAAATTTTATTTACAATTATTGACCGGAAATAACTAAACCAACCGGAAGTATATCTTGAGTTTTAAAAAAATACTATTATAAAAAAAATATCTCGCTAGAATTCTATAGATTCACGATGTGAATGTCAATGCGTGGCAGAAACGTGAGTTAGCGTAGCAGTGCTCAGGACTAGTGACCCCAATGTAGGCTTAAGGGCCTCTCTGAATTGCTCATTAACCATAACCTCCATACCCTCGTAATGGAGCCCCCTTCCACGTTGATAAATATGTGTTTCCATACAAAAACATCTATTTCTTTTATTGGTTTCACCAAAAAGCTATTTTTAATTTATTTTTAAATATATTTAGATTGTAATAAAAGATTATTTGTTTGTATTTCCGCTTTATTCCACTCGTTAGTCGATTAACGTATTTGATATCGACAGTATTTTCGTTTGCAAGGTAAATGAATGGAAATTGGAATGTAATTTTTGTTGGGCTTTACGCCTTCATCCCGTATAGCAGGGTAGACAGGAAATACCTAGTGTCAAGACACTCCATACTTCGGTGAATTCGACATTCGACATTGCGCGTTGAGTGGCCGAACTTAACGCCGCATTTTGCATTGTTATTGTTCATACTAAAGTACTACTACTAAAATTGTGTATAAATTAGAAAATTGTGTATAAATTAGATAATTTAAAAAATAGGAAACACGTAACTTAACGTTATCTTTTTCTCAACCGTGTTTGAGATGTTGTACGTGACGTAACTCAACGCCGCACTTGTAAATACTTCAATAATACATTACCGTAGGAAAGTAAATATTACAAGATGTTACGGAGCCACCGGCGAAAGCTATTGTAAGGCTATACTTCCTCATAGATCGTCGTCTCGTATTTATTACTGCGTAACTAAATCTAACTAACCGCACTATATAAAGCTAACCTTCCACTAAATTTAGGAGGCGATGATTTATTTTAGTATACTTTATTTGTATATTAGTTGAGTTAAAGCATTTACTTCTTAGAAGGTGTATAAGGTTTTTTTCTTAGCATAGCGGAATAGACAGGGAGTGCCGAGACATTGCGTGTTGATTGGCGCAACTCAACACAGTGATTTGTCTTACCAGAGCGAGGAAATGATAATAATTGATATATAAGCGTTGCTTCGAGTAGGAGCCGAATCTACAACTGATCGCGTTAACAGTCATCCTCTTATAATAATTAAATATTATTTAATTATATAAAATGGAATTTAAACGTTCAACATATTCACTTTATCCCGTATTATTTTAAAAGTGACATAATATATTTCCTGAAACAAATCATTCCGTTTTTCTTTACATTAATTTGCGACTCATTTAGTTATAGATCGCTGAGCTTAACGCCGCGTAATATCTAAACAGGTACAAAGTCAAAGGCGAAAATGATGAAATGATGTCCATACAATGAATAGTATTTAATATAATCGTCTTATTCATTTAATCACGTATACATTTGAGTCCGTCTATAATTACAAATTATAAATTAATTATAAATTTGGAATAATATGCGTTCTTCTTTATACAATACCTTGTCCATATATTAATACGTAAAGCAAAATCTTTGTACCCCTTTTCACGAAAATAACGCAAATCGAGGAGTATGAAATTTGGCATTGTTAAAGTTTGTGTTGTTAGAGGAGTGCAGAATGCTAATATATTTCAAAAATAACACATAACAATATTTACTATTTTTTAAGTGTCAATCCATACTTAGGATTACAAAACATTTTTGAAAAAAAAACGTACAAAAACTTGAACGCAGCAGTATTCGAACCCGCGCCTCTCCGATACCGTACCAATCTCTGCAGATAGATTTTTACTAATTCTTGCTACCTCAAGCTATTTTATTTTAATATTAACTATTTTTAAAGTGTTATTCCACAGATTGGGACTAGAAAAAATTAAAAAAAAGACGCATAAAAATTTGAAACTACTAAACGATGCTAACAACATAAATAAGTTGTAACAAACGTATAAGAATTTTGACGCAGCTGGTAGTAGAACGCATGGCTTAGCGGTCAAGTCGTGGCGCAGTGGGACAGCGTCTGACCATAAACGCGATCGGTTGTGGGTTCGATTCCCACTCGGGGGAGAGATTATATTTAAATCACCCCCCCAATCCCTTCCTCCATCTGTTAAGACATAGTGCGGCGTTGGGATCCACCACTTAACACGCAATGTCTTGAATTCGGTGGAAAGCGAAATACGGAGTGTCTTACCACTAGGTACTTTCTATCTATCCTACTATAAAATAAAACGTAATATCTCATTTTTTCGACCTCTTAAAATACCTTTCTAAGCCCATGTTGCAAAAGGCTGTGCGTAATGTCGTTATGTCATCTGGCTAGTAAATACCGGAAGTGTCTTATATGTATTGACTGATATAGATATAAGCGGATATATATATATATATATATATATATATATATATATATATATATATATATATATATATATATATATATATATATAGCGATCGGTTGTGGGTTTGAACCAACTGGCGGGAGTGATTATACTCAATTATTTCCACTTTCTCGCTCTGGTAAAAGATCAAGTACGGCGTTGAGCTCAACAACCCACAAACCACAAACACGTAATATCTCGTATTCGGTGGAAAGTGAAGTACGGAGTATCTTGACACTAGGTACTTTGTGTCTACCCTGCTATGCGGGATCTAAATGTGAAGCTAAAAAAATTACACATGTATATATATACATACATAATATATGCATATATGTATATATGTATGTATGTATGTACATAATATTCCATTATTCAATAGTGTATTAGCATTAAGCATGCACGCAGCGTACGCGATTGTCTCATTAATATGCAATTGCGTACCGAATATGCCAATCGCTATACAAAATATTTCACGAATATCGATTTGTACCATATATTATAGTCTGAACTGACGTACAGTGGGGCACGGAGTGTCTTGACACTATGTTCTTTAGTGCCTAGCCTGTAAAATAGTGAATAAATGAATAAAAACCTTTGGTTTAAATGGAAAATTTATAAAATATTTTTTTTTAAAACGGAAGCGCGACAATAAGCGTTCTAAAATTTTTATATATTAAAAAAAAAACGTCTTCTAATTCTAAATGTGGAATAAAACTATAAAATACCGTAGAATTCCAAATTAAGACTAGTTTGGTGACCTTACTCAATTTGCTAATGACAAAAATAACATGTAAAAAACGCTTTTATGCTTTTATGCGTTTTGTTAATATATATATATATATATATATATATATATATATATATATATATATATATATATATATATATATTTTATAACCTAAGCTTTTGAATAACACTACGGTGCTCGAATTTATAATTTAAAGTGCAGCGTTAAGTGAAGCAGTGAACTAAGGTTACTTCTGTAACTAGGTTGTTTCTGACTACCCTGCTATGCGGGATGCTATGGGGCCGGGTGCGACGCAATGAGACAGCATCTGACTATAAACGCGATTGCTTGTGGGTCCGATTCCCATGCGGGAATGATTATATTCAAATTTTCATTTCCTCGCTCCAATAAGACAAAGTGCGACGTTTAGTTCCGCAACTCAACACGCAATATCTCGAATTCGGTAGAATGCACAATACGGAGTGTCTTGTCTCTGACTACCCTGCTATACGGGATTAAGTGTGAAGCCGCTTAATTAATGTTGGCAATGAAATATTTTCCTACTGCGCTTAAACGCTATTGTCACTATTATCACAATAAACATAAGATTCAAATTTGCTTGACGTAAAGATATTAGAGTTAACACAGGGATTTAGATGGGTTATCACTTTGTATTACAGTTTATTCAGCGATGCATTACAATTATTAGCAAATATTTACATTACAATGTTACGTAATTCCGGTTTGTTTTGCTAAGTAAACTCAGTGCCTGCTAGCGTAGCGCGGGTAGAACGGTTTGGACGATTTACAACAGGCGCGGGTTCCATTTCTATTCACTTACGTTATTACGTTCAATTTTATACGCGATTTTCTTATATATTTAGCTTACTATATACAATTTTTTTACATCAAAATAAAAACGGCGTTGGGTTACGTTAATTTGTGGAAAGTGGACGATTCTGTCTATAAGTATTTCACATATATAGCATGATCTTTTTTAGCTTCACGCTTTATCCCTTGCGGGGTAGTCAGAAAGGATGGAGCGCCAAATGCTATGGTCCCTGCATACCTCTTTCGCCTCTTTTACAGTCACTAGCCTCTTCATACATGCCATTCGGCAGGTCCTCATGCTTTTTACGTGACCTTCCTCCGATATGTTCCTCCGATACTGTGTTTTCGAAGGTCAACCGAGGTCTCCCCCGACACTCTCGTACCACTCACCTTGGCTTCCTAAATCTTTTTTACCATTCTTTCATCGCTCATTCTCTCAACGTGTCAACAACCTAGTGTCAAGACACTCCGTTGACTGGTTTGCACCCGAAATCGAGACGTTGTGTGTTGAGTGGCGAACACAACGCCGCGCTTTGTTTTACCAGAGCAAAAAAAATACAAAGAAACAAAAATAAATTTTATATATAAGAATGGGAATCGAACCCACAACCAATCGTATTTACAGTCAGGCGCCGCGCTACACTGTGGCCTCATAAAAATACATAAATAATATAAACAAAGAACAAATATTTGATGCAATTCAATTTATAATTCATGTATAACGCTTATTTCCTTCCTCCTTACACTATCCTCATTAATATATTTTTAGATCTGTAGCTAATTAGATGTTAAGGAAATAGTTTAATTAAGTCATTTTTTTATATCGGGATAAGTATAAAGGACGTTATATTAAAGAATTAAAGTGGTAAAGTCTGACTGTAAACGTGATCGGTTGTGGGTTCGATTCCCACTCGGGGGAGTGATTATATTTAATTTTTTTTCATGCTGTTCTCGTTTGTGTTGGTAAGATAAAGCGCGGCGAGTTCCGTCACTCAACACGCAATGTCTCTAATTCAGTGGAAAGTGGACTACGCAGTGTCTTGACACTAGGTGCTTTCTGTCTATCCTGCTATGCGGGATAAAAGCGTGAAGCTAAAAAAAAATTAAAGTCATAGAGAAGGTATATGTAGATATAAGACTGTTATATTTCGCGGCTTTTACACATTTTAAATGAAACTATTTTAAACCGACTAATTGCATATATGTTTCGAACACTTTACAGTAGTCCGTGGTCAGGGCACACAGAGTTAGGTGTTCAAAAATATGTTCTCGAATACCAAAATATACGTGATTAATCAGTTTAATATAATTTCAATTAAAATTGTTAAGTGGAGGACCTCAACGCTGTGCTGTGTTACCAACAGGAAGTTTAATATAATTTTAATATAAATATTCCATTAAAAGGGAATCGAATGCACAACCATTGGCCATCAACTCAGATATTGTTATTTATCTCATTGTTTTTAAATAATGAAATATGAGTAGGTAGGTATATATAGTTTAGTTACTTTCTGAGGTTTCCTTCGGGTATGTTCCTCCAGCATTCAGGGAGGATTTCACAAAACTCCTATAGGAATTTCGTGAAAAAGTGGATAAAAGAATAGTATAACTATTTTTTACTGTATAATTATGCTTAGCTCATTCCTATCATTAAGGGAGGATTCCACGAAATTCCTATAGGAATTCTGAGGAACTCCTCCGTTATTGTTGGAAATAAACTACGTATAGATAGATGAAATAACGGAAAGTGGTTATGGGAATAGTATGACTAAAGCCATAAAGTCTAAGCAAACGAAAACAGGCGACATCTTGACTATATATAGCATACATACATACAAAATTATTTCATTATATATTGAATAAACAAATCTCATATTACGTACTATGGTTTATGTTAATGCTGTTTATTTCATACATACATCATTTCGAGCAAATCGGGTTAGGCAAATCGTTCGTGTATTGATTGACGCGTGACTTGTTTTAGAAATGTGACAGTTTATATAATATATAGATTAGAATAGAGGACTTAGTGCGTAATATTTTCAACAATAAATAGGATAAATTAAAACTATATTAAAATTGAAGCCATTGTTACGTTGTGGGACAGAATTGTTAGCTCGAATGGTCGTGGATTCGATTTCCACTCGAAATGAGGGTAAATGTAAATTATTTTCATTTCTTTGGCTTTAGTACGACAAAACACAGTGCTGAACCCCGCAACTTAACTTGCAATATTTTGAACTGTATCTTAACACTGGGTTTTCTCTACTGCTCGGCTATATCAATATAAGGCGTGAAGCTGAAGAAAATAATATATTAATTTTCAAAGTTGCTTTGGTAGTAACGTATGTAAAATAACTGCAGCCCATGAGTCTGCTTGCTTAATAACTAATATATAAGGTACAGTGGAGTTTCATAATCATTTTACAGTCTTAAACAGTACTTTAAGGCACTCGACTTAGTTCTCAAACTCAGTTCTCTACTCTCCGTCAAAAGGATCTCTCCTACTATGAGTGTAGTAATAAACTGAAAAATCTATACAGACTTGTTT
The DNA here is from genome assembly GCA_032432895.1 of Dryadula phaetusa. Classification (NCBI taxonomy): domain Eukaryota; kingdom Metazoa; phylum Arthropoda; class Insecta; order Lepidoptera; family Nymphalidae; genus Dryadula; species Dryadula phaetusa. Next base: position 309,297 of record JAOYRS010000005.1, read on the forward strand.
TGTTTTGCCGTATAAATTTGTATGCAATTTATTCAAATTGGTATAAGAAAATGTTTATGAACTAAATATATTAACGGATAGTACAAATATTGAAACTGAACCAACATGGCTTTGTGGGTTCGATTCCCACTCGAGATAGTGATTATATTTATAGCATTTACATTTCCTCGCTCTGGTAAGACAGAGTGCGGCGTTAAGTTCTGCCACTCAACACGCAATGTCTTGATTTCGCGGAAAGCGAAGTATGGAGTGTCTTGACATGATTTACTTTCTGTCTACTTTGCTTTTAGTAACGCAATGATAATCAAAAAAAAATATTGATAAGCTACATATACGTTCAGACTGATAGGGTAAGTAAGTGATTTCATACAATATGGCCCACCTGGGAAATGATCACTGTCCATGGGTATTCCATTTTTATTTTATTATGAATATTTTGCTTATAATCAGACGCTGTCCCAAAGCACCACGGCGTTTCTTCATATACTTTCATATAATACTTATGTACATTTGCATTGTTAAGGCAATGATTTTGTTATAACATTTTTTGTTTTTCTGCTCTATTAAGACAAATCGCGGCGTTGAGTTTCGTCACTTAAAACGCGACATTGACATTGTTCTCACTGCCTACTCTCCTTTGTGGGATAGAGCGTGAAGTTCAATTTTTCGATTGAGCACACTTTGGTTAGAATGTAAAAAAAAATCATAATTAATATGTACATATTATCAATCAAATTGTCTTAAGTTAATGTATAGGATAAGTCAAAGTATAGGATTCCTTTGAGAATATTAAAGCTAGAATAGATCAATATTTACAAACATTAAAGAGACAGACATCTCTCGGGAAATCAAACTTGTTATCTACATCTCAATACGTAACGACGTAAGGCAACTGAAAACTTGAATATAATATATCCCATATTACGATTTTTTTTTTATATAGCTAATAGAGAAAGTTCAACAACTTGTGGGTTCGATCCCCATACGGGGGAGTGATTATATTTAAATTATTTTCACTTCTTCGCTCTGGTAAGACAAAGTGCGGTATTTAGTTCCACCACTCAACAGGCAATGTCTCGAATTCTTTGAAAAGCGAAGTACAGAGTGTCTTGACACTAGGTACTTTCTTTCTACCCTGCTACGCGGTATAAAAGCGTGAAGCTAAAAAAAAAACTACATACATTGCATAGTGAGTGCAGAACTCAACGCCGCACACAGGTCTTAAGTATTTTTAAAATACTAAGTTTAAAAAGGTATAATTGAAAACGATGTGTGTTTGCTGTTGTGAGTTTTCAGCTTGACGTTTCTAACCGCGAGGCAGGGTGTTCATGTATCGTTTGAAAATTGTAATATTATGTGTTAAGAGGCTCTTTTTAACGTAGCGCGTTGTCTTACCAGGTGGAAAATTTCTCAAGGAAACAAAAATAATTTAAATGTTCTCCATTGTCTCGAATGGGAAGTAAACCTACATAAATCACGTACAGTCACACATTAACCCACTGTGCCACAACGAAGTCGATGTACAAACCTATGGTATTAGGTACTATACAAAATAATATATTTATGAATTCTTCAGAAACCAGACCGAGCAACAGTTCCCAAACGATTTTGTTTACAGTTTAATTGTTTATTACACTACGTTTATATTTAGATCCGCTTCATATGGTAAGTCTTACGTTGGATGACGTTGATAACCAAATGGTGAGAAGATGTATTATTTTATACGTTTTTTAACCCACATAGCATTACCTAGTGTTCAGACACTCCGTACTCCGTACTGGCGAAACTCAACGCCGTGCTTTGTCTCATCAGAATGGAGAAAGATTTTTTTTCAATAAACAAAGTGGAAAACATATCGATTTGGCCAAGCCAGCCTCGACATAAATTAGCGTATATATTGAAAATATTTTGAATAGATTTGAATACGTTTACATACATAGATTTAAACGTGTATAATAATTTACACGTTATCACAAATAAAAAATAGCTTAGAATTTATTTATTTTTAGTTCCACGCTGTATACCTGACGTGGTAGTCCTCTTCATATACGCCCTTCGTGGACTCCCTATGCTTTTTACGTGGCCTTCTCCTCCCCGACCTCTCATACCACTCACCTTAGCTTCAATCTTTCTCCCCACTCTTTCATGACTTCTCAACGTCCCCAAACCGCCTGAGCACGTTCTTCTTCATTCTTACTATGAAATTCACGCTATACAACGAGGAGATACGCAGAATGGCAGGTGTATCTGCGTATCTCCTCGTTGCATATACAGTCTGCTAAACTGACTCCGCATATCCGACGAAGAAATTGCATCTCTACTGCATTCAATTTTCTTTCATTCTACTTTTGACAAACCCACGTTTCGCTGCCGTATAACAACGTCGGTATCAGTACTGCATTGTGAACGGCAACACGTGCAGGTACGCTGACGTTTTGCCGTCACATCAATGTATCCAGAGCACCTTTAACCCTGTTAACGGCAGCAATACACTTTTTCACATCCATTTCGTATCTTCCATCTCTACTAAACATTCTTCCCAGATATACCACCTCATTCACTCTTTCCTATTTACCCTAATCATACATTCCGTTCTTTCTTCATATCTCTCGAACACACCCTTCTTTTATAATGGTGACCAAAGTCTGCAACTACAACCAATCACCAACTTTCACTCCTATATCACCTTCTTCACTCTATGGAGACAGCTATCCAAATACAAAAAAAACAAATTGAACAGCCAAGCTGACATGGCGCAGCCCTGTTTGACACCCGATCGAATATCAAATTGAGGCAAAATGCCAGCTCCTACTAGTATACAGGCTGAGAAATTTCGATAAAGAGATTTACAGCCTGCAACAAGGATCCGTTCACAATGTACCGGGGCACTATCTCCCAAAATGTCTTGCTTACAATGCTGTCAAAATCCTTTTCTACATCCACAAAAGCACAGAAGACTTTTTGGTATACAGTTAAAAATTTCTCTGTGATCATGCGGAGAGACGAAAAAAAAGACGCCGTCGACGCAGTTAGATGTGAAAACACCTTAACTGCATATCAATATTCATTTACGAGTATCAATCAATCTTACCAACTTAATATCACGATAACACATGTAATACTTTAATTAATTTATTTTTATCCAGATGTCCCGTTAACGCGTTGACAATGCGTTTCCTTACCAACGTGTATGTCACTTTATATATTTAGTATACCAAAAGCAGTCAACGAAGTGTCTTGACACTTTTTCTGATTTCTTCTCTGTTTTGCCTAACAAAGCATAAAATAATTCTAGCATTTTACAAAATAGCCAGGATTGTAAATTGCGTAACATAAATATACGTCGCAACTTGTTCAACCGGGATTTGAACTCATAGACACAGTTATAGTATACAGTGACAACATGTCACAGATCCAAAACTTAATTGAAAATTATTATTTATAATAGTATTAGAATTTAGTTCCACCAGACAAATATTGTGGAAACCATAATTTGAAAAAAGGTTAGCATTATATATCTCTTCTGACAATATCTATGTAACACATAGATAGCGTGTGTACTTTAATGAAATGTCAGTCAGTCAGGCAGTCATGATGATCTAGTGTGAAGTATAAATTTTAGGTGTTACCATTCCCAGGAGTGGAATTCAAACCGACTGACTGACTACACTAAATTATGGCACTTATATTTTTTTCTTATTCAAATTATCCGCATATTTTTCCTGGGGGGCCCCCCTAATATTAATAATTTCATAATTACGTCACACGTTAATGGGGCGCGGTGGGGTTGGCAAAGTGTGACATTGCTTGACAACGATGGTCTAACAAAAGGGTCCAGCCGTGACAAGGAAGGGGAAGGGGGCCCCTAAAGGAGTCCAAAGATTTGCGTTGCTTTGTTAAAATAATCATAGATTCCTTCTCACATGTCGAATATTATTCAATACATATCAATTTATCGCACAAAGGTCATAGCGGATTGTTGACAATGGCGACGCAGGTGTGTTTGTTTGCTACGTAGTTCCATATGACGTGTTGCGTTTGAGACTTTTGGCATGTGGTTGGCATAGAATGTTGAGTATGTAAATAAACGTGGAAACGCCATCAGTGTAGCGCCTTGACTCAGATTCATATACTTTGAACATCATATTTTTGCTATTTGCTATTTTTTAATTTTATTAAATTTTAATTTTAAAAAAATCGCTCTTTTTGTTAAAATAAGATTTTTGTTCAAGTATTATTATAGTATTACATTCCCATTACGTTAACAAGTCTTATAATATTTATAGAGTTTAATTATATAAAATATGATTAATGTACAAAATATAATATTATGCTTAAAAATTATTTCTATTGTAGTTCTATGACATTTGACAGTTTCTTACTATATTATTGGTTACAATCAGACACTGATAAAAAAAATATTTTACTATTATGGATTTTTTATCCAATGTAAATCGCCTTGTAGAAAAGAAATATTAAAGTAGCATTACGGCTAACCCGTAAAATGCTAGAGAGGCAGAGCTTTGTTTTATTAGACATAATCCTTATTGACAGTGATATATATATATATATATATATATATATATATATATATATATATATATATATATATATATATATATATATATATATATATATATATATATATATATATATATATATATATTTATATGTAGCTTTAGCAACTTGTAAGCCATTTTATACAAATTACAATACTAATAATATATTATCATAAAAAACTCTTTTATCTCTATATAAATTATAACTGTGCCAAATTTTATATCCCTCCGTTCACCTTATATTAGAAAAAAATTATAGGTGTGCATTGTAATACTTCTATATTTTGTTTGATCTATGTTTCATACGCTTTTCGTGTCACTTCTATAACGATGTCCCATTCAGTAGCTACTGACGATCGGATGAGTTTTCGACTTGTACTTTATTTGGCTGGGTTTTGGTTCAGACTGTATATATTTCTTTAATCATTTCAAAGAAATAGAACTGTCTTACGTATTTACATTAGGGTCAGATTCTATAAATAAAATAGGCAAGTTACAAGAAAAATGTTTAATTTCTCCATATATAGCCTGACACCATGAGAGTTTCGCGCTTGTTCTTCTCTGTGGAACTGTCGGTCAGTCTGTGGTTGCTTCCTGTAGGACGGAGAATTCTGACACTTGTATTGATTGACGAAAGTGTTTGTAAACAGTTTATTTGAATAAAAAATATTTTGATTTTGATTTTTGACTAACCAGACTCTATCATAATGCTGATATCTCAAGTATTTGTCTTCCAAGAGCTTTCATTCAACAAAGGGTAGATTTAATATCAACTACTTAGTTGTTAATAAGTTTGCAGAAAGAAGAGAATGGAATCACTGTGTTCTCTCTGCATGAAAAGCGTTCTGTGCATGATCTTAGAAGAAGATAAACAATCACACTTAATTTTATGTTTTAACTGAATTGTATTGAAATTTTAATACGATTAATATAATATTATTATATAATAATCTTAGTGGAGATAGGGATTTATTTTTATTCACTAGTCGACAGGAAGTACCTAGTGTCAAGACACTCCTACCTCGCTTTTCGCTGCATTTGAGACATTGCGTTTGTTTCTTGTGGAAATCAAGGCCGCTCTATATCTTACCAGAACGAAACACTGAAAACAATTCAGATATTTAAATATTCCTCCAAGAGGGAATGACACTCACGACCAATTGCTTTACAATCAGGCGGAGTCCCACTGCGCCACGAACGGCCTCAGATAAGGATTTATTTTTAATTATTCTTTCACTGTTTTAATTATATCAATCGTTTGGGCGGAAATGAAGGCTATATAAATCTTATATTGAAAGAAATTTTTAACTAAAAAACTCCATTAAACCTTAACTTATATAGGCAATACGCAACAGCTACTTCCTGCTTTTACTAAAATCGATATTTCTTACATAATGATGACCCTATGATTATGAAATTTCTGAGACAAAAACATATAAAATATTGTTGTAATATTGTATATATGTTATTATGTAACATATAAAAATATTTAAAATATTGGCGTGTTTTGGATATGAACCCAAAACCACAAACCTGTTTTCGATTATTGAAGAATATTTCAACTAACCCTTAGTTGTTTACGAACCTCCAAAGAATACGCTTTTGTTAGAACTCTACTTTTGTAATGAAAATCATAGAGAATTTAGTGTCTTTGTGAATTACCCAAGAAAGTCCAAATATTATATTCAATACAATTTTTAAGTATATTTACTTCATAATATAGGAAATGTGCCAAAAAAAAAAACACCGTTAAAACTTAACTTTTACATGCAACACGTAATATTTCCTCCTTTCATACAATAAGGAACACAAGATTCAACACGATTCGATACCGGCGACATTGTGATGTAGGCGCTAATTTGTGAAATGCTGTACCGCGCTAAATGTAGGAAGTGTTGGACTCTCGCACTGAATTAAGAAACAACGTTGCTATACACACACACACACACACACATATATATATATATATATATATATATATATATATATATATATATATAAACATGCTACAAAATCCTCGTACTAATTGTAAAATTTTTACTAACATTATATACTTAGTAAAGGCACTCTACCTAAACAGGTTTTATTGGTTGTGAACACATTCAAATGTTTTTGGAAGTGATTTTTTCTTAGAGAATAAATATTTCGCTGCGTATAGTGTTTTGATTCTGAATCCTGTTTGTAAAAATATTTAAAAAAGCAGCTTGACGCTTTAAGAGTTTGAGACATTGCGTGTTAGGTGGCATAACACAACGCAGCTAGACATTCAAATAATTTGAAATCTAAATTATATATAAATATAACTCGTGCGTTATTTAACACAATCTAGTTTAAAATTGATATAGCTCTCCAGAAACACATCAAAAATCAGCATAAAGTCGAAACTTATAGTAATAACACACACAAATAGATCTACATTACACTCATGTATACAATTTTAAACAAGTAATCTGAAAATTTTAGTATTTATAATAGCAGCCTAGATCTCAGCTGACAGTTACCTATTGTTCTCTGACATTGTCTGTGATCATTAACTCTACCATACATTATTATTGTTTTCGATGTATTTTCTTGAGGCATGTAGAGTCGTCTTATGTGGGACGAGGCGTAATTCAATAGAATTATTTTTAAATAACAACCGGTTCTTGATAACCAGTTGTCATGTTAGTTTTGTTTGAAAATGTGTGATTTTATTTTAAACTATTATTATTTTAAAGTAAATATGTATGAAATCAATTAATCTATGGGGAATATTTTTATAACAAGCTCTACCCTAGTTGGAGGACATATTAACATATTAAAGGTCTTTTCTTTTACATTGATGGGGTTTGAAAAGTAGAGAAAGGAGTGACTTGTCACGTTTTAGATTTAGGAGGTGTGAGGTGTGAGGGTGCTCTCGCCGCCGAGGCTTACGGAATGTTCGGGTGTATCGGAGGTCCCGGCTAGTGGTGGTCTAGGAGGAGTACCGTGAGGTTTTGGTGGCTAACGGGGCCTATATCTGCCAATCCGGAGTCCCACATAACCTATCCCGAATCCTCAATCGAGCAAGAATCTATAAAGCGATTTTCTCACATTAAAAAGGACGCGTGAAGCCAAATTATTTAAATTTGGGCTACATTGATAAATTTTTGTCATTATAAAAATACTTTAGGGTTATCGTGATCATTGACAGAAATGTCACAATTGGTTTGACTGCTACTCGAAGGAATTAATTTATTTCCAGTTCCATCCTTCAATACATAAAGTCTCAGATTCGAGTGAAAGCAATACATTACACGTCACAACTAGATAATAGGATATATGATCTCTCTCCTTATATTTTACGTACAAACTCAGAATTTGCTTATACAAAAAATATATTATAAAAGTATATTATTTAAGAAATATTTGTACTAAATAAGATGAAATTGTTGTTAAATTAACAAAAAAGACTTGATTGGATTGACAAGTTAAAAGGGGGAAAATATATAGAGCAAGCACTAAATCAATCTACAAGCTACAACTACAGTTTACAACTAGTCTATTTCTAGAACGATGTAGACGCAATACTCTACGGGAGGGATTTAATCACTATGTAGTCCGCGTAGAGCTCTGTCAATAGTGCTCAGATATTACTCAAACGATGTAAAATATGCACACCAAAATAATCTTACTTACCGTGATATAGATGCTATGTTCCTATGAACGAATGTTTTGGGGAATAAATCATATGGAATTCACTGGAATGGACTCTATGATAGAGGTGTAGGGTATAAAATGTATTGGCAAGGCTCTATCTGCTATATATAAATTGCAAAATAGGACCCAATACAATGCAAAACGTGATGGCTATAAACATGATGTATGTTACAATAGCGTAGAGACGTATTCTGTGGTGACAGGCCAATTGTAAATATGACTCAAATGATAATAATATTGTACAGCATTATGTTATATCGTACGTCAATAACAAGATGATATTTATATATATATATATATATATATATATATATATATATACATATATATATTTATATATATATATATATATATATATATATATATATATATATATATATATATATATATATATATGTATTTTTTTATTTATAAGAAATTTTTTAGCTTCACGTTTTATCCTGCATAGTATCAAGACACTACGTACTTCGCTAATTTGAGATGTTGCGTGATAAGTGATGGAAGTCAACGCCGCACTTTGTCTTTTTTACCAGAGCGAAGTAGTGAAAATAATTTAAATATAATCACTCCCCCGAGTGGGGATCGATCCCACAACTGACCGCGTTTACAGTCATACGCCAATCCCAATGCGCCACGACCAGCCTCCTATAAGAAATTAATAGAATTAATAAAATAAATATTACACATATTATTATGTGTTTGATTTACATATTGTGTAAAGTACACAGCTACACTCGTTGCTAAGGTAACGCGTATTTATTTGGTTTTAAATAAGGATTTCATTTTTATACTGATTTTTTATTATGATAATTTTTTTACGTATGTAGAGACGTCTCTCATAAGCACTATTATTCCCATCAGGTTATGGGGTTAGCTTTCCTGGTCTTTTCTTTCACTACACTCTATTGGATACGTTATATATAAAAACATTTTCTAACGATGTCTATCCATATCATCTCTGGTCATCCTCTCCTTCTGGACCCAAAGACCTTTAAATCCATCATAATATTCCCGATATACTGAGAAGATCTCCACTTCATGTGCTTGTATCAACTTAGCCAATTCTCTTGCAAGTCTTTCCCTTTGACACGTACCCTGCGCTTACCACTAACGTATACGCTTCGTATTTATTTATGTAGAGATCTTTGCCACTTATATATTAGATTATATCAACTTCTCCCAAGTATTAAGATATCAATCCCCAGTCGAGGAGTGATTATATTTAAATTATTTTCACCTCGCTCTGGTAAAGACAAAGAGCGGCGTTGAGTTCCACCACTCAACACGCAATGTCTCAAATTCGGTGGAAAGCGAAGTACGGAGTGTGTTGACACTAGGTACTTTTTATCTACCCTGCTATGCGGGATAAAGGCGTGAAGATAAAAAAATAAATAAAATTAAGACATCGATGAAAGGCAAAGAGAAATTACGATAGCTATCACTTGAGCCGAAATCAATTTCATCGTGCTTCCACGATAACACTAACCTACATTCACGATCTAAATACAGTTGATTTGATAACAGATAACAGTAATCAGATGATCCGTATTGGCGAATTAAATGTCACTATATCTAAGGAAAATGCTCTATCAGGCCATTTACATAACTAAATTTAATACAATCAGAGGAATTTGTTGAACGGCATTCAAGAAATATTTTTGGTTTTAGCTAAATTAATTTAATTACATCTTTTGCATCTTCTCTATTTAAATTTAATTTAATTCTGTACAAATTATTTACATTTCCGTCCACATTATATTATATTTGTTGTATATAGGTGTTTTATATAGAATATAATAATAGGTATTTTTCTGAATCCAAATATATCAAATACGGTGTTAAGTTCTGTAAACTAATATGCGATGCCTCAAGATTTTGCAAACTACAAAGAAAATAATGCCTTATAACGTTTTACATAAGAAGTTGGAAGTATCTTCCTTTCTCTGCTTAATAAAATAAAGCACGGCGTTGAGTTCCAAAGCAAATTGTCTCGACTTGTGCCGGAAATCGGACCACGCAATATCCTGACACTTGACTACCCTGCTACGTGGAAAAAAGGATAAAGATAAACAAAAAAAAAAACAATAACTGTTTTTGAAGTCACAACTAAAACAATATTGACTGACATCGACTGACAATCCTCATATTATACAAGAGCCATTGTACTTTTATGCAAATGCCGCTAGTATTTACGCATGTGTCAGTACTGTATTTACTATACTGTACAAGTAAGTACAACCCATATTACCATATGGAAAATATATTATTATATGTATTACTTTGCGAATAATTACCAATTATAAGTTAAGCGGACAACGGAATGTCTTGACACTAGAGTGTCCTCTGACTATCCGGCCGAGCGGAATAAAGCGTGAAGCTGTTTTTTTTTTATAATTTAAGCGACGCTTTAAATTAAATGGAAATTGTTTGATTATACCTGATGGTAGTAGATTCATAGGTCATATATACTAGCAAAATTTTAAATATAGACTATAAGCTATATACTATAGGTATAGACTAAAAGATGGGGTATCTTTATATTAGATGGGGTATCTTAAAAAGAGCATTTAATTTGTCAGTGAGTGATGACAGAGCAAATGTAACGTAGAAACGGTCTTTATTCATCTTTCAATATTTTCAGTAAATCGAGTAAAATAATTTTTAAGAGATTGCTAACCAGAGTGCAGACGTCGGGGATACCCAATACAAACTGAAAGGCGAAATAAAATGACATGAGGTCGGTTGTGGCGCAGTGGAACAACGTTTGACTGCAAGTTCGATTCCTATTCTGGGACATGATTGTAACAACGATATTTAAATTATTGTCATTCCCTCATTTTGGTAAGACAAAACATGACGATGAGTTCTGCCACTCAACACGCAATGTCTCGAATTCGGCGGAAAGCGTACGTAGTGTCTTGATACTAGGCATTTCCGGTTTGCAATGCTACATTGAATAAAAGCAAGTAGCAAAAAAATATACTAGGAGTTTCTTGCTCCGGTTCTTCTCAGTTCTGAGGTATTAATTTCCTGACTTTTGGTGGTAAATTGTTTAACGTTCAAAAACTGACGTATTTTTTAATACAATTATTTGATTTTAAGTTCTACTTGTCATTCTATAGGATAGGCGGCATATATAGGATTAGAAATATGTAACTTCCAATTAGTTGAGGAATATTTGTAACGCAAGATAATCTATAATAAGCATTAATAAGGTCTTTGATGTTTGCGTTATTTACTTGTATTAAATGAAACAATTGTATAAGAATTAATGTAAACTTGACTTGGAGTCTCTCCGTGACCACCGACTTTTGTAAAGTGATTGAAACGTAGGGTTTTTCATAAACGTATTCTTTTGTCCCGCATAGCAGGGTAGACAGAAAGTGAAGTACCTAGTGAGAAGACACTCCCCAATTCACTTTCTATCAAATTTGAGATATTACGTGATAAGTGGTGGAATTCAACGCCGCACTTTGTCTTACCAGAGCGAGGAAGTGAAAATATGTTTTAAATATAATGACTTCCTCGAGTGGAGATCGAACCTACAACGGATGGCGCTTACAGTCAGACGCTGTATCACTGCGCCATGACCGGCCAGTAATAAAATATAAGCGATTAATCCGTTTAAGTAAAATTTATTTTTTTATTTGAAGCCCATCGTAGCGCAGTGAGACAGTGTCTGTATGTAAACGTGATCGGTCGTGGGTGCGATTCCCACTCAGGGGAATGATTATATTCAAATTATTTTGACTTCCTCGAAGTACGGAGTGTCTTGATACTAGGTAATTTCTGTCTACCCTGCAATGCGTGATAAAAGGGTGAAGCTAAAAAAAATTATAGTATTTTAAAGTAAGTAATCCAACTAAAATAATTCATAAAGTGAATATATTATTTTGCACCCATCGATAATGTGTACCCGCGTTGCAGAGAAAGAGGAGCTCGCAGCAGTGTCTAATACTTGTTACCCGAGCATAGGCCTCTCTGCCTGCCTGCTGGCCTGCTCACTCTTCCTATTTTATTAGCTTCACGCTTTACCTGGAATAGCAAGCTAGCTGGAGACAGCCTAAAGGATAATAAATTTAAAATATAATCATTCCCCCGAGTAGAATAGAACCTACGACCACAACGATGCCCCACTGCGCCACTATGCTCTGCGATTGAAGTGATAGATAAATTATGAAAGTACCGGGTTCAAATTTGTAGGCAACTTCTCTGAATGATTGTGTATTATCCTATTATACTAATTATATCGTAGAATTAATATAAATTCCATTTGTCAAAAAAATAACGTAATTTTACATATAGATCATTAGTTCTAAGTAGCTGATTATAATTATATGAAAAGGAAAAATAAATAACAATAAAGTAAAAATTGCAAAGCCTGTAGTGCATTAAATTTTATATTAAAAAAATACAAATGATAAAGATTATTAAATTAAAAAAAAAACTCAACCTAAAATTTGCAATTTATAGAATTGTAATATGTACTTAATATTACACGAGGCCATCGTGGCACAGTGGGACAGCGTCTGACAGTAAGCGCGATCGGTTGTGGGTTTGTTTCCTACTTCGAGGAATGATATATAATAATAATTTTAACGGCTTCATTTCAGACAGAGTGTCCTGACACTACGTTGTCTCTGATCCTATTATGAAAGAAGCGATTTGTTAATAATATAATCGTTATACAGTATTAACATTTGGTTCTCACGTTTTATTCCTTGGGAAAACAAGATTCGTTAAATTAAAGCATTTATTTACATAATATAATAAAAAAAAATGTGTAGGTATTAGTTGGTAAAGGTGGAATACTTTTAATTGTCTACAGAAGAGATGGTTGTAAGTTCGATGCTCTTTTCCTCGCTTATGCAATACTAAGTGCGGTGTTAAATTCCGCCAACATCTTCTCTCTATATATCAGGCTATTATGAAAAAGCGCAAAAGCTATTAAGATACGATGATTTTGTAGAAACCATAGTTTTTATAAATATTTCTTTGTTCCAAGCAAATTATTCGTTGAGATATAATTTATTTTGCTGGTAAAAGAAACGCAAAAAACGACGATAAACATTTTTTTTAAATTTATTTAAATTATAATATTAATATGAAACGTTTTATAGTTATATTAAAATAGCAATATAAATGAATTTACTACACATCTTGGCACAGTGGGATAGCATCTGACTGTAAACGCGTTCGGTTGTGGGTTCGATCCCCGCTCGGAGGAATGATTATATTTATATTATTTTCACTTCCTCGTTCTGGTAAAAGACAAAGTGCGACGTTGAGTTCCACCACTCAACATACAACGTCTCGAATTGGGTGGAAAGCGTAGTACGGAGTGTGTTGACACTAGGTACTTTCTGTCTACCCTGCTATGCGGAATGAAATCGTGAAGCTAAAAAAAATCATGTTGAATAACTTTAAAAAAATATAATATAGTTACTAACTTAAAGAATCTTAAATATAAAAAGTTTTTGCAGTCATTAATTAGCTTATCAGATTTGCGCCGGCGCTATGTATGTAATTATTTTTTTACTATTTCGGTTTTATGTGGTAAACAGAAAGAATCTAGTGGTAAAACACTCTATTTTCCAATTTTAACTCGATTTTTTTTTAATTGAAATAATTATACAATAATTTTCAGTATTCGTATCTCCAACAACTAGGTTCACTCAAGCATATCCAAACTGCTCCACTATAACGCTAGTTATAAAATTCAAGAAGTAGCAATATTTACATCTCCATAAAATGAACAATTACAAATGAATTCGCGAAGCAAAACGTTTCGCAATCATTAAAAATAGTTTATTTTTCAATGTTTTTACTTGGAACGTGACTTTTTTGTGTAGAATAAGATTTTTTACTAAGCGTTTTTGTTAACAGGTCATCGCTGACAGTGGATTACTGGTCGGATCGTAACAATCAAAGGCGGGTTGGAGCGGCCGGTTGCGCCCGCGCAGCGCTCTACGTTCCCACCGCCACTCCATACCCTCTCCGCGAGCCGCGCGAGGCGCACGCGTCGCTGGTTCACAAAGTACTTTAAACACCTGTAATTTTTCAATATTCGAGTGTTTCAACAATTGCGATAACCACAGAACGGATTTCTGTGAACGTTTTGTTAACAATTATTAAAATAAAAATTTATTAAATAAGTGTTAAGTAAGTGCATTCCAAGCCGGTGTCGCTCTTTAGTGTCGGGACGAAGTGTACTACTGTGTGTGTTGGCTAACTGGTTTAATGCTCTGTAACGTGAACTAGATAAATAAACAAGAAATATTGTAGAAATATGACACTTAAGTGAATGCAGAATGTAAAATTTTGCATTTGGCAACTAAATTTATGGTAAAAATGGCTCGAGGCATGTTGAGTGAAAATGAGCGCCATTGCTTGGACGCGGGCGCAAAAAGTCAGCCGGAGCGTTTGCAAGACGCGGAAAAAACATCAAACGATTGCAAACCAAACGGACTGAGAGTGCGTTTCCTCGATGAAGAGGGAAAGACGGAAAGGACGGTCAGCGCTGACGCGGTCGACTGCGCAGTGTCACGAGTCAAGAAGATTCATATACTGAAAAACAGAAGTTCTAGTGAAACTAGCATACTCTTGAGGAATCCGTCTTTGTTTAAACGGCGTTTAGGTTCGGAACGTCGGTACAGCGATGGTCAAACTGATACACTCAATAACAATTCCATGAGTGAAAACTTGAATGGGAAGTCACAAACAGATATTTCTAAGACTGGAGACCAAACCAAAGAAAATCAGAACTTCAAAAAGAACTGTAACGTGTACAGTGTGAATCAGGCGAAGACTCTGACTCCTGAACGAAAGAAGTTGCCACTGACTATTCCAAGACTGATAGCCCATCGAGAGTATGAGGGGAAGTCGATCCTCCCAGCTGAGGTGTGTCTAGCTGATGGCGCTTCTGGGAAAGATTTTACAGCTCGCGCAATTGACCGTTTGTCCCGTGGCTTGGGCAAATTACTTCGTCGCACCAACAGCGTCCGCATCAGCGAGCCGGACCCCGTGTATAAGGTGGCATATCTCGGGAACGTGCTCACTGGATGGTCTAGAGGTAAGTTATCAATGTTTACACTGGGATCGTTCAAATTCAAATCATATTTGACCTGAAAGGTTATCAGAACTGATAGAGCTCATTACAGAGGAACGTTCCATCATTGTATACACGTATACAATGTAGATGCAATTTATAACAAATTATTATTTAACATAAAACAGACGTATAATCAAATAAAATAAAACTGTGATTAAATAAAGTAATATAGCTTTACTTAACAGGTCTTAATAAGTTTTTGATGATCACGAACATACTTAGTCATTAGTGGTTAAACAATACAACACCAACTAATATTGTAACAAAGTAATATTAAAAGTAATGTGTTTGTAGAAGTTTCGTCACCAGTGACCTAAGCAAGGTCCCTACAACACACCACCTGTAACGCTCGTTAGCATTTTATCATAGAGCACTGCAATAAAATCACGTTCACAGCCAATGTAACGATAGACAGTCTGATTATTTTTAATATATATATATAAATTTACACGTATTTTTGTTTCACAATAAATAATAAATGTCACAAATGATTTTTATGGTCCTAAATCAGATTTTTTTTGATAAAAATATAGGACTCTATATCTCTTATTCAAGCTGTATTTTTAGTGAGTCAGTGCAAATGGTATATTTAAATTAGCATTATACTATTTAATTAAGTACTCGTGCCATAAACGATAGCGTGATCAAATACGAAATGAAGACCTAACTCTATAAGAGCTAAATATATATAGAGTTGTTAATAAAGAAATATTTAAGATGATAATTATGCGGAAATCAGTCTCAAATGCTTTTGTGCTAAGAAATCAGAGTATGTTAGATTAGGTTGGACATATATATATATATATATATATATATATATATATATATATATATATATATATATAAATGTGTTTAATTTTATTATTTTATTTATTAGAGATCTAACTGTTCGTGCGTCATAACTTTTATTGAATTTATATATAAATAGAAATAATTGGTAATTTAAATGTAAATCGTGAGTAACGAGTTTTCAATTAAACAATGATTTAGAAAATATGAATTTTCATATTTTCATACATCTGCATATCTATGTCTGAACTATGAATAAACTTTATAATTATGACAAATAGTATATGGCAAATGTTAAAGAAATATTCTACATGTAATTCGAACTCCGAACATCTGCCTCACTGGATATTGTAACATATCAACTATCATGCTAGTTGGCCATGAACTCAGTACCTATTTATTAGTCATTTTACTAAAAAAATATTTTTAAGCACATGTATTAAACAAAAAAAACACCACTCAGATATAATTTGTAAATTTCGTGAAACCTTCACGCAAGTAGAGGGTTTAAAAGCAAAGGCCGCCTATGCGTAAGTAGTTCAAGGCATATTTGCGAGCCGAGATTTGGATCTTAATGAATTGTATTTTGATCGATAAAATAATATTGTAGAGTTTCGAAATTGCTCTCCTTTCTACAGAGTTTACTTCGTTACAAATATTTTGTAATGTATATGTTCGAAGTTAATAGACTAGATTTCCTACTCTTTGCTCTCGCTTAGGACATTTTGATTTGAGTAGTTTTCCTTCCTCTGACAATGAAAACTGAACCCACAATAACCACGTTGTGTTGGTCATTGTGCGCTAAATCACGTGCCATATACGACCATATACGTTTAAAAGTGCAAAATAGACGCAAACCTCATGATTTAATATAACAATAAAATACAGAACAAATGTAGAGTCTCTGTTATTATTATATTTCCATTGTTGTTTTAATTTATTATTATTATATTGTTATAACAATATCGATATCAATGTTGATTTCCATTTGAGCTAATATTTAGAAATTATATATTTTAGGATATTTAATGTTGTTAGGATTCATAATAACATCTCTTTATATTCTATGTCTCTACTTGTGTAATATGAAAAGAGGAGAGATTTATCTCTTAGCTAAATGTTGAGATAATAAACATATATTACTTACAATTTCAATACATTACATACATATCTAAGAAAACTATTTAATTCACTAAAATGATTATTTTCAAAGGCCCCTGAAGGTATTTAGCTACATATTAAATTGATTCTGAGCTAAATGACAACATTCCTTAGAGTTTCGCATCGCGTTCGTTACGCTATCATCGTTAGTCCAATCGCGTTGTATTTTTTATGTCAACAGTTTTTATGACATATTGGATTCAGAGAAATGTTAACACAAGAGTTTACAAGTATATATATTTAGTTTTCTAGAATTAAGTGAAAGCTAGTTCGAAAATAGAGTAGAGCTTTACACTGAGGGCATCGTGGGGCAATAGAATTGCCCGACTGTAAACGCGATTGGTTGTGAGTTCGATTCCCACACGGAAGAATGATTACATTTAAAATGTAATCTCATTTCTCCGCTCTGGGAAGACAAACAGCGCCGTTGAGTTTGCCATTCAACAGGCAGTATCTCTGACCTAGAGAGATTATTTCTGACTACTAAACTACGTTGGATAAAGTGTGAAGATGTATTTTTTAAGAGCTTTACACACACCACTCATAATAGTGAAAGTCAACTTGTATTTTTTATTACAATTCAGAAAAAAATCTTAATTGAAAAGGCAAAATAAATAATAAGATAAAATGTAGAGTTTAATAATGAAAACAAATATTTAAAAAAACCTTATCGTTCTATTGTAATAATTGACTCTACATAAAATTATTGCTATCTAAAAATACAATAGGCTTTTATAACACACACACACACACACACAAACACACACACACAAACACACACACACACAAACACACACACACACACAATATAATGAATGATACCATTGATGATAATGTCATTATTTTTTAACATATTTTTTTCTATTTAGTGCCTATTTTTTTTATAATATATATATTTTTTTGCTTCACGCTTTTATCCCTCATAGTAGAGTAGACAGAAACTACATAGCGTAAAGGAATTCCGTACTAAGCTTTCCGCTGAATTTGAGACATTGCGTGTTGAGTGGCGAAACTCAACGCCGCCCTTTGTCTTACCAGAGTAAGGAGATAAAAATACTTTAAATATAAATATTCCCTTAAAAAGAGATCGCACCCACAACCGATCGCATCTACAGTCAAACGCCATCCCACTGCGCCACGGCCGGCCTCTTTTACAATATTTTATATACTTATTTCGATTTTCATATATTTTAAAGTAAATTATGAATAATTATATTATTTAAAATAAACTAGTGATAGTTATGTCACTGGCCTGATCTATCAATCCTTGGAATAACCAAAAATAACCCAAAAAACTGTTATTAATGAAATTTCTAGAAAAAAATAATTAACACTACAGTTTAATTAAAATTAAATCATATGAAATTATTTCCTTATTTATTATATTCGAGGCCATCGTATCGGAGTATTGCAGCGTCTAAAGAAATGCGATTCGTTATGGATTCCATTACCAAACGATAGCATAATTATATTTATGTTATTTTCATTCTCCATTTTGATAAAACTCTGCTATATATTATTTAGTACGTATATTTCCATTCATAAACAACCGTGGAAAATACCTATAATGGCTTGGTAAAATGAATTTTCTAGTATACATTTACATCGATAACGTACATGCGTAAAGTATCGAATGAATTAATAAGGCGCAAACATAATGATATTAGGTCATCAGTGTCGTAACGTGAACGCATATATTATGTGTTAAATATGTTGTTACAACATATACTATATATATATATATATATATATATATATATATATATATATATATATATATATATATATATATATATAGTATGTATGTAGCTTCGGTTGATACTGTTTTTAAAGTGAAGATTTATATTGAAATTGTAATATATGATGTTTTCACGTTTTCCTGAAAAAATATACGTCATGTTACTTTTAAAACTGTTAAATATAAATTGTTACTTTATTTTTTTTAATTTCACATTTTATCTATTGCGGGGTAGTTAGAGAGGACGGAGCGCCAATCTCTACGTTCTCTACATACCTCTTTCGCCTTTCCTCATGCTTTTTACATAATCATTGATAATGTGTTTTCGAAGATCAACAGAGGTTTCCCCCGACCTCTCATACCGCTAACATAAAACGTATTATTTATAATTTAATAATAAAAACGAATTTCTAAAACACAATTAAGCACAAAAACCGTAACATTACACCGCGATATTTTAATCAAAAGCCTCTCAATTATCATTAACGTCTATTCATCAGTCATAATGCTGAAGCAAGTTATGACACTACACGTATAATTATTCAATGAGTTATAATTTTCTTAATAATTTAATTATATATATATAATTTACTGCGCTTAGTAATTAATATGGATGGAGATAGCTTAATGACGTAACACTCCTTACTCTACTATTCGTCTATTGTAGAGTCTTTTCCTTATATGTCTTTATATCTTTCCTTATATGTCTTATATTAATCTTTTTAATATGTCGAAAAAAAATTTTGTAAATGTATTTAAATTTATTATAATAAGTTTGGCTTGTACAATTTGGCACATCTGAATAAATGAAATATTTATATTTATCGAATTTATTATATATAAATTTATATTATTTTATTTAACGCATAGAAATGCTGATTGTCTTGTTGTATTAAATCAATTATTCTGTATATATTAAAATAATTATGTGCGAATTAATAATTCTTCATTGTTTAAAATCAACTATTCTTAATCGGGAAATATAATTTCAGGTTCACGTGCACGGTGTTTTCGTGACATCGATGTAAGATAAAGTAGGTCATCCCAGTGATATGTAGGTCAAGGGACGTTGAAACGATAAATATTGAGACGTATTTGTTGGATATTTATAATTTAATTTATTAATGTAATTAAATTATTTCTTACTCAAACTAGTTTCTCTTTGAAGTTCTATAATGCAGATGCTTTTTTTCCATTCCTGGCGTAACTTAACCCCACAGTTAGCTATCATTGGGGGCCATATGAAAATAATTTAAATCAAATCAGTCCTAGTTGGAATCGAAACCACAACCTATCATGTTAACAGTGAGAAGCTGTCCCACTGAGCTCCGATGACTTAGAATTTAATATTGCCAAAATTTTGTTAAAAAAATATTTTAAAATAAAATAATAGGTTACCTTGCTCTTGTTAGAGATAAATAAGAATAAAATAAAATATATTCTGCCAAATTTACATTTTTAAAGACAGAAAAAAACGTAGATACGCATCACTATCTTGTTCTTATTGATGGTACTGGTATTGAATATGCGGGTAATTAGGAAGAGTATTTTCTACGAATGTCAATCCTTTTTTAGCTCTATCTTTTTATGTGTGGCAGGTGACATCAGCCTCTCCGTAGTTATATAGCCATGTGAAGTCAATGAACCGTATGGCTTATGTTAATATAAGTAAAGAACGTAGGTAAGGATATAGGTTCGATTCCCACTCTGGTGTTCGCACTAGTAAGACAAAGTGTGCAAAAGCAAGTAGCCAACAGTGTGTCTTGTAACTTGATCTCTGATTTTACAGTGCGACACGGCGTGAAATTGCTTGAAAGCATTAAATAAATGTCAAAAAATATATAAATCATAAACATATATAGGCACACGACGAGAACTCACTCCATACTCTCTATCTATGTATATAGAGTTAGATAGAGAGTATGGAGTGAGTTCTGAGATGTATATAGAGTTAGAAATTAATATTTCAGTGCATGTAATAGTATAATTATAGTAAAATGGAAACGGTCCTTTAAAACAAATACATTTATCCAATTTGTTTAACTCAATACAGCCATCTTTCTCCATGTAAGTAGTTAGTGTATAAAAGTTAAAATATTGCTAGTACTGAAATGTTTTAGAACATGATCTTTATTACGTTTTAGAAGAATACTTTGGTTTGCTATTTAAACCCAGCTCAACATTTACAAACGAAAAACTTAAAGGTTAAGACTGACTAATTATCATTTCCACGGGATGTATTAAATTTGCTGTTCTATAAATCATGATTTATTCAAGCTAAGTCTGATATTAATAACATAGAAAATCTATTTTTGTAACCAGTTTTTTATTGATTTCATGATATCAATCAATTTTATATAAATAATTTTAATAAGGAAGTAGTGAACCTTGCGATATTTAAAATAAGCCAATTTAATTGTTTATTTATTGTATAAATTTGAAAATGCCCTGCAATTTGCTTTAGCGAGTGGTCATCTTTATAAACTATGGATACTATAGTATGAATACATAGAGAACAAATGTAGTAATAAAAGGAAGAAAATTATTAAGTAATAAACCTTACTCCGAGATAGATTTGCAAGCTGAATGTATATATGTATCTATTACTTGCTGTAGATGTTATTTGACATACAACTGCGTCACAAGATCGTGAACTCTACATATCTCTGAACTCTACATTATGATGGATATTATCTCAGAATTTTAATATCCACGGATTACAGTAATTAAGCTACTTGCTAATTTTAAACAAGAGCATGCCTCATATTGCAATGAGTAAGTACTTTTTATCTCAGCCTCTGTATGTAGAGATGTAATTTAATACCGAATATCAAGATCAACGTGCGTCACCGCCTAATAGTGGAGATAGCGTTGTTTGACAAAAATATTTGGACACTTTAGAAGATTACCAAATCTTTGTTGACTTTTATTATAAACAAATAGATTTTCATGGGAATAATCCATTAATGAAATAAGCAACTAAATTTCTTATCAGCAACATATAATTTTTTATCAGTAACTCAAATTATATTCTAAAATTGGTTTTAAAAAAAATAATTTTATAATTTGAAATTAAATATTTTTATATTATATAAAAGTATAACATATTTTAAAAACAAAATTAAATTCAATTAATTAGACGTCTACATTACACAACTTAAAACTATAGAGCAAATTATGCTCATAGTTGATTAACTGCTTTGTAGAGTCGGAATTAAGTGCATCAAGGACGCTCGTACTAGCCGGATGGCAGGTTTGTACGCTTAATTAGTACTGGTTAGACGATCTGATTCGTCTTAATGTTAGCATGACAAATTTGCAGTAAAGTTCTAGACGTTTACGTGGCAATTGTTGTTTTTTGGTAAACAATTTTATAATCATATTTGGGTATTGAATTTTTTTACTATGATAAATGTATATGGAAATACATTGAGATAATAAGCTCTGGGTCTTATAAGAATAATTTGGAGTAATCATAAACTTATTAAAAGTAAATCAACACAAATGGTATTTTCCAAAGGCCTACAGTGTTTTATTTAGACCCAGGTTCACATTTTAATTCTTAATTATCAAAGCCTTATTATATAATTTATTTTTTTAATATCGCTCAATCATATGATTTTAATATTTTCCATTATATAATTTCTTTATTACGTGCCTTATTTAGTACGTCAAAACGAATATAAAAATATGTGAATCTTTTAAAATTATACAGTCACCTGTGGCGCGTACCACCTGAGTCCCCTCTGTACAGCGGAAGTGCACTTAATATGCTTCGTCTCCCTCACTCCAACTATCTCGCTCCCTCCATTTTAGAGGTATTCACTTGCTTAATAAAAATAAGTTATAAGTTGAATGTATTGAAATCAAAGTCGTGTTAATGGTTTATGTTATAATGTTGGGTATGAACGTTTATATGAGTTTTATTCTGTTTTTGATATTTTAACGTTATAACTTTACAAAAATAGATTATAATATTGTTTTAATAACGTTATTTTATAGTAATATTATCGTATTAAATATATTATATACGAAATACTTAATTTTCACTGTCTACTTATTATAAGAAAAGGACAGAGTTTCATTAGAAAAAGGAATATTATAAGCAGAAATATATTTTATATATATATATAAAGAAACAGATATATATATATATATATATATATATATATATATATAAAGAAACAGATTCATTTTTCAAAGCGAAAAATAGAACCACTATAGTTATTTAAACTCTACATCGACAAGTTTTTTCGTATAACATTCCAACCGTCATTGTATCGCTCCCACGACACGCTCTGAGGCGCACGCTGCTCGTACACCAATGGAATCATCTATTACTTTTATAATAGGGTTGATTTTCCATTAAATATTAATTTTTAACCTTTGTCAATCTGGTTTCATGGTATTTGACAATGTACTAAAGAACTTAACGCTATTATAGTTCTGTTGGTAAGTTTCTAATTGTCTAGATGATAGTTCTGGGTTCAATTTAATATTTTGCTTGTACACGTATGTGTATAGTGAAAGTATCGTTACTCTGCCTAGTGAAATCAAGATAATGAGGCTCTTTTTGTCATTCCACGTATAGTTTATTTAAAATAATCAAAAATATAAAGAAACTGTCCATTAAATCATCTTTATAATTACATAAAGATACATAAAGCCTAAGTCTACCAAACTCTATTAGTTACCACAAATTCCCACTCTGATATAAAACAATAATTTTATGGTCTTGTATACAGACGTTAAACAATTCATTTTTTACTAAAATTTCAGAAGAAATACGCGGCGTTCAAATCCTTTACTTAACACAAGAATGTCTCAATTTTGAATAGACGGTAGAGACATCTTCATCTAGTATTGACACTAGGTTCTCTTTGACTCTCTTTCTATGAGGGTAAACACATATAAAACATATGTAAATCCAATTATTGTTAGTTCTGTGGCACACAGAACCTGTTTGTGAACTGTTCACGTTAAAATTAAACATGAGTTCAAAGGCATATACAGTGTAATTACATCATAAGTGTATTAAATGTAACATCAATTGTTACTTTAAAATCTCTGTCAAATTTCTTCGAAAAATCACTAATATAATAAATAGAATATATATAAAATAAAATATTTAGAATCATCTAAAGTTTGAACGTAGTGTGATTCGAACCCACGCCTCTTGAAAACCGTCCAAGCGCTCTAACTAATAAGCTATATGTTTTTGTCGAGTTGCGTCAGCATTCTTGCTTGAAACATTTGTTTCAAATTATATTACTTTCCTTAATATGTATGCATAAGTTTTAAATATGTTTTGAATACTAATTTAATATAATCGATTTTATAAAATATCGATAATACATAAAATATATTGATATAGAAAAATCTTGAGGCCATTCGTGGCGTGGGACAGCGTCTGACTTTAAACGAAATCCGTTGTTAGGTTCGACTCCCATTTGGAGGAGTAATTATTTTAGATTACTTTCACTTCCTCGCTCTGGTAAGACAAAGTGCGGTGTTGAGTTCCGTCACTCAACGCGTAATGTCTCGAATTCGATGGGAAGCAAAGTACGGAGTGTCTCGACACTTGGTACTTTATGTCTAGCCTGTTATGTGGGATAAAATCGTGAATGTAAAAAAAAACTTCAAATATGTTTTGCACAAATAGGCTTATTGCCTTATTTATTATATTAAATTTATTGCCTTATTTTATTAAATTTAAAATCCATTTTGTATTTTAAATTATTATTTAAGCAAAATAAGGTGAAATAAAAATCATAATTAATTCAAGTTCCGCTATAATGAAAATATTTGAGCGGTTACGTTTGTATAATTTATTTAAATTATTTTAAACACAATTAAAAATTCACATTATAATTTTAATGTAAATAATTTATCAGTGATATATATATATATATATATATATATATATATATATATATAAAACAATGAATATTATTGTTTATACTTAATAAATTTAATAGGCTAGAACCTGAGCGCATGGCTTAGTGGATTTTTATTGCACTTGTAAATTATATTGAGATCGCAGGTTCAATTTGGTGGGATTACAATTTTTTTGTCACTGCTTACGTCATGTCACGTTAAGCCACGTCACTTTAAACATAATCTGCATTTTTTGGGTTTATTAATAATTCTTTGCTATCCATTAAATAGCCTAGTGTTTGACTGTAAATTGATATGGTTTCGGATATCATTCGGCGTTGAGTTCTGCCACTCATCACATAATGTCTCGAGTTTGGGAGGCAATCAGGAAACGGAGTGTCTCGTCACTAGAAAAATTCTCTCTGAATAAAATGTTAAGTTGCTTTCATTTATATAAATATATAATAATTAATATCCGCTACTGTACTTCATAACAGTCTAGAAATTACCGGTTGTTTTTTTATATATAATTAAATTAATTTAATATCATGTTGGCAGTGCCGCTATTTTATACTTTTTATGCATTTTTTTCCACAAAAAATTTCCATATGTTTTATTCATTGACTTATTACGAAGGGGCACATTATGGACTTACTCATACATATAGAGTTATTATATAACTATTTTAATAATACCGGATGTTGCATAACTAGTTTTAATTAGTTAAAACTTGATTTAGTTGACTTTATAGAGAGGTGACTAATGAAAGAATGGTAAGAAAGATTTATAAAGCAACGGTGAGTGTTACAAGAGGTCAGGGGAGACCTCCGTTGACCTTTGATGACACAGTATCGAAGGTACTGAAGGAAGGTCACGTAAAAAGCACGAGGCCCTTGCAAAGGGCATGTATGAAGATATTAATGACTGTGGAAGAGGCGGAAGAAATAAGCAGGGACAGTAGAAGTTCTCCTTTACTATCCCACTAGGGATGAAATTTTGAGCTAAAAATAATAATATTATAAAATAAGATGTTGTTTAATAATAAGAAACGCACAAGCACGAGCCAAAAAGGTTGTTATATTATTAACTTAAAATTATTATAAATTTTCTACTTGAAGTTAATTCACGGAAGCATTGATTGATAAATGAAGGGAATAAATGATTATGACTTGAAATGTTTATACAACCTTCGAATTGTAACAATATTACGTATATAGGTACATAATTAATAAAATTTTAATGAAACTCGATTAGAACGTATGGCTTAGTGGTTCAGGTGCTTGGACGGTTTCCAAGAGACGCGGCTTCGAGTGCCATTATGTTAACTTGTGCCATGATGTCACATTTAAATATATTATAATTAAGTCCTAGATTTTTTTCACTTGTTAATCGTATATATTTTGTAATTCGAAAATACATTTTTTTAAAACGTTTCGGACACTTTACAGTCCATAGTCACACTTGCGGGTAGGCTGAGTTGGCATTTGTTTGTCAGTTGTAAAAAAAATTATTTATATCAAACTACCGCCCTCTGTTTCATCACTCTCGTGTGGTACTCTGAATTGCAAAGCGAGCTGATAGTATCTTCCTCTATGGTACAATGGACTTTAAAATTTTAAGAAGTGTGTAAGATCCCAGGTAGTTAAAAATTTCCACCCATCTTCTCTATTGAAATTAGAATATTTTTTTTTAAATTTTTATTTTTTTTTATTTTTTATTTTTTCTTTTTTTTATTTTCTTTTTTTTATTTTTATTTTTGTATAAAAATCGCGAAAATCAGAGATCTTATTAAAGATCTTATTAGAATATTTTTATATTTCAATAGCCTTACGGATAATTCTACAATAATATCTCATTTCCAATGATGCCTACATCTGACAGGACGTCAGTTATATATTAAATATTAAAATAAACAACCATCCACTACATCAGGTTTCATGAACCCTCCTCGTATACAAAAATTTAGTTTAGTACCAAATTAATTACTATTTATTTTATTTTATTATTATAAAAATTTTTTTTTTTTTAGTATTATTAATTATTCTAATCTATTTTGCCTGGCGAATAATAGCGTTAAAATGTGTACAAAAATACTTAAATCAATGATCTTATCAAGGCCTTAGACGTTTAACGCGTAAACAGTTCTGCTCATTTGCAGTCCGCCGGCAGCATCCATCAATATTCCGCGTCCACATCCTAGTTCAATAGCCCAAGTGGCCTTCTAAGTTGATATTCGTGTTTTATATAACGATAAATCCTTTATAATTACATATATTCCGAGATACATCAAGTATTGGTTGTATAGCGGGGAAGAGGTTTTTGTAAACGTGAGTGGTTATGTGTTCGATTCTCACTTGGTGTTAAATTTATTTTGTTTTAGGTTGAATTACAAAGAACATAATATAATGTCTCGAATTTAGGTTAATATTAAGGCATGAACAAGTAAAATATTACCAAATACTGTATTTAGCCTATAAAGACAACTATATTTTTTTTACTTCTTCATCCTGGTAAGACAATGAACAGCGCTGCGTTCACCACTCAACACAGACAGAAAGCGGTCGGAGTGTATTGACACTAGGTTGTCTCTAACTACCCTGAAATGCGGGATAAAGCAGCTTCACGTTTAAATGGAAGAAAGCGTGAAGCCATAAAATACTGTATGATCTATATTACAATAAGTATTTCTTTATACATTTTTTTGCCTTTCATTTGGTCATTCATTAGTTAGAGGCAGTTGCAGCAACGAGTACGCAAGTAATAGCAAGCAATATGTTGTAATTAGATTCACTTTTGCAATTTCAATGCAAACACTGTTTTATACTGTACATGAAATTCCGTTAACCAAGTTATTTATTAAATTGCAGTCTAATTTAGCCTTTGGAGCAGTAGTTCGATCGCTACTTAGGCGAATAATATTTTTCCTTTCGCTTTGGTAAGACAAACAACGGCGTTGAGCTCTGTAACTCTGTAAAATGATTTAAAATCAATAAATGTTTAAAAAATTGCTCGAATGTTAATTTTAGTTCTAAGTAGCTGACTGTAATTACATTCACATAAGAGATATATAACAAAAAGAAAAAATGGGCAAATTAAGTAAATTTTATATTAAAAAAAAAACAAAAATTAAATGTCCTAACACTAGGTTTCTTCCGCATATAAATAAGAGCTATTTAAACGGAATAAATCGCGTATATTTTGGTATACAAAAACAGATTTAGGTATAAACAGTAATAAGGTAAGTATATAGGTAGGTATATAATAGTAGGTAGGTATACAATAAGTAGGTATAAAAGATTCACAAAATACATTTACACCCAGGTAGCCCACAGATAAATCCATTTAAAATGGTTTCATATAAAACATTTATAAAAATACTAAACAAGTGATAAATAACTGAAAAAAGAAATATTTTTTCAGTCAGAATCGAACCGGCGTACCTGTGCTTGAACGTAAAGAGCAATAACCTTTAATTCGTTATAGCCCAACGTCCTGTCCATCTGTGCGTGTAAAAATTAACATAAACAAGGATTATATATATTTAATATGTAGTTTTTTAGCATTTTTAATGCAAATGTAAATATAATTTGTTCATATATTTATCGAAATATATTTTATTTTTTAAGTACTCATCTTTTATAATATTGTCTTATTATTATTATTATTATTATTATTATATTATCTCGGCATTTCTCATCTGTAAAAAAAATCTATGAAAAAAAACCCCTAGAATAAGTGGAACAATAATTAACTATGTAGATAAACAGTTGTGGGTTCGATTTACACTCGGGATAATGATTATATTTAAATAATTTCCATTAGCCCTCTGATAAGACAAGGTACAGCGTTGAGTTCCGCGACTTAACACGTAATATCTTTATTTCGGACGGAAAGTAGACTTTCGTTTTTTTGACTTTATAGTACGCTTACAGCTGGAATAAGATTTTTTTATTTAAAATAAACATTTCCTTAAATGGGAATAAAACCTACTAACATTGCGTATATCGCAAACTATTTTTTCACTGTGCCATAATAGCGTTATAGAATATAACTCATACATAATAATATTATTTATATTTTATCAAAGACAGAGCCAGTAAGAAGTTAGTAAATAACCGTGGGATGATTTCAAATTGTAATTATGTATGGAATTGAAATTCTTTATACCGAGTTCAAATGGCCATTTTGTTTTCCATTCCTAATAATAATTATTTAACTTAATATATAAAACAATTAAGAATCATCTAAATTTAATTATGTTTTCGAAAATAAACTAATAATGATGCGGTTTTTAATAACTCGGGCATTTAAAATAAGCGACTGTTTGCGGCGAATTTGCCTTCCGAGTTGGATGCTTGTAAAACACATAAATATAGTATATATTTTTTTAGCTTCACGTTTTTCCCTTAGCGGGGTAGTCAGAGGGAAAGGAACGCTATGGTCCCTGCATACTTCTTTCGCCTCGTCCACAGTAATTTCAAAGGTCAACCGAGGTCAGCTCCGGTGGAACTCAACACCGCGTTTTTTCTTACCAGAGCGAGGGAATGAGAATAATTTTAAATATAATCATTCCCCCGAGTGGGAATCGAATTTTTTTGTTGCACTAAGCCACGATCACCTTTGATGACTGAACATAATTTAGTTTTACCAATTCATAGATAAGAGACGTCTCTACAATGAAAATAGCCAGACTCTATAATATCAATTTACTATAATGATATATAAATCTGATAATTCTTATTTAATATTTAATAAATTGGGTTTGTTATAACATGTTTATTGGCAAGAACCAGTTTGATCATTAAATATTGCGTTTTTATTTAACCCAAACTAATTTAGTTAAATGACTATTCTAGAATATTCTATTAATTTATATTTATTTTGTTATATATTTTCCTGCGTTTTAAAATTTATGAATGCAAAATAGATAGGTTATTGAACTGAATTGAATAGATATCTTATATAATATTTTCGTAACTAACTAGAGAAGTAATTCATTACACAGGTGCATGAGAGCCTCTCTCAGCTCCCAAGTTCTTCTTGCAAGTGTAGTTTAAAGGGGCCCCTTTTAATAGTATTAACGCTTTACTATCCCAGCTTCTCTTTTAATCTTAACCAAGCTCTATGAATAGGTATCGGTAATGCCGCTTTCGAAATTCATGCTTGAACTGAGAACTAGGTATAGGTATACCTAGTTATAAATTCCCCGCATATTTATCCATATAAATTTGGACTGTGCCAAATTTCATACACCTCCTATCTTCATAATCCTCGTAAAAAGAGGTTGAAAGAAAAATACCTGTTTTAATAATACTATTTACTTTACAAATAAGAGTATATTATGAATACAAGAGTAAATATTTTGTGAATTATTTATCTAAAACGTTAAAAGTCAAAATCAAAAATATGCCAGTTTCATGCATTTAGCTTAAACAGATTAAGCTATTCAGAGCTTAGTGTCAAGACACTCTGCTTATAATTTCCGCTTGAAATTGAGACATTACGTGAGTTGGGAATGAAACTACTAACAATAGTACTTAAAGATTTTTTTTAGTATCAAATAGAATTTTATAATTAATGGTGAGAGGGTATACTGACTCTATTATTTTACGTAAATTAACACTGCAGGAATAGCTCTACACTTTGAATACAACCTGCCTTTGGTACTTTATTTACCAATGGAATTTTTTTAAATATTACAAACACTATATAATAATTTATTATATTTAAATTTAAACATAGTTTTGTTTAAATAATGACTTTAAAAAACGAGCTACAAGCCTCGCCCTTTATCAGTTATTTAAATTTTATTCTAATAATCTAATTATTTACATATGCTGATTATATAAATGGAGGAAATATAATTATTTGTCAAATTATATGTAAAACACTATAAATATTTCTTAATAATAAATTAACATATCATAGTATGAAGTCACGTCTGTTAAAATGTAGAGACGTTTTGAATAAAGTCATCATACTCTCCCATTGACATCAATATATAAAGAGTTAAAAATTATACACCATGTATAAATGCACAAAATTGGTAAAGTGTCTTGTCACAATTTTTTTCTATATCTCTACATTATACAGCATGATTCATAATGTAAATGAAATAAATTTTACATATTTCTTTCCACGAATATTTAGGTCATGTTACAGTTTACAAAAGAGAGCATAGTATTTCGCTGTATTATTTTTTTTTATTAACAAAAACAAGTGTTTTGAAAGAGACTTTTCACGTTGTGACATATTTGCATTCAGGCTTTTAGGTCTTGTATTTTGTAACGAATGCTAAACGAGAATAAACGACGACCCCTTTGTGTCCTTTGGAACATGACTTCTGGGCAATGGAAACTTTGCTATTGTAGTTTGTAGTAACACGCTACTTTGTAGGTCAGTTGGTGAATGAAAAATATTATTTGGTAAACTATTTAAATGTGAATATATATACATATATAAATTCAATTCTATAATAGCAATCAGTAAAATATCACCCATAAAGTATATCGTCTTTTATATATTACAGGCAAAAATTATTAAGTATATATAAAGAAATACCTATAACTATAAAATAACTAGATTTTATAAAACTCAACTCGTTTAAATAAGGTAAGCTACATAATAAAACTTCTAGCTAGTAAGGCAGTCCCTCGTTCATACAGCCTGACCTTACACGTAAATAGTAGCGATGCGTGTATATAATTAGATCAATGACCGAGTTATGAATGACTATAAATACATATTTATTATTATACCAGGACTCTACATTAATTGAAAAAAAATGATTGCGCTCTATATATAAAAATATGTATGTATGTTGATTCTAATTGAAGAAATTTAAATTAAAATAAGCTAAAAAGACGCCTTAGTGGGCCAGTTGGACTGTGAACGTGATAGTCGTGAGTTCGGTTCCCATTAATGCGTTTTTTTTTTATAAATTGTTTTCGTCGGGAAAAGGAAAACGATAACGTAAACAATACTTAGTCGTGGTTTTTTTATTATTTGAAATGTCAAATCTTTCTAATTTATCTTTGAAATGTCAAATGTATAAATTTGAACTTGTTATATTCAATAATTGCAATTTCTTTATTCCAAAGAAATATGTTTTTACGATGTGAATATGGTAAAGTATGAAATTATAATTATTATATTGAGGCCAGTCTTGCGTAGTGTAACAGCGTCTGACTGTAAACGCGATCGGTTGTGGGTTCCATGAGTGATTATATTTAAAATTAATTTTACTTTCTCGCTCTGGTGAGACAAAGTGCGGCGTTTAGTTCCACCACTCAACACGCAATGTCAGTGGAAAGCGAAGTAGAGAATGTGTCTTGATACTGGGTGCTTTCTGTCTACCCTGTTATGCGGGATAAAAGCGTGAAGCTAAAAAATTATAAATATTATATTAAAGAGTCTGAGCCTATTTCACAAAAAAACCATAAAATATTGAAAATTTAAAACTACACATATTTATAAGCTTGCTCAATCAAATTAAAATCAAAAAAAGATTAACATGAGTTGTAATATATTCATGTTACTTAATACACCAAAATACATTACTACAGTAGTTTAACCTTGAATATTATTATTTTTTTCTATCACAGTTCACGCATCTTATCTGTGTGTAACATAAAATTAAGGTGATCCTACTCAAAGCAGTAATTATATTTAAAATATTTCCGTTTTCCCGTTCTAGTAAGATGAAAGTACAGCGTTGAGTTCCGCCGCTCAACAAGTACTAATTTGAAAATGTGTGGAACGTAGAGAACGGTATGTCTATATACTAAACTCTAATTGCTTGTTCTGATATTTGTGGGAGATATTTGAAAGTAATAAAGTATAATGGTAGAGTTTTGAAGACCCGAACATAGAGTCTGATTAAACTTTAATTAACATAATGAACATTAAAATTTTTATTACTTTAAATTAGTTTTATGAAGTTATTTTATATAAAGTAAAGATTTTAAATGAAACTATTAGAAAACTAGACTACAGTAAGTCTATCTGTAACCAAGGACTACTGTAAAGTGTTCGAAACGTCAAGATTCCAATAATTTATTTTCGAATACCAAAATATACGCGATTAATCCGTTTTAAATACATTCATTTGAAATGTACAATAAAATGCGAAAATCAAAAGATATTATAAAGGAAATGTGTTTAACGTTTAAAGCAGCCAACATTTAGATAAACAATCGGTCCGCAATAAGGAGAATGCAACGGGAATCATTGTAATTAGACCGTTGCACTCTTGGGCGCGATGCTGTTATAATGCGAGCAATTAGCTGCGCTCGCTTTATGACCTGTTGTCTATGCTTTTTAGCTTTTATATAATTTCATATTGCAATACTTTAAAGGTAATTTTTTTGCACCATCTACGAATATTATGCATGTAGAGTCCAAATTGGAAAAATGCAGTCAACATTATTGTACTGTGTTTTGGTCTTATATATTCAACAAGTGTTATTTTTATGGGAATGTACTTTAAGAGGTCAAATAGATTGTGTTAGTTTTGTAAGATAAAGAGGGCGTATTTGTAATTGAGCTATGATTTTCTACTTAGCAGGGTAGACAGGAAGTACGTAATGTCAAGACACTTTGTACTCGGCTTTCCATCGAATTCAAAACATTGCGTGGTGAGTAACGTAATACAACGCCGAGCTTTGTTGACCTAATAGAGCGAGGAAATGAAGTCCCTTATTATGAAATTAATATTTAATTAATTTGAAGATTATTATCAATCGGATGTGGCTTTAGTTCCCACTCGGGGGAGTAATTTAATTTAAAATTATTTGCACTTCCTCCCTCTGGTAACATTAAGTACGGCGTTGAGTTCCAACACTCAACATACCTATTTAAATACAGAATACAAGTTTGCTAGAAGACCATATTGTTCTTTTCAATATCTTTTTAATACAAAATAATTATCTGTAGTTTTTTTTCATATATTGAAGTAGAACCTTACTCATTCTAGCAGGTTAAGGGCGTAGCATTGATTAAATTGATTTATAAGTAATTACGTCAATCAATATCCGGTGACGTTATTATCCTTATACTTAGCTATTTTTATTACTCCCTTCGAGACGCCTATTGAATTGTTTTATAGTGATCTCTATTACATTATACATGGTGTTAATATTTATAGTATTGTAAGTTCCACACTTATAAATCGTGTGATAATATTTAAAAATAGATATTATATTGTTTGTCCCCGCTCTGATAAGACAAAACGCGGCGTTGAATTCCGTGACATATCGCTCAATGTTTCGATTTCAAACAGAATAGAAAGAAGGATTATCTTGCGTATAAAATGTAGTATAATATTATACAGAACGTATAGAAATATAACTCCTAGAGTTACATTTCTATAGGATTGAGACCGGTCGTGGCGCAGTGGGACAGAGTCTGACTGTAAACGTGATCGGTTGTGGGTTCGATCTCCACTCGGGGGAGTGATTGTATTTATATATATTTTTCCTTCTTCGCTCTGGTAAAGACAAAAAGTGCGGTGTTAAGTTCCACCACTCAACGCGCAATGGCTCGAATTCGAAGTACGGAGCGTCTTGACACTCAGTACTTCCTGTCTACCCTGCTACGCAAAATAAAAGCGTGAAGCTAGAGTTATCTTAATTACTTTGATTACAATTATCATGTTTGTTGGTTTGTTTACATAATTTTTTCTCACATTATAATGTAATGTGGTGATTAAAACCGCGGAAGCAATAATAACTCAAGACTTATTGCCATTAATTACTTCATCTGGCATACAATATTTTTAACTTTACGCATCTCTCATATATTAATCCAGTAGGAAGTACCCAGTGCTAAGACACTGACTGTTAAAATATATAATATAATGTTTTTTTTATTAATTTTATTTAAAAAATAATAAGAATATATAGATAGAAATGTGTTAATTTAATATTAATTTTATCCGTGCGCGTCTTCAGTGATTTATTGCAGGTTGCAGGGTAGTTAGAAATAACCTATTGTCAATACACTCGGTTGATTACTTCTGTGTTTGCCTGTTGGACGTGGAACTTAACGCCGCGGATTGTGTTATCCGAGTGATAAGATAAAAGCAAATTCCCGTCAGTGAGAATCGAATTACAATCAATCGCGTTTATAGTCAAACACTGTCTCATTTTTGAAGAAACATATAAAATCATTTGCAAAAAGCAAAAATTTGTAAAATTCTCTCTACAGAGATGCTAACAATATAAATACGTTATAGCAAACGTATTAGAATTTCGACGTAGCCGGTAATAGAACGCATGGCTTAGTGGTGAGAGCACTTGGACGGTATCCAAGAGGCGCGGGTTCGAATCCCGCTGCGTTCAAATTATTAGACGTTTTTTCAAAAATGTTTTCTAATCCTAAGTGTGGAATAACACTTTAAAAATAGTAAATACTGTCTCATTTTAGTACTAAAAACTTAGTTGTTTCTGCCAAATGAAGGGCTCGATTTCTATATATTTCTTAATATATATTAAATATCAACAAGTGAAAGCCATTTCAAGTTAACTTAGTAATGTCTAACATATCGAGTGTCTAAGTAATACGAGTATGTAATATATACTGATGACTTTAATAAATTGCCTAACTTAGTCAATATACTAAGACCAGTGAAAGGAAGTAAGTATAGAGTGACGTGATGAAATCTTACTTTAGTTTGAGCTGTTTATTTTGATCTCCGATATGAATTATTTTATCTATACACTTGTATTTTATTTTTCTTTGATTGGATTGAATGATGAAGTACGTAGTGTCTTGACACTAGGTACTTCCTGTCTAACCTGCTATATGGTGTAAAAGCTCTATGTTACATATGCCTCATACCTGACATGAAGTGATATAAGAGTCTCAGCAGAACTCAATAATGAGGTGGCAATGAACTGACAGCCGAATGCCACCTCAGTCTACTTGTGACCACGAACTACTGTAAAGTGTTCATTTAAAATTATACTTCAGCAGAACAGACTGATACCACTCACAGTTGTATTGCTTGACGATTCAAAAATACTTTTAAACAATCTTTTTGAATAAAGAAAATATATTAATTTTGATTTTAATGTCAGTTAACTTAAAAAAAACTTTTGAGGCAAAAAGCTCAGTGTTTGTTAACTTAGAAGTGATAGAAAGAGAGAGAAATGAGGTTCAAGTTATATCGTTAAGGTTAATAAGAGAGTTGGTACTAGAGATTATGGATATTGGCTACCATCGTGGCTGTTTATACATGACTATATACTCGATGGTACTGGGTTTGGTTCTAGTTTATGTATTTATTTGTTTATATTTTATTGTATAGAAATAGGAAAAATACTGCATTAATTAATAAATAAGATTTTTGCATTATATGTATTTAAATTAAACTATTTTATTCGCGTATATTTTGGAACAAGAAAATAAAATGTTCATATATTTTCAATATTCGGCGTGTCGATATCTCTGTGTCTCTCTATTATCTATTATCTTTGGAAGCGCAAGTTCAAATCCCAGCACGTCCAATTTTTTATAATAGACGTTTCTGAAATATTTACTTTCTATTGGGCCCTGTTATATATATATATATATATATATATATATATATATATATATATATATAGCGATCGATAGTGGATTCGATCCCCACTGGGGAGAGCGATTGTATTTAAAATTATTTTCAGAGTGTCTTGACACTGTGTACTTTCTGTCTACCCTGCTATGCGGGATAAAAGCGTGAAGCTAAAAACAAATTAACGGCTAATTACTACAAGGCTCGCAAGTTCTTTCATTGCGTACTCGCTTGTATGTGGATATCATCTCAGTCCATTTCTGGCGTTTCTCCGCCATCAAGGTCGTCTTGTTTCTTCTAGTGATATTTCGTACGAAGAAGAAAAAAACACTTTTGCTATATTATTTACGGCATTGACATATTTTGCCAGTTGGAAATGAATATTAAATAATTATAACTAGAAAGTGGCTTTCGAATACGAAATAAAAAATCGAGGCTATTGCAGTCCAGTGGGACAGCGTCTGACTGTTAATATGATTGGTTGTGGGTTCGATTCCCACTCGGGGAAATGATTTTATTTGAAAGAACACTGCATTTAGCTCGCCAGTCATCACGCAATGTTTCAGTCAATTCGTATGAGAAGCTGTCAACGGAGTGTTTCGACATTAGATTGTCTCCGACTACCGGCTAAACGATTTACACTGTCTAGTGTTTATAAATATCACCGGATAAGATATAGTGCTGTGTTTAAGTTGAACTAGTGATCATACAATGTCTCAAAATTAAACAGAAAATAGACAACATAGTGTCTTGACACTATTCCATATGTATTATCGCAATTAAACCGTTCTATAATTCAATCAATGACATTATTTACGTAAAGTATGTAAAGTTTTCATTAAATGTTTATAATAAAAAAAATAAACATATAATTATTTTAATATATTTAACGCGATCGGTTGTGGGTTCGATTCCCATATCGGTGATTGATGAAGATAAAGCACGGCATTGAGTGCCGCCACTCGAATTCGGCGGAAAGCAGAGCTCGGAGTGTTTTGACACTAGGTGCTTCCTGTCTACCCTGCTATGCGGGATAAACGTGTAAAACCGAAAATAAATCATTACAACATACATTTGAACGCAGCTAGATTCAAACCTGGTATTTGAAAGTGTTCGAGCATTCTGATCATTAAGCCATACGTTCTTATACATATTCAATTGATATCAAAGAGAAATGGTCCGTCTGTTTGTATGAATCACAAATACACTTAAGTACTATCAAGGTTCAGATCCTTGAACAGTAATGAATTTAAATAGGTATAAATTGACACAAATTGTGTTTATATCTGCGTGTGATTTGAGCAATTGGTTTGAAGTTGTATTTATTATACCTTAATTGACTAATAAAATAATATTTTTACGCTTTTTGTTTTAATTATAAAAGTAAGTACAGAGTTGAGTTACGCAATCGTGCACGCTATATCTCGATTTCAGGCGAAAAACGTATTTATGGTTAGGACAGAATAATAAAAGAATTTAATGTTGAAACCTTTAATCTATCCCAATTCAAAACATTAATTGTTGACTGACGGAACTAAACACCGCACTTTATCTTATCGGAGCAAAGAAATGAAGATATTTTAAAAAATACCATTTCCATCAATGGGGAACCAAACTCACTACTAACCTTTATTAGTTAGGTCTTATTAGTTCTTTCAACTAAATCAATAAATTGACGGAAAAAAGAATCTTTAACAAAACCTCTATTTTTAAGATGTCTTAGTGGGCGTAGTTTCAACTTGATTCGAAATGGCGAACATCTTTCGTAACACTCCCACGGTACAGTGCCAAAAAAGGAGAAATACAATTCAGTTACAGGTTCAAAACCTAAATCCTTGAACTATTAAAGTATAGAATCCTTGTAACATATTTGTTTAATTGCAAAATGCTTTAAATTATTTGAATAATATAGTTACATAGATTATATATTACTGGCATTTTAAATTATTTTTTTGTTTTGTTTATAACTTTACGCTCTTTTATCCCGCATACTTCGCTTTCCACCGAATTCGAGACATTGCATGTTGAGTGGTGGAACACAACGCCGCACTTTGTCTTATCAGAGCGCACTTTGTCTTATCACTCAACCGAGTGACGATCGAACCCACAACCGATCGCGTTACAGTCAGACGCGGTCCCATTGCGCCACGACCGGCCTCAAATAGATATACCTACAAATAATATTTATTGGAAACTCGTTTTTAAAATTTGAGAATTAAATTCTTTCCTTTTGACACGCTTCTATTAGCCTCTTCTCTATTTAGTTAACGATCGATGTTAGAATAACTTTGTAATATGATTAGTTTCAAAATATGTACATGTGTCCGATATGAGAATTATCTTCTTTAGATACAGTTAACCTTTATAACTAAACGTTGTTTTTTTTAGCTTCACGCTTTTATCCCGCATAGCAGGGTAGACAGGAAGTACCTAGTGTCCTAGTGTCAAGACACTCCGTACTTCGCTATCCATCGAATTCTTTTTTCCTGTGTTAATAATTGTATGGAAAATTTTATTATTGGAGTAATTTAACAAAAAAAGAACGTAGTATTATATGATAAATAAAAATAGGAACTGTATATGGAAATAGAGTTATTTGAAAAAATAAACAGAGAGAATTCTTGTCAGTGTCTTGACACTATGTTATCTTCGATTACCCTGCGATAAGGTAAATAAAGACATATTGAATAAAAAAAATACACACAACCATGTGTTTGCAATACCCTTAAGTGTAGTAACATACGCGTTGTCACGGCAACGCGTCTCAGGCTACCAGTACAGTGCGTTATATGTATACTTATAGGTATAGAACAACACAAAATGTAAGAGCACATTGGAATGCGCGGTACTTTCACTTGAATCTCGAGGCTAAAGATACGCGTGAGTAAATTACATTACTAAAATCATCTCCATAACGGTCCAGTTGATATATTTATAACACGTAACGGTCGTGGATTCGATTATCGTAATGTGAACACACAGGTTGGGAGTTCGTATTTTATTTCTCAGTGCTTATGAGACAAAACACGGCGTTGGGTTCCGTCAATCAACACGCAGTGACTATTTCTGACATAAAGCGGAGAATTTTGTCACTAGGTTATATTAGTGGTATCAGTAAAAGTTCACCAATACAGATCTATTTACACTTACTAAACAGAAAATATGTAGAGATTATCGTACTTTATTTATATAATATGTTTTGAGTTGAAATTGCTTAAAACAGTCATTTTTAGTAAAAAAATTGACAAATAAAAGGGAAAGAAAGTTTATTTTTCTTAAATATTGTTAAAGTTTTGAGACTTATATTTGTGGATATCTTGAAGTAAATTTAATTTTATCGAATTTATACATCATAATTAATCTGGCCAAAATCAAATATCATGTATATATACATTATATTAAAAAAAATGTCATCAACCGGGAGTCAAACCCACAAGTAACACACTTAAAAACAACTTTTTTAGCTTGCCGCAAATAGGAAGTACCTAGACAACTTTCAAGACACTCCATACTCCGCTTTCGCCAAATTCAAGATATTGTGCGTTGAGCGGAACTCAACGCCGTGTTATATCTTATAACCATTCTCCATCAGACGCTCACCCACTACGCCACGACCGGTAGATGAAATTTAAAAAATATAGTAAAATAATATAGCAGTAAATTAGTGAAGTTAATTGCATAGCGCTACTCAAATAATTAATATAGAGAAGATAATATAAACGAGATCGGTTGTGGGTTCGATCGCCACTCGGGGGAGTGATTAAACTTAGATCATTTTCACTTCCTCACTCTGGTAACGTAAAGTGCGGCGTTGAGTTCCACCACTCAACAGCCAATGTCTCGAGTTCAGTGGAGTGTCTTGACACTAGGTACTTTCTCTCTACCCTGGTATGCGGGATCAAAGCGTGAAGCTAAAAAATATATATATAAAAGATATATTTTAAAATAGAAAGTTTTGACATAAATTGTAAGCGAAAACCTTACAATTTAAAATGAAAAGGAGCAACAGCAAACGATACATTGAATGTTCTTGCTTGAACTTTGACAAGTACTGGTTAGTTGCCTTTCACTCGCTTTTCTATACAGTACGTACTATAAAATTCTATATATATATATATATATATATATATATATATATATATATATATATATGTATATATATATAAAGGTGAGTGGTACGAGAGGTCGGGAGAGACCTCGGTTGACCTTTGAAAACACACTGGAGGAAGGTCACGTAAAAGGCATGAGGACCCCTCGAAGGGCATGTATGAAGAGGATAATGACTGTGGACGAGGCGAAAGAGGTATGCAGGAACCAGGGCATTTGGCGTTACATTGTCTCTTACCACCTCGCAAGGTGTAAAGAAACTTGTTTATCCACTTTTCGCATGAAGTAATGACATAAAGTCGTAGCGCAGTGGGACAACGTCTGACTATAAACGCGATCGGTTGTGGGTTCGATTTCTACTCGGGGGATTATATTTAAAGTATTTCTAATGACGTTCAACTGTGATATAAAGGCCTCTTTGTTTGAAGATTTTAATGCTTACTATTTATAAACATAATTAAGAAATATAAAAAGAAAAAAATAACAATTTGTATTTAAATTTAATTGGATTCAAACCCGCACTTCTTGGAAATCGTATACGCGCTTTAGCCAATCTAGAAGCTATATTGAAATTGTAATGTTAAAACTGAGTGTTTTATATAGTTAGTTGAATATAAAAAAATAACATTTACATATATAACAAGGCGTTCAGAAACAACCTAGTATAATTATATTCTGTTGACTGCGTTGCACCCGAAATTGAGACATTACGCGTAGAGAGGTGGAACTTAACGCCGCGCTTTGTCTTACTAGAGAGGAGAAATAAAATTTACTTTAAATATATCATTCCTCTGACCGGGTTTCGAACTCACAACGGATCGCGTTGACAGACATACTGCACCACTGCGCCACTACCGGCCTCTTATATACATTTACTATAATAATTTAAATATTACTTGAAGAAAGTCTAAGAAGTATAATATTTTGCGTAGAAAAAACGTATTTCTGTGTAAAAAAAAATATACAATTAATTGTCATACATCGTAATATAATTATAATTAATACAAAAACTAAATTAGTTTCTACAAACTCTACGTAATTTAAATCTCATTAACATCTAATTCCAACGTTACTTATAACTTATTTCAACTTATAGACCACTTTCCACACTTAATGTTTACATAGAACATTATATAGTCACTTAAATATACACTTTAAAGTGTTATTCTATATTTGGGAAAAGATTTTTTTTATTACTTCACACTTTTATCCCGCATGTCAAGGTAGAGAGGAAGTGCTTAGTGTCAAGACACTCAGTACTCCACTTTCGAAATCGAGACATTGCGCGTTGCGTTAATAAACTCAACGCCGTTCTTTGTCAATTTGATGTTTGGTACAATAATTAAATACTATGTATACAGTAAGCTTTAAATGAAACTATTTAAAACGGATTAATCGTGTATATTTTGGTATTCAAAAACACATCTATGAACATCTGATGTTTCGAACACTTTACAGTAGTCCGTGGTCATACGTAGACTGTAGACTTAACTGTAAATAATTGTAAAAATCTGGAATATTAAAGACTTTGCACTAGGCAAGTTATTATATTAAAAATCCTTAGTAGCATATTAATATAGCCAAGTACATTGTGAGCAGCCTGTGCTGGAATCCGCGCCCGTTACTTTAACGGGAGCTGGAATGTGGAATTAGCTTCTAGAGCCGACCAACAACACACAGGTTCCATACATATTCTATTGGAAACCAATATATTTGCATTTTTGTATGAATTTAACGTTGTATGTTAATAAAATCTAGCCTAATACCTTCATCGTTTAGTTATAACGTAATTATACTTGCTTATTATAAATGTATATGTGTTTTTATAATGTATATCTATATTTCTGTAAAGTTTCATCCGAATTCGTTCAGTTGTTTTTGATACATTATCAATTGAAAGTCTAAAAAAAACAAAATATATGGAATATTTCTAGGAATTTTGTTTTTTTTTTAGCTTCACGCTTTTATCACGCATAGCAGGGTAGACAGAAAGTACCTAGTGTATAGACACTCCGTACTTCGCTTTCCACCGAATTCGAAACATTGTGTATTGAGTGGTGGAAGTCAACGCCGTACTTTGTCTTTTACAAGAGCGAGAAAGTGAAAATAATCTAAATATAATCACTCCCCCGAGTTGGGATCGTATCCACAACAACTCGCAGTTACAGTCAGACGCTGTCCCACTGCGCTACGACCGGCTCAATTCTTGGATATAAATACTTTATTGGTTCTTAACGCCGCAGGTAATCTTATTTTACCACTTTGCTCTTCAGTAACCACTAACTAATATTGTTTATTTTTATATAAATATTTACCGGATAGGACTTTTATACTATTTTCATAGGTGCTAAGTAAAATATTATGTTTCTATATTAAAACCATGTCACTTCTGTATATCTTGTTCTATACACTAGAACACAGTAGGTTAATTCAAAGTGTAACTTTACATAGAATGCCCGCATTTACATTTATGCGAATATTTAAACTCTAACCTCGATCTGGGATTCCTAAGCCAATGAACTGACAACGCTTCCTATACGTTGTTTTATATATATATATATATATATATATATATATATATATATATATATATATATATATGTGGGAAAGACATTCGGATATACGAAAATCGAAATAACCATATATATGAGGCAACGCGTTTTTTGTATATATACATTTATCGCTTTATCCCGCATAGCAGGGTAGTTAGAGACTGCCTAGTGTCAAGACACTCCATTGACTGATTTCCGCCGGAAAGTGAGACATTGTGAGTAGAGTGGCGAACTCAACGCTTTGCTTTGTCTTATCAGAGCGGAGATATGAAATGATGTTTACAAAAAAATATTTATTGTTTTCTATTTTACAAATCAATTATTAAGGAATTAAAATAATATAATATAGAAGCCATAGTATATATAGTTGTGGGTTCGATTCCCACTGGGGGGAGTGATTATATTTATAATTATTTTCATTTCTTCGCTCTGGTCAGAAAAAGTGCGGGGTTGAGTACAGGTAATCAAAACGCAATGTAAGTACGGAGTGTCTTGACACTAGATACTTTCTGTCTACCAAGCTGTGCGCAATAAATGCTTGAAGATAAAAAAAAACCTTAATCAGATATTTCTTCACCGTTATTTGTTCAAATCGAATTCTACTACTAGATATTTAATATCTATAGTAGGAAGGATACTACATGATGTTTTTTTAAAAAAAAGAAACAAGAAAGGGAATTTAAAATCATATCTAGAACAATATCAGCAAATAAATTTACAGTAACAATATTCACAACAAATAAATATTGGAAGCAAATTATTTCCACACAAACTACTTTAATATATCTATATATACATATAAACTAAATAAAAAAAAAACTATATTTTTAAACATATAAGTGTGTATATAAAATATCAAATTCAATCAACTGATAAAAAATGATAACGTATTGTATTTTATACTAGTTGTTCCCACAACTGGGTACGCGTGGAATTTGAAATCTCTAGATATGTTTATTTTATAACGTTAT
Organism: Dryadula phaetusa; assembly: GCA_032432895.1. Taxonomy (NCBI): domain Eukaryota; kingdom Metazoa; phylum Arthropoda; class Insecta; order Lepidoptera; family Nymphalidae; genus Dryadula; species Dryadula phaetusa. Next base: position 353,394 of record JAOYRS010000005.1, read on the forward strand.
AGCTTCACGCTTTTATCCCGCATATAGCAGGATAGACAGAAAGTACTTAGTGTCAAGACACACCGTACTTCGCTTTTCACCGAATTCGAGACATTGCGTGTTGAGTGGTGGAACTCAACGCCGCACTTTGTCTTTTACCAGAGCAAGGAAGTGAAAATAATTTAAATATTATCACTCCCCCGAGTGGGGATCGAACCCACAACCGGTCGCGTTTACAGTCAGACGCTGTCTCACTGCGCTACGACCTCAATAATGCTTAAATAAAAATAACCTAAGTTACGCGTTATTATATAAGCTATCTTCTAGGTAAAGTCTCATCAAAAGGTGAGCATCCGTTCCAGAGGTAAGCCGGAACAAACAGACAGACTGACACAAAAATTATAATAATAAAAATAAATATTATTTTGGTATATGTACCGTGTATGCGTTTAGTTAAAAGCGCTTAATTTAATATTACAAAAAAAAACACTCTAATTTTATTTATAACTCTATAAATTATACTATAAGGAAATTATTTTTTGTTTTTTTTTTTAAATTCATTTAAATAATTATAATTTAAATATATAATAAAATGTCTGTCACTATCATAGTGCATTTACGAAGACAGTTGGTTAATTCGATAGCAGTGTATTGGAAACAAATAATTTAGTCAAAAATATGTTTTTTTTTTATTCCTAACTGAGTAGTTTGGCCGAGGAGTGTCAAATGTTTCGGCCCTTGCGCACTCCTCTCGCCTCGTTAACACTCTTGGACCTCTTCATACATGCTGTCCTGCAGTGTCTTCATTTGGTATCATCGTTCTCGAGGACCACCTGATTTCACTCCCGACCTCTTGTACCACTCACCATCGCTTTTCTTTTTTCTTACCTTAGGTATGATAAAAAATTGATTTCTGTATGAATTTTTATAATTGAATAATTGTATTCATTTACTGTGACAACTTATTTCTGCATATTTACCCTGAAATCAATATATCTCATTTGAAATGACGTACTTCACTCCGTACTTCACTTTCCACCGAATTCGAGACATTACGCGCTGAGCGGTGGAACTCAACGCCGCACTTTGTCTTTTACCAGAACTAGGAAGTGAAAATAATTTAAATATAATCACTCCCCCGAGTGGGGATCGAACACACAACGGATCGCGTTAACAGTCCAACGCTGTCCCATTGCGCCACAACTGGCCTCATATGGAGTACAGGTACGGGGTGTCTTGACACTAGATACTTTCTGTCTACCCTGCTATGCGGGATAAAAGCGTCAAGCTAAAAAAATGGCGCAGTTAAACGCTCCGCTTTGTACAAATACGTAAAAATGGTAATAATGAAATAATTACCTCCAAGTGAGAATTGAACCCATAACCTATCGTTTATTCTGGCTTTGTCCTACTGAGCCGTGATGATCAATAACTTAGTATATCAATAATTATACCAAAAAAACGTTTTAGCAAGTATTTTCAAGGACAAGCAACAATACAAGCTTGTTTGAAACTCGTTTAAAAAATACAGTAAGTGAGAGGCTTGTATACTTTTGTAGTTTATTAAACAAAAATCATTCCTTATAACAAATCTCCTTTATATTATACAGATTATTTTATTATATATAATTTTATTGATAGTGTCGTAGGTATCCGAGTGTAAATGCTATTAGTTCTGAGTTCGATTCCCATTCTGGGCATTTCTCTGCTCTGGTACGACAAAGTGTGTCGTTAAACTCACCCTTTAACAAACAATATCCCGATTATGGGCAGAAACGGAGTGTCTTGACCCTAGGTAGTCTCTGACTATCCTGCTGTGCGGGATAAAGCGTAAAGCTGTTATTTTTTTATTATTTTAAATATTTATCTTTTTAAAGGCTACACGATTTCTTTGCTAACGTAGGTGTATTAACGTTATATATACGAGAAAACTTGCTGACTTTTATCTAGACCCTTATGTGCTTGACGCCTTTATTTTAATTCAGACATAGTATCGACCCCATTGCCAAAATACGTTATTCTCCGCTTTTAATTTTTAATTTCACGCTTTTATCCCGCAAAACAGGGTAGACGGGAAGTACCTAGTGTCATGACACTCCACCAAATTCACGACATTGCGTGTTGAATGGTGTAACTCAACGCCGTACTTTGTCTTGCCAGAGAAAAGAAGGTGGCGGATTTTAAAACTTACTTTTTAGTTTTTTTTTAATATTATTACTTGCTTATAAAATTTATTCTAACTGTAGGAACTGTAAGAAGAAATAAACGTAGTGTTTAGACACTATGTCTGTTACGGAAGAAGCTGATAACTTATTGACTAAATCACTTTATTAAATCATATTTTAAATTCAAGTTAGCTTTAGTACATGGAAAAAATTCGCTTCCTCGATCCATAAAAGGGCATTATAGAACTGGTAAATCCACTATATAACTAGAAGGTTCAAATATTTCTATCATTATAGACTGGTTAAATAATAACAAGATGTTCGGTTGATGCGTTGACAACGCGTTGCCTAGCAACGTATATGTCTGTGTCTGTGACTTTATATAAACGTGCATGTCAAACACATGGTAGTGTGTGTTGGATTTATTTTATTAATTTAATAGATTTATTTTGCATTATTTTTAAAAAATATTATCTCTCTACTCTCCTTTTCTACATAAACTATAACTGTGCCAAATTTCATACTCCGTTCGCATAATTTTCTTGTTCAAAGTAGTCCAAAGCTTCACGTATTAGTATAAGTTAAACCAATCAGAGATATACATAGATTATTAACTTTGAATTATACTCGCTCTGGTAGAGAAAAAGTGCGGCGTTGAGTTCCACCACTCAACACGCAATGCCTCAAATTCGGTGAAAAGCGAAGTACGGAGTGTCTTAACACTGGGTATTGTCTGTCTACCCTGCTTTGCGGGATAAAAGCGTGAAGCTAAAAAAAATTATACTTAAAATAACAAATTTATTTAAATGAAACTATTTCAACCGGATTTGCTTGAAACACTTTCCAGTAGTCCGTGGTCACATAAACATATTAAAATATGTTTATTTTAAACATAATTTAAATTTATCAAAGAAAATCTATATTATATTTTTTATATTTTTTTGGCTATACGCTTCTTAAACAGGTCAAAAAAGAACATCGCTTTTCACCGAATTCGAGACTTCTGTATTCAGTGAAGAACTCAACACCGTGTTTTGTCTTACCATCGCGAAGAGGTGATAAAAATTTAAATATGATCATTTCCTTGAATGCGCCACGACCGGCCCCTAAATTTATCCAATTACATCAAAATGCATATAAAATTCCTCCATTTACATCAAAATCCCTGTAAAACGTACAAATTATTTCTGTTTTATTACTTCAATACAAAAAAAACATCTAGTTTCCAATGAAAAGTAAGAAAAAACAAACAAAACGTCTTTTTTTTCTATATATATACAGCGGAGTTAAAAGAACGAAGAAACCGTTTTTTATGTTTAATTTAATCAAACGCAAATGTACCGTAAGTTAAAGATATCCGAGTTCTTCCTTGGAAAGTTTCTGCTTTAAGCTTTATTTATAGTCCTTCCACCTGCCATTGTAATTGATTCATTTAGGAAACTGCTTGATCTATGTATAGACAGTACATTTAATTAAGTCTATATATATATAGGGTCGTTGCGCAGTGAGAAAGAGTCGGACTGTAACGCGATCGGTTGTGGGTTCGATCCCCACAAAGTAAGTGAGTATATCTAAATTATTTTCACTTCCTCGCTTTGGTAAAGACAAAGTGCGGCATTGAGTTTCACCATTCAACACGCAATGTCTCGGATTCGGCGGAAAGCAAAGTACGGAGTGTCTTGACACTAGGTGCTTTCTTTCTATATATATATATATATATATAAAAATGACCATAAATGATAGGAACCAGGCAGTCACGTCCTCTCCCATAGCGGTCATGCCCCTTTCACACCAAATCCCCAGATTAAACCCAGATTAAATAATTAATATAAAATATGTTTAGTTTTATATGTTTAATATGAAAAATAATTTATATAAATGTATTTAGTAGAATTAAGAGAATTTAATTTTTTTGAAAAATTCGCTTGAAGTTAAATATTGCTTTTATTAGCTTATTAAATTAAAATTAATTTGTATCAATGACACTTGGTAACTATACATGGGGTTCATCGAGCTGATCTGATGATGGAAATGGGAGACATGCGATATGACCTGGGAATATTAATGGGGATTTTACAACAGTACGGAAGGAAGAGTGTTTTATTTTTATAAAACTTGTAATTTATTAATTTATTTTTATTGCTAAGGTACTTTTAAACCATGCATAAATTTATTTTATTGATAAAAACATGCCTTACATAGACTAACACTAAACACGGTGTTAAGTTTCGCATACAGTTAGAGATAGAGAGATACATTTCGTATAGAGATATAGAGATACAGGCGAAAACTGTAGAGAATATATAGTAAATGAGCATAAAAACAATTTTAATTTAGTCGATAACGTACTTGCTGTATATAAAAAAATTGACAGATTAATCATTATACACTTTTTTTATACAACGATCTCATATTTTCCTGATCGATTATGAACTTTGCCACTAATTGCGGATATTAAATTTAAAAAAAATATCCAAACAACACTTGAAACAAGATAAACAAATGATAGCGTAGCTTTAGTTTGTTCAAATATTTATACAAGCTTGTAGACCTGTTGTCAAGGTAACGCGTACTTTAAACGAGCCAAGGCCTAAAGGGCCTAAGTATTTAATACAGCCTATCTACTCTTTCTAAGCAAATTTTACCCCGCATGGCAAGGATAGGCAGCACCTAGTGTTAAGACACTCCGTAATTCGCTTGCCATCGAATTCAAGACATTGCGTGTTGATTGGTGGAACTCAACGCCGCTCTTTGCTTCTCTTAGCAGAGCGAGGAAGTAAAAATAATTTTTAAATATAATCACTTCACCGAGGGGGATCGAAGCAAACTTAAAAAGACCATACTAATACAACAATCGAAATACGTACTGTGTACTGCAGGGAACTGATTATTATATGGAGATTTCATACTTACTTCTTCCGCATACAAATTAAATATAATTTATTTCTAAATACTTGTTTACTTAAAAACGTTGCTTTTTAAACAAAAAAACAGAAAAACAAAACAATTTGTATAGTTTTTTGTCTTTAATATACACTAGCTGTACCCATTATGTCATTCGAGGTATCTTACACCTCTCAATCATTATATTACAAATTAAAAAAAAAACTAGTATAGTATAGCTGTATGCCAGTGAAAGTCCCGTGCAAATTTATCCCACCGTTCCAGAGATAAGCTAGAACAAACAGACAAACAAACTGATAAAAAATATATATGAAATTTTAGTATCTGTTACACCGTGTATACATACATATGTATTTAGTAAAGAGCCATCATTTTAATATTATTAACAGATATTACAATGTCAGACAGATTGTCAGCTTAATTCCCATAAAAATATGTTATATATATATATATATATATATATATATATATATATATATATATATAATCTATGATTTCGTAGTGACTAGTCACTACATTATTTATATGTACGTATGTATGTGTAATACTAAAATTGACAAGAAAACACATAAAAATGTACACAAACATGTTACCAAAGTGAAATTTACGACTAACATTCGAAAACTGTTTAGTCTATAGACTTTAAATAAACTTTTCAAATAAATACAACGTAATATATTATTGTTTATCTACCTGCAGGTACATCTGTATAGAGTTATAACTAACTTGGCCGACATGGCGCAATGGTTTAGTGCGCAACCCTGATGGTTGTGTGTTCTATTTTCTATCGATAAAAATGATTTATTTTTAGCTTTAACAATTTATACCGTATAGTAGTAGGGTAGTTAGAAAAAATATTTTACTATTTTAGAGTGTTATTCCACACTAATTTAAACGCAGCGGGATTCGAACCCGCGTCTCTTAGGTAGCGTACATGCGCTCTGACCACTAAGAAATGCAATCAACGGTGAGAGCACTTGGACAGCAGAAATTTGTAAAAATCTCTCTACAGAGGTGCTAACAACTTAAATAAGTTGTACCAAACATATAAGAATTTCGACACAGCTGGTAGTAGAACGCATGGCTTAGCGGTCAGAGCGCTTGGTATTGATTTTCGAGAGACGCAGCTTCGAATCCCGCTACGCAAAATGTTATGACCCTGTTTCATACAACTCCTTAATTGTTTTTATGATCTATATATTTGGAATTTCTTATTTTTTTATATTGCAGGCAAGAAGAGAGCGGAGTGATTTAGTGTCTCTGTCTATCATGTATTACGTAAAGCTGAACTTCGCCTTATACTATTTGCTCAGATTAAAATAACATTTGGCAGTTCTAAGAAGTATTCAAGCAAACATTATAAAAACGATCAAAAACGTTTTAATGACATAATGATATTTTTAACATATATTTTTTATTAGTTTCATAATAATAGCTACATGTTCTATCGCGCATAGCAAAGTGGTGAGACACTCTGTTGACTGCTTGCCGCCCGAAATCGATCGCGTATTGAATGGCTAGTTCAGTGCCGATCTTTGTCTCAGCAGAGAGCGGATTTCTTCTCCCATTGGGAATCGAACCCACAACTAATCGTGTTTACATTTAAACTAATTCACACTATTTTAAATGTAACTATTTTAAACGGATTAATCGTGTATATTTTAGTATTAGAAATTACAAATACCACCTCAGTCTACCTGTGACCACGGTTTACTGTAAAACATTCGAAACGTCAGGTTTACAAAAATGTACATTCTAATACCAAAATATACGCGATTAATCCGTTTAAAATAGTTTCAATTACAATGTGTAAAAATCGCAAACGTTTTCCAATATAAACTTTTTGCTTTGAATTTTAATTGAACCCACAATCTACGTCATTATGAACAAATCCATATAAAACATAATAAAGTAACAATCATTTTATAATTTAATTTCTGTTTAAATAATGACTATTTCATTATTAGGAAGCGGTGGAGTCACATGAGCGTGACTCAACGCAGGTATTAGGGACAATATAGAGCTGTATACTTACGTTAATCATTCGTTAAGCACAAAGGTTATTGTGGACAATTAAAAGATTTTGTAATGTTCTTGTTACGTGTTTTTTTAACACGCTTTATCCCGCATAGCACGGTAGACAGAAAGTACCTAGTGTCAAGACACTCCGTAGTTCGATTTCTACCGAATTCGGGAAGTTGCGTGTTGAGTGGCGGCTCAACGCCATACTTTGTCTTGCCAAAGTGGGGAAGTGATAATAATTTAAATATAATCATTTCTCCGAGTGGGAATCGAACTCACAACCGATCATGTTTACAGATATTATTTTAAGATTAATTTCACCTCCTCATTTTGATAAGACGGAGTGCAGCGTTGAGTTTCACCACTCAACATGAAAAGTCTTCAATTCGGTGGAAAGCGAAGTACAGAGTGTCTTGACACTGTACTTTCTGTCCTTTCTGTCTACCCTGCTGCGGGATAAAAGCGTGAAGCAAAAAAAAATGCTATCAAAAATCATAGATTTCAATCACGATCTGAAGCGGAGATGACAGCGTGGTTACTTCCTTCCACAGGCATTGTCATTTCCATTATATAACGTGACCTTTTAATTGTATATATGGACATAATATATGTATGTTGATTTATATGATTGCGTGATAGGTCTTGGGAAGCCAGGTCAGCTCGACCATGTTTTGCAAAAGATGACTTGGTGTTTTGGTGGGTAATATGGAGCTAATCAGGGTAACGTAATATTAAGTCATTTTTTTTATTCTCACGCCTTTATCCCGCTTGGCAGGGTAGACTGAAAGTACCTAGTGTCAAGATAGAATGTATTTCGCCTTCCGCCGAATTCGAGACATTGTGTATTGAGTGGTGAAACTCAACGCCGTATTTTATCTTATCAGAGCGAGAAAGTGATTATAATTTAAATATAATCACTCTCCCGAGTGAGAATCGAATCCACAACCGATCATGTTTACAGTCAGACGCTGTCACACTGCGCCACGACCGGCTATATAGTAGACTATTTTAATAGAATTTGAAACGTGATAATTAATAGTAATTTCTTTATAGTAATTTGAAAAGTATTTTTTTATAGAAAAGGGTCAGGGTATGTGATGGGAAGTGAACACCGCCGGTCACGTGGTATTGAGCCGGAAACAGTTTTAAAGTAAAAACTCCTCACTAGCCAGGGTCAATAAAGTGTCCCGTTGTTCTAAAACGTAAATACGTCATACGTGGTATTTTTGTTTCCGGTTAACGTTTACTTTCAACTAGAATTATTTACATGGAAAGTCCGAATTTGGCTTGCAAATACGGAAGAGGCATCGTGACTTTGATACTAAAAAAATTCTAGAACGAATTTCTTTTTCCAAGACTAAGATCTGTACGTTTTTTTCGAAAAAAATCTAGATTAATGTATATTAAACAGAGTCTTCGTATCCCTTTATTCGTAAAATGACGTGAACAGAGGAGTGTGAAATCTGCCGCAGTTTGGTTTATATAGAGAATGAGTGCAGAATTCTCATATATTTTTTAAAAATAATGCATTATAATATTATGAGGCCGGTCGTGGCGCAGTGGGACAGCGTCTGACTGTAAGCGCTATCGGTTGTGGGTTCGATCCCCACTTGGGGGACTGATTATATTTAAATTATTTTCACTTTCTCGCTCTGGTAAAGACAAAGAGCGGCGTTGAGTTCCACCTCTCATCTAAGTACTTTCTGTCTACCCTGCTATGGGGGATAAAAGCGTAAAGCTAAAAAAAATATAACATATTAAATTAATGAAATAATATTGTAGCAATTTCTATCCCCGTTCAGAGGAATCTGGAGAGTAAAGAACGGAGGGTCTTGACACTACGGTGTATCTATACTTCGGTTCGTGTAAAGCTTTATACATACGCTACATACTTATATACTAATTACAAACGGTTTTGAACCTACGACCTTGCCATGATAATTTGATGTGATTAACCAAAGTACCCAAGTGACTCATGTCGTTCGTCCGGACTCATTGAACTCAATTAATGTATTGTTTTATTATTTTTTCATTCCTCTAACAGCAGCTTATTAAAGTTGTAATTTACGATATATTTAATGTTTTTTTTTTACTTAATAACAGGGTAGACAGGAAGTATATAGTGTCAAGACACTCCGTACTCCGCTTTCCACTGAATTAGAGTTGCATATGCCTTGTCGGCCTTGGATTGGAAGGGAAAGGAGATGAGGGAAATGATGGGTGGAAGTAGGGAAAGCTGGCTTATATGACACCGAACCGGAACACATCAGATACTTGGCGGATCGTTTTTGCCATGATAGTGGTCGCGAGCTAGTCGGAGGATTAACCTCATACCCGCCTCTAACGGGACACTACCCAGCAGCAGTGGAGAATACCCCGTATCCTACCCCCTCCCACCATACGCGAAAAATCCTATACATTATACGTGTTTGTTCTTCAGAGGTTTCCTTTCTAACATCTTTATCTCAGCCAATAATACTTTTACTATCATTTTCACCGTAAACGATTGCCCAATGATTTTGTAACACTTAGGCAACCATCGACCGGGTCGTCTCTGACCCGGTTAGCCTACCAAATAAATCAAACACTAAAAAATTTATGTTTACGAGATGAAAATCGACTTTGCAAACCGGTCACGTAATATTTTAAGACGTTTCTTTTGTCAATTCAACCAATATTGGTATTTAAATAATTTAAAATAGAATCTAACTTTAGGTAACATCTGATTGTAAACGTTGTGGTTGTGGATTCGATGTCTGCTCGAGGTAATGATTATTATATATAAAACGGTGTTAAGCTCTCGAATTCAGGTGAGAGAGTGAGGAAAGGATTGTCCATATTACTTTCTTTATATCTATTCTGCCGTACGGATAAAAACAGAAGAGTGTTTATATTGGTTTCCCTTTTTTAAAAAAAACCTGTCTTTTTTCATAACATGCAGTTTCTTTTCATTATCGTTAGAAAGATTAGGGCGTCAGGCCATCGTGGTGCAATGGAACAGTGTTTGACACTCCCAGTTAGCTTCCCATTTGGATAAATGATAATGGCCGGTCGTGGCGCAGTGTGACAGCGTCTGACTGTAAACGCGATCGGTTGTGGGTTTGATGCCACTCGGGATTATATTTAAATTATTTTCACTTCTTTGTTCCGGTAAAGACAAAGAGCGGCGTTGGGTTCCACCACCCAACACGCAATGTCTCGAATTCGGTGGAAACCAAAGTACTTAGTACTTTGTACTTTGTCTTGACACTAGGTACTTTCTGTCTACCCTGCTATGCGGGATACAAGCGTGATGCTAAAAAAAAATTGCATTTTTTTTCCCACGATATTTTGTTCATAAAAACTTGACTTTGACTTGACTTTCAAGACCTCTTTGTTTGAAAGTGGCGATGGATAATTGTAATTGAAATATTAAATTTTTTGTTTTGTTTTAAATTTGCTAACAACACTTTTGTTTCCTTAGTTCTTGTTTATGTTGGAATATTTAATAAAATTTTACATTTTAAATGCAACTTCATGCTTTACTATTTATTCCGCATAGCTGGGTAACCAGAGAGGATCAATCAAGGTGGTATTCGTTACTTGCCCCCCAAATTCGAAAGATTCCATATATTGCGTGTTAAGGTACGGTACACAACGTCAAGTTTTATCATACAAAATAAATAAAATGTATACAGTTTAAACATAGTAGGTTCAAATCTTAAACTGGGAAATAATACTTAAAATATACATATTTTCTGTGCCACTTAGATAAAATGCGTCGTTAAACACAGCCGATTGATAACTATTGTAAATATCAATAAATGGTGATTAATTATAACATAAATATATATTTTTTTACATAATTATACAAAACCTACAAAATTATCATCTAGGCCATAATCCAATCCATTCTACCAAAATATCCACTACCGGTCCACAAACCTGTTACCTCCAAAGAGTGTGTTTCTACTCTACTACTTAAAACTTCCGGTACACGTAAATAGTTAACAGAACGTCCGTAGGTATCCTAAATAAAAATTTACGTAACACGGCATTCCAAATGGTATTGCCAAATATGAATTATTACAGTTTTGAAACTTGAAAGCCATTCGAGTCGTTGACCTAACGTTACTGTTGTATTTATATAAATAATTCGTTACGTTTTGGTTTTTACTGTGTGTGATATATAAATGGTTATGACAAAGCACGGCGTTGAGTTCCGCCTCAACACGCAATGTCTTGAATTTGGGAGAAAGCGGAGTACGGGGCGTCTTGATATTAGGTAATTCCTGTCCATCCTGCTATGCGGGATATAAGCTTAAAGTTATAAAAAATCTTTACTTCTTCACTTTAACTACTTTTTGTGGTCTAATATTTTTTCTCTGCCATTTTAAATTCGTGTGTTGCGTAATCTAACGCCGCACATAGTCTAAAATATAATTTGAATATATCTACCTAGTAAAGAAAATGTAACTTTTCATTTACTTTAAAGCAAATAATATATGTGTTTCATTTATTTTAATTTAATAAAAAAATAGTAAACGGAAACTGTCCATATAATAAGCAGAAATGCTCGTTACATTCCATCATTTCTATTATATAAATATTTAATTAATAATGGAGCTATAGTACAGTAGTTGAAAAGAGCCCGGGTCTTAGGTTCAGTTCCTGTTATGATCAATTATTATTTTGAAATATTGTTTTCTTATTACGGGATCGGGCTAGATAAATCGGTTAATATTATTTTTTTTTAGTTTGGAGCAAAGACTTCATATCAAGAAAATGTTTTTTCTTTGAAACTTAAATTTATAACACTTTGTGTTAATTGGCGGAACTAAACGCCGTGGTTTGGTTTACTAGAACGGAGAAAAAATTATAGTAGTTTATAATTTTTAAACTGTCATTCCACACTAAGAATTGGAAAACATTTTCAAAAAAACGTATAAAATCTTTGACCGCAGCAGGGTTCGAACCCACGCCTTTTGGAAACCGTTCAAGCCATGTGAAATTCGTAAATATCTCTCTACAGAGATGCTAACAAACGTATTTACGTTTATTAGCATCTCCGTAGAGAGATATTGCAATAATCGAATAAGAATTTCGACATAGCCGGTAGTAGAACTCATGGCTTAGTAGTCAGAGCACTTGGACGGTTTCCAATAGGCGCGGGTAAGAGTCCTGCTGCTTTAAAAAAAATTATATGTTTTTCAGAATAAAATACCTATTAGTAGTATCTATACACTATGTCGTCTCTCACCATGCTACTTGTGTACCGTGATGATCTAATGAAAGAATTTTGTTTTGAATGCAAAATACTAAAACTGCATCTGGAACATAAAATTGAATATAAAATGATATTGTACGTACAATTTTATTGGAGTACTAAAATGTTTACTTGGCAATAACCATATAATGGATGGAACGATTTTATGTTAGGAACATCTATAATGCATTTATCTAACACCCTGTATATAATCTAGTTAGTAAATTTATTAGAAATTTGACCTTTTAAAGTTTAGACGATGTTCTATTTTGTGCTATAGCTATTGACATTATATATATATATATATATATATATATATATATATATATATATATATATATATATATATATAATAATAACGTCAGATCGATGTACCAGCACGAGGTTGAAGCCAAAATAGGACGTCAGACAGTCTATTGTGTCAATATAGAAACGTAAATGTAGAAAAATCCATTCATTCATCGAAAAATGGTATAAAATAAAACAATATAAGATGCACAATTTTTATTTTCTTATTAACTTCACGCTTCGCCTCTGTACCTCTTTCGCCTCGTCCACAGTCATTAACCTCTTCATACACGTCCTTCGAGAGGTCCTCTTACTTTTTACGTGACCTTCCTCCAGTGAGCTTGCGAGGGTCAACCGAGCTCTCCCCTGACCTCTCGAACCACTCACCTTTGCTTCATATATCTTTCTTACCATTCTTTCATCAGTCATCCCCGCGACTTGCCCAAACCACCTGAGCACGTTATATAACATTCTTCTTATGATATTCTATATTCACAATAATTCTTAAGAATATATAAGAATATATAATTCTTACAATAAATAAATAGATTTCTTTATTTCAATTTACAAGTAATTTTAATTGCAACGTAGTATACACGATACGTCCTTCCGCTTACAAAACTTTATAGTTTTCCAGTTTAACGCAATTTCTTATAACCATTTGTTTGCTTGCAGGTAAATACTCCACAATTGCCTTGAGTTGCTTCGTTAAGTTAAAGAATATGAGGTAAAACTGCTTATATTATTTACTGAAGCAATATTTAAGTAGATGATACGGCAATGAATATAAGGGAGTAGACGGTGATGAGACCAGGTCTATTCGGTTTATTTCTACGTACTGTGTTCTTTTTGGAGGGCATCTCAGTATAGATTAAGTTTTTCATTTTTTTTAAGTCAATAGCGTTTACGAAAATGTTCAGATCCCCACTGACCGACAAAATTACTGGGTGCTTAAAATGTTTTTTTAGCTTTACGCTTTATCCCGTATAACAGGGTAGAACCTAGTATCAAGACACTCCGTACTCTGCTTACCACCGAATTCAAGACATTGCGTCTGACCGTAGCAAGGAAATGATAGTAATTTGATTATAATCACTCCACCGAGTGGTGATCGAACGCATAACCGATCGCGTTTACAGTCAGACGCTGTCCCACTGCGCCACGACGGGTCTCGTTGAAAATTTGACATACAAAAAGAAGATTTCCAGAAATTGTTACAAAATCGAAAATAATATATATTTTTATAGTCGAAACTAGTATTTTAAAAAGGCAATTATGTACTTTATAATAAAATCCACGTAAGAGACGGTGCGAGCGAAAACCCGTTAGAGATATATGGGTTTGCACTGAAGATAAAAAAAGCAGTATTTAACTTAGGTGGTTCACCTCAAAAGGTCTCAAATACCATACAAATATTAAAATTTATATATAAAAATATACTCTGATTTTTTTTACTCTTTAATGTTAGTTATTTTGGGACACGATTAGCATAAAAAATCAATAGAAAACCGCCAAGGTATATTTTTAATTTTTTTTTCAGCTTCACGCTTTTATCCCGTATAGCAGGATAGACAGAAAGTACCTAGTGTCAATACACTTCGTACTTTGCTTTCCACATAATTCCAGAAATTGCGGGTTGAGGGGTGGAAATCAACGCCGCACTTTGTCATACTTAGAGTGAGGAAGTGAAAGTACTCACTTAGGATGAAAAAACATTTTAGAAAAACATATACAAAAATTGAAACATAGCGGTTTTTGAACCCGTGCCTGAAAACCTAAGCACTGTGCGCTAATACCGCGTTGAAATTCTTATACATTTGTTACAATTTACGCAAGTTGCTTTAGATAACTAAACATTAAAAAATTCCAATGGTATTCGAACACGCACCTCTTGGACTGTATGATTTAGTGGTAACACTTAGATGGTTTCTCCAGATGGAGCAGATTTGAAACCTAATGCGTTCAAATCTTTACAAGTTTTCTGAATATATCATATTTAATTTAAAATATATATATATATATATATATATATATATATATATATATATATATATATATATATATATATATAAATATCAAGAAATCCATTCAAAGCTTCACTTGACCTTGAAATAACAAAGTTGCACTATCGCTTTACAAAACTTATTTCAAAACTAAACAATAACACACTCTATCCCGACGGTGGTAGGTTCAATTTATGTTGAAAATCGTGAACGCGTAGGCGCAAGTATTAGGCCTTATTATGATACCTGTTGCATGTATATTGTTGCTATTGTCCGTTGAAGTGGCAAAGCTCCAAATAAGGCATTCTAGATATTTAAATGATAATTTGGTAATGTTTCGATAGTCTCTATACTATTGTGATACTAATATGATATATTTAGCATTTAAATAACCTGTATTTCGCTTAGCAAGGCAGACAACCCAGTGTCAAGACATTCCGATGACCGCTTTCTCTCCGAAAACAAGACAATGCGTGTTGAATCGCGAACTCAACGCCACGATTTGTCTTACCAAAGCTCAGAAACAAAAAACATTTTTAAATATTTCACTGAGCGGGAATCGAATCCACTACCAATCGTGAACATTTAAACATCTAAATTTCTGTATTATTAAAAACGCAAATATATGAGATTATTTTAGCTTCACGCTTACTATCCCGCATAGCAGGATAGACAGGAAGTACCTAGTGTCAAGACACTCCGTACTCCGCTTGCCGCCGCATTCGAGACATTGCGTGTTGAAGCAGAAGTCAACGCCACTTTTTGTCTCACCATAGCGAGAAAATGAAAATAATTAAAGATATACCCTCGATTGGGAATGGAACCCACATCCGATCGCGGTTATAGTCAGATAAATTTTAAATAGTTTAATTTAGGTCGTGGGGTTCGATTCCCACTCAAGGGAGTGGGAACCGAACCGAAATAAATTTTTTTCACTTCCTCGCTCTGGTGAGACAGAATGCGGCGTTGATTACTGAAACTCAACACGCTGTGTCTCGAACTTGGCGGAAAGCAAAATACGGAGTGTCTTGACTCTAGATACTTTCTGTCTACCCTGTTAAGCGGGATATAACCGTGAGTATAAAGCTATAAAAAAAACTAATATATACTTGTATAGATTAACAAGTAGGTTTTAGCGGAATTACGAAAACATAGTGACACTTCACTACACTATTTCCACCCTCAGTGAAATACTGCAATGTAAACGGCATTCAGACCTACTGCATATAAATTTGTTAGCATGTTTATACAAAATATTTAAAGAAATATATTTATTTTTGTTTGATATTTTTTATATATAGTATAATTGTTATATCTGTATGGTTGAACGATTTAATTTAATGATTAGGTATAACATTTTAGAAAAAAACGTATAAAAATTTTGAACGCAGCGGGATTTGAAGCCGCGCCTCTTGGATACCGTCCAAGCGCTCTGACCACTAAGCCATGCGTTCTACTACCAGCTGCGTCGAAATTCTTATACGTTTTATTACAACTTATTTATGTTGTTAGCATCTCTGTAGAGAGATTTTTACAAATTTCTACTACTTAAAGATTATTAAGAAATAATCGTTTAACAAGAGAGATTGCTATTTTATTTCAATATTTACTATTTTTAAAGTGTTATTCCACACTTAGGATTAGAAAACATTTTTTATACGTTTTTTCAAAATGTTTTCTAATCCTAAGTGTAGAATAACACTTTAAAAATAGTAACTATTGATTAGGTATAATTGAATTTTAAATTTGTAAAGAATATTAAAATTTTTGTTTGCGATAATTGTTTTATAATTAAAAAAAAAACAACATTAAAAACAAAAGCCAACATGTCACAGTGGAGCAGCGTGTGTATGTAAACGCTTGGTTGTACATTCAATTTTAATTTGAGGAAGCGATATTTAAATTGTTTTTGATAGCCCACTGCAGTAAGACTAGGCGCGGCGTTAAGTTCCGCCAGCTCTGATATTGAATTCTCTCTGTCTACTCTATTATATAGAGAAAAGCGTGCTGCAAAAAACATGTAAAGTTAAAGCTAAGTAAATTTTTTAGAATCGACTTTCTTACCATTGTGTTATTCTTATTTCTACAATAATTTGTTGTTTAAAATAAAAGATTCATTTTATTAGCGTCTAATATGCTTCCAAATCAGTCTTATATAGTACTCAAAGTAACAATATATATGTATATATGTATGTATGTATATATATATATATTTTTTTTTGACTAATAAATTTACCTCATTCGTCCGTAATCTATTCATTTTGGAGAAAAAACTGTCTGTATGTATATATATATATATATATATGTATATATATATAAAAAATCCCCAGTATTAAAATCATGGAATTACAAGATTTACGATCAATTGGTATAACAAAGGGCTGTTAAATAGCAGTTAGCAGTTATACGCTGATGAGATTATACTGGCGAGTCGTTGACACAACGCCTCCGCTCGAGTTTTATTACTTAATACGCTTGAATATAACCATATAAATATTGAAAATTTGTATGAAATATATTGAAACACTAAGTAGACAATGTATGTTTTAGACGCGGAACACAACGCCGCGCTTCGTCTTATCAAGTGCTAACTAACTAAGTGCGTGATAATATTTAAAAATATTACGTAAATGAGGAAAAGCTTGTATGTTTTAAATTCATTTGCTCAACTATTGTTGGTTTTAAGCAATTTTATTCGTGTATTAGGACGTGTTCGAAATAATTATCATAATTGCACGATTTCTATTGGTACGTACGAATCGTAAATAAATTTTAGCGGGTTTTCCGTTATTTTGTTTGTGTAGCGTGGAACTTGTTGTGGACAAGAAATCCTATAGTGACCTTCGTGGCACAGTGGAAATGTCTGCCTGTAAACGTGTTTGGTTGTTGGTTCAAATGTTAATGGGGGTTTATTAGTAATGTAATGTATTGTCAGTTATTATTAGACAAGTGTGTTCAATCAGGCTTTCCAGATTCCCATCTACCCCTTATTTCAGAGGGTAATGGTTTTGGATGCCGAGGGTACTACACTATCTCAAGGTCTCTAATATGGCAGATATCCATGGGCGAAGGTGACCACTTATCATCTTGGCCCTTCTGGTAGATGGCCTTTTTCTTCCATGAAAAAAAGGCTAGATATAGAATACTACCTTTATACGGTAATTACAAGATCCTATAATATAATCTAAGTTGAGCTATAAATAAACAAAAATACAATCAAAATCGATCTAGTCATAAAGAGCGTTAAAAACTAAACCGGTCGTGGCGCAGTGTGACAGCGTCTGACTGTAGACGCGATCGGTTGTGGGTTCGATCCCCACTCGGGAGAGTGATTATATTTAAATTATTTTCACTTCCTCGCTCTGGTAAAAAGACAAAGAGCGGCGTTGAGTTTCACCACCCAACACGCAATGTCTCGAGTTCGGTGGACAACGAAGTACGGGAGTGTGTTGACACTAGGTACTTTCTGTCTACCCTGCTATGCGGGATAAAAGCGTGAAGCTAAATAATAAATAATAAAAAAACTAAACGAACACTGGCATTTGTATAAAGACGGATTTTTGCATAATTTCATACAAATCGTTCAACCGAGTCACGGTTTAGTAACGTAAGTCGACCTATAAATTATATCTTGTGAATTTAGTATTCCTTATTCCTATGGCAATAGAGTTTAAATTGTAAAAAACATTTTTATATGACAGTAACATGTTATAAAATTCAATCGATACGCTACGTATCGTTAGCAAAAGGTCATCGCACCCATTTCTGTCGAGTATAAGTTTGAACTTGGATATATATATATATATATATATCTTCTTTTTAATTTTTAACTTGGTTTAAATATATATATATATATATATATATATATATATATATATATATATATATATATATATATATATATATATATATATATATATATATATATATTTAAACCAAGTTAAAAATTAAAAAGACCTCGTGAACTAAAAAGAAAAAAGAAATCAACTAAATTCAAAAGCGAATTTGTCTGTCATTGCCGTTGTTATTAATCTATATACAATACAATGACTTAACAAGTATCTCGGCGTTGAGTTCCGCCAGTCATCACGAAATGTCACGAATTGGGCGAAAATCAGAGTACGGAATGTCCTCCTCACACCTATGCGGGATAAAAGCGTGAAGCTTAAAAAAACAAGGCTACCCACTGGCTGGCAATGTTGGCATATGACCTTTCTTATAAGAGGTATATATATTACAAAGTTAAAAACAGTAATTAAATCATTCCTATCCCTATTTTTTTATACTTAGAGTTAGAATTTTTGTTTAAAATTCCAAGAGAACTTCTTAGGAGTAAACCGGCCGTATCAAAAAGAGCCAAGTGCGAGTTGGACATGCTCACGAAGAGTTTCATATCATTATTTATAAAAACGGAAATAAAAAAACGTTTTTTTTATTTTTAATCTACTCGTACACAGGTTTGATATATATATATATATATATATATATATATATATATATATATATATATATATATGTATATATATATCAAACCTATATACGAGTTTGAACTCGTTTGAACTTTCATTTTATTTTAAGCTTCCATGTCATAACAAATAAATATTGAAGCCGGTCGTGGCGCAGCGGGACAGCATGTGATTGTAAACGCGATTGGGTGTAGGTTCGATTTCCACTCGGGGGAACAAATTTTGTATGTTACCATTCCCCTTAGTGGGAATCAAACCCGCAACCAATAGTCAGTTAGTCAATTTTACAACAAGAAAACAGTCATAGGAGTGTCTTGACACTGGTTGTTGTAAGCGTGAAGCTGTTATTTTAAAATATTTATATATAGGTTTCCTAAAGTAAATATCGAATTTCATATACTTGTCTCTCCATTAACGATCCAATATATACATATGTGTTGAACGCGGTACAATGTACATATGTTAGACGTAATTTTTTTAAACTTAATATATTAATAACCACACCTTAGAAAATATATAAATCAATGCAAATAAATATTGTAGTTTTTTTAGCTTCACGCTTTTTTCGCGTATAGCAGGGTAGACAGCACCTAGTGTCAAGACACTCCGTACTTCGCTTTCTACCGAATTCGAGACATTGCGTGTTGAGTGGTGGAACTCAACGCCATACTTAGTCTTACCAGAGCGAGGGAGGGAAAATAATTTAAATGTAATCACTAAAATTGGAGTGTCCGTTTTTAATATTGAAAAAAACCGCTTTTTAATACATTTTTGTCTGTCTCTTTGCCTGTTTGTTCTGATTAACCTCTGGAATCTCTGGACCGATTTGGATAGGACTCTCATTGGCACCTAACTAATGTCATAAGGTGCAACTTGGGCTATTTTTATGTCATAAGCTTAAAATAAATATCCAAATTGTTAAATTCCCCTAGATGGTGGCAAGTTCCATTCCCAATTGGAAAAATAATTAAATTCTATCATTTTTCCATTCTTTCATTCATTTCTATCATAGCTATTTTCTTTTTTTATATTATTAAATCATTTGCGGCGTTGAGTTCCGTAATTTATTATTAAATGCATTGCTTTATACCGAAAGTTTAAATAATTGAAAAAAAAATTACCAACACTTTAATTGACATTTAGAAAAAAATCATATTTTTTTGTGTTCTTTTGAAAGTTCCCAATAGTATGTTTTGTTTCTACATTTTGTTTAATACTATTTTTGCCTCTATTTTGTTTTGATAATTTTAAATTTAAAAATCTAAAATCTTATCTTGCATCTAACGGGATCACTAGTTAAAAATTTCTTCAAAAAAAAATTTAATATAATACCGGAAAGAAATATATGCCACGCTTTATTCCATGGATTTAGCAAACAAATGGAAAATTATAACGCCAAGGTGATTAATAAGAAAACACATGTTTATAAAGAATCCTATTAAAAAAAAAGGTCCTGAACAATACTCAGAAACATCTATTATCTTTTAAGTAGCATTATATGGGAGTGTGGACAAACAATCCAAACAGGATAAATTCATTTATAAATTCGTTTCCTATATTGTATATATTTCCTCGAGCACACGTTGGTCAGAAATCTCAATATTTGCTATTTAAAAAAATGATTCTGAAATATTAACTTGGTACTCCCACTTTTAAATTATTCCTCGTGGTACTCCCAGCTTATTTTTTTTATATATCATTTTTGAATTGAATTTATTAAAAATATGAACGCAGCGTATCAAATTCAAATATAATCATTTCCTTGAGTACCCGGAATACGGAGTGTCTTGACACTAGGTACTTTCCGTCTACCCTGCTGTGCGGGATAAAAAAGTGTGAATCTAAAAAAAAATTAAGCGGGTTTATAGTTTACCTTCAGCCTAACAGGTCATCACTCCAATATGGTAAATTAAACTGCAGTTAACGAGATACCTCCGTTAAGAATTAGTACGATTTCTTTAATAAATCACCTTGTAAAATATAATATATATTTTACAAGGTATTTATATATATATATATATATATATATATATATCTATAAATAATATGTTATAAGTTTTAACTCAAGGTCCCAAAGAATGTGATCAAGATTATCGATGATTTAAATATTTATAATTTAGTTATTTTATTGCGTTTATTTAAAAAAAATTGTTTTAGCTTCACGATTTTATCCCGCATAGCAGGGTATACAGAAAGTAACTAGTGTCAAGACACTCCGTATTCCGGGTACTGGGGGAAATTATTATATTTGAGTAATTACTATTTTCTCGCTTTGGTAAAACAAAAAGCAGCGTTGAGTTGCACCACTCAACACGCAATGTCTCGAATTCAGTGGAAAGCGAAGTACGGAGTGTCTTAACACTAGACAATTCCTGTCTATTTCCTGTCTAGTTATATCATGAAAAAAAAATTAGGAAATTATATTTACTATATATGTATAAGTAAAGATTATTTCAAAAGTTGTTTTTCATTTTTTTTTACGTAAACTAACTTAATCTTCAACAAACTCTGCAAAGTATTCATCTAATTCCTGGGCACGGATGTGGAAATTGCTATTCGAAAACATCCTGCCGTTTTGCCTTTCCCATCATCCCTATCCCATCCCATCATCCTGGCCTAGGTCTAAATCTAGATATAAAACTAACTTATATTTTGCAATATTTTAAAATGCTTTTGACTATTTCAGTTTTCAGTAAAACAAGAAAATACTTTTAAAAAAAATTAAAACTTAAATAATTTAAAAAGACTATATGCGGCGTTAAGTTACAATGTCTGAAATACTTGACACTAAATTCTCTCTGCCCTACGATGTAAAGCGTGAGGTTGCCCCTGTTTACAGCTTTTACACATTCGGAAGTATTTTTTTTAAGAAATTATCAAACAAATTAAAAAAATTAGATGCGGCGTTGAGTTACGTCACTTAACATGCAAAATAAATTTTTAGGCATTATTAAACAAACATAGATAAGTACAAATGAAATAAAATTTACAGATAACTGATAATCATAAAAAAAAACGAGTTAAAGTTATACCCTGAACATGTAAAAATCGTCCCAAACAATAATTGAACCCACGACTTCCGTCTTTGCTATTTGTGTAACTGAACAATAAGACAAAACAAATATATTAAATATATTAATATTTTTAACCTTTTAATATTTGACATTTAAAGTAGGTCAAGTGTAAAGGCATCTTGTATCACGTTTTTCTAACAAAAACCTTTGTAGTTCTCAAGAGCTTCTATTATTGGAATATTACAAAAGTAGTTCTATGATATATTAGAATTTGTAACTTTTTTTTGTTTCACGCTTTTATCCCGCATTGCAGGATAGACAGGAAGTACCTAGTGTCAAAACGCTCTGTACTCCGCTTTCTACCGAATTCGAGATATTCAGTGTTGAGCGATGGAACTCAATACCGCGCTTTGTCTTACCAGAACAAAGGAACTAAAATAATTGTAAATATATTATCATATACCATACTCCCGAGTGAGAATCGAACCCGCAACCGATCGCATTTACAGTCAGAGGCTGTTCCATTGCACCACGATTTTTTTCATACGTACCATTTATTATATTTAAATTATTCTCATTTTCTTTATATATGGGTATGACCAACGGCGTTAGGTTACGAAATATAGACAGTGACAGACGACGGAAAGTGACAAGCTTAACAAACAATAGGCAACAAACTTATTATTCCTTTAGTTACCCTTTTGAGCATTAAGACGCTCCTATATCAACTTTCCGCTTGATGATATTAACTGATGAATAACGGAACTCAACGCCGCGCAACCTGAAACTGAAACATTAAAATAACCATATTTAGATCGACAGAAAGTCTCTTAAATTCCTCAGTTAATATGGAACGGAGAAATGTATCTCTATATACACTCTACTTGAGAAATGCGTCACTTGCTTGAGTGCCACTTGCCGATGTCCATTGTATCCTAATTTATATAGGACAATGGGCATTAAATATTATAATTAAATTATTCTTTTTTCTCTGCATATTATTATGACCAAAGACGGCGTTAGGTTCCGGAAAATAAACACTAAGCTTAACCAACTTATAATTATGTAGTTAGTTACGCGTTTGAGTTTCACGACGCTGTCATCTCAACTTTCCGCTTAAGCTTATGAAAATAACTGTTGAATAACGGAACTCAACGCCGCGCAACCTTATAAAACATAATAATAATTACATTTATGTCTACAAAAAGCCTTTTAAATACGGCAAATAATAAAGAGGGGAGAAATGTATCACTATATATCATCTACCTGCGAGACGCGTCTTTTGCGTGCAAATAAACAAGTATAATAACTTCAGTTTATTTTCATACAAAACTTTCTCGAAAGCAAAAGCGTGTTCTTGAACAAAAAGTATATTTGAAACAAAGCGTTGCGTAATTTATCGTAGAATCAACTCTTGCATAATAAACGAGCGGTTTAGCGAACAAATTCTCATTCATTCGTTCATTCTGAGCTATTTTATTATTATTATTATCAATTTGTTTATTTGTATTAGCTTCACGCTTTTATCCCGCATAGCAGGGTTGACAGAAAGTACCTAGTGTCAAGACATTCCGTACTTCGTTTTCAACCGACTTCGACTTCTTGATACTGGGTACTTTATGTCTACCCTGCTATGCGGGATAAAGGCGTGAAGCTAAATATATATATATATATATATATATATATATATATATATATATATATATATATATATATATATACATATATATTTATATATATATATATATATATATATATATATATATATATATATATATAAAGGTACAAAATTACTCATATATATTATAATTATGTTAAAAATTAAAAAAAGTCATTAATATCGTTTTCTATTTTGTTTTACATTATATCAAATTGCGAGGGGACCCGTCGTCGCGCAGTGTCTGATTGTAAATGCGATCGGCGGCAGGTTCGACAAATCGCGGCGTTGAGTTCCACCACTCGACACATAATGTCTTACACATAATGTCTATCTCACTTTTTCATAGACTGAAACCTGACCTAATCTAACCTAAAAAAAAACGAAAAGCGGATTAATTTTTTACCTTTAACTTCTGTTAATTTATATACGAACAAAATTAATATTCATAAAATTGCAAATTTTTTTAGCGAACACAACACAAATACCTTGCAGGGTGCATTGAACCCACTTGGGTTGACGTTTTACACGGTAACTGAGACTTGTTAGTCTGACGTCTTCGGTTTGATTCTCGCTCAAGGTCAATATTTATTAAAAATGTGTATTATATTATATTATATTATATTATAAAGTATATGTTTAATTCGGCGTTAAGTTACAATTTTTCATTACTAACGTTGAATTTAACGCCTATCATTAAGTACTTAGACAGGAAACTGATTATTGAGGTTTTTATTGCCATATGAACGGAAATCGAATCCACAACTAACGCTTGTACTAACAAGATCAATACACCACCAGGGTTCCTAGTGCAATAATCTCCCAATAACAGCGCAAAAAACTCTATTTTACATTGAATAACATAATTTTTGTCTAATTATACAAAAATATGAATCACGTTAGACAGAGCGTTCTTTATCACTTACTCAATATGTAACGATATATTTTTTTTACATATCCACATAACTGTTTAAATTTGAACCAAATGGGAATCGAATCTACAACCAAGGCGCTCATACTTCTACACAGCCAATACGTAGTTAACTTTAACTATATATTTGTTATTTTCAAGTAAAACCTGTTCCAAATACATCGATATACGAAATAACCAGCGTCATAAAACACGGAAGAACGAAAAGAATTTTGACACTAAAATTACGAACGGCTGAAAGCTTAAACAATTTTCCTACAACGTGTTGCGAAAACCTTCCTATGTACGCACAATGTATATTTATATATATATATATATATATATATATATATATATATATATATATATATATATATATATATATATATATATATATATATACATCATACAATGTCTATAAGGCTATCGTATCGGTGAGTGACAACGTTCAAATGAAAACGAGATTCGCTTTGGTAAAACTGAGTGTGGCGTTGAGTTACGCTCCCTAACATGTAATTCTGATTTGGTTGAAAGCGGAGAACTCTAACTACCCTTATATGCGTGATAAAGCTGGAAGTCGACTTCTTTCCACATATGTATGAAGATAAAATCCTGTTTCTTATTAGTATTATATTTATTCCAAAACGGTTATTTTATTAAATATTACTAAAATGAGGCCGGTCGTGGCGCAGTGTGACAGCGTCTGACTGTAACGCGATCGGTTGTGGGTTCGATCCCCACTCGGGATTATATTTAAATTATTTTCAGTTCTTCGCTCTGGTAAGACAAAGTGAGGCGTTGAGCTCTACCACTCAACACGCAATGTCTCGAATTCGGTGGAAACCAAAGTACGGAGTGCCTTGACACTAGGTACTTTCTGCCTACCCTGCTACGCAGGATAAAAGCGGGCAGCTAAAAAAACTATTTTTCATATAAGTTTTACCATTTAATATAGATTGAAATATTTAGTTAACACTAGTGTTAAGTCACTCTGATCTTCTCCATATAAATTTAGATATATTTGATTACAGTGAATGGGAATACTAATCAAGAAAATATTTTGCGGCGTTGAGTTCCACCACCCATTAATATTCACATTAATATAAACATTATAATAATTTTAAATTAATTAAATTGTAAAATTAATAAAATAATCGGACATAGTTCAAATCTAAGTCAATGAGCTTTACCCCATAAATAACATTATATCAAAGTATTATTTTAAATATGTTTTTAATGATTTCCTGTATCAATTATTTAGAACATATTTCCTTACTTATTAATCGATTAATATGTAGCCGGTGAAAGTATCACCTACATACATCGTGTGTTCGGTTTGAAGCCCTTGTGTTACACATTGGAAGCTTGAGCGATAGATTTTTATATCTTTACAATAGCTTCTATTTGATTTGCTTATAAAATATATGTTTAATATAGCTCTAAGTGTGACACAATGGGACAAATTTTGAATTTTAGGGAATGATTATATTTGAATTGTTCTCGTCTCCTCACTCTGGTAAGATAAAGCGCAGCGTTGAGTTCCGCCTATCAACATTCAATGTTTCTAATCCGGCGGAAAACCTACCACAGAGTAACTAACCTGCTTACGCTGCTCATATACGGAATAAAATCGTGAAGAAATAAAAAAAATGTTTGAAAAATGCGGGTTTTATTACAGCCTAGAAAATCTACAATTTGGCCCGTTCTAGTGTAAACATTATCTTAGCAACGTGTTTATTTTTTTTAATTTGATATATCTTTTGTACATTTGTGCCAAATTACATACTCCTTTGTAATTTACTTAAAAATGTGATACTCACATATTTGTTTTTTTTTTATGATCATATTGAAATAGTTATTATTATGAGTATTATTAGTATTCAGTGGACAACCAGCTTTACGATTGACCTGCTGAAACACTTGTTCTGTTAAGCGTAAACCCTTCTTAAGTCAAATGACTATTTATTAGAATCTAGACTCTCTTTATAGATAGCTATAATATTGTTTAAAATATGTAAGATGAAATATTTGTAGATGACAGTATATATTCAAGAAAGAAAATCGTAATTCCTCTCGCCCTCCCATCTCGGAATCCTCTCTTAGTACCTCACACTCTTATATATAGGTAAAGATATATAGGCAAAGATATATAGGCAAAGATATATAGGCAAAGATGTTCTCAGTTTTCTCAACATTTTAAATTCACTGCGTAACTCAATCCTGTGCTTTTATCGCCATAACAAGAAACAATACGATAATATAGTGATAATAATTGATACAAGAACAGAAAAAGCAGCGTTGCTTATAACATATGAATGAACACGAGGATTGTGGCAACGATACCCACTCGAGGGAGTGATTACAATTAAATTATGTTCATTCTCTTTGCCTGACAAGACGAAACACGGCGTTAAGTTCCGCCATACTAACATAATGAAAACAAAGTAATCAAACATTTATTTCTTAAACACCCTTATAGTATCGAACTAATTTTAAAATTACTTAAATTATACATAAAATGCTTAAGATTTCTCCACGTATATAATAAATCTCATCAAAATTGGCTTGAGATTGCAGATTTGATTCTCATTCGAAGCAGTTTAAATAATTTTTACTTCTTACGCTCTGGTAAGATAAAGTGCGGCGTTGAGTTCCGCCACTCAGCACGTAATCTCTTGAATTCGGTATAAAGCGAATACGGAGTGTCTTGACACTAAGTACTTTCTGTCTACCCTGCTATGCGGGATAAAAGCGTGAAGCTAAAAAGAAAATGGGCTTAGTTTATAAGAGGTATAACAGACAGAGGTACTTTCACATTTACTACATAGATAATGTTGAATTGATGTGTGTAATAGTCAGCGCTAGTTAGGTTGTAATAATGCCATGTGGCGCAGTGGTAGTGTTGAGTAATCAATAGTTTTAAGTTCGAAGTCATTCGAAAAAAATTTATATTTAATTTATTATTTTCTCTAATAAAACAACGTACGGCGTTGGGTTCCGCTATTAGAACAGGAGGAAAATGGAGAATGAGATTTATTAATATCTTTTATTTTAAGTAATTTTAAATATAAACAACAAAAATTTAATAACCATTACAAATTTAGTATATAATTAGAAATTAAAAAGGTCGCATTTAAAAACAAATGTGAAGAGAGTGTCTTCACACTTGTTTCTCTCTACCGTACTACGTGGAAAAGTCCAAGGAAGAACCCTAAAATACCCAAAAGGTCACATCTTCAAATTTCATAAACTCAAAACATTAACTTAGCAAAATAATCTTGAATCAAACGATAATCTTAATAAAAATCAGTCAACATATATTAAAGAAACACCTTCACGCTGTATCCCGCATAGCAGGGTATTCAGAGACAACCTAGTTTCAACCTAACGTGTTACGTGCTGATTAGTGAACAGAATTGGCGAAAATTATCATTCCCTCATTGGAAATTGAACCCACAACCAATCGCGTTTACAGTCAGACACTGCGCCACTGCGCCACGCTGGCCTACATATATGAACATATAAAAAACTAGTTAGAATTTCCTCTACGACAATCTTATACTTTCACTTTTATTGTTGCTTACGAGCGTTCAAAGACCTTTTACTGTACATTAGAGCTCATCTGGACACTTGTTGCTGAGTATAACTCAGTCGACTAGAAAAATAATAACCTGACCTGATCTGACCTGTCATACTGACACTAACAAGATTTTATACAGATTCTGTGTTACGATAAAACAAACGTCGGCGTTGAGTTCCGCCACTCAACACGCAATGTCTCGATTTCGTCTTGAAAGTTGTGGAAATGTAAAGCTGTAAAATATATACCTTATTATAATTATTGCTATAATATATTTAAATTTTAGAGGCTATAGTGGGATAGCATTTGATAGAAATATTATGTTTGTAACTTTAATTCCCAGTACAGACCAAACGCAGGATTTAGTTCCGCAAATCAACACGCAGCATCTTGAATTTGAAGAAAAGCAGAGAACGGTGTGTCTTGATAAGTATCAAGATAACCTAGTGGTTATCTCTGCCGACCCTTCTATACGTGATACAGCGTGAAGCTAAAAAAAACTCCAGTGAACTAATTTTCGAGAATTAACGATGGTTTAAATAAAAAAAATACCTATTAAAAATATTTTTTATTTTTAGCTCCACGCTTTTATCCCGCATAGCAGAGTAGACAAAAAGAACCTAGTATCAAGACACTCTATACTTCACTTTCCATCGAATTCGAGACATAGCGTGTTGAGTGGTGGAACTCAACGCCGCACTTTGTCTTTACCAGAGCGAGGAAGTGAAAATAATTTAAATATAATCACTCCCCCGAGTGGGAATCGAACCCACAACCGATCACGTTTACAGTCAGAGGCTGTCCCACTAAATAATTAAGTAACATATTATTAAACATATAAGGGAATAACAGTTGACTGTTATATATTTTCATTAACGCTTAATTGGGCTTTTGCTTCCGGAATCTTCGTTCTTAATTAACTCCATTCATATACTAATTTTGATTGCTTCCTTCTTGAAAAACAAAACTAAATATTTACTTGTTTTAGTGGGCTTATGTAACTCTTAAAAAAATACTTAACATAAGTATATTTGAACACATGATCATTTGAACATTTGAACATTTGAACATATGAACATTTGAACATTTGAACATAGAGGGATACGTTTAAATCTTTATACGTTTTTACATCAGAAGGAGCTACATGATTTATCCTGCGTAGCAGAGTAGTCCAAGACAGCTTAGTGTCAAGATACTTCATTGACTGATTTCTGCCAGAAATCAAGATTATACGTGTCGATTGGCGAGTTCAACGCCACGCTTTGTCTCTTATGAGAGCTAAGAAACGAAAATAAATTTTAAATATACTTATTCCTTCAATTGGGAATCGAACTCACAATCAGTCACGCTTTACACTGCCCCACTGTGCCACAATAGCGTATTATTTAGTTAAAATTTAAATATTTTTCTTTTGACTTAAGAAGACTAGCTTAGTTACTTTTATATTTTTATACGTCTTCCAAACATACTATCTACCAGTGACAGTCCTATCAAAATCGGTCCAGCCATTCCAAAGATTATTCAGAAGAAACTAGATAATAAATTTTGTATAACATTATTTTTATATATGTATAATATATACATAGATATGCATTTACTATAAAATGGTTATTTTAATATTACAAACAAACACATCAATTCTAATTATTTGTGTATAGATAACATATTTAAATATTCATATATTATAAAGAATATGACGACTTTAAGTATATTTATTGAATAAAAAAAGACAAGAATTTATATAGAAATTATTATATTGAGAAAGAAATAGTTATTGAGGTCGGTCGTGGCGCAGTGGGACAGCGTCTGACTGTAAACGCGATCGGTTGTGGGTTCGATCCCCACTCGGAAGAGTGATTATATTTAAATCATTTCCACTTCCTCGCTTTGGTAAAAGACAAAGTGCGGCGTTGAGTTCCACCACTCAACACGCAATGTCTCGAATTCGTTGGAAAGCGAAGTATGGAGTGTTTTGACACTATGTACTTTATGTCTACCCTGCTATGCGGGATAAAAGCATGAATCTAAAACATAAAATAGTTATTTATTGAATTTTTTTTCTTAAAAATAAGTTTCAAAAGCAACTCGCAAGCAATACTGGCGAAACACAGTACTACTTACACAAGCGGTCACAGTCTGACGTAACTTGCTCTATGACAAACACATATAAAGTGACCATGCGGATTCGAACCTGAGACATTGCTAATTTTATATATGTTTAATTTTGTAAATTTACAGATTTATTCCTATTTAAGCACACAGAATTAAGTAACGGAACTAAACACCGCTCTTTCTTCTTCCTGAACGGGGAAATGAAAATAATTTTAATATAATCATTCCTTCGATATGGAATCGAATTCACAACCTCTCTTATTTCAGTCATATTTAATATATATGTATATATTTAATTTAATAAATTAAAACTTGCTGATGTATTTATAAGCGTGTAATATGATTATACAAAGCCATACATTGTTACGATTTGTTTCTAATAAAAATGTATTAACTTGTATTTAATTAAGAAAGTTCAAGGCAATACAATGTAGAATTATCGTTTGAATACTGGCACGTCAATTTTTTTTATCTTTTTATCCCTCATAACAGGGTGGGTAGACAGAAATTACCTAGTGTCAAGACACTCCCGTACCTCGCTCTCCACCGAATTAGAGATACTGCATGTAGTGGCAAAAATCAACGCCACACTTTGTCTTATCAGAGCGAAGAAGTGAAAATAATTTAAATATAATCACTCCTCTGAGTGGGAATCGAACACACATCCGTTCGCGTTTACAGTCAGATGCTGTCCCTTTACCCCCCAACCGACCTCATATGCATGTATATTAATATGTTAAAAAAACACGAGTTTATAATTTCCTTAAAATTTTCAAATATTATGCTGATATCGTAAATTATGCGGACATACATACATAGGGAAGACACGCAAAAAGTCGATATGTTTCTTACAACCCATTGAAAATGCATTAAATTAATAAAATCCATATTAAACGCACAAAAGCGTGTTTTATGTGTGTCAATGAAACCTTATTTCTTTATCATAAATCTCTAAAAATTTTTTTTTTTTTAGTAAATGAACTAAATATTTAGTTTTTAAAGGAAATTTCTTGGAATAATTTTAAATGAAACTATTTTAACCGGATTAATCGCGTATATTTTGGTATTCAAAAATAAATTTTGACGTTAAATTTAAACGTCAGGTGTTCAAATACCAAAATATACGCGATTGATCCGTTTAAAATAGTTTCATTTAAAAATGTATAAAAATCGCGAAAATCAAAGAATATTATAATTCATGGGCGCACTAGTGAGTCTGCAATTTACTTATGCAACATGAAACAGGGCGATGTGTGTGACGGAAGTACAGCTTGGAACTTGTCTCGCTATAAACTGTTAGGATTCAATCATTTCTACATATATAGAAAATGTTGAAAACACATTTAAATTAAATTAGAGCTAGATATTTAAGAAAAAACGTGTTGTAATTAATATTAATTTATAATTAGAAGTTTGAGGCCGGTTGCGGAGGAGTCCCCTACTTCTTAGAGAGATTATATTTTAACTAATTTTCACTTCCTCGCTCTAGTAAGACAAATTGCGGGGTTGAGTTCCACCACTCAACACGCAATGTCTCGAATTCGGCGGAAAGTGAAGTACGGAGTGTCTTGACACTGTGTACTTTCTGTCTGCTCTGCTCGCGGATTAAAAGCGTGAAGCTAGAAAAAAATCCATTCAATATTTTTCAAGAAACTAATTATAGTGTATAAAGAGTTCTTACCCCTTTGTTAAGTAAAAAATTAACGTGTGCTATTAATTTTAAAATTTATGTTCACCATTATGTGTTTTTATGTGTAATACTTTACGACCGTAACTGAGATGAGATTAGGTTAAATTTGTTATATAAATTTTATTTTATATACAATATAATGATATATATATAAATAAATATAATTGGAGTGTTTGTTTGTAATATAACCGTTATTTTAATAATGCATACCATGTCTGTCTATCTGTCTGTTTGTTCTGGCTAACTTCTGAAACGTCTGCAAGTGAAATATAAAAATAGCATATAAAATATGTTAAATTCAAAACTGTTTTAACGCTTTCCTGATATGTCTTACCGGGGTGTTTTAAATATTTTTTTATTTGGTCCCAATAAACCAGACTAGCAAACAGTCCAGTGTAACATCAGAAATAGCTCCATATCTACTTGTTTAAAATTTATTTTTATGTCTTTTGTAAGGCACAGTGCGGCGTAGAGTTCTCCGCTCAACGCATTATACTTCCATTTTTGGTTAAAAGCAGCGAACAGAGTGTTTTGACACTAGATTGTCTCTAATTACCTTGTTATGAAGGATAAAGTGTGAAGTAAATCCATTTCGACTTGACTATATTAATGGAAATTAATAAAAAATGTAATTTTTTAATACTTTTTTAATTACATTTTGTTTATCTCTTGTCAAGTTCAAGGTCTAAGGAGTTTGCGTTCAACTTTAGTACAATAGCAAGTTTTTCTCGTACAATTTTAATTATAAAATTTAACATTAACGTGTAACTATCAACGTTTTAATAATATTTCAAACATATATTCATTCACAATTATTAATAATAATTTTTCGTTTACAGTTTAATTTTGCATTAAATTTTTCGTCTATATAGACACACTCGCATCCATAAACTCCTCAATTATGCACGGTGGTATTAATAACAATATTAAAAAAAATATTTACATACGCTATATGGAAAAAAATATTTACATACGCACATGGTGCTCACATAAGTGAGCGTATACAGTGTGTTATAAAAAAACCAATCGGTTAATGTCACACCTTGTTTACCTCTAAACAAACAATCGCTTAGATTGATTTAAGATATGTAGTCTGATAGTTATTGATATCACGTGTACATTGTAGGCGTCGACCGACGATGCGAAGGCTGAAGGCTTGGCCTGTATATTTAAAAAAACAAAAGGCACTTTGTTTATCAATTTTAAAAAGCCCAGACAGTTTTGTTTGAATTATATTAAATCGATTTAACCTTGACTTTTAGCCATTTTTAAAGCAAATTGCAACTTAGAATAATAAATTTGCAACAGAATTTTAAAATAAAATCAATAAACACATATTAAATACCACTCAACTCGAATTCTATTTGTTTTATTTATCTCTCTCTTTGTCTTTATAGTTATGAAATTTAACATTGCTTTGATGGTTATTTAATTAAGTAAGTTAGTTAAATATCGGAATTAACTACAAATCATAGTTACCTATCACGAATGCCATCCAATCACTTTATGTTTGTTACGCTATATATAAATAGATACTTAAAGTAATTAAAATTTTGTTTAAATCTATACTAACGATCTTGGTCGTAATTAATATACTCATAAACGGTATCTAAGAGCTATCCAATATCAATTAAATTTTTATTTCTGATACAAATCAATTAAATATAAATGATAGTAAAGTAAACATTTTAATTACAAATAATTTTATTATTATTGTATTGATGAATCTTTTTATTGTTACCAGGTGAAAGCTGCATAGAGAAGCCACTCGCTACACTCTGGCGCAACTATCAGCAGTCCACCAAACCGGATGTGGTGATGAAATTATCAGTAACCAATTCTGGCCTTAAAGGATTTACCAAAGAACACGGACTCACAGAGTACTGGTCCCACAGGATCACCTACTGTGCGAGTCCCCCACACTACCCCAAGTTATTCTGCTGGGTGTACCGCCATGAAGGCAAAAAGCTGAAACACGAACTCCGTTGTCACGCTGTTCTCTGCACCAAAGAATCTGTATCAAAGAAAATAACCGAGGAACTGCGAATTAAACTTAAACAAGCTCTACTTGAATTTAAGAAGGACAGAATCTCCAAACAGAATGCAAGGCTCAGTCTGGCGAACAGTATTTACGACAATCCCAGCATGCCTCGCAGAAAGATACTTCTTAGTGTAGGAGCCATGAACTACCGGCCACCGCTAGAAAGATCTAAGTCAGCTCCCAAACTTGGCGCTATCGAAGAACTCTGCTCAGAAGAAGATGAGGAAGAAGCTGAAATGAACGCAAAGAAAGAACTGAGTGAAGATTTTACAACCTCACAAACATTAGATAGACGGCGATTCGACAAATCCCCTCGTAAGATGTCATGCCCCGAAGGTGTAATGGATGCTTTGGAAAATAGAGAGAAACAGGCAACGACGGAGAAGCTTATTGACTTACTTGTTAACGAAAGTAATTTGAAAGCACAAATCGAAAACGAAACTAGTCAAGATGACGAGAAGATGAAATCGATATTGAACACATTGGAATCGATTGAAGAGAGTGTCGAGAAAGGCACCTTGTGTCAGGTGAGTAAGAATATGATGCTAGCACAAAGTAACTACCTCGTCACTGACAGCGACGACGGGTCTGTTTCTTCTGGATGCGAAACAGCAAGTACAGTGACATCCTCGGATGCTGAACCCACTTCATTACCCTCACAGTTCACGGAGGACATGCACAAAGAGATCGATAGCGATGAAGAACGATGCTTCGAAAGAGAACGCAACTTTGGGAGTTCCTCTTTAAATACATACACAAATTCAATGCAAGCCTTTAATAGTGACGATAGCACGGTTGCTTCAGACGAAGTAATTCCTGTGCCGCTTGGTGAGAAGAACGCTTTCCGTCGACGCTCTACATATCCACCTTTGGGCGGTGACAGCATTCTTACCTTCGAGGGCAAATTTGACAACATGATTGATAATTTGACAGACGTGGAAAGCCTGAACTCAAGCACTGAAACTGAGGTTTTCAAGAACACTGGTGACAATGACAGTGCTTGCAGCGACGAGTCCGGATATTCAGAGTTTCTTGATGGAAAAGATAGTATAATTGGTAACACTATTGTAGTATAATTGAGAGAGTTTGACTTGTGATGGCTATTTGGCACTTAATGGGATAACAGTTTTAAAATTAAATTTATGTAGTCCTAAATAACGTTTAATTTTCATTCAGCTTGCAAAAATGCAAACAACGGACGCACTTAGATGTAGCAACCTTTAGTTTAGATTGTAAATATATAACAGGGTACATAGCCATTGTACTTCACCCAGTTGAATTATTTTACTGTATATATTGTAATATAGGGTGTAAAATTTGATTTTACAAGTAGAAATCGATATTTAAAAATAATGTTTGTTTATATAGATATCTGGCTGGTAAAAAGAAATATGGTTGACATCCCAGCACGAATTATATCTAATTTAGACGAAAAATGGATCCAGAGTGACGAATCACTAGATTTTTTTCTGGTTTTGTAAAATTACTTTCTGTTTACATTTAATGTTGTTTCTCGATATAATCATATATAAATAAATATCCTATACCACTATGTTATTGGTAGGTACTTACATTCCACAATCATACACTATTCGGGTCACGCATTTCTGTATTGAGGAAAATATATGAATATTATTATTAAATAAATATTACAAAATATATTTAATGTTTTATTTACATAACATATGTTTCATATTTAATATTTATAATATAAAAATTAAATTGAAATCATTTTTAAATTTAAAAATGACTAATTAAATTCAATAATTTTAAATAGAAAAGATCTCATTAAGTTTTTTAAACATACTGAAATTTTGAAACTAAACTCTAATAAAATTGACATAAAAAGAAATAGATTAAATTTCCAAGAAAAAAATACTAAAAATATATAATATTAAAAATACAAAAAGTATGTAGCATAATTAAAATAAAAAACAAAAAAAATATTAAAAATTTTAACATATATGAGATGAAGATAAGATAATAATTTTGAAAACTCAGCCGCTATTAAAATAAAATTTGTCAGAATTTTTAAGGAAAATTCGTTTGGCATGAGAAATACAAGTACCTAATCTTGTAAAAGCAGAATACTGCGCACGCGCATTACAACATACAGCGCCATCTATTGACCACTAGAAGATGTCACGTGACTATACATGCAAGAGATGCTAATAACAAAAATAAGTTGTAACAAGCGTATAAAAAAATTCCAGAAAGCTCTTAGAACTACATGTTAGTAGTCGGTTCGATTCCTAGTGCGTTCAAATTTCTTATAAAACGAGTTTCTTAAAATTTCCTAAAAAAACATAAAAAAATTTAACTCACCAATATTTGAACCTCTTGGAAACCGTACGTCTTGAAGGGGTTCCAAGAGGCGTGGGTTCAAATACTGCTGCCTTAAAAATTTTAATACATTTTTAAAAAATGATTTCTAACACTTAACGTGGAATAACACTTTAAAAAATAGTAAAATAAGGTTTTCCCTATTCTAAATATTTAAACAGCATCAAAAGTTCTATTTAGAGGAACGATTGTGTGTTAATTATCTGTATTTTACCGCTATGGTAATAAAGAAATTTGGTCATTTTTCTATGAATATAATATATATGTACATATCAGGTCCACACTTTATCCCGCATAGCAGGGTAATCAGAGACAACCTAGAGTCAAAGACAAAATGAGACAATGCAAGTTGAGTGTTGAACTTGAGTTCACGCCACTCTTTGTATTACCAGAGCAGAAAAACAAATAATCATTCCTTCAAATGGAAATCGAACCCACAACCAATGGCATTTAAAGACAGACGCGCTTCCACCGTGTTACAATAGCCATCATATTACAAACAATTATTAAATTAAAACAATTTTATATTGACGAAATATCGTACTAAAAGCATCTTAGTAGCTCACTTGGGCGTTTTAAACTGGAGATCACAAGTTCAAATCCACATGTAAACTACTTGCTCATTTTGTTTTCCTAATTTTTATTTATAAACATAGAGGCCGGTCGTGGCGCAGTATAACAGATCCCCAATCGGGGGAGTGATTATATTTAAATTATTTTCACTTCCTTATTCTGGTAAGACAAAGTGCGGCGTTGAGATCTCTCGAATTCGGTGGAAAGTGAAGTATGGCGTTTCATGCCACTAGGTACTTTGTGTCTACTGTGCTACGCGGGATAAAAACGTGAAGTTAAAAAAAAATAAAAAAATGTTCAAAACCCCACCATTTGAATTCGATAATGATTTATTACCCCCGTCTAGCACGCGACGTTGTGTTCCGCCACTTGTTCAAATATCTAGAAAATAGTGGCTTGTCTCAGTATTTTTTTAGCTTCACGCTTTTATCCCGTATAACAGAGTAGACGGGAAGTACCTAGTGTCAAGACACTACTCCGCATTTCGTCGAATTCGAGATATTGCGTGTTAAGTGGCTCTCAACGCCGCGTTTTGTCTTACTAAAGCGAGAAAATGAAAATAATTTGAATATAATCATTCCCCCGAGTATGGATCGAACCCAGGACCTCTTGAACAGATAGACGAAACCTAGTGTCAAGATACTCCATTAGACACAATCCAATATAACTCTAGACATTGCGTATTGTGAACCGGAACTCAACGCCGCGATTTATCTTAACAGAACTTGGTCTACACATAGAATTTAAATCCACAAATACTTTGTTCTTTGTACGAATAACAATGTCACAATGGCGGACATCTATTATTATTTACGTAAGGAAAATTAAATTATGTTTCCTTTTATATTTTGTCCTTTTAAAAGACCTTTAAAAGCCTTTAAATCGACAATTGTTTTTAATGTTAATATTGATTATTGTTTAAATGAATTAAATATCGTGGTGAACGTGTGGGACGTCTGACTGTGAACGGAATTAGTTGTGGGTTCGAATCCTACTCGGGGAAATGATTATATTTATATTTAAAAGTTAAAAAAACCCGCATTGGTAATATAAGACCCAGCGTTGAGTTCCGTCACCAAGCTAGTGCAGGCAGCTTTAATTTCGGGTAGAAAGTAAAGAACGGAGCATCTTGACACTAGGTTCCCTCTGACTAACCTGCTAAATGGCTTACCTTAACACGCAATGTGTCGAATTCGCAAGGTGGAGTACAGTGTGTTTTGACACTAGGTACTTCCTGTCTACCCCGTTATGCGGGATTAAAAGCTTTACGGGATAAAAAGCGTGAATTAAAAAAAATAAAACATCAACGCGAGTGAGGTCGCGTGTAACTGCTAGTTACTTGTAAAAATCTTTCTAAACATTTATTTACAACAATGGAGCTTATCATGTCAAAGTTTTTCCAATCTAGTATCGGAGTATTGTGTTGATCCATTATTCCTTCTAAGATAGATATTAACCGCTTCACACTTATCTCGCACAGCAGGGTAGACAGAAAGTACGTAGTGTCAAGACACTCCGTACTTCGAGATATTGCATGTTGAGTTGCAGAATTGAACGTTGCGTTTTGTTTTACTAGAACGAGGAAATGAACCCAAAACCGATCGTGTTCACAGTCAGACGATGTCCCACTGTACCACGACGGGCCTCACGTATTCATATATTTTTATTTT
This sequence comes from Dryadula phaetusa, assembly GCA_032432895.1. Classification (NCBI taxonomy): domain Eukaryota; kingdom Metazoa; phylum Arthropoda; class Insecta; order Lepidoptera; family Nymphalidae; genus Dryadula; species Dryadula phaetusa. The sequence continues at coordinate 392,056 of JAOYRS010000005.1, forward strand.
TTTAAATTAAATAAAGCATAGTTACCACAAATAACTATATTATTAATTTAAATAACGTTAAAAATTTCAAAATTCTTTGTAAACCGAAATAACATCTGTTCAATTCGGTTTGTTGCGTGCTCACCTGCGTAACTTTACACCCTTGTTAGTAAATTAATATACCTTATAGCACGTACTCGAGCTTTTGGACTTCTAACCAAGAATCAAGCTTCAAATCTGTATTTATTTATCAACGCGAGTGAGGTCGCGTGTAACTGCTTGTTACTTCTAAAAATCTTTCTAAACATTTATTGAACTTATGGTAGTCGCCAAACAAACATCTTAGAAGTGCTGTACTTTTTTATATTTATATTTACAGCGATATCCTTTGAACTAATCTATATATATGAATAAAACTCACAGTAAACCACAAAGAGAGAGAGTGACTGAGAGACAACAAGAAGCCGTAAAACTACTGGGCGTAGAAAGATATTCAACATGTCAAAATATGTTCCTGACGGAGAAAACAAGAGGTTCCCAAAATTCCTATGAGAGCCTGATAGAGAAGCAAACAAATTTATAAGCAAAAAATTAGATCTTATTAAGTAAGTAAGCCAGTATAAACTAAATATCAATATAAAATAACAAATATATATAAAATGAGGCCAGTTGTATCGTAGTGGAACAGAGCCTGACTGTTAATGCGATGGCTTGCGCGTTCGATTCCCACTCGGGGATTCTAGTTGTGGCCACTCAAAGCGCGGCATTAAGTTTCGCCATTCAATGCTATAGTCTCAAATTTGACGGACAACGGAGGTGGGATAAAAGCGTGAAGCTAAAAAACAAGTATATTTGAAGATTTTTAGCATACAAGATGGAAACCTAAAGAAACTACAGGTATAAAATACCTGTTTTAATACTATTCAGTTGGTAAACAACATTGATAAAATCTATAGGTATATCTTTATATCATACAAATCTTGTTTTTTTAAAGTCCTTGTGACGTATTTTGCATATGAATTTGCGGTTGTGGGCTCCCGCTATAGTAAGATAAAACGCGGCGTTTAATTCCGCCATTCACCACACAAAAGTAGAGAATGGAATGTGTACAGCGTAACGCTAAAAAAATACTAATCTCCGCTTTCCACCTGAATTCAAGACATTGACTACGTACTGATTGACGGAACACAACACCGTGTGTAATGGCAAGTATAGAAATGAGAATAATTTTAAGAATTATCATTTCTCCGAATTGAGAATCGAACCCACATACAATCGTCATAGTCAATCGAAGATAGCCTCGTGCGGAGTATCTTGACACAAGTTTCTCAGTGACTACCCTACTAAAGAAAAGCGTGAAACTGCCATATTGGATTTTGCATATACTCTTTGTATGTATGACTCTTTATTTAATTATTTTTGAGCTTCACGCTTTTATCCCGCATAGCAGGGTATACAGAAAGTACCTAGTGTCAAGACACTCCGTACTTCGCTTTCCATCGAATTCGAGACATTGCGCGCTGAGTGGTGAACCTCAACGCCGCACATTTTCTTACAAGAGCAATAAATTATGATAATAAATGTTTAATATAATCATGCCCCAAATGGGAATCGAACCCACAACCAATCGCGTATACAAGTTTTACAATTTTTTATTTTATCGAGCGAGGAAGTGAGAACAATTTAAATATAATGATTCCCACATATCGGTATCGAAGCCACAACCGATCGGGTTTACAGTCAGACGCCGTCCCACTGCGCCACGACCGGCTTCTGTATGTACATATACGTATATATAAGTTATCCATTTGTATGTTCTTGTATAATTGATTAATCGCTTAATGCCATGGACCAGGGGTCTCCTGCCAGTCCGGCCTCGGGCAATGTTCGAAAGGTCACAATCATTTTAATAAATAATTGAATACCGCTTAATTGGTCTCATTATGGAATGAAATAAGATATAATTTTTTTAAATTTCACGCATTTATCCCGCACAGCAGGGTAAACGGGAAGTACCTAGTGTCAAGGCACTTTGAACTTCGCTGTCTGAGACCAGTATTGTCAAGTTTTGTCTGAGTAAGGAAATGTATAAATGATTCCACCATTTTGTTACGGCGGCCATTTTGGATTGGCAATAATACAGATTATATATTTAATAATATTACAATCACAGCTTCAGGTATATTTCAAATTTCAATCAGAAGAGGGTTAAAATCGAAAAAGGGTCAAATTTATCCAAATTTGACCCTTATTTGGATAAATTTGACCCTCTTCTCCCACACTACCATATTAAATTATGAATAAAATAAAAATTTATAAAACTTGTAAACGCGATTGGTTGTGGGTTCGATTCCCAGTTGGTGAATGATTATTTAAACATTATTATCATATTTTTTGCTGTTGTAAGACAAAGCGCGGCGTTGTGTTCGCGACTCAACACGCAATGTCTAGATACTTAGGCGGTGGGCAGTCAACGTGTCGTGTCTTGACACTAGGTTGTCTCTAACTACTCCGTTATGTAGGATAAGCGTGACTGTTTATTCATAATATATACTAACAATCTCTACACGAATGCATTGACCCATGTTATTAAAAAGTCACATTTAATTATCACGCTTATAGAAAAATATATATATTTTCAATTTGATACATTATTATGTTATTACTAATATAATTGTATTGAAGCGTGCTGTATAAGTACACAAATGAGCATTTGTGTAAATAAAATATGTTAATTTAATATATATTTTACAAACATATATATTTTTTATGTAAATTTTATTTTAATATTAAAACCTTGTTATTTTGCTTTTCTGAGTAACATCCAAGTTGAAGCACGCTATATCGTTTGTGTCGATTATGATACGTAAAATGACGATATTTACGAGAAATCTGAGACGATAAACACACTGGTAACAGCGGCGTTAAGTTCCGCATCTCAATACTGATGGTTCTCTTTATTGAATGTAGGCGAGCTCAAAGAGATTAGTCAGTTGTTTTCCAAATAACATTTAAGCCCTTCAGCTCTCTAAGTGCGATCTCTTCGCGATAAACAATAGTCACTACATAATTTAATTGAATGGCGGAGTTTACCGCCGCTTCTTTATTATTACCTGTGTGAGTAAATAATAAAGTAGAGATAAATTATAGATGCTTTTAAGAATGGATTGGACTTAGTTATTATTTTGACAAGAAAAATATATTTTTGAAAAAACGTATAAAAATTTGAACGCAGTAGGATTCGGACCCGCGCCTCTTGGATACCGTCCAAGCGCTCTGACCGCTAAGCCATGCATTCTACGAAGGCGTAGAACGTATCCAAGAGGCGCGGGTTCGAATTCCGCTGTGTTAAAATTTTTATATGTTTTTTCAAAAATGTTTTCTAATCCTAAGTGTGGAATAACACTTTAAAAATAGTAAATAAGAAAAATATATTTACGAATTAACAAAATTGTTCTTTTGTATATTTAATTCAAATAACATTACATTCAAATTTAAAATGGCACGTGTTCATACGACGTGATACTTTTACTGTCAGTTTCATGAGGTACCTTTAAGTCGTATATATATTGCCTGGATCGTCCATCCAGATAGAAGATATTGCGTTATGTTTTTTTTTGGCTTCCCGCTTTTATCCCGCATAGCAGGATAGACAGGAAGTACTTAGTGTCAAGACACTCCGTACTTTGCATTCCTCCGAATTCGAGACATTACGTGTTGAGTGGTGCAGCTCAACGCCTCACTTTGTTTTTACCGGAGCAAGGAAGTGAAAATAATTTAAATATAGTCATTCCCCCGAGTGGGAATCGAACCCATAACCGATCGAGTTTAAAATCATATGCTGTTTCAGTCCACCACGATCGGTCTCTAGAGTAGAGAGGTTCATATATTTCCATATTTTTTGTCATTAATCAAAAATACGGCTACATACTTTGACTGTATAAATAACTGCATCGGCTTCGAACCCACAACTCAGCTAATATACTATATACTTTACTACTATACTATACTATACTATACTACAATATTAAAAAAGCGGACGTCAAAGTTTACCCAATGTTATCAAAAGTCTCGAGTTATTTGCGCTGGACTAAAGAACTGAGTGATTTTATCTTTAACAGAAGTATATAAAGTTCTTTAAACACGTATGACCTTTGTACACAAATCTTTGCAATTTCAATATTAGGTTTGTTATAACTTTAATTATACTCCTAACGCCTAAGCTTCACGCTTTTATCTTGCATAGCTGGGTAGACTATAGAAGGTACTTCTGTACATAGTGCCCAGACACTCTGTACTTCGCATTCCTCTGAATTCGAGACATTACGTGTTGAGTCGTGTAACTTAACACCACACTTTGCATTACCAGAGTGAGGAAGTGAGAATAATTTAAATATAATCACTCCCCCGAGTGGGGATCAAATCCACAACCGATCGCGTTTACAAATTTTTAATGAAACTTTTAAACGGATTAATCGCTTAAATTTTGGTATTAGAAAATATTTATATTTATGGTAATCTGTGATTTAAACCTGCACTGCATTTATCAACACATTGATATTTGTCTAATATATAGTTTACTTTTTTTATTATTTCTTTGGAACGACATATTTTTAAATGAAAATGCTAGTTTTGATATTATTCCGTGAATTAAAATGATTTGTAGCATAATAAGATTTTTGATATTAAGTATTTTAAATGAAACTATGTTAAACGGATTAATCGCGTATATTTTGGTATTTGAAAATACATTTTTGGAAACGCGACGTTTGTAACGAATATCTTAGATAAAATACACGCATTTAGTGCGTTGGAAATAGTCACTTTTGCCCATATTACATTCTCTCCGCCCAATCCACATAGCAAGGTAGGGCAGAGGGAAAATAGTGTCAGAAGACTTCGTACCACACTCTCCATGGAAATTCAAGCGTGTCACAGCGTATGACTGTAAGCACGATAGTAGTGACTTCAGTTCCCACTTGGGGGAATAATTATATTTTATTCATTATAAATACAAAAGTAAACAATTCCTTGTGTATTATCAATAAGTTCTACCTCTAGTCCTTGAGGCCGAGCGCAGTGGTACAGCGCCTGATTGTAAACGTGATTGGTTGTGGGTTCGATACACAATCGGAGAGTGATTACCTATATTGAAATTATTCTCACTTCCTTGCTCTGGTAAGACAAAGTGCGGCGTTGAGTTTCACCACTCAATGCCTCGAAAGCTAACAAAAGTCCTACCCCCTAACATGTAATGTCTCAAATACGGCGGTAAGTCTAAAACCAGAGCTTCTCGAGAACCAACTGAATAGTATTAAAATTATTTAAATATACCTATATATATATATATATATATATATATATATATATATATATATATATATTATATACCGAGTAATAAAATTATTTAAATATACCTATATATATATATATATATATATATATATATATATATATTATATACCGAGTAAAAACCAATATGCATGCAGCGACCATTTCACGCTTAATCCGCAGTCATCAACCTCTTCATACACGATGTCCCATGGCGGGGTGCTCGTGCTTTTTACATGACCTCCCTCAAATATCATCGACACTGTATTAAAAGGTCAACCGAGGTCAACATATCATATATAGCAATCATTGTGGAGCAAAGAATGCGAGAAAAAATACTTATATAAAATATATATAAGATAATTTTCTAACATGTATTTTCGAATACCAAAATATATGGGATTAATGTGACGTTTTTCTTAAATATATAAAAGTTGGCTAAAATTATTTTTGTTATTATCTATTTAAATTAATATTTAGTATGAAATGGACCTCTTCAAATCAACTTCGTGGTCACGCAGGCAAGTCTGACCACACGAGTATATTTGACCATATAAATTTGACCATAAATATTGACTTAAGAATTATGTTTCTTACAGAAGATAACGCATTGAACATTTTCGTATATACATTTCTATATTACATTTACATTTTTCTAGCTTGACTGGACACAACACAGCGTTTAACTCCGTAATTTAACACGAATTAAGAATTACTTCAACTTAAGAAGAACATCATGGATTTCCCATAAAATATCGATTCCCTTAGCGTTTCTTAGTGGAATTAACTATGGTGTTTGATGTTACTTCCTTGGCCGGGTGTCAAACCAGGTCGTCGCTATGGATACCGTAATACAACACTGAGTCATGGTGCTATTTTACACATAAAAAATTTTTTTTTTAAATAGATCATGCAATGGCGTTTATTTGCCATAACGACTTATGCCATTCATATCCCTATATAATATAATTAAAAGCCAGCTACCAGCTTCATCCTGCATAGCAGGATAGTCAGAGACCATCTAGTGTCAAGACACTCCGTTCAACTCCGCACCGACTCCAGAGGTCGAATGTTTGAAACTAATTTAATATGAATAATTTTTACAAATAGGAAATTTACTTCCATATCGAGCGCAAGTATATCGACAAGTATTAGATTTGATTATAATACACTAAAATTCTTGTTATTTTTACGGTTTTATAATTATTTGTATAATAAAGGAAAAAAAGGCCTTTTTCGTTCACACCGTAATACAAATTTATAATATATTTTTATATTGACCGAGACTTTGTTAGCAACTCCGTCTGGATAGAATTTAACATATTTGAATTTGTGTTTTATAATTTTATAACAAAAGCATAAGTTATTTCTTATTATATCATCTATCTTCCTGTGAAAGTTCCATCAAAATCAGTCCAGCCGTTTCACAGATTATCCAGAACAAATAGATACACTAAATTAGAAAACATTTTTGAAATAACGTATAATAATTTGAACGCAGCGGGATTCGAACCCGCGCCTCTTGGATATAAGCGATCTGACCGCTAAGCCATGCGTTTTACTACCAGCTGAGTCGCAATTCTTATACGTAGCCGGTATTCAAGAGACGCGGGTTCGAATCCCGTTGCGTTCAATTTTTTATACGTTTTTTTTCAAAAAAAAAACGTTTTCTAATCCTAAGTGTGGAATAACACTTTAAAAATAGTAAATATTCCATTAAATAAAAAAAAATGTACATATGCATTTAATAAAAATTGATCATTTTAATATTAAAAAACAATAAATATTTAAGAAATCTCATTCTTCCTTGACAAGTGGTTTTTTTTTTAAATAAACTTTGGGCAGATAAATGTTCCTTAAGAAATATTACCAATCAAATACAATACGTTGACGGTCATTAACATGGATTTGGTTAAAATGGCAATAATCGCAGGTTCGAATCCCACCTGGTTACAATATTTATCTTTCTAAGTTATAGATATTAAAAATAAATCTTATTAATGCAAGAGGCCATTGTAGCAGTGTGGATTCGATTCCCAAACGGGGAAATGATTATATTTAAAAATTTTTTTTATTTCTCCGCTCTGAGAAAACAACACGCAGTGTTGACACACAATATATCACTATTGAGCGAAAAGCAGTCAACGGAGTGTCTTGACACTAGGTTGTCTCTAACCCTGCTACGCGGGGTAAAGCGTGAAGATATTTTTTTAAATCTTATATTTTTAGCTTCACGCTTTTATACCGCATAGCAGAATAGACAGAAGGTAGCTAGTGTCAAGACACTCCGTACTTCGCTTCCCACCGAATTCGATACATTGCGTGTTTAATGGAACTCAACGACACTTTGTCTTTTACCAGAGCGAGGATGTGAAAATAATTTGAATATAATCACTTCCCCGAGTGAGGATCGAACCCACAATCGCGTTTACGGTCAGACACTGTCCCACTGCGCCACGACCGGCCTCAAACACAGTTCTGCATACAAAACATGCAAAAAAGGCATACTCATAATCCATTCGTGTTTTCTATTGATAATGATCAATTAACAGTTGTACAAACAGTGTAAAAAACTAAATATAACCCGATTACTGTCATAATACATATATAATGTATGTACATACATACATACATACAAAATTTGGCACAAAGATGAAATTAGTATAGATATTAAAGCGGATTCACGGTTTTGCTCGTTGTATGTGAAATTTAATTTTGGGTCAACAGTTATGAAATGAGCATAGTATTGATATATATATATATATATATATATATATATATATATATATATATATATATATATATATATATATATATATATATATATATATAAATCCAGATTAACAGAGTGGTCAGAGACAACCCAGTGTCAAGACACTCCCACACACTTGTTTTTCGCCCGAAATCGAGATTTTGTTTGCTGTGATGGCGAACTGAACCGCGCTTTATTTTAACAGAGTGGAGAAATAAAGAATTTTTTTTTTAATATAATCATTCCTCCGAGTGGGAATCGAATCCACGACCAAACGCGTTGGCAGTCAGACACTGTCACACAATACAATACAGTATACTCAATATACATATAGTTTATACATATAAACATATACTGTCAAGACACTGTTCTGAGTATTCCGCCAGAACTCGAGATATTGTATGTTAAGTTGCGGAACTCAACGCCGCATTTCGACTTATATAGGAAAGATAATAATATAGAAACAAAATAATAAATACTTTAAAACCACGTATTATTAAGGGATATAAGTACGTATGAAATATGTATATAGATAAAAAATTATATAAAAGATATAAAAATGTAAAAAAGCAGCTTAGCGCTTTATCCCGCTTTATCATGGTATGGTCTAGGAGGGTAATCAAAGAACACATGGTGTAAGAACACTCTGTTTTCTTCTATTTTCCAATTCAATACAATACGTATTGAGTGGTGGGATTTAATATTACAATTTCTTTCCCTATAACGGAGACTTAACGTAGAAACGTTATATAAATTGTGTTCATACCCTCAAGTCCGAATCGAACCCATAACCAGTCATGTTCACAGTCAGAAGCTGTCCCACTACGCCACAATGGTTTTTAAATATGTATATAAGTTCGAAAAATAATAAAAATATTGTATGAAAAGTCAACAAGTATTGTATTGAAATTATTTTAAACGGATTAATCGCGTATATTTTGGTATTCGAAAATAGATTTTTGGAAACCTGACAACGGGTTCGTCATCGTCTGACGTAGGTTTCCAAAAATATATTTTCGAATACCAAAATATGCGCGATTAATCCGTTTATAATAATTTCAAGCAAAAAAGTATTGCAACAATTTGATTATTTTGTTTTTATGCAACTAGTAACGCCATCTATGTTTTAAATATGTAAGCTTACAACTTTCCGATATTATGCCCTCTATGACCGCGTCAGAGATAATATTAAATTACAGTAATTTACTTTAATTTTCTTACTTTTTAATATTTTTATAAATTGAATCAATAATAAAAATTATAAAAAATACATAAATTATAAATAATAAGGACATTTCCGTTGAAAGCAATCATATTGTAATAAAGATGGTTTTAGCGCCATCTATTAGAAAATTGTGGAACTACTTATAACAATAATTTCATAGTATTTCGTGGATTCACCATGCGGTTGTTCTTCAGGCTTGAAATCTCCGAGAAATGTCTAAGAACTGCAATGCAAGTATATGTTTAAAATGTATCTTGAAAATGCAATTAAATAACTATAATAAATAAATCATTTTGGTTTCACGTTTTATCCCTTCCGCGATTGTCAGTGTTAAGCGCTAAATGTTACAAATACTTCTTATTATACAATACATACTAAAATTATACAAATACAATTTTATTTTTAAATATAATTTAAATAATTTTAGTTTGTAATTCCATATTAAAACAGAATTTAAAGCATGACAATAATAATTAGCCTAGTTACAGCGCCATCTGTTGGAGACAATAACAATTTCAAAGAATATAAAAAGACTGAAAGTAATGTTGCTTCCTGTCGTCACTAGATGGCGCTGTAACACATATTTAATATGTTATTATCTACTTTACGAAATTTACCTATATCTGAATTTAAATTTAAAAAAAACTATATAATATAAAAATAACGTATCCACTTTTATATTGGAATAATTATGTTTAAGATTGTTTTTGTTTTCATTATTATTGGTATAAAAATAAAATCACAAAGTTAATTCAGTTTAAATATTTGATATTTTATAATATATTTGTATATTTATTACTATTTAAAATTTAAATATTGTGTCCTTCAAACTTTAGAAGTGAAAGATTTCAGATTATTTTAATATAAAATATATGTAAACAAAATTATTTTGTTGCAGAGCAAGTCTTGGGAGACGAGAATACAATTCGTTATTAATATTAAAAATAACCTAAAAATAACCTTTTCTCTCTCATAATCCTGTGAATTAACAAATAATAATAAGAAAAAAGCAATGCGTGAGGAAAGTGCTATACTCTATTAAGGATTACTTAAATTTTGCAAGGATTTATATCCTGGTATAGAATACCAACGGTTTCACTTTCACTCAAAAGATGTTTAAATTTAATGTAAATATTATTCTGTTTTCATTTCCTCGCTCTGGTAAGACAAAATACGGCGTTGAGTTTCGCTACTCAACCAGCAATGTCTTGAATTCGGCGGAAGGCGGGGTACGAAGTATCTTTATAGGTACTTCCTGTCTACCCTTTAAAGGTACCCTGTCTACCCAAGGTACTTCAAGAGGCAAATTGCTAATGCAAAATCCGAGCATATCGCTAAAATTGGTGAGAAGCTTGAGAGATGCCCGTCTGGAACACGTCAGTTCTAGGCGCCCTCGAACGCTGCACTTGGAAATTTCAGCCAGTCTTCGCTTCGGCCGTTGCACACCGAGAATGACACCCTGTTCCATACAGCGAAAGAGAAAGCAGATGTCCTCTGCCAAAGAGCTGTTCGGCGAGCTCTATTTTCTCTGGACATCAACAAGTCGAGTTTCTCCCTTAGTGCTCCATGTATATGCTCCTGAGTTGTCATTGGTGTTAACGTGTTTTTTTCGGCACTCTTATTCACTCGGCGTAGTCATTGATTCGTGGAAGAGCGCCCTAATCTACACGATCTAAAAAAAAGGCGATGGTCCCGATCCGACTAACTACCGGCCCTACCACCTCCCTGCTCTCCAAAGTAATGGAGGGCTTAATAGACGGCCAATTCCAGGTATATCTAGGGGATCAATGTTTGCTCGGCGACCATCAATATGGCTTCCGCCATGGTCGGTCAACCGATGATCTTCTAGTGTACTTAACCCACTGTTGGGCTCCTACTATTGAAAGCAAGGAAGAGAGCCTAGTAGTTACATCTGACGACTGAAGACAGTCTGGACATGGCGAAGGCCTCCTTGCCAAACTTCCACAGTATCAGCTTCCGAGGAATTATGCAAGTGGGTCGCCAGCTTCTTCACTGGGCGTAGCATAAACGTCGCTATCGACGATTTTTGCTTTCAATCAATGCCTGTGAACGCTGGCGTCCTCCAGGGCTGTGTGCTGTCTCCAACACTATTCCTTTTGTATATCCATGATTTGTTAGAGGATCCTAGCACTCATTATCATGCAGACGATAGCATGGTGGACATCGTCTACATCGGCCGTGCAGGTCTTTCTCGGGAAAACTTCGACAAGTGCCGAAAAAAACTTGTGTCTTCCGTTGAGGCATCCATTGAGAATGCCTCTTATTGGGGTAAAAGGAACCTGGTTAAGTTCAACCCCCTGAAGACACAAGTTTGCGCGTTTACCACTAAGAACCCCATTTGGCGTATCACCAGTTTTTGATAACGCCCTCCTTAAAGCAGCACCCGATATCAGTATAGCCTGAGCTTGGCCTGAGCGTTTCGAGCTACTGCCAGTATCGTGCTCATCTGGAAAGCAAGGCCAAGTTAGCCTCGATAAAACTTGGTGTCATCGGCAGAGCGAGACAGTACTTGACGCCCAAACACCGTTTGACCCTTATTTTGGTCAGCTTAAACCATTTGATCGCATGCAAAGGAGAGCCATTCGGATCGTTGAGGACTCAATAATCTGTGACGGGCTTGACATTTTAGCGTTGCGGAGAGACGTTTTATCGTTATGGTTTTGACCTGGTTTCTGCCGCTGAATGATACCATCTGGATACGTGGCGTTCTACTAATGTGCAATTTTGTAGGAATTTTCTTCCACCTGCTACACAACTGTGAAAAGGTCTACCTGCGGCTGTGTTTCCAGGTCTTTACGACATTAACACCTTCAAAAAGCGCGCTTATTCCCACCTTAAAGGCCGGCAACGCTCCTGTAGCTCCTCTGGTGTTACACGGAGTCGTGGGCGGCGGTGATCACTTATCGTCATGTGATCTACACGCTCGTTTGCCTTGCCTGTTCTATAAAAAAAATATCCTGCTATGCTAAAAAAAAATATCTTTCAATATAAGGTCTCGTCTGAGACCTAAGAGGACAACGGAGAAACTAGACACTAAACAAAAAGTCTAAATAAATTAACTGTCATGTTATTTCTCATAATTCATAATTTGTTAAAGTTGGAGAAAAAAACTTTAATGTCGGTCGTAGCGCAGTGAGACTGTAATCGGATTGTAAACGCGTTGAGGGTTCGATTTCCATTCGGGGGAATGATTATTATATTTAAATTATTTACCTTTTTTTCACTCAGGTAAGAAAAAGCGGGGCTTGAGCAACACAATACGCAATATCTAAAATTCGATGTAAAGCGAAGTACGGAGTGTCTTGACACTAGGTGATGTCTGTCTACTGTGCTGCGCGGGATAAAAGCGTGAAGCTAAAAAAAATATAAAATTATCAATTACTATTGTCAAAATTTCCAAATAACGCCATAGTGGTTGTGTTGAAACAGCGTTTGAGGATACTCACAAGTGTGGGTTTGATTATTAGTAGAGGTTTATAATTAAATTAACACTACACCAGTATTGTGAAGTAAAGCAGGATGTCTTTCAGATTAAAGACATTGTAGGTAGAACTGCGGAACTCAACGCCGCACTTTGAAAAGGCAGGTATTACACGAATTTGACGAATATTCCACATGTTCTATCTAACAATAGTTGAACAGACACTTGTCCAATGTCATGTAATTCGTTAGTTTCCAGGAAGCGACGATCTGCGTGAAGTCGAGTTTAGATGTTTGGTATTTATGTCAGGCAGCGTTTTGTTTCGTGCATTGTTCTTTTTACATTCTTGATTTCACGCTGTACAATTTTTTTAATGTCATTTTTTTTCACAAACACCATGGAAGTCAGCTTCTGTTGAATAAGTAAGCTGGTTATGGAAAGCAGAAGGAACTTAACAGCGATCTCGCTTTCTATCGAACGTGTAGCAGGACTTAACGCCGCTTTATATCTTTGAACCTTGACTATATATAATTTTTTAGCAGTTTCACGCTTTATCCCGATTAACAGGGTAGTCAGAGGCAAACTATTGTCAAGGCACTTCGTTGACTGCTTTCCGCCTGAAATCGAGTTTTATCAGAGCAGAGGGAGGAAAATAAATTTCAATTATAATCTACAGTTGGGAATCGAACCCACAACCAATTTCGTTTATATTCAGACCATTTCTCACTACATCATAATAATGTTACAAATATATGTATTTAAATATTGTTTCTATAATATTATATTATTATAAGGATTTATCTTAAAAAGCTCTGCGTTTCAAACACTACAGTAGTCCGTGGTCAACTCAATAGTGACCACGGACTACTGTAAAGTGTTCAATACGGGTTTTCAAAAATATATTTTCGAATACCAAAATATACACGATTAATCCGTTTAAAATAGTTTCATTTCAAAATGTTTAAAAATCTTATTAATACGATTCATATACATCCTTTCTTATGTTCACTTTTAACAATATACAAATTGCACAAAAGCATACTGAAATTTAAGATACAAATAAATTAAAAAAATCACCTGCCGAGGTAAAGTGTTCGAACAATCGTCACCCAAAATATTTACTTTTGCATGCTACTGTTTTTAAGGTCTTTGTGCGTTTCTTCAACCTGTCGCTACTGGCATTCAATTTGAGATTTATTACACGAACAAGTAGAACTAATTGCTTCTAAGTAAAATTCTAAGGTTTTAAAATATTGTATTTTTTTATTTATAATATCAATTGCACAATGTTTGAAGTTTGGACGAGGTTGAGATCGATTTAAAGCGAATTTGACACGCCTGACGCCTGTGGCGCAGGGGGACAAAGTAAACCCGAATCGTTCTTGGTTCGATTAATTTAATTTGAAGTAAGTAACGCATATTATTACTATAATATAATATTAATGAAAAAAAAGATGACTTGAGGACTAAATTTTAGTAAAAACGATTGTACCATATTTTTACAATTAGGTCCTTTTACAAAACAAACGTGAATTTTACTTAACGAATTTAAGTCGCATGTTACGATTGTTCTAATTTTTATACTTTATTATAATATTCTACGTAACTTAACTCCGAGCTTAAAGCTTACATTGTCTAACTAAACAATAAAAGCTGACACGGTAGCAAATTATTAGGAAAAGTTTATTGTTAGAACAATACGCTTTGCGCGACGCAACAATAGTGTGGAGGCGATACCTGCTTATTCATACTCCTGTGCGAGATGACATTGATTTTGTCTCGAAGCTTTCATAAGAATATTTGAGAACAGCTTCACGCTTTATCCCGCTAGCAGGATAGTAGAGACAGTCTAGTTATCAAGACACTCTTTTGACAGGTTTCCGCCCGAAATCCAGACATTTTTACGGCTTAATCGCCGCGCTTTGTCTTTATAGAGGGAGAATATAATCATTTTGAATATAATCATTCTCCAATTTGGTATCCAACCCATAACCAATCGAATTCACGGTGGGACGCTGTTCCACGGCGCCGCGATGGTGTCTCGATCATGATTATATTAAGTTATTGGAAAACAAAGCGAAGTGAAAAGGACTTGAAAAAAAAATAATATAAAGTCACTACTTACCCCCGCCCTGGCATCGCGTCAAGTGGGCCGAATAGCCTCCTACGCAAGTAGAGCGCGCCGCGCCGCCTCGCTACAATTCGACTACATCCGTAATACTTTGCGAGGCACACTTTTGAGGTATTTGAATACACCTTGCCTTTGTCTTTTGTTCTAAGTAAAGTATATGTGAGACAGTTTCACATTTTATCCCGCAAAACATGATTATTGAAGACAACCTAGTGTCAAGACACTCCGTGGTCTGCATTCTGCCTGGAATTAAGATATTGCGTGTTGTTTGCGAGCTTAACGTAGCGCCTTATTTTATCGGTCGGATTTTGGTTGGACTTACACCATTCGCGTTAACAATAGGAGCGTTGTACTGGCCCACCATGAAGTAGTCAGTATAAGGAAAGTATATTAAGGTATATAATGTCTAAAAATGTTATAACGATGTAAATGTATCGATTTAAATGTTTTTGATTATTATTGACGAAAATAATTATAGTATATTATACAAACTTATTGAAAAATAATATTAAAAAAAAACTATTTATTTATTTTATTTATATATACGTTGTGGTAAGTATATCAGGTTAATGCTATTAAAAATATGACATTCCGGACACATGTGCAAATGTTTGAGAAAATCTGAAAGGAAGAAGATTTTCTGAAGTTTCTACCTTAGTTTCCACCTTCATATGTCAAGCTGGTAAAGGAGTCTTATTTATTTCTTTATAGCTAGGAATAGCAATATTTTCTTTGTATGAACTTAATACTCTTGCTAACACGATCCGAATAATACGAAAATGAAATAGTAATATATATTTAATTTAGCTTCACGCTTTTTTTCCAGCATAACGGGGTAGACAGAAAGTACCCTAGAGTCAAGACACTCCGTACTTCGCATTCTACCGAATTCGAGACTTCGAGATTTGCGTGTTGAGTGGTGGAACTCAACGCCACACTTTGTCTTTACCAGAGCGAGGAAGTGAAAATAATTTAAATATAATCACTCCCCCATATGAGGTTCGAACCCACAACCGATCGCATTTACAGTCAGAATCTGTCACACTGCGCCACGAACGGCCTCTACATATGTTATAAATCAATTTTTTAAAATACATGTTTTAAAACACATTAATGGAGCGTTAAACTAAACTCATTGTATTAAAACACTAAAATAATTACCCAGTGAAAAATACAAACAAACAAACAACTGAACAACATATGTTCCCGATTGGACCGTGAAATGTTGGTAAAGACACTTGGTCGTTTAAAAAACACAATATGAAATAATAATTGAACTCTCTTTATGTAGAGAAAGATCGATTATTTATGTTGTTCCTTTATATTTAAAACGTGGACGAAAAAAATACCTTTTTAGTTCCATAACAAATTAAAAATAAAGAAACGTAATGGTTTCTTTAAAACGCAAATGTGTCGTTTTTTAAAGCTTTATACTTCATACCGCTTAGCAGAGTATTTCGAAAACCTAATATTAAGGGACTTCGTAATATACTGTCTGTTCGTATTTGAGATATTTGCAGTACTCAACGCTGCGTTTCATTTTACAGAAATAAAAAATATTATTTTTAATTAATTGATTTTTGTATTGCGGAGATGTTAATTGATTTTTGTACAGTTATATAATTTTCGGATATTAAAATTTATGATAATTAAAATAATAGAGCTAAAAAATCGAACCTCAAATAAGCAGTCACTATGTGTCATGATGCCGTTTAATATAAATGGTATTGTGAAATGACTTGAGAGGACTTAAAAAGCGACAAACGCCGCTCCAATCTTCAATCTGCGCCTCCTTCTTGGATCCAAGCTGTGGATATCAACGAGGTTGAACAAGTATAAGAAGTACATCCACCCTCACCTTACCTACACGACCCCAGCCTGGTACGCGCTTGCCATTGATTGCTTGCGCGTGCAGAATATTCCCATTCATCGAGCAGCCCAAGCCCCTCGATGCGTGAGGAATGCGACTCTGCATCAAGCCATTGGAACATCATATCCAGAGAGGCCACTAACATATTCGCCCGGACGGATGTGACCAAATATGTTTACATTCCAGACATCACTCCACACCACTCCAGACCACCGGACCATGCGGCCCTCCCGAGAAATATCCTACCCATACCCGAACCCAGAGCTGATGCCGCGGTCGCTGAGCCGACTTAGCTAGGCCTCCCTCAAGTAATCGAGGATCTCACCTGGCTCACCCGGGTAGCCATAGCTCATCCTCCTCGTTCACCAACTCCATCATCCTCAATTCCCTTCGGGATGCCCCCATGCCTACTAAGGACCCACTCATATTTATAAGTGGCAATTGAGACCACGTTCAGAAGACCCAGCCCTGAAAACGTTTCCCCTCTCCCTCCACAAGAGGTCTAAAGAGAATAAGACTAGTGTTGAGACGACTTATATAAGTCAATCAATAGACTTAAAATAAATAAAAACTTACAATTCATCGGTAAGTACTAGAAAAGAATTTCTGAATTTTGAAACTCAAGAATTTTTTTAGCTTTACGCTTTATATCCCGCATAGCGGGGTAGAGAGAAATTATGTAGTGTCAATACACTCCGTAGTTCGCTTTCCACTGAATTCGAGACATTGCGCGTTGAGTGGTGGAACTCTACGCCGCACTTTGTCTTAAGCAAAGCAAGGAATTGAAAATAATTTTAAATATAATCACTCTTCTGAGTCAGGATCGAACTCACAACCGCTTACAATCAGACGCTGTCACACTGCACCATGACCGGTCTCAAAAAAATACATAAGATTAAAACGTAAAAAACATTTTTGACTTCCTTTATATGAAAATTTTGTCAAATTTTTGTATACCGTCAACAATTTTACTAGAATATATAAGAAAAATATTAAATTAAGAAAAAAATGACATAAATACAAACAATAAATATTAACATATGTCTGACATATGCTTTTATAAACGTAACATACGTTGTCAAAACAGGCTTTAATTCATATAAAAAGAATTTAAGTTAGATTATACTCATACTCTACTTAGCTCCGTATAAAACAATTAATCGCTACATCGCTATAATTTATTCAGCGTCCAATAAGCTAATTATTTGCATCGCTGTAATTCTAGTGAGCGACAAACATTCCATAGCGGGTGTGCTACGAAGCGAGTCAAACATATACAGATTCTTCATATATTAATAGCATGTGGTATTGTAAGAAATAATGTCATTATATTTACGATATATATATATGTATTTTATACGCGGTTGGTTATGGGTTATTATATTTAAATTATTTTCTTAAGATAAAGCACAGCGTTAAGTTCCGCGTCTCAACATATTTTGAATTTGGGCGGTAAACGAAGAATGGTTTTCTTTATCTTGACACTCAGTACTTCGATTTCTCTGCTGTTGGGGATCCAAAATCGCAATTATAGTTAGCTCCACACTATCCCACACCATCACTATAGCCTCAGAATTTACCGCACCTCAACCGATATAACATTATAAAAGGATAAAAAACTCACGTAAAAGGTAGCCAAAATTAGTTACAGCAGATACCTGTCGAAAAATATCAATTGAAAACCCCCAAATAACCCCAATAAAGTACTTGCAAAGGCATCTTTTATTTGTTTACTTTATAGCACCTGCAATTTAGGGCCGTGACGAAAGACCAGTCGACTTACACCGTTAATAACTCTACATACAAAATCAATGTTATCATTTGCTATCAAAATTTGAACCTTACACTAACGTAATAAAGCTTATGAGAGTGCATTAGTTAAATTCGTTTTCAGATCACTCTACATAGTAAAAAGCAATCAATTTCGAGCTTTATCGCTTTGAGATAGAGTCGTATTTTTCAATTATTTCAATTGCCGCCAAAGTAAGAAGTACAAAAAGGTTTTTTTTTGTATCATTCATTTAAGCGAAGCGACCGTAACTACAATATTTAACTTATGTCGATTTTCAAAAGTGAACAGTCAATGTGTGGTATGCTTTATAAGAAAAAATGATTCTTAACTCTATATTGCTTGTTTTCTCAGGATTTTTTGTAGAATTAACGCGTTAAAGGATTTTTTTACGCAATTTTTGAAGAAAAATGATGTATATATTCAGCTTTACAAATATTTCAGGTTTACGGAACTCAACACTGCCCTTTGACATATGTTAACTGCATATGTTAAATATAATATATATTTAATATAAATAAAGTACTCGTGTTTAGAATTCTATTTTACGATAATAATGCCAATAATTTCTATAAAATAAATATTACATACACATACATTTTATCTCAAAGGTAAGGTAGGTAGGTAGGTAACGTCAAACATATATATATATATATATATATATATATATATATATATATATATATATAAATGAAATAACGAAAAAATAATAAGTTTATTGCTCTCCGCCCAAAATCCTATCATATTATCATAGTGGAGAAATGAAAATAGAATTTATATATAGTCTTTTCCTTGAGAGGGAATCGAACCCACCACCAATTGCATTTACGGTTAGATGGTACCCCACAGTGGTCAAAGTGACCCCCATTTTTGGTACTTTGATGCAAAATTTGTTGTATATTGAGTCACGTGACATACAGTTCAAAGAGAGTCTTACTTCCAAGAATCTATACGCTTGTTATATTTTAACTTTTAACAACAAATCTTTCACTTTTTTTAGCTTCACTCTTTTATTCCTCATAGCAGGGTCGGAAAGCAGTACCTAGTGTCAAAACACTCCGTATTTCGCTTTCCACCGCATTCGAGACATTGCGTATTGAGTGGTGGAACTCAACGCTGCACTATGTCTTACCAGAGCGAGGAAGTGGAAATAATTTTAAATATAATCACTTCCCCGAGTGAAAATCGAACCCACAACCGATCGCGTTTACAATCAGACGCTGTCCCATTCGGCCTTTACTTATTTTCTTAATAAAATATAAAATTTAAATATATATTTTGGTACTTTATCATTGTATAGTTATTACAAAATTATTCTAAATATGTAATTTTCTAAGATCCTAACTTTCTTTTAGTACCTAACTAAATATATCAACGCAAATAGCTACAAACTATACCTCAAAGAAAAAGAAACGCGTTGAAATCTTTAACACGTGGAAAACGGGTAGTCATAAATTAATATTCGCCTTTGCCTATTACAAGCCTTTTCATGAATTTATTTCATTTCTATATTTTTTTCTAGGCTAGGTTATAGTGGCGCAGTAGGGCTATATCTGACTGTAAACGCGATTGGTAATAGGTTCGACCTCTCAGGGTATGATTATATTCAAAGAATTTTCATTAATATAATCTGGTAAGTCAAATCGCGGTGTTGAGTTCCGCCATTTCCTACTCAGTTACTCTAATTTGGGCTAAAGCATTAAGTTCTCTATAAGTACCTATGCTGGATAAAGTATGAAATTTGATATATGTCAATTTATATTCTGGTTTCATATAAAATGTCGCTTGGTTCTTAATCGAGCTCGCAATAAGCCATAAATTAAACTTGAACTTGGAATTCCTTGTATAGCGATTGCTGAGTGGGTCATATTATATCTATTTATAATAAATATACTACACTATTTTAATTGATTTACTCAAAGTGATTTTATATCTGACTGATAAACGTATACTTGTCAAGGATTTTTGGCAGCTTTACGCTTTTTCTATTAAATATACTAGGAGAGTCAAAAAAAGTCCAGTGTGAAGTAACTCTTTTCTTTATTCGAAATACAGATATTAGGTGCTGAGTGGCGGAATTCAACGCTGCACTTCGTCTGACAACGGTTTGTAAGTTAAGTGTACTTTGGTTTCTGTGTCTGATATGTCTATGAAGATATCTGCGGTTAACGTCACCGGAACTGTCGGTCGCCGATCGTCAAAGATCATTCATTTAAAAAATAAATAAATAATATTTAAGTGTTATAAGTAATTGTTTATTATCATACTATTTCTATGTAAAAGATATTTTCATATTTGCACTCTATTAAGATAAAGGGCGGTGTTGATTTGGCAACTCAACACAAAATGACTTTTAGAGTTAAACCCGCCTATTGTATAAATTTTTATGTAAGAAAATTGAATTGAATAAAAAAATCAAATGCCCAGAGTGTGTTGATGAAATAAATAAAAAGAAATCATAATAACTTATATCGTATATTATCTTTTTCCTTACTTTTTTTAGCTTCAAGCTTTAAACACACAACAGAGTAAATAGAAAATACCTAGTGTTAAGACACTCCATACTTCGCTTATATTATCTTTTAATTAATGATTTTTTTACTCATATATATATAAGGATCTACTGATTAAATATAAAATGTTTGTAAATAGAAACATATTATTTAAGTAAATTTTGATTAAGATATATTTATCTATCTTGTTATTGTGAGGCCACATTCCAGTATTTCGGTTGAAAAACGTGCACCGTTACAGTGGCTATGGAGGCGACCGCGGTGGCTCGCGGGGCCGATTTATGACATGAATTTATAAACTTTAACTTAGAATATCAACTGACGCTACTGGTGCGTAATTTTTGCATTTTATAACTAAACTAAACTAAACTAAACTAAATTAACTAACTAAAAAAAACTAACTAAAACTAAAAAAAAACTAACTATACCAGTAACTTTATATTTTATTATATAATGAATAAAACAAATTAAAAAGTTAGACTTATTATCTATCACTTGTACCATTTATAAATCTTTCAGTGGTTTCATTCAGTGGTACGAGAGGTTGAGGGAGACCTTGGTTGACCTTCAAAAACATAACATTCATGATACTGGAGTTAGGTAATGTAAAAAGCATGAGGACCCCCGATGGAAGAATGTATGAAGAGGACAATGACTATGGACGAGGCGAAAAAGGTACGCAGGGACCAAAAATATGTTACTGGATCTCTACAGTATACAGTATGTGTAGAGTCTAACTTTAAACGGTTTTATGCATTTACTTTGGTTAATTTAGAGAAAAATCTATACATCAAAATCTATTGTATACACGGCTGCCAACACAACACAACTCTTATTCTTTTCTTTTTTCAATTTTTAGATCTATGTCTTTTTTCGTGATATCTTATAGAGTCTCTATTTGGATTCTATAATGTAGAACCCAAAATTCTGTCAGTAATGATTTGTTTTAACAATGAAATGTGTTGGCAAATGCTAAGGTAGCGCCAACAATTAGCAAACTATAATTTCTTTATAAGTCTAACATCTTTCGGTGTTATTATTTCAAAATGCCTTAATATAACGTAAAGTAATAAAAAATAGCTGAATATAATATTAATTCAAGTTTAAAACTATATTAATAATAATTATTGAAGTTATTAAATAAAACATCTCAGCGTCTGACTGTAAACGTGACCGGTTGTGGATTCGATCCCCACTCGGGGGAGTGATTGTATTTGAATTATTTTCACGTCCACGTTCTTTCAAAAGACAAAGTGCGGCGTTAAGTTTTACCACTCAACACGCAATGTCTCGAATTCGATAAAACGTGAAGAACGGAGTGTCTTGACACTAGGTCTACCTTGCTGTCTACCCTGCTATGCGGGATAAAAGCGTGAAGCTAAACAAATCCCAAATACGCCATATTGGCACCTGAGAAGAAAAATTGTAACTTAACGCTGCATCGTCGATTTCCTCCCTAAGAGTCCAAAAAATAAAAAAGAAGCAAACTAATACAAATTTGCTAAGAAATAAAAACCAAAAATAAAACTTAAAATAAAAATACTATAACAAAATCACATTCACTTCCGGTCAAAGAATAAGCTTCAGTTCCACTCAACTCAGTAGCTCTACATAATACGAATACGGGAACAACAGCAAAAAGTTCTTAATAAAAATTTCCAATCTATGAAATATTGTGCAATATCTAAACACGGATAACGGTTCAGATTTGGGCCACTTCTTTTGTATTCATATAAAAATAGCAACTTTTTGCTAATGTTAGACACAGATATTGTTACTTGAAGAAGATTATTAACATGACACGGTATATTTGCAATTGAAATAAAATGGAAGCCTTCGTAATGTAGCTTGACTAAAACGCTTGTCGTGTTCGTGTTAAATTACGGCGTTGAGTTACGCCACAATAATCATAATTACAATATTTTTGTCTGTTTTGAAAAGTAAATAAATAAGTAGAAATAATCGAATTATTACTCATCCTACAATGCAGTTCAAGTTGTAGGAGGTATCTATTTTAAGTGTTATTCCACTCTTTTAATAAGGAAATGTTTTTAGAAATAAATATTTTTTTTTGTATCAGAGTATAATAAGACAGCGTCTGACTGTAAGCGTGATCGGTTGTGGGCTCGATTCTCGCTCGCAGAAGTGATTATATTTAAAATTATTTTCACTTTCTCGCTTCGGCAAGAAAAAGTGCAGCGTTGAGTTCCACCACACATCTACTCGATTCGGCGAACGCGAAGTCTAGATTGTCTTGACACTAGGTACTTTTTGTCTTCCTTGCTATGCGGGATAAGAAACGAGAAACTAATATAAAATAAAAAAAAACTTTTATAATTATAATTAATTATAATATTAATAATTCTAAAACAAACTACCGAACAATATATTTACAATGTATTCTCAATTCATGCATAATTCATATTCATTCAAACAGATTTACAAGCTCTTTTGAATATATAATGGTATTAAGTCGTCTTAGTATCATAAATCTAATACTAAAGCGGTTTAAAATTAAACTCATTGTAAGATAAAGAGATAATGGTAAAGAAATAAAAAGCAGAACAAAGAAAAATCACAAATGTGTGTCACTGGGACGAATCATTAGACGCCGAATCCGATGAGACACGCTCTGTGGCGCGAGTGAAGAGATGAAGCGGATATAGTATGAAAAAAGCTTCACGCTTTGCAGGGTAGTCCGATAGAACCTAGTGTCAAGACTTTTCGTTCGCCGATTTCCGATCAAATTCAAGATATTACGTGTTAATTGGTAGAAGTTAACTTCGTATTTTGTCTTAACAGGAAGGAAAAATTAATATGAATAATAATTTAAATAAAATTCTACCACGAACCCATAATCAATCTTGTTTGCAGTCAAACGCTCAATGTAATGTAACGTTGATAAAAAAGAAACAAATTACATAAAAAAATATTCATGAAATTGTAAATAACGCTAAATCAGTAAATAAGACAATAAGACAAAAATTAAAAAAAAAATTAAAAATTACATCCATTTTTCGATTTGGTCAGAAATACCATTTTAATACAATAACTTAAAAAAATCATATAAAATACACTATATACATACAAAATGATTTTTTATCCACTAAAAAAAAATTACAAACACCGCTCGCTCTTACAACTTGCAATTCAGTATTAATCCGTTGTATAAGAAACCGATTCGCAAACCATCCATCTCTGTGATGACGGACTACTGTAGTTATATATGGGTCTGATACAACGGTGCTTTGCCTGAAGGCTCTTTATATGATGATTCAGTTAAAATTATAAGTAATTATTAGATTAATATATGTTAAAATTGCTACAGCTATATTGTATATATCGAGGCCGTGGCGCAGTTTGACAGTGTAAGACTGTAAGCTGATTCCTTGTGGGTTCGATTCCCACTTGGGAGAGTCATTATATACTAATTATTGTTACTTCCTCGCTCTGGTAAGATAAAGTACGGCGTTGAGTTTCGCCACACAACACGCAATGTCTCGAACTATGCGTTGTACGGAATGTCTTGACAATAGGTAAAAGAAAAAAAATGCAATTAAATTAAAAAAAATGATCGATGGCTTGAGTTTGAGTTTTGGTAAACTGTCCCATATATCTCAAGATCTTTCAGAAACCAAATCTATTTGAACATACAACTCATTATATCCCAAGTCTAAGGTACTGCTCCGAGCTCCTTTTCCTCATTTTATTGATATATATAGTTGGGGATTTGACTTTAAAATTTGTATAAGATAAGATTCAGTTGGCGTCTGTATTTGTGTTGTAATCCAGGGAACTTCCTATATATATATATATATATATATATATATATACATATATATATATATATATGTTTATATGTATATGTTTGCTTCATCTAGGTAAATGTACCGCTAGTAGAAATTGACAGACAAAATTTAAATGAAGATAATAAAATTGAAAAAAAAGAAAGTCAATTTTTATGAAAGGAACCGTATGACTTTCCAATATTATAATAAAATATTAATGTAAACTTATAATTGGCGAGTCACGTTTAACATATCTACCACATAGTCTGAGACAAACAGTGGTGTGGCTTCTGGCCGTAAACGCGATTGGTTAAAGGTTCGATAATTTAAAATAATATTTTGATGAAGTACAGCGTTAAGCTCCGCTAATGAATATGCAATATGTCCTATTTGGTAAAGGATTAAGGGAGGTTCTCCTTGATTAATCTGCTATGCGAGACATAGCGTGAAACAGATATAAAAAAATTTATTAGCTAAATTGATCACACGGTTCCCAAAAGGCTTAATTATATATTCTAAGTGAAATATAGAATAGACGACCTATATCATAATAACAACATCCAATTATTAATATTTAATAAAAACACTCTATGTACTTATTGATTTTTTTAAGTTGACGCTAGATTTAGAAATGTAGGCAGAGAGAATAGAAATAAAATACTTCAATATATACACATTCTACTTAACGACTAAATAACGCAAGTTCAATGAAGAAACTCAGCGCCGCGGTTAGTCTTACCACAGCAGTATAATGAAAAATTATTTATATATGTCTATATATATATATATATATATATATATATATATATATATATATATATTTATATATATATATATATATATATATATAGTCTTCGAAGATACTCCGTAATTCGCTTTCCACCGGTTTCAGGTATTGCGTGTTAAGCGATGGAACTCAACGCCGCATTTTGTCTTTGTATAATCCTTCCATGCACTATGCAGGCAATGAACCCAGAACTGATCGCGTTTACAGTCAGATGCTGTCACACTGTGCCAAGACCACCGTCATATATATATTTAATATTTTACTATTAAATATATATTTAAATATTCATATGAATATATGTTGTTATAGTTGGAATTGAATCAACACCCATCTTAGTTTGTGCCAGACATTATCACACTGTTCTGTATTATCAAAATGTACCTACAAACATAAATATATAGATTTTAAAAACAAAATTTTCCACTATTAATAAAATCTTATAATGAAGAGGACCTCGTAAGGGCCCGCGAAGAAAACCAGCGAGTGTCCCACTTTACCGTCCACTTACAAACGACTCTACATTCACATCGAACTAAAATAGACTCTATATTATAATGATAGAGATTATAATACGAGAAAGTTAGTTTTTGTAGGTCTGTAGGCCTGTGTAGACTAGTGTGAGTGTCGTGTGGTAGTGTGACGTGCGTATACGCATTGGAGATAGTATGGCGCAGGGGATATCAAGGAAAAGAGAAATGCGTCGCTTTTTTAATATATTTTAAAATGTATTTTTTTTATATAACAGATTCTGACATTCTGTTCTAAATTCGACTTAATGCCAATCGTTTAAAAATAATATAATTATATAAAAATATCAGTTTTGTGTGAAATGAATATATATATATATATATATATATATATATATATATATATATATATATATATATATATATATATATATGTATTAATTTAAGGTAACAAAAACGGTGACATACTAACAGACGATTAATTAATAATACATATTTGTAATAAAATTAACGTTATGCTTATTAGTGTGTTTCCTATAAAGTTATATTTGTAGAGTCAATTATACTGGCAAGTTAAATAACTTGTTTTTTTTATAAAATATGCATATAGATAAATAACCTTTTTTTATATATATGTACCCAATTTGAAATAATTTGACTGCTCGTAAAGTGGTTGTGTGTTCGATTAGCATTGAGGGAAATATTATTATTACAAAAAAGATGACAAATTCTAATCAGATAAATGTACGATATTATATTTCATAATTTTGCGTGTAATATTTCTATATATGGGCAGAAAAGAGTATCTTAACTCTATATTAATTTAATCTACATTTCCAAAACATTTTATCGAAGTTTTACTTGAAAGAAATTTTTGTTATCTCTATAATTTATTACGGGCCATCGTTTGGCATCATCGTAGCCAGCGGTGGTAAAATTTGGTGGGAGTGAGTGGGGTGCGCGTGCGCAGGCAGTCGGTCGACTAAACGCGGCGCATGCGCCCGCCTAACCGGTGTGAAGTGAAGTGTCTTTGCCCACAACGCCAAAACCAACTACAGTGTACGTTAAGCCTTAACCGGAACCGGAAATGTCATTGGCATAAATAAAGTGACGTGCTGTTCTATGTGATTCAAAGTGGACTTGGACCTTTTGCGTTTGGTCTCGTTTTCTTCCCTCTATCCCTTGTAAATATTCGATTGAATATTTTATATTTCGTTAATTTCAGTTATTTATATTTTTTTTATATCGATCTTTTATTTTTGCCAATCACATATCTATTTCTCTTTATATCTCTGTCTTTCTGTTATCTACTTCACTAACCGCATGCTATGATTTTCCCCATAAATCGTTGGTTTTTGGGTTGATAACTAGAAGGTCGCTCGACAGGTTTTTTTACAGTTTTAACGGCGACGCCTGCGTCGCGGTGACACGAATTACAACCTTTTGTTATTTTAACATTAAACTATTTACTTAAGTCACAAAATTTAAAAATTAAATTTTTAGTTAGTTTAATCATTAACTCAATAACTTGTTACGATCGGCTTGTAACGTATTGCTGGTTTTATCTGCCTTGTATTTTATATACACTTTAGTTAGCTATCACGTATTTCGATTAAATAATCCTTTAGGTGAGTATCGTATTATTCGAACAGCAAGTAGTTTTTGGGTAAACAGTAAACACCTCGTCTTTTTTCTAGTCTCCTGCCTAAACTCTGAACTGAGGACAGTGAAGTGGAATTCAAGTGGACTGAGTGTAACATGTTGTTCTGGATTTGACTGCAAATATACAACGCAACGATCTCGTATAGACATATCACGTGAGTAAATTTACTTTTTACTTATATTAGTTGAGTTTTACACAGACTGTTTAAAACACATCCATTTTTTTGTATTGGCCATAGTAACTTATTATAGGAAGAATATCAATGAAATAGTCATTTAATATAACAACCATTAAGAACACCATAAACAGTTATAAAATATATATTAAATTATGTTTGAAAATGTATTGTTTTGTTAATTTCGTGTATTAATTTTATATATTCGAAAAAATAAATGAACCAGACAGACAAATTGCAAAAATAATTTTATTATATTTATAAAAAAAATTCTAGTACATCTACTGAATTACTACATTTACGATGTATACATATAATATACCGTTTTGTTGAATGTTTAGGATATTTCGATACGGTTGTCGACCCACAGGTGAGTGACCTCTTATAAGCAAACCAGTCAGGATCCAAATTAATACGATAACACTGAATTGCTAAACGCTACTTACTTTTTGATTATAGTCGACTATGGGACGGCAATCGTTATCGTTAAAATGCGAAAATTTTATTGTAATATGTATATAATTATTTATTTTTATTCACTCGTGTGTATATTGTATACATGAATGGTTTATTATATCTGCGTTAAATGGAATTCGACTCTATGACTTAGGTAGAGCTAGACTTTTTAATATATATCGATTTTAAAATAAATTTGTCTTTAATTACCGATTACCGATTTTAAAATAAATATGTCTTTCATTTGAGTAAAGGAATTGCGACTAGAATAGATGTGTGTATAATTAGAATAATTTACATGTACGATATCAATTCGTATGTAAATAATGTAACGTCAAAAATTACTTGTTAAAAAAGTGCTTAGTATTGATTTTATTAGTTTTTGCTTTTCTCATATAAAAAAAAACAGATGAAGGGAATCGAGAGGTCATTTACTCCGTTCTCCTTTTGACACATTAGATAGTGGGACGCACTTTTGTTAACCTAATCGAAATAAATATTTTTTAGGACAGGCGGTTGGGATTCGATTCTATATTCATTGTATTTTGGCGTGTTCCAACTGTGCCATAAAGGTGTTTTGGTTTTTTTTTAAGCTTCACGCTTTATCCCGCGTAGCAGGGTAAACTGAAAGTACCTAGTGCCAAGACACTCCGCACTTTACTTTCCACCGGATTTGAGACATTGCGTGTTGAGTGGTGGAACTCAACGCCGCACTTTGTCTTACCAGAGCAAGGAAGTGAAAATAATTTAAATATTATCACTCCTCCAAGTGGGGATCAAACCCACAACCGATCGCGTTACAGTCAGACGCTTTCCCACTGCGCCACGACCGGCCTATGTGGTGTTTTGGTTATTAGTGTATTATTTGGCTATTTTCCTTTAAATATATATTCACTTCAAGTATTATATTCTAATAATAAATTATACATAGAGATATTTTATAAAATATAGAGAAATTTATACAAAAAATCTTGTAAAAAATCTAAACTTAAGACTTTGAGTATAATTTTCAGCCCTAAAACTTAGTTAAAGGCTTAAAATTTAGACAATCTAAGGTCACGATGACACACAGTCCTTCAGATTTGTGACCTCATTAGTAAATTTTGAATGAGTCAGATCAGAAACACGTTGTGATGAAACACTAAGTAGGCGGTACACGGAAGGCGTGTTCTGTAAGAGACAAGACTCTATGTAAATATATGACAGATTTTTATATATGTTTTCTCTTATTAATTATTTTTATTTTCGCCTCTGCATGCTTCAGCATATGAATTTCAGTGTTCTATTTTTTGTTTCTTTATGTGTTGTGCAATAAAGAGTTATAAATATATTTGCTTTAAATGTATTTTAATATAAATAAATTAAAAACATATATATTTGCTTTTAAACTTTTGAGACCTTTGTACCGCAATGGTGTGTCTGTCTGACTGCATTTGTGATTGTAGGTTCTATTTCTATTCGAAAGAATTATACCATTTAAATTGTTTTCATGTATCTGCTTTGGTAAGACAAAGTAGGCTTACGTTAGTTTGGTAACGTAAAATTCAGGTGGAAACCGTCTAACGGAGTGACTTGACACTGGGTTCTCTCTCATTACTCTTACTGTATGAGATAAAGCTGGTTCTTTATAAAACTGGTATTATTTCAGCATACCAATTTATGTTTAATATGGGAAATTTTGAAAACTTTTTTTATGGTTTTCTGATAAATATTTCACAAAATACAACCTAAGCCCGTAGATCTTTGCCTAAACAAAAATTCTTATGTTAGAGACATTCTCATAACCATTCCATTCATTGTCAGTACCTATTCAGTGCCTAGCTGCGATAATTATACGCTCGTAATTATATTATATAAAAATATTAGGAATCCTCAAATAGCTTTAGAATTTTTAAAATGATTTGATTTTTTTACTGTTTTGAACATTATACTCCTTCGGAGCAATAAATTACAAGTTTTATATAAAAAAACGTTTAAACACAATCAAGTCTCTACATCGAAAGTAGAGTTCGTATCTTGCAAAGCGTGACACGTCTTGTAGAGTAAGCCCGTTTTAATTAGAGCACAGATAATATTTAATTTTTCCTTCAACATCTAATTATAAGTAGCTGGTCACGAATTGACCGACATTTTATACAGTGAGATATGGCAGAGCTTCTGGGTCGTCCCAACGGATTATGATAATTTAATTAATTTGAAACGGCACTACAATTTATGAGGCGTTTTGAACGAGATGAATGTCGAGCATAATTAGATATAACACACTTGTGTGATCACTGGTGAGGTGGGGAGTAAGTTAATGGAGATAATTAAACAAATATATATTTTTTGATTTAAATGAATACATTTACATGTACCGTTATCGATCTATGCTAATTTTCTTTTCATGCTGCGGGTGCATACAAGTAAGTTTGTATATAAAAATTTAAATTGACATAGACAGACAAACAGATATACATATACATACACATATTTGTCAAGGACGTTGATCAAGCCGATGACCTATGTCCTGTAGGTAGAATTTCTATTAAAGAGGTGGTTTTCCTACAAAATATTGTAGTTCTACAAACTAAAATTATAAAATTAATAAATTTTTGATTGTTAAAAAAGTATCTAAGTTCACTCTATATGCCTAAAATACATATGTATTACTCTCTAGTTCCTTTCAATGAATGAAAACTATCTTTATTTACAGTACAAACATGACTTCGAAATTCAAACCTATGATTACAATAGGAACATAAGAAATTAGACGTCAAATTACAAAACCCATCAAACAATCTATTTAGTTTCTTACTAACTATCTCAGCGACAACTATATTAAACCCAATAATACATATAGATGAATAATATAATATTTTATCGATTACTCTTGGAATTAATCACAATTATCAATAAATTAAAAAAAAACCATAATAATTTTTAGAAGAATAGTACGTGTGTAATGCAAAAAACGAGCTCTACCATCAAACTGCAAGCCTAGTGCATTAGAAACGCCTAGACCCAGTGGCTAGCTCTAAGTGACACACATAGCGCAACTTTCACTTACGAGTTGATGCGGCAATGACCACGCGACGGTAATGTCAAGTGCGTGAAGTTTTCACTTGACGGACTGTTATTGATTCGACGCGTACTATTTGTTAGGCTTGTTGGTTTCTTTGATTCTCAATTTTTTTTTGAAGTCTTGGGTTCATAGCCGTTTGTTTTGCGGTTATGGGTTTGTATTGAGGTTGGGTTAGAATGTATGTAGGGGAAGTGTGCCTTAGGTTAAAGTATAATATTTTAGCTTATTATTATATTTGTAGCATTTGAAATATTGAACCTTATATTTAAATTGTGATTTCTATATCATTTCTAAATTCTTACAAATATTATATATCTATATTAACGCGAATTATTTTTGTAACATACTTTTACAAATATATCTCAAATCATTTGACGAAATTATTTAAGGTTAAAAACGTTTGTCATTTAAAACTAATACAGGTATTTCCGATTCATCCAAGGAGAGAGGTTGGTCCATTGCTATAATGAATCATTCGTTTTGTAACATTTACGTCAATACCCATCTCCGTAGACAGAGGTTACAATAATTAGGATTTTTATGTAAAATTATGAATAAGAAACGTCCGGCTAAATTGAGGTCAAATACAAATTCGAACTCTACCTAGAGTCATTTAAATAGTAAATATTTCATTTTACTTTAAGAAATGTATATTTTTTAACACTTTATTTAAAGTAAAAAAAAATGTGTGAGTATTTCAAATTTTGTTTTGTCTGCATAATGTTCACTTATAACGAAAAGCAAAGATTTGAGATTTTTTTATTGTTGTTTTGGAACCATATTGCTCGAGCCTAGTAAAAAATTATGTTTTAAATAATATTTTGTAGAAATTGTATATATATATATATATATATATATATATATATATATATATATATATATTGTAAAATAAGTAAATATATTGTGAAAAATCTCAATTAATATAATTAATAGATGTCCATAGTTCAATAACTCTTTGTAAAAGATATAAACATCGTAGACTATTCGCAAAGGCGAATCACGCAACGCGACGGGCATTGCCCACCGCGCCGCCGGAGAAATCGGTCAGCTGACAACCTTTCTTGTACTTGAATGGATATCAGGCTGTATAAGATTTAATAGATATGTAGAAAAAATGTGAATACGTTTTTTTAAGTACATTAGTTAAATATATATGATGGAGTGTGTGACATAATTAAGTAGAAATAATATACATATATATATATATATATATATATATATATATATATATATATATATATATATATATATATATATATATATATACATATATGACGTTTTTGTTTCTACTACTTAATGTGAAAGAGATTAGTATAAAAATACTTGTTTTGCAATCAACAGACTACTATTTTCAGATTATATTTGGAAATATTAAACTGAAAATTAATTATTTTGAAACACTTTTTATGTATTTATTTTAAAATACTTTTGTTTAATATTAAATTTCATGAAAAAATCAACATTAAAACCTATTGATCTATAAATAAACAATAATTATTAGTAAGTAGTTCGTGGTGTTTCAAAGGAAACTGTACTTTATGTTTACATATTAAGGTCTAAAGTAGAAAAGCACGTGAACAAGTTGAGAGCACGGTGTCATGTTGGCAAAGAGAAAGCCGTAGCAAGATCCGTTTCGATCTATACCTGATATACTTGTGGAGGAAAATTGTCATACATACATATATACTTAGTTACTTACATACTTCGTAGGCTTTTCTTACAATGTTGTATGGCATTTCTAGAACCTAAAATTGTTTAACATTTTCAAATTATTCATTGTGTATGGCTTCATACAAAATTTCTTACATAAATACAAATAATAGAAATGATTTTAGCTTAATGTTATGAAACAAAACAAATTCTAAATTAGAATTACGTGAAGCAATATACGTGCAAAACGCATCTACGGGGACACTAAGGTAGTGAAATTAAAACAGTAAATTTTTAAATACAGTAGATATTTTTAAAACTATCAATTGAAAACCTCTACGTTGTATAAAGTGATAATGATATTCTATAATTTAAATTCAATAATATGGTAATTTAAAACTTTTTTGCGGATACTTGCACAATTCGGAGCGCGTTGAATTCTAATGTACGTGACCCATTTCTATATTAAATTGATTTCTGGGATGTTGCATTTTTTTACCTATCTAGGTTAGGTTAGGTCAGTATCTGTTTTGAATCTGATATAACATTTTTTTTCATCTAAAATGTAAAAAAATGGATTTTTTTTTAGCTTCACGCTTTTATCCCGCATAGCAACCCTGCTAAGCGACAGAAAGTACCTAGTGTCAAGACACTCCGTACTTCGCTTCACTTCGCGAAGTACGGGTATAAGTAAAAGATGATAAATAGTTTAGTCTACCTACTGACTAAAAATATTAAATAATATTTGATAGCCAGTGCTACTAATACAATGACAATATTCTACGCTTTATAAGATTTTTTTTAAAAATGGCTATTAAGTCCTTTCTCAGATAAATTTTAACTTCAATCCAACAATTTTTAGTATCTATGATGGCTTATAGATATTCAAGTAAATAGAATCAAAAGAGTCATAGTTGCTGACTTATTTTTTTCTTTTATTTATAAACTAAAATAAAATTAAATAATGGTATGAGTAAATTTGAGACGTATAAGCAAGTTTGAGACAGTAAAGCTCTAATATTTTTTATTTTATTACTTTTTAGCTTCATACTTTTTTCCCGCATGGCAAGGTAGACAGTACCTAGTGTCAATGCACTTCGTATTTCGCTTTCCACTGAATTCGAGACATTGCGTGTTGAGAAGTGGAACTAAACGCCGCACTTTATCTTACCAGAGCGGGGAAATGAAAATATTTTAAATATAATCACTCCCTCAAGTAGGGATTGAACCCACAACCGATCGCGTTTACAGTCAGACGCTGTCACACTGCGCCAAGACTAAGTATAATTAATTAGAATCCTTCAAAATAATGTATAGTGTTAATTTTGATAGAGTATGACTGAAAACAGTAGAGTCATGAAAAGATAATTTCGCTCTCCCAATATGGATGATTCTAAGAAAAGATTCATGCATACAATTATCTTTTTTCATACAAAACATAAAATATTATTTCCAAACTTACAACAAATA
This sequence comes from Dryadula phaetusa, assembly GCA_032432895.1. Classification (NCBI taxonomy): domain Eukaryota; kingdom Metazoa; phylum Arthropoda; class Insecta; order Lepidoptera; family Nymphalidae; genus Dryadula; species Dryadula phaetusa. Next base: position 426,608 of record JAOYRS010000005.1, read on the forward strand.
ACTTGACACTATCACGAACGGGTTATTATAACACATAAAGGAGCACATGACGTGAACAATGCGTCTTTATATTTTTGGTACCATGTGCACCCAAAATTCGTATAGAGCCGAGACTTTCTCCCTGACAGATGTCGAACCCTTCAATCAGTCAATATTTGAATTCAATTTGGTAAAAAAAATGAACATATGTTTCTTATGGTGGGAATATTTGGTGTACCTGCTTATAAATATACCTGTTTGTAATGAATGGCTCATTACTTAAGAAGTATATATATATATATATATATATATATATATATATATATATATATATATATATATTCATGTGTCATTAAAGTCGTCTTTGTTATTATTAATTATAAATTAAAAAAAATATTTTTGTTTTAATTTGACATTTTCGCCTAAGCTACAGAAGCAGAATATCTTGTTTTCCACAAATTCTTGTTTTAATTTATCTAGGTTCTACAATTTAGAGTGAACATTTTCTGTACTGACAACGACTGAGCAGAATAATGTAGAGTAAAAATATTATAATTTTTTTGTTATTACCATTTTACTATGACATTTAGCACCTTAATTCTCAGTCTATCTAGATCTAATTGTGAACAGCTATTTAAACCTAGATAAACTATAATATTTTTAACTGTTAACTTTAAGAGTTACATGTTCTTTTTTCAGCCTTTTCCCCCTTTAAAATAACTCAAAGGCATATAATATATTCACACATTAAGAAAACGTGTTTTTTTATTCGTTACATTTACCTGTCAGCCCTTACCCTACTATTTATTACTTGCAATCAATTATGTCACACTCAAAGTGTTTTCAAACTCTACCAAAGTTATTTTGACATAATAGATTAATTATTTTCAACACTTGTTAACCATCAATGAAAATTAATGTTTTTATTTAAAAAATGTACACTAAGATGCTCAGAGTTGTTTTTTTTTTTAAAAAAAAATCTCTATGTCTACACTCTTCTTCTCTCTTGAATGTCTTGGCTCTCTACTCTTCTATTATAAATTGTGACTAGACGATAGCTGAGAGACCCAATGTTGCTCTTAATACCTAAACTAAGGACTCTTCCTTAAAAAATATATGACGTTTTTATTCGAAATTTATTTTTAATTTTTAATATTTTCATACTGATCTATGACTCTATGGTTTCATTAGCATGACTAAGAAAAATAATTAAAAGAAAAATAATAAGAAAAATAAATGGTTTTCTCTTATAATTTAAACTTTATTAAAATTGTTTTTTTGCACACCCTACCCTAGTAACCTATAATCGAACACGTGTACCATCAGAACGATTTCCTTCCGGAAGTAAACAAAGGGTGCATGGGAACTGGGTGATTATGTGTTTGAGATGTCCCATCCCATCTGATTCTGATCTGAAAGGTGATTATATAGTTGTTTGTTTTTTTTTTATTTAAGGCTAAGTTATATTTAAGACTAAGATTTCTTATTAAAAATAATATTTTAGACGGATTAATCAAATATATTTTTGGTATTCGAGAACATATTTACTATTTTTAAAGAGTTATTCCACTTAAGTGTACACTTAGGATTAGGTCAAACCCGCGCCTCTTGGATTCCGTCCAAGCGCTCTGACCGCTAAGCCATGCGTTCTTCTACCAGCTGCGTCGAAATTCTTATACGTTTTGCTACAACTTATTTATGTTGTTAACATCTCTGAAGAGAGATTTTTACAAATTTCTACTACTTAAAGATTATTAAGAAATAATCGTTTAACAAGAGAGATTGCTATTTTATTTTAATATTTACTATTTTTTAAGTGTATTCCACACTTAGGATTAGAAAACGTTTTTGAAAAAACGTATAAAAATTTGAACGCAGCGGGATTCAAACCTGCGCCTCTTGGATTCCGTCCAAGCGCTCTGACCGCTAAGCCATGCGTTCTACTACCAGCTGCGTCGAAATTCTTATACGATTTTCAAGAGGAGCGGGTTCGAACCCCGCTGCGTTCAAATTTTTATACGTTTTTTCAAAAATGTTTTATTCGAGAACATATTTTTGATATGCCGACGTTTTGAACACTTCACAGTAGACCGTGGTCACAAGTAGACTGATCTACGTGCAACCACTAATAAAAGAATTGAGAATCAAAAATTTTTATTATTTTTTATATAATTCTTATCATAACTTTTAGACTAATATAATATAACTGATAAAAGCTTTTTGATAATAATAAAGTAAAGTGGCTGAGCTCTACAGTCACGGGTATATAATAGACTCTATTTTTTATTTATTTTTTTATATATTTTATCAAATATAAATATGCATGTAATTTATATTTGATACGTTATACACATTTAGTTGTTTTATCATATAAATATTAAAAAATAATCCATAATCAAGCAAAAAATCATTGGAAATATCCATACAGGGGATCCTGGAAGAGACATCCAAGGTCCTTAAAGGTCATTCAAGTGATTTTCTTTATCAATGTTAAATATTTGTTCTGTCTACTTTTGGTATGTCTGCGTGTTTCATATAATCTCTTTTTTGCATAAATCAATAAATTAAATTATTTTTTTTTGTTTTTATTATAAAATTAATAGTTTACATCTAGATATGTTTCGGCTTATACAGACAATGTTTAAGTATTGGGCTTGTAACCCAACTCCGTATATCACTTTCGCTCCATTAATTGCATTCTAATAACAATATTATTTCTAATAAATAATATTTGGGTAGCAGAAATTTGTATAAATCTCTCTACAGAGATGCTAAATATAAAAATAACGCATGGCTCAATAGTCAAAACTGCGTATGGTTTCGAAGACGCGCAAATTCGAATCCCACTTCGATCACATTTTAATTTGTTTTATTACACTTTCCCAAACACTTGTTAAATATAAACTCTTCTTTGAACAGAAATAGAACTGCAAACCACCGTTCAGTAAAGTAGAAATTATAATTGACTTTATCCCATACGCCGTGTGTCAATATACGTGAAAGACCTTGTACGGTCATTCGATGGTTTTTTACGTAATCAAAGCCAAGGTTCGTTCCTATTTAATAAGTCCACTTTGCGTTATAATAAAAATATAAATATTAACGATTATTGTTCTGTGGGAAATAATTCATTTTTAATGTAAACCTCGATGAGTATAGGTTCAAATAAAATATTAAAACGTAAAGTAATTTTTTTTATGGATAAATAGTGAGTGTCTGCCGATAAACTGTTTTACAGTTTGGCAGAATTCTAGTTAATAGTTAGCAGTAAGTATCTTTTGTATGCGAAAAATTTCAAATAAAAAAAAAAAAAAAACTTTAAAAACATTTATGATTTTTTGTTAGCGGCGTTAAGTTCCGTTAGTGAAAACACAATACTTAAATTTAGTCAGATTTTGGAGTATATCTAATTATTATATATAAAATCATTCTTCTAATATATATATTTTGAAATATTAATCAGTTTTCATAATAATATATGAAATTTAAGTTGATTTAAGGCTTAGTTGGAAAAGGACAACGCTATACGAGTGAGCAGGAGGGAAAGGGCAACGTCCTGATTTGTCAATAAACTTGACCCACATTTCATTGAGAGCGAGTCTTGAAGGAATCTCGGGTAAAGCTGAGGTCACACACGCTATCAAAAATTATTTTTTTTTTATTCTTTTTATTTTTTTTATTTCTATCTACTTAAATATTAACATATAGGTATTTTAGGCAGGATTCACATTATTGCCACATATTCTTCTATGTACAGAATTCTTTGTATTTATTTGTGTTTTTAATTTTCTTCTTTTATTATACGTTATTCAAGCACGTTTGCCAATGTTCCTTACATAAACAGGCCATAGTGGCACAGTGGGACAGTGTAAACGAGATTGGTTGTGGGTTCGATTCTCACTTATGGGAATGATATTATTCAAAATTTAATTTCACTTCTGTAGTGTAGTGCAGTTCGCCATTCAACAAGAAATTCCTCGATTTCGGAATGCCATCAACACAGTGTTTTGACACTAGATTATCTCTGAATAACCGGTTATGTAGGATAAAGCGTGAAGTTGCTTTTTTCATAAATATGCCATTAATTATTCTACTTATGTTACAAATCATAAAATATAATAAATATTTTACTAATACAATTAAAGTAACTTTAAATAATATTTATTATTTTTTAAAGTGTTATTCCACACTTAGGATTAGAAAATATTTTTGAAAAAAAATAACATATAAAAATACGTATAAAATAGCAATCTCTCTTGTTAAACGATTATTTCTTAATAATATATCTTTAAGTAGTAGAAATTTGTAAAAATCTCTCTACAGAGATGCTAACAACATAAATAAGTTGTAACAAAACGTATAAGAATTTTGACGCAGCTGGTAGAACTCACTAAGCCAGTGGTAAGAGCGTTAGGACGGTATTCAAGAGGCGCAGGTTCCAATCCCGCTGCGTTCAAATTTTTATACCTTTTTTCAAAAATGTTAACTTTAAATAACACACTGAGGTAAAATACTAAAACAAAAAATAAAAGTGACTCGACACTACGCGATTTTATCCCGCATAACAGGATAGACAAAAAGTACGTAGTGTTAAGACACTCCGTACTTCGCCTTCCACCGAATTCGAGACTTTGTCCTACCAGAGCGAGGAAGCGAAAATAATTAAAATATAATCACTTCCCCGAATGGGAATCGAACCCAGAACAAATCCCACTGCGCCAAGACCGGTCTCTCCATATTTTTTTTAATAAAAAAAATAATTCCATACATTTAACACGCCCTATAAATCCCCACTCTATCAAGGTCCTTGTCCAGCATAACGGGATGCGCGTCTCGCTCACTGAGCTGGGAGTCCGACAAATTAGACGTTATTGAAAAGATATGTATGCATTTTATATTAATTTTGTTTTTATATGAATTTTGGTTTATTTTAACTGTACAGCTAACAAGTAGTAGATACTATACGTGGTGAGGTTAAAGGAAAGGTTGATAAATCAGCGTTAAGTTACGTAAATTCACAAATGGTAATTTAGGCCGGTCGAGGCGCAATGTGACGGTGGACAGACTCAAACAGCGTCTGACTGTAAACGCGATCGGTTATGGGTTCAATTTCCACTCGAAAATTATTGATATAATATACTGGTTATATTTAAATGATTTTTACTTTTTAGCTCTTGTAAGACAAAGTGAGGCGTTGAGTTCCACTACTCGACATACAATGTCTCGAATTCGGTGGAAAGCGAAGTACGGAGTGTCTTGACACTAGATACTTTTTATCTATCCTGCTATTATATGATACAATCCTATTGTATTATTATATAATAAATATAAGAGGAACGTTTCTCCAAAATCCATTCCTTGTCAAGCTCTTTGTACGTCGTAACGGTACAAAGCCATATATGACTTTAATGGGCATCCAAGATTTTTATACGAAAAAAAAGAGATTTTAAATATATATAATTTTAATATTATATAATAGATAAGAAAATATTTACGAAAAAACTATTATTACACCAAAAAAAAATTATGAACAAAGAAAAAAATCATAAAAAATATATGTTAAAATATAAAAAAGGCCGGTCGTGGCGCAGTGTGACAGCGTCTGACTGTAAACGCAATCAGTTGGGGGTTCGATCCCCACTCGGGGGAGTGATTATACAAAGACAAAGTGCGTTCCACCACTTAATACGCAATACCTCGAATCCGGTGGAAAGCGAAGCACAGAATGTATTGACACTAGCTACTTTCTGTCTACCCTGTTTAAAAAAATATTTAAAAATCCTCCCATAATAATATTTGAACCAACACCCGTCACTCAAAGCTCTATGGAAAATCAAATAGTCTATACAATAAACCCGTAGGCGTTTCTTAAAAGGCAACTCACGTGTCGACGGTCGGGCATCGAACGTCCTTGGTACTACGTCACTCACCGCTGTTATTGTACCGCTATCGTATAGGCTCTCTCATATTTTGATGGTTTAGAATTCATTTTTGATTTTAAACTTAGAGTTTATAGAGTTGAGTTTGAGTTGGGTTGAATTTGAGTTTGAGTTTGAGCTGATAACTTTAGTATAGTATATTTTTCGTTTAACTAATTAAGTTCATACAATATTGGGCAAAGTCTTATCATGTATATAGAGCCATTTCTATATATCTATATTTATAAGATAAAAGTAATACAGAAGCCGGTCGTGGCGCAGTGGGACAGCGTCTGAGTGTAAACGCGATCGGTTGTGGGTTGGATCCCCACTGGGGGGAGTGATTAAATTTAAATTATTTTCACTTCCTCGCTCTGATAAGACAAAGTGCGGCGTTGAGTTCCACCACTCAACACGCAATGTCTCAAATCCGGTGGAATGTGAAGTACGGAGTGTCTTGGCACTTGGTACTTTTTGTTTACCCTGCTACGCGGGATAAAAGCGTGAAGCTAAATAAAAAACAAAACACACTTCCTCTCTCTGGTTTATATATATATATATATATATATATATATATATATATATATATATATATATATATATATATATATATATATATATTTATATATATGTATATACCAATAAAAGCATAACTAAAACCAAAATATAGTATACAATAAGGTGGCCTTGTTAGCGCTCGCCCAAGCGTGTTCTCAGTTAGTCACCACGTCACTTAACTGTATCGCACGTGGGCACCGACCAGTACGTTATTATATACGATGTTTTATTAAACTGTACACAATGATATATTCTCTATACAATTTCATGTTTTATTGTGCTTTTCTATAATCGTTTTGGATAAGTTGAAAGAGAATAAGTTTGAAAATTAAAAAAAAAATGAGCGGCGTTTAGTTCCGCTTTACGCACACGACATTCAATATCTCGAATTTAGCACACAGCGGAGTAGAAGAGTAAGAATTAAAAGCGTAAAGTAAAAAAAGACATTATTAAAAAAATATATCTTTAAATCCTTTTCATATTATCACTTATATAACTCGAATAATTAAGTAGATTTTAAAAAGTATCTATTAGAGAAATAAATAATTTCCTGTAAATTTTGACCTCTAGGGGATTCGGAAATTCGTGAAAGTACCGGCGATGATACTGGCATCCGTAATAAACATTGTAAGGAATGCATTTTAATATAAATATAATGAGTAGATTCACTCTTTTATGCCAAATAGCAAGATAGACAGAAAGTACGTAGTGTCAATACACTCCGTACTCCGCTCTACCTCGAATTCGAAACATTGCGTGTTGAGCGGCGGAACTGAACGCCTCACTTCGTCTTACCAGATCGAGGAAGTGAAAATAATATAAATATAATCACTCCTCCGAATGGCAATCGAACCCACAACTGATTGAGTTTACAGTCAGACGCTGTCCCACTGCGCCACGACTGGCCAAAATATATATTTAATTCTAATTATAATTTTCTCTCAAAGCTAACTCCCTATAAACATATAAATCCAAGTCGCACTATCGCTGTCCTAAATATCATAACGGTCTAAGCGTTCATTCGTGAAAACTAGACAGACAGACCGACGGGTCTCGTTACTGGTGATGGTAGATTAATTTTTATTATATATATATATATATATATATATATATATATATATATATATATATATATATATATATATCATTTAGTGCAATATAATCATTTGCCATACCCAATGACAAAGAGCGGCGTTAAGCTCCGTTACTCAACACGTAGCGCCTTAAAATTTCTGTGTTCTTTCTTCCTTCCAATCCTTTCTTCACTATTCCCCTCAGTTCAAGAAATTGCTTGTAAAATAGCGAAACTTAACGCCGTGCTTAATTCTGTCTCTCGCATAATTATAACATTGAACATACATACATATACATAGATTTATATATATATATATATATATATATATACATACATATACATAGATTTATATATATATATATTACTTCGCTTTCCGCTGAATTTGAGACATTGCTTGATAAATGGCGGAACTCAACGCCACATTTTATCTTGCCCGAGCGAGAAAGTAACAATAATTTAAATATAACCACTCTCCCGAGTGGGTATCGAACCCACAACCGATGATGAATGTACACGCGGTACATTCAGACAATCCCACTGCGCCAAACCGTACTCCTCTATATATTTAATTGTTTAAAATTCTTTAGAAACATTTTGGTACAGAATTTTGTAAGACGCCAAATGGGTATTGCATTTAACGCTCTATTAAGCACTTTTTCTGTCACGTTTTTTTTTATTTAGGAGATATAATTGGACCTACTAACTTAATTATATTATTTTATATTACAAAGCGTGTTTTTTTTCGAAATATTTTATATAAGTACTATTTTCTTTACGTTTCACTTAAAATTTTGATTTTATTCTCAAATTATATAAACTATTAAGGTGTTTTTTTTTAAGTTTTTTAAGCTCTTAATAATGTATTTATTATTTGGTTGTAACTTTTTATATATACTTCCGTTACAGAGTAATTTTCTACTTTAATAAATCAGTAAAGAATCACCAGAGATTCCATTTTTCTAATATATATTATATTAGATGTGCTCTGGATCTTTATTCGATAATTTATTTATACTTTTAAAAATCAAGTAGCCTAAGTATCGGTCATACAGTTTAAGAGATAAGACGAAACAAACAGACGGATAAACACCAACATTACTTTGGTATGTGTAGAGTATACATATATAGGTATAAAACAAAGTACTGGTATATAGACATTCGTGTAAACATTCTATATCTTTGAATTAAGTTGTATAAAACTATTATTTTTCTTACTATTACGTACGTACGTACGTTACGTATTATAAAATTATATATATATATATATATATATATATATATATATATATATATATATATATATGTATGTATATATAGCACAATTTTTTAAAAGCAACTTTCGCGTTGCCTAGGCAACGCAAAGTATACGCGTTCACTAGATTTATACAAATAATTACTATATTATTATACTGGTTAGCTCTATTGTAACATATCTAAACACGGTCGGAATAGTATCGATTTTTATCGAGCAAATAGTGATGTAGCGGTATAAAAGCAAAATTCACTCGATAAAGCCTTATCAATGTCGTGTGAACTAAAATTAACCTCTTCTACTGTAATTCTTGGGCGTTTCACTTTTTGAGTCCTCTTTCCCTCGCGGCCGAGAAACCTCCTTTCCACAGAGGTACGTGATGCGCGGCCATTAAAATGACGCTTTACACTCTTGACCTATTCGCGTTACCAAAAAAAAAGAAGTGGCAAATTAGTACCCATTAACACGCACTAGATAATGTTACAATTGTTTTAAACAATTCTGCCATAAAATTTGTAGGGAAAATTAAAAAAAAAACATTCAATGTATGCTACTGTAACTTTTTTTTTAGCTTCACGCATTTATACCGCATAGCAGGATAGACAGTCCTAGTGTCAAGAAACTTCGTACTTCATCCTCAAAAAAATATATATTTAGGATAGGATGCATGTTATGATTTATACTATAATGTATTTTCTATTGATGATGTTAAATAAATAAAAAATTGACGTCTAACTTGAAAATTATTACATGGTAGGTAATATTTTTTTTTTAGCTTCACACTTTATCCCGCATAGCAGGATAGACAGAAAGTACCCAGTGTCAAGACACTCCGTACTTCGCTTTCCATCGAAGTCGAGACATTGCGTTTTGAGTGATGGAATTCAACGCCGCACTTTGCCTTTACCAGAGCGATGACGTGACAATTATTTAAATATAATCACTCCCCCGAGTGGGGATCGAACCCCTAACCGATCACGTTTACAGTCAGACGCTGTCCCACTGCGCCACGACCATAATATTTAATAATAAAAATACGGTAATATTTTATATCATACTCTTTGATTAAATATAATTATTAATTTTGTTAATTCGGGAGAGATAATATATAAATTATTTTCAATTCTTCACACTGCTAAAAAGAGCGGCGTTAAGATCCGCCAATCAACCCAATGTCTCGTATTCAGTGGAAAGCGAAGTACGGAGTGGAGCACACTAGGTACTTTCTGTCCACCCTGCTATGTGTGAAGTTAAAAAGAAAAAAACTAATTTTCTAAGTATAATTAGTAAGTCAGAGAGAAAAAATGCATGTACCCAAAATGAGAAAACTTTCACCGACACACGTCATTTATATTTTGACAACAAAAAAAAAACAATTTGGAACTCATCGTCATGATTCATCATGACAAAAGTAAATCTTATAAATACATCGAAATACAGAGAAAGTGTTTTTCCCTGTATTATAACACAAATGATTTTATATATACGTCACTTTTTTTTAACTGAAATGAATTTTAAAAAAAGAAACGGAATTTTAATATCGATGCGTCACGATTAATATCGATCAAGTTACAAAATCGATTCAGGATGTTTACCGAATGTGACCTACATACCCCTTGGTAAGAGAATCCTGTTAAAAGTTTTTTTATGGGATATTTTTTTTCATAAGAAAGAAACACCATCATGACGTAGTGGTAAAGTTATATAATGTACGTGTTCAAGCATTGGATGTGGATTTGATTTTAATTTCTTTGTTTGTTTGTTGCCAGTTGAGTAAGACTGCGGTGTTAGGTTTCGCCGCTCAATACATAGCTTGAGAAGAATTCAAAATTCATATATATATATATATATATATATATATATATATATATATACTTTGCTGTGATTAAACCGAGAGTATATACTTATATTCTTAGCAAGAATATAACGAAAATGTCATCTTCTTTTCTTTTTCTTTCTTTTTTTGTACCAAAATTAATTGTAAATCTATTTTTTAATGAATTTCAAAAAAATTCATACTGAAGAGATTTAGTAGTTTCTGGTAACAACACACTAACAACGCTCTTTAGGTGCAATTATAACGATAAGTTAAGGAACCATGGATACTATGAATTTATTCGATATATTTATTAAGAAATATACATAAAAGTGTATTTATTTAAATAATTTTAAGTATTTCTAATACATTATTGAAAGCCGAACTCAACGCCGCGTTTAGTCTTTGTTCGCCATTCAACGCACAATGTCTCGATTTCAGGCGTAAAATAGTCAACGGAGTGTCTCGACTATAGATTATCTCTGACTATCCTGCTATGTGGGATAGAACGGGAAAGTGGTTTTTTTGATGGATTTAAAAAAAACATATTAGCTTTTTGCCCTTCTAAATACTTAATAAAATTTGCCCTTCTTATAAAATTTGCCCTTCTAAATAAACACTGTAAAATTTCCTACTCTTTCGTCTTCATAGTGGCCCAAAAATTTGTACGTACAATCATACATACATATATAAAGGCATTTTCAGAAATTATTACATAATGATTTATTGCAAGCCGCGAGCAAAATTGAAATTAATTTTTCAATAAGTGAATATACCTTCTGTAATAAATAATAACAAAAATATAAATAAAACAATAAATTTCAAGTTTAAACCACTCGGTTGAGATTGAGATAGGCGGTGCATCAGGTTTGAGAAAAATGAATTGAGGTCAGTGTACCGTTAGGGACAAACTTGTTCCTTTTCGACAGGACTGTTATAGAATTGTATACAAATTTATACACTTGTGTGAACTCCGCTTCATATTTTAAATACGATTCGTTAGATTTAATTGGGTTTTTTTTTTTTGGTAAATTTACCTTTATAGAGCAATTTTGTTCTTTGTATAGTTAGTCTGTTCTTGGCCTTATTTTGTGCAGGACATATATGAAGACAAAATGCGGCGTTCAGTTCCACCACTCAACATTCAATGTCTTGGATCCGGTGGAAAGCGAAGTACGTAGTGTTTTGATACTACGTACTTTCTGTCTATCCTGCTATGCGGGATAAAAGCGTGAAGTTAAAAAAATCTTATTATGTTATTATTATTTACAAATACGTAAGCAAAGAAATTATTAGGAAAACGTGTAGAGGCTCTACATGAATTGTATACCAAATCGTCACACAATAGAATTTGATTGCAAATGGGCCCCTACAGCCTTTGAAGTCGTTGTGATTTGGGCCAGGGAAAACTCATTAAGTTGTTATTGTTAGAATATAATATCAATTTTCACATTTTCAAGTTACCTACTTGTGGCCGGTCATGGCGCAGTGGGACAGCGTCTCATTGGAAGCGCAATCAGTTGTGGGTTCGATTCCCACTCTGGGAAGTGATTATATTTAAAAATTTATTCACTTCGCTCTGCGTTTAGTTCCATCACTCAGCACGCAATGATTGAATTTGATGGAAATCGAAGTACGGAGTGTGTTGATACTAGGTACTTTCTGTCTACCCTGCTATGCGGGATAAAAGCGTAAAGCAAAATAAAATATTTCCTACATTTAGTAGAGTAAATAAGTGATAATTCACTATTAGGTACTTTAATTTTATTAATAACATACTATATCTGGACACTCGGCAGCGTGTCAAGCCAATTCAAGCTAACAGAACTCGAATAGCATCGCGTGTTTTACACGAACCATTTGACCGTTTAACTTTAATATATTTAAGTTATATCAAGTATGGATATTTCAAATTGTTATAACATCAAAAATTTTGATGCTTTAATATATTCTAAGTTATAAGAATCGTTATAAAATCTTTCAATCATGTTGAACTTGGCTTTAATTTCACATTTAATATATTTTTTTTGGCATATTTTTTTTATATCGATAAAAAAAATTTCAATGACAAACAGAATTTTATTGTATTTTTTCAAAAATATATTTAAAATGACATTAACACTTTAAAATTATTAGTTTTTCCAATTTGTATAGATTTTTAAAAACATACCTCTAATCAACTGTAGGAACATATATCTGAGACTGTGAGGTGTTCGGAATGGCCAGTCATATAAAAAATATATATAATTCTAATAACGAAATATGCCTGAATATAAAGGTTGCAATAGTTCGAATATGAAATATTAATAATTTTTTATTATTACTAGAATTCAATTTTTTTATAGCTTTAAATTTTCTCTCGCATATACAAAAAGGTAGACACCTAGGAACATAACGCTTACAATCTGTAACGCGATCGGTTGTGGATTCGACTCCCACTCGGGGAACTGATTATATTTATACTTATTATTTACGAGTGGTTATATTTATATTATTTACACTTTCACTCTGGTAAGACAAAGTGCGGCGTTGAATTCCGCCATTCAACATAGAATGTTACAGGAGAAAAGCGTGAAGCTAAAAAAAATATTAATAAACAATACTTATTTAAAATCGCTTAAAAGAAATCTCAACATACATACATACATTTATATATATATATATATATATATATATATATATATATATATATATATATATATATATATAAATCGATGTTTCAATAGCAATGTGTGACAGGTGACACGTATAGCGGACCAGCGAGCCTATCGACCGCATTTTTATAACACGAATTCTTTATAACATACAAAACGATTTGATTTATGATAATAGTCGCTGATTAAACTTAATATTAAATATAGTTTTATTTAGGACTTAAACATTGCGTAACTCAACGCCGCGCTGTTTTCTACCAGAGGAGAGAAATGGAGATAATTTTAAATTTAATCTTCATTTGAGTTAATACTACTTATTATATTATTATATATGTATTATAATTATACTGAGGTATGATTATTGAGGTCAGTCGTGGTGCAGTGGGACGAACGTCTGACTGTAAACGCGGTCGGTTGTGGGTTCAATCCCCATTCGAGGGAGTGATAATAAAATTATTTTCATTTCCTCGTTCTGGTAACATAATGTGAGGCATTGAGCTCCGCCACTCAATACGCAATGTCTCGAATTTAATGGAAAGGGAAGTATGGAGCGTCATGACACTAGGTACTTTCTGACTATCCTGTTTTGCGATATATAAGGATTATTACCTATAAATATATAGCTTTGGAAGCCTCAGAGAAATTCAATACGATTCATAAAAGCGAGAGCCCGTTATACTTTAAAGATGAGTGTAATTTCGACCGTCTCGATGAAGCAGGTATTTATATGAATCACACATATGGTCTGCTGAGGAGTTCCTTTACCACTTTTTTTTAGGGTCACACTTTATCTCACAAAGGAGGATAGAGAGCCTAGTGTCAAGACACCTCGTTAACAGCATTCTATGAGAATTTGAGATATTATATTGAATACTGGAACTTAACGCCACGATTTATCTTGCCAGAGCAGAGAAATATAAATATGTACTTTTACTATTTTAAAATTGTTATTCCACACTTTGGATTAGAAAACATTTTTAAAAAACGTATAAAAATTTGAACGCAATGGGATATGAACCCGCGAATCTTGGAAACTGTCCAAGCACTCTGACCGCTAAGCTATGCGTTCAAGAACAACGCAAGTTAATAATCACTTAGTAATCTAACTTAACGTTTCAACTATGCGTGTTATTTTCATTATATACTTGATAAATACTGTATCAGGCCGGTCGTGGCGCAGTGGTACAGCGTCTGTCTGTAAACACGATTAGTTGTGGATTCGATTCCCACTCAGGGGAGTGATTATATTAAAATTATTATCACTTTCTCGGTCTAGTAAGATAAAGTGCGGCGTTGAGATACGCCACGCAACACACAATGTCTCGAATACGCGAATCATACGAAATAAAAGCGTGAAGCTAAAATAAAACGTATAATATTATAGCCTCCGTTATAAATTATACGTGTTTTTAACATATTTTTTTTTTGAAAGATAGGAGGTTTAAAACGTAGATAGCTTTCTTTCTACTTGCCAACTGACATAGTGTTGTATGGTTATTATTACTACGCAAAATCAGCTTGAGCCCAGCAGGTGCGTACGCACCGAAATGTCAACGGGCGCCGAACTTTTAAAACTCATTATTTTCAAATATTATTAATAATATTGGAACATCACTAATTGGTGTGTTTGCAATTAATTATTGTCATATGCACATTTGTGTAAGACAATACGCGGCGTTGAGTTACGCCCCTGTGCAAGCAATGTCTAGATTGAATTGAACGAATCAAATTTATGTTAATGATTTTTTTTTAATTTTTAAATATTGACATGATTGAGAAATTATCTTCTTGAAATCCAAACCAAAGTCAAATGCTATCATTTTAAAAATATAAAAAAATCTGATAATATTAAATATATTTTTTATCCACTGTCAAAACCCTAAAATCTCAAAATATTTTCATTTTCTCCGTTCCGGTAAGTCTCTCAATTTGGGGCGGAAAACAGTCAACGGAGTTTCTTGACACTAGATTGTCTCTGACTACCCTACTATATGGAATAAAGATTAAAGCTTAAAATATCTAAAACTAGAAAATCATTTAGACAATTCTTTGATCTTAAAAGGTATTTTTAATCTAAAATTAGAACGATTTATACATTATACAAGTTATACTATAGTGGGCATCTGTCAGTCAAGTTAAGTAATGTCAGTTCAATCAAAAGTCGATGGGTCAGATAACTCGCCTACCGTGTGCTTAAGACAGTAAGTAGGCAATCTGTTTCGCTTGTCAATGTATCATTAACGATACTCTTTACTTACATTCAAAATCTAACACTATCTATATATGCAAAGGTTGGAAATTTGGCAAATTATAATTTATTCATCATTATGACAACAAACTTGGTAAGATAAAGCGTGGCGTTAATCTCCGTCACTCAAAACGCAATATTTGACGGCAAGCAAATTACGGAGTGTTTTGACACTAAAAAGTGCCTTTCCCTGTTATGCGGGATAAAAGTGTAAAGCTAAAATAATAAATTAAATAAAATAGTCAGTAAAATTAAAAGGTTTATAAAAAATAGTAGAATATTGGAATGAATAAGTACGAATATTTATTCATTCCAATATTACGGAAGTACGGAGTGTCTTGGCACTAGGTACTTTCTGTCTACCCTGCTACGCGGGATAAAAGCGTGAAGCTAAAGCTAACTGAATAATTATAGTGACACTGTTACTTAGTGTCTGAATAAAATAAACGGATAAAAATTGGAAAATAAAACGAAGAATCTTGACACAAAATTTATTATTAAATAATACCAAAAACCACAAAAATTCACAATAAATCGCTAAAATTTAAACAAATAGCATAAAATGACAAGCAAAGTAAGATTTTGTATAAGTACAAAAATTTATTGATATTTTTTTTATATACATATAGATAAATTACGTTAATATGGAATATGCCACCTTTTCGTAAAACCTTGACATCAGGCAGGTGCTTTACTTGTTAAACCATAAACAAAAATCTAAATATATATATATATATATATATATATATGTGTATATATATATATATATATATATATATATATATATATATATATATATATATATTTCTCGCTTTTTCACGCAACATTTTTCCTTTTCCGCGTAGCAGAGTAGATAGAGAGTTTCACCCAAAACTCAACTGTGGAACTCAACACCACGCTATATCTTACTGGAACGAAGAATTGTTTTCCATATAATCATTTCTTGCAATGGAAATCGGACCCACTTACTTAATTTAGTTCTAACAACTTCAACCTTATCAATCGTTATCAATGATCGTTTACATAAATATCGTTTATATAAAAAAAACTGTACTTAATTATGAATTATCACAAGAGAAGAGTATCACGTAACGGTGGCTTCGCGAAATCACCGTTAGCGATAAGATTTTATTGCCAGACCAAATGTACCGCAGTTGTTCTCACGATAAGACCTTTCGTCTAACGATTTTGGCAATTATATAAATATATATATATATATTTTTAATTCATGTAATAAAAGGTGAAAATAAAAAAGAGCTACAATGGTAATTTTTAATCGAAATTCCACGGTCTAGTAAGATATAGTACGGCGTTGGGTTCCGCTATTCGCTGTTCGTTTTGTGTTTAAAATAGGCAAAAAATGGAGAATGGACTGTCTTAGCTTAGTTTTTTTCTGCCTACCCTCTTATAAAAATATAATAGAAATATTTTAAAATGTATATTTATTTTGAAGTATATAACTTTTAGTAATTAATTTTAACCTTGAAAATATTATGATAGGATCACAATTAACCAGAGGTCGGTTGTGGTGCAGTGTGATAGCGTCTATCGGTTATGGGTTTGATCCCCACTCGGGGGAGTGATTATATTTCATTTATTTTCACTTCTTCGCTCTGGTAAGACAAAGCGAGGCGTTGAGTTCCACCACTCAACACACAATACCTTGACACTAAGTGAGGTACGGAGTTTCTTGATACTAAGCAATTTCTGTCTACTTTGCCATGCGGGATACAAACTTGAAGCTATAAATTCAATTCAATTCAATTTAATAAAACCTCAACTTACACAAGGAATAAATTGAAAAAAAAATATTAATATACAGACGGACAAATTGTATACATACAAACTAATATAATATACAAGTAACTGTTATAAACTCGATTTCCATATACTTAACAAAGCAGTTTCCATACGGAATACCTATCGTAGGCGACTTGAGTATTATCTACAGCCTTCTAATATGGCTCATAAAGCAGAAAGCTCTTACAGTTCGACCTAGAAATGTTGACAGCCACTTATCTCTACAATACTAGCCGCGTATAAACAATAGGCAAATATTATAATGGAACGATAATTCGATTGGTTTGTATTAATTTAACACTTAAAGTATCTTTTTTTATTAGTTAATCTGAGAATAAATTAGAATAAGGATATCAACAGAATAAAAAATTACATGAGGCCGGTCGTGGCGCAGTGTGACAGCGTCTGACTGTAAACGCAATCGGTTGTGGGTTTGATCCCCACTCGGGGGAGTGATTATATTAAAATTATTTCCACCACCCAGCACGCAATGTCTCCAATTCGGTGGAAAGCGAAGTACGGAGTGCCTTGACACTAGGTACTTTCTGCCTACCCTGCTATGCGGGATAGAAGCGTGAATATAAAAAAAATATTACATTAAGTCATTTGTTCTAATGTTGACTTCCTCTATTAACATTATAATGAATGTAGCATTATTTTTATGAAACCCAGTGTCAAATTTACAATTTATCAATTGTTTTAAAATACTAAATTTGTATCTATATTTATGATACGGATGCCATTTTAAATTAAATATTCTTTGAAATAAAAAAATATGAACTGGCAACCATCAAGACGCTATTAACTACGCCAAGATAACATAATGTTTCCCATCAAAATACCAGAACACACAAATTCATTTAAATTAGCAAATTATTTAAATAATAACACATTAAAACACACAAAAAAACGTCTCTACATCGAATCAAAGAGATGCCAAACTATATTTTTTACAAGCACATTAAGAGTCTGACCTAGTAAGGAAACGAGATAATTAGCAAACTGATGAAGTCCAAAATCACATCTCAATCACGCCCAGCGTCCACAAAAAGTAGAGTCTTCAATCGACCCAAATCGACGCCGACGGCCGGCGCTTTTTTACTATGACTAATAACTGCTTAATTATTCTTGTCATAGTAATTCAGATAAAAGTGTTATGATAGATGACATGATCGATAACTTTATAAAACATATATCTGCCTGCGGCTTCTCTTGTATTACTTAGAATTTTGAATCAAAAATATAGGAAGGTGGCTCATAAAGTAGAGAGTGTCTTTAACAACATTTACATATTGGCATTAAATTAATATGAAAAATATGTAATATTTATATTAAAATAACAAATTTAAATTAAATAAAGTATAAATAGTTTAACTGTAAAATTCATATTTTCAAAAGCTCACATTTTACAAGATTAATATTTTTAAATTACTTAAAATATACTAATATAATGTAAAGGATATTTTTACATCTTCTTACAAGTTAGAAAGTATAAGGTCAGCAGCTTTACTAAGCCTTTAATATAATAAGCTTTAATATAATATTTATATGTATATGTATGTATGTACAATAAGCTCTTTATATAGGTAAGATATCTCTATGAAAATCGACCCACTGTTGTCTTAATATCAAACACATCTTTATTACTCGCACGATAGATGAAGTATCCTGTTAAGAAACTAGAACTAACGCTTTATCTACAATGTTGGCCTGCTTAATGTATAGAAATATAATAGTAGAGGCCCTCAGTTGTTGTATATTAAAACCAATATTGTAACAATTTAAAATCCATCGTGTCCCAGTAGAACAGGGTCGTACTCTTAACGTGATTGGCTATGGGGTCAATTCCAATTCGGAGGGGTTATATTTAAATTTAATTTTCATTTCTCGGCTCTGGGAAGCATGTAGAGTGGTGAATGTATTTCTACACTCAACACGCAATGTCTTGATTTTGGGCGAAAAGCCTCTGACTATCTTGTTATGCGGGATAAACTCTGAAGATATATAAAAGCATATAAACATCCAATATACGCGAGTTTAATTCACGCTACTTTTTTATTGAAATTCATTAAGAAATTATTCGATTATATATTTTGATTTTTAAGGCTTTAATCTATCGCCTTTAATTGTTATTTTCTCCATACTTCATTGACCAATCACCATCGAGTCTCTTCTATTCTGTGACATTGTCAAAGTTAATTATGCTCTACTGGCACGCCTTAAAGCCATAAATTAAGGCATAACACCAAATGCTGGTTGCTATAATAACAGATATATAAGAGAAAATTATATATTAAATTTGTATCATATTTCAAAGACATTAGTGCTCGCCAGTTCGACCTCGTGGAATTCAACGTCTTTAGTCAAAATCGGTCTAGCCATTTTAGATATTAACCGGAACAAACACACCGACTGAAATTAATGGTGGAAAAATTAATTAATATTAATTAATTTCGGTTATTATTTAAAACACGAATTATTTTTTTTTATTGTATATGTACTTTATATATTAAATTTGTTGGTAGGTTTTATAATTTTATTTTTTAACACAATCAATGTAAAATCCAAATATATTTAACGTATAACGCAACGCGCTAAGTATCACGTTGATGTCTTCTCTACTAACGATATTGACTTCATCGTGACTAACGGTGTTTTACAATTTTGATCATTAAAAAACATGTTTATTTAAAAGAAATACTAAAAAAAGAATCTTTGAAACCTTATTTTAACCTAAGTAAATATTTAGTGAATTTTCTTTTCAAGGTGTCATGTGGGTTGTGAGTCATGCCTAGCTACGACTGATTATTAAAAATATAGATATGTTTGTTTTATTGAGCTTATTTAAAGGAGGTTTATGTTTTAAAAAAATATTTCTAAGTATTGTAAATAACAAATAAATCCATTCAAATAATCCTTTACCCTTCATAAATGAACATTATAATTTATCGCCATCAATTTGGGACCTTTATTCTCATGATTGTTGGAGTTGAAATTCTTATAAAATTTGGTAAAACATAGTGAGAGAGATAGACATTTTGATATATTTTTGATCTGTTATTTATATGCTTAAAATAAAAAAATATATTTCCGGAAAACGTATGAAAAGTTAAATTTGCAAAAAAAAATCGAGAACAAACACAAGTAAAACGGTTTTCGACTTAAAACTTTTTTTTAGCTTCACGCTTTTATCCCGCATAACAGGGTGGACAGAAAGTACCTAGTGTCAAGACACTCCGTACTTCGCTTTCCACTGAATTCAAGAAATTGCATGTTGATTAGTGGCACTCAACGCCGTTCTTTGTGTTTACCAGAGCGAGGAAGTGAAAATAATTTAAATATAATCACTACCCCGAGTGGGGATCGAACCCACAACCGATCGCGTTTACAATCAGACGCTGTCACACTGCGCCACGACCGGCCTCCTTTACAAAGCATTTTCTAAATAGATGTAGTACGTGTTAAACGATTCACTTTTAACAAAATGTAGGTTTCAAATAAAATTAAACGCATGACATTGATACATACAACACTTTTACTTTGCAAATAGAAAACGGTTAACGCTAAGCTCTTATTACAATGCGATAAAGCTCATCTCAGTAAAACTTTGTATTAAATTGACAACTTTTACATTTGGCATGACGACGCTAATATGATATTTCTTTTGGTCCGATTTTCTAAGCAGATTTTGGTGTGGCGTGCTAGTGAAATGTCACTAGAGAGGTTTATATAATGGTCATATATTACTGTTATATACTCAAATTTACTTTCATATGCCCAGTACAGCAGGGTAGACAGAAAATACCCTGTAATAATATACTCTATTCTTTACTTTTTAAAATAAGGATCAAGCGTATATGGATGGCAACCTAATGGATGGTAAATCAATTTCTTAGCTCTGTTCTAATAAGACATAATGCGAAGTTGAGTTCCGGTTCAAGAGTGCCGAGTGTTTTGACATTAAATTTTCTCTTCCTACCCTAATAAGTAAGAAAATATACAAGAAAAAAACACAAATAGGTAAATATACCAAAATAACATAGTATTAAAAAAAAATTAAAAGCGGAAATACTATTTTAGCGCCATTGTTATTATTCAAATACACAACAGTATTGGTCATGAATGTCATCAATAAATTGTTATCTGATTCAATTTTTTAAATTAAATACATTTTTGCATTCAATACATCATCGTTATGAATTAAAAATAGTAATTTGTATCACATATTAAAGAAAAAAAACGTACGCGCCTTATCGTAACGTCATCGAACATATAATGAATTAAATTATTGTCCCAGCTGGCGGGGAAAGACAAGTGGTTTTGCTTGTATGCAAGGTAGTATTACAACCGGAGAATTATATTCACTTACTGGACTTATAGTCAATAATATATATATATATATATATATATATATATATATATATATATATATATATATATATATATATATATATTAAACAGGCTTAGGTATAAACCATAAGATGATAGTAAGCTAGAATTCTGTTTGATTTTTTATTATAAATATGTAATATGGTAATGATCGAAAATACCCTAAAGATGAAGATAAAAAATATTTTTAAAACTTAACAAAGGAGTACGAACTAGGACATTATTAAAGTATATATGGATAAATCCAATACTGAAACAAAAGGAGCCTCACACTGTATGGAAGTATGATCAAAAACAATATCGTTTCAAGATATTCCGTCGACTGTTTTCCATCCGAAATCGAGAAAAGGAAATAGATTTTTAATATAATCAAATCCGCGAGTGGGAATCGAACCCACACCGATAATTTTATTAGAAATTTATTAATTTAAATAATAATTTTACATAGTAGAGACAATGTGATATTTCCCTCATCAACAGAGCCACTAGCATGATATATATAAACATTGATTACAAAATTCTAGTATTTTAAATACAGTATAATATATTAAAATACCTGTCTAACCTAATCTAAAACACTCTTATATCAATTTATAACCGCTGAATGTCTAAAAAAAACAACTTTATAACAAAAAAACACAATCATGCATACATTTATTGTATGTAGAGATGGTCAACCTCACAAAAAAAGTATCTTAACCATGGCGGTACCCCCAAGGTCCCGGGGTCGACGACCCGTCCCGTTATTCCCGGGTAATCCCGTAAAAAAGGACGATGACCGCTCAAACCGTTTTTTTCCGTATTATATTTTGGATGAGCGTTTTTTCTTGTTCCTTTGCTTATATAATAGTTCTTTTCATAGATTCACTTTGTGCCTTCCGCTTTTGTGTATTAGGCTAATGTATTAATTTTTAATTTGAAACGGAGAATGTAGAGATTTGTAGAGAAAATTAATTCAACTTAAGGGCACTAGAAATAAATTTACAAGATTATTAAAATAAAATTCATGTCCTGATAAGCTGAACATAATTCCGCATAGTGTCAAAACATACATAAATATATAAGCAAAACATATATAAGCAGGATTTGAATCCACTAACCTTTTCGTTCTGTAAACTGTCAACATCACGTATTATATTGGCAATTATAGTACATCTATCATTAATAATTACTTTAAAGATAACGTTATTTATATGGTAATGAATTCCACACCAAGGCCACAGAATGGGCACCCTCATTTGCATACACACGTATGGAACAAATCAACCTAATGTTAAACAGCCTGATGCAGTTAGTTTTGTTTAGTTTGACCATACACTTATGTTTAACGATTCATTATCTAGATGCTGTTTTTCAAAAGCCCATTTTATATCTAAGTAACTATAAGGATTTTATTTAAGTAAAAAATAACAGGGTTAAATTACATTTAATAAATAATTGATACTCAAAGGATTTAGAAAACGAGGCTTAAAACGTAGAGTCTTGACTGGTTATCTCTAAAATCAAAATATTCTTTATTTAAATAACCTATTATATTTTTTTTCCAATTTTCAATTATATATATATATATATATATATATATATATATATATATATAAGTGTTAGTATTGTTAGTACTTCTGAAACTTACCAACAGCACGAAGAGCAGTTCTGTCGAGATGAGCTGGCGGGAAACTCAAAAATTGCTCTTTTCAAGTAGGTTTTCTCTAGCTGTTCTGTTCTGAGTTTCTGTTCTGTTGTTTCTTTATTCTTAAGCATCCCGTGTATTATGTTAACATACTACGTTTGATTTATCAATAAACTTTAAGATATTTCACCCTTTTGAAGCTCATTTTGATATATTCATCAGTCATCATCAAGTTGAGAAAGTTACCTGAAAAATTCCCAGTTACCTAAAACATCCCTTACCTAACATGGGAATGTCGTATAAGTGAGTTTCCCTACCTTCTCCGAGACGCGGTAAATTCTTAAAGATTTTTAAAACAATAAAACTTAAATAAGCTTGTAACGGTTCTATTACTTGCCAGGGGCTGTAATAAAGCTTTCTATATCTTTATGCAAATCGACCAATCGTTGTTTAGTTTTAAAGGGTAGTTCGTGAAACGTGTTTGAAGATGCCGTCAATTCTTACAATAATTTTATTATTTTATTGACCGTGCTCTTACTGTTATGCTAATATCAGAAATGTGCTCTTTTTGAAGTTTCGATGAAAGAAAATATATAGCGCTATTTAAATACTTTGAAATATACAAGTTACTGGTTGTGTTTACATTTCAAAGATATAATTTTGAAAATATTTAAATGACAAAGTAGGCAGATGTTGCGTGAAATTATTTAATGAAAGGAATACATTTCTTTTTCGTTTTATAAGTGTTATATTTCAAAATATATGAAATATTAATATAAATATAAACATGAATAAAATCTTAAAAAAATGCCGTTTTAGGCTGAGTTTTTTAGATCACAATACCTTGACAGTCGTTGGTTTACATTGTCATCGGTCATCGGTAAAAATAAAAAAGCCTACAGCCTAAATTGCAAAATTAAAATTTTAGTTGCGTAAAAACCAGGGTTACGGTGTAGCCAATACGTAGAGTATGATAGAGCAAGTGTTTAAAATTGACACTATCAGTCTTCATCGATTCTTTAGCGTCGCAAGTCGTAAATATGATTTCGGCAAATTAAAATACGCCATGAGAAATACCTGTAAAATGTATAATAAAGTACCGTTAAAGTTTACCTACTAAATGAATTTAAAAATTTTTGTTACTGTTAAAATGTGCGTCAATAAAACCTAGGTAGCAATATCTAAGGACCTAACGGTAACGCTTTATATTAGGCAATTAGGATCACAGGCGCCGACAGATGATTTTACAGTATTCATTTTAGTTTTTGGAGCTCTACAAATAAGAACCATTTCGGTGAAAACATGATTTTTTTATTGGTGCTCTATTGTCTTGGGATAAGTTGGCAAAATAAGGACTTCAATCTCTGTTGAGTGTCAGTAAAGATCAGTTGTGTCAGTGGAGGTGGTTTAAAAAGTTATTAAGTGCTGTCAGTGCTTTGGATTTTATTCAGGTAATTTTAGATTTATTTCATCTAATCAGCTCTATGTAGAGTTCAGGTTTAGAATTTAAAGTTAACTCCGTTTAGTAACTGTTTTTTTTTAATTCAATATTTAAACAGTGATTTTAAACAAGTTTTTGACTAATTAGTGCTTAAATTTAAATTTTAGCGGACATTTGTCTAACGGTAACGATGACCAGACGTACCGTCGCCATTTAAATATCCTCTTTAATATATAAATTCTTTAAATTCTAACGTTACAACCTGCTTTAGTCATGACTTACTTAAACTGAATATTTTGCATAATGACTTAAAAGCATTTTATGTAAACATTTTTGACATTAAAAAACGTATAAAATATTTGAACGCAACGGGATTCGAACCCGCGCCTCTTGGATACCGTCCAAGCGCTCTGACATTTTATGTGCATTTCAGCAGAAGTGATGGCTAATTTAGCCATCACCAGGTATTAAATTGGGATCTAGACATCGACTGAAGAAAATAAATTTTCATTTGTAAAGAAAAAAAAGATTTAAGTAAAATTTATTTGAAATATATAACTGTTATAAACTTAAAGAAACAAATTGATACTTTAAGATTTATTGTACATATTTATTTTTATGTCTATACTTCTGGCTTATGTGAAGTTAACATACGTTCTGTATGTTAACTTTACATATATATTTCTGTCATATATTTCTCGTATAATATCAATTTTAGTATGACGAAATCTGAACTATTATTTTATCTCATCTTACTATTGAAATATCTATATATTAAATATAAACTAACAACTGTTGCGTGCAATTAAATTCAATTTGATTTCAACTACAACTTATATTTATTATATTACTAAAATGTCTCCGTTTTTAAATAATAAATAAGGGTACTAATTTAATATATACTATTTGTATAACAAAACGCGGCGTTGATTTCCGCCACTCAACACCCAGCGTCTCAAATTTCGGCGGAAAACGGAGTGTTTTGCTACTCCTACATTAGATTCACTCTGTCTGCCCTTTTATACGGAGTAAAGGTGAAGCTAGAAATAAATGATGATATTATTATAATAATAAAATTATAATTATAATCAGAATAAAAATCACGACAATTTAACAAAGTCAGTGACGTGTGACAAGAAACTAAGTAGGCGAAAACAGTAAGCTATTTCTTTTGCAAATGTAAAAAATTGACAAGAGTCTTGTTATCTAAATTTATTTTAACGATGTAAATATATCTTTGTAAAATAGATTCTGTAAAATTTCACAAATATATATAGTTTTTACTTGTTTTACGCTTTTATATAGATTTCTATATATAATTGAACGTAAGATGCTTAATAAAAAATACGATATCGTTATAAATAGTGGGTCAAGATATTTTTAACGCTAAAATTAACACACTACAATACACATAACCATATTAAGAACATTCTTCACCATATAAGACTTCAACGCGTGATCCAAAAAGTTCTCAGCAACGCCACCAAAAGAAATGTGCCAACCGCTTAAAAAAATCCTATCACGATTTTAATTTTTGGGCCAACCCACACTCCCGCATCGAAAATTTGTCGCCCAAAGTGCGAGACAGCGCACAACATAAACCTAAAACAAACGAGAGTGTAAGAGACAGAAAAACGGCCGGCTAACGGTATTCACACGGAAGTATGTCAGTAGCGTAAACTGAGCTCCAATAATGGAAGGTCGTAACTTTAGCGGTATGTATGGGAAATGCAACCTTGACCGAAAGTGGTAGAGTTACAAATTGAACGTGAAATATATAGTTTTCGATTTTCACGCTGCTGATTCACTATAATGGCACAGTCGGCTTAGCTGTAACCTACCTCAAGGCTAGGATGATAGTATATAGGACATAAAAAAAGATCTAGACTTTATGTTGTATGACTGAAGAAAGCTCAGCAAGATATTTGGATTTATTTAAAACATTTGTATGCTAAATTGATAAATACATGAATTAAACGACATAAATATATCTATAACGATATATTTTTAATTTAATTACATTAATTTAGATATTATATCAATAACGAATATTAATTTTTTTTTATAAAAAAATAATTTTTGAATTAAATCCAGTACAAACATATTACTCTATTGAAGCTAGAGTTTCAATCTTCGATAAGATAAATAAAAGATTTCAACGGGATCGCAACGAGGTTGAGTGGCGGTACGCGATAATATGTATATAATACTAATATTGTTATTAAGCTTGCTTTTGACGGTCGTGTTACTTGACTTGGAGCGTAGTAGAGTTGACTCTACATTTTCAATATTCTATAGGATTTATTAACAATATTTAGAATGATTTATAGTGAATATAGAATTGATTGTATCTTTTGTTTATTATTTATGTAAAATAATATTCTATGGATATTTTCACGGCGTAGACGAGTTTGATGTAAAATTTTAAAAAATCGATTTATCTCAAGGTTATATAAAATGAATGTTTTTAAGATAAAAAATAAATAAATAGCAAACGAAGTAGGTTAAGATTCTGCGACACTAGATTGTTTTGCCGAGATGCTAAACTTTCACTTCTGCCCACCGGAGCAGATAATGTGGCGAATACTTTCCCATAAATTCGGAACATCATCGATTATTGATACTGACGCGCGAGTACATTTTACTTTTCCCTGTAACATTTTTTTTTAGCTTCACGCTTTTATCCCGCATAGCAGGGTAGACGGAAAGTACCTAGTGTCAAGAAACTCCGTATGTAACTTTCCACCGAAGTCGAGACATTGCGTGTTGAGTGGTGGAACTCAACGCCGCACTTTGTCTTTACCAGAGCGAGGAAGTGAATATAATTTAAATATATTCACTACCCCGAGTGGGGATCGTACCCACAACCGGTCGCGTTTACAGTCAGACGCTGTCACACTGCGCCACGACCGGCATCCATTTTCTACCATTACTGTACATATATTTTTTAATTACTGACATTTAAATTTTAAAAATAAACTATTTTTTAATTTCAATAATATATTTACTAACAAAATGTTTTTAAAAACCATTTCTCTGCCAGTTTTTGAGTTCAACGCCATCTAGTGACAAAATAATATGTTATTATTGACTAATAACCTTTTTCAGATTTCACAAGAGAGCGTTGCTTGAATATTTTTAATTTTTAGTTTTTTATATTAAATTTTAAGCCTAATTTGTGATACTTATATATTTGTATATAAACATACATTAAAAATAATTAAACAAAAAGGCGTTTATTCTTATATTGTTTCTTTCGGCTTATTCTTATCTTGTTGGAAAAAAAACCAGATATATGCATATAATTTTTTAAATGCACATCAAGAAGCTATGTAAGTAAGCACAAGAGAACATTCTGTATATAGACAAAAGGATTGTAATTTCGATGTAAATGATTATATTTAAAATGTTTTAAGGGTTCGCCCTATTGGAACAAAACGTAGCATTGCCTTCTGAAACACAAAACAAAGAATGAAGAACAAAGTCATTCTAAATACTAATAATACAAAATATTAACATTTAGGTCTTTGTCACCAGCAGTCAAGTCTGTACTGTAGTCACGTTTGATTGAAATAGTTTACTTTTTCAAATTGCGTCAATTGCCACGGGCCAATGACCTGCGCAATCGTTTGCGAGCTGATTTACGAAAAACACCCCAAGGCCAGGCAAGCGAGACAAATCTTTATTATTTTTATTCATGATTTTTTTACTCTATTCTTGCAAATTATTGCGTGCCGCCATTACGGTTTAGTAATATTGTGCGTGTTGCCGATATACGTACAATAAATGGCTACTGAGCAATATCTAATAACTCTACAAAGAAATTTTTCGTTACGTTACATTATGTTCTAAATTTTTGGTTTTTTTTTTAGCTTCACGCTTTTTATCCCGCATAGCAGTCTAGACAGGAAGTAGCTAGTGTCAAGACACTCCGTAATTCGCTTTCCACCGAATTGCAGACATTGCGTGTTGAGTGGTGGAAGTCAACGCTGTAGTTTGTCTTTTAACCAAAGCGAGGAAGTGAAAATAATTTAAATATAATCACTCCCCCGAGCGGGGATCGAACCCACAACTGATCGCGTTTACAGTCAGACACTGTCACACTATGCCACGACCGGTAAATGATATTGTTCCTTTTCCTTTTAATTTCACAGTTTTTGGTTGTTTTCGTCGTTTTATTTTATTTTAGTAATCGTATTTGAAAGAACACGGCTAAGTTACAATTGGAATGGAGCTTTTCATATTTAGCGGGTTTAAAAATACGTGCTAGGCAATAAAATAATACAATTTAATAATTACTAAGAAAACGCGGCGTTTAGATCCGTCATTCAACACGCAATATCTCAATATTGGGTGGAAATTTCTTTTGACGCTACATTTCTCTTTGACTTGACTGACTGGCTGACCAGAAAAAATAACAATTTTTCGTTTTATACTATCAAATATTGTAATACTTAGTTAATGATATAAAATTTATCATAACAAAGGTACATGTATAAGTTATTGTCACCTTCATAATCTATATTAAAACGCATTAAGCAACTGCATTAAACATATAATGAAATATGCGTTTGACTTCCTTGAGAAAGTAATTCGCTCCAAAATTCAATACTTTTATATTTTTAATTAATTAAATGATTAAATGAAGTTGTAACTCCAATTAAATATCTGTAAAGTAAAAACTATTTTTTATATATATTTACAAAATAATTTATTTTAGACGCCTTTACAGCGTCTGACTGTAACGCGATTGTGGGTTCGATCTCCATTCGGGGGAGTGATGATATTTAAAAATTATTTTTCGTCGCTCGGGTAAGACAAAGTGCGGCGTTGAGTTCCACCACTAAACATGCAATTTCAATTGCAATGGAAAGCGAAGTACGGAGTGTCTTGACACTAGGTACTTTCTGTCTACGGCTATGCGGGATAAAAGCGTGAAGATAAACAAAAAAAAAATAATTTATAAGATCATCTACATTACACTGATATGTTACGTTTATAATTTAATACTTAACAATATCGTTCCATATTAGAACGCCGAGGTAATGTAAATTCATTATTATTTTGCGTTACAAAGAACACGGTCAGCTAACTCGAATAACTCGGTTAATTGTGCATGTTTAGATATTAATTTGATCGCTGAATGCATCGTGCATAATGCTATCCGCCCGTCATCGCCGGCTTCCTGCTTAATTAGGCCATTAGCCATGAATATCAGCTTGCTAATATTATAATATTATTCTTATAATGTTAGATTTTCCAAGACTACCCTCGTATCTAACAGATTAGTCATAAGCCCAACTCGCCACAATAGGCGCGTACTTAAAACGATTGTATCACAAAATATGAATTGTAAAATTGTACTATTTTGCAAGGGAGCGACGCTAAGCGGCTAGTGTGCGAACGGAATAAAAATAGTCACTATCGTAGCAACACCGATAGCTAGTGAAGCGGAGCGGCGCGCGCCGGCAAAATGGAAACGTTTATTTATCGATATCTCGATTTCGTATTCGAATAACCTACATAAATTACAACATATACTTTTTGTTTCCAGACATAGCGGCAGGGTGGCGGCGTCCAAGTATGGCGGTGGCGGGGTGTCTCTCGGTAGTGGCGTGGCGGTGAGGCGCGGCATGAAGTGCACGGGCGTAGCGGGCGGCGGGCCCGGCGGTGACGAGTTGTTGCTCAGTGCCTGCTGGCTCGATCCCAAGCTGGACGCCTCTTCGCCCCCTTGCCACGAGCTCCTCGACTCTCTTCTCACCCCTGCTCCTCTTGCTGAGCTCAAACCTCTCCCTCCGTTCACTGGTTACACCGGACACCTTTCGATCAACGGCATTTCCGGTCACCACTTCCATGCCATCGCACAACGTCTTCCAGAAGAAAATAATAACTACCCCACTCAAAGTGGATATGGCGCTGACCACGATGTGGTCTCCTCGTCGACGTGCGCCGCTGACTCTGAACCTCCTGACTTAGAAGATGTAAAACCTTTCCCCTTAGACGGTTTAGACACAAAATTATTTCCTGAAACGTCTGTCGCGGCTGACTCATGCGCTAAGTCATGCTCGCCGCCCACCAAATTATTTGATGACAACAACAAGCAAGATTCGGTTATAAGCTCTATAGAAGATATTGCCGCTATTATTGGTTCTGCAATCGCTGACACAACAGTCCCATCCCAACCTGAAGACCCTGAAAGAAATGATTCTAGAGATAGCTGGATGGACATAGACGCGTGGATAGCTGGAGCGTACAGTCAACATGGCGATAAAATTGTTCCCCAGGACTTGTCTGAATTTGGTCTTCCAGGCTCTCCGCCCCCTTCACAATCAAGTCACCAATCCAGTATAGATTTTCCTTGCAAGCCTAGCCAGGACTTTACAAAAACGCAAGAATTTCTTCAAAAAAATTTAGGTCAAGCTGGGACGACTTTACAATCTCTGTTATCTCAAAGTTGCTATATGCCATTACTTCAAAATAGATTACAAAATGGCCCACCGGTCAAACAAGAAGCACCGAGCTCTACGAGTTATGGCATGGACGTAATATCCACATCATCGCCCCCTGGGAACGCAGTATCAACCACGGACGGGGTCAGTGGCTTGCTCAATGGTCGGTACGCACCACATTACGCCCTCGGTTTAAAACCGGACGGCTTATGTAGTCCAGATAGATTGCTCGGCTATCCTCACGCACATACAACTACTATTACCCCTTCAAATAAGAGCAAGCGAAGTAGAGCGAAGGCAAAACAAGGCAATAATGGTGGAAGCTTACACGGTAGTTCACTAGCTTTTGCATCAGCCACATCAGCTGAACTGAGCGGTTTGCTTGGAAAAGAGAAACCGGTGCACCGCTGCGGCATCTGCAATAGGGGCTTCCTGAATAAATCCAACATCAAAGTGCACCTTCGCACTCACACGGGTGAAAAGCCTTTCCGCTGCGATGTCTGCGCGAAGGCTTTCAGGCAAAAAGCCCATTTGATCAAGCATCAGCAGATCCACAAAAGAATTGGTCGAGACTAGGTTTGTAAGGGCTGGTCAGCTCAAAAGCATTTCTGTAGCTAGTAATGGTGTGTGTGGTCGATAGAGGAAGGCGTGTAAGAATCTCATGTAGACTATTGTATATTTTTGTACTCCTATGTATTGGCGTGTTTTAACTTAGTTAAGAGCGTTCACGTATTATAACCCCTCTAGATTAACACTCCTCCTAAGGACAAGTGCAATGTTAACTAGTTTTAAGTTCTTCAGATTTAATTTCGATGTAGATAGTGTTTATAATTTGTTAGCAATTTTAAGTTTCATTCATTCCATTCCAGTATGTTAGAATAGTTGTATTCGAGTTGTCTTTTTTTACTTTGCATTATAATGTCAGTTCACACTGCCCAGCTTTGGGATGAGATTTGGTCCCGTTATTTAATTTTTCATATTTCTTTCATCTCGTTTGTGCGAATGCTTACTCTGATTACCTATTTATAGTCAAATACGATATAACTTAAGTTCTTTAAATAAGTATACATTAGGTACTTGTACATTATGAAGTGACAAAGCAAACGAGGCTAATAAATACAGTAAACGTTTCAATTTTATATATTTATCTTTTAGCTATAATAATTTGTATTGGATTATTAAATGTATAGGAAGAAATCTAAATTTTTCAAAGGATATGTGGGTTAAGTATTAAAAACATATTTAAAAATATTCAAACAATTAACAGATAATTAAGATGGGTTAAAATAAAATAATAAATTATATTTTTGCTTTTTTTAATGTTTAATGACAAGTAACTTTGTGAGATATAAGAAAACCTAATGATTCATCACTAAAAGATAAATTGTAATCAGAAAAAGTCCTTATTTTTGAAAAGAAAATCCTTTATTTTATATATATATATATATATATATATATATATATATATATATATATATATATACACATTAGTTGTAAATATGAAAAATCCTTCGCACGCTAACGGAACTGGCCGCGTCCGGGAAGCGGATGGAGAAAAACTTAACCCGATGTTTTAATGTTCTAATAACTGCGATCCGCTCTTGCGCAATATTACTATTTAGGGCAAAGTAACAAATAGCATCAACTTTAAAAATTTTCAGAAAACATATAAAAAATAAGCGTAAAATAGAACACGTGTAGCCTTAAAACGTATGGTTTAGCGGTCAGAGCATTTGAACGCTTCTAAGAGTTCAAATCCAGGTCCAAATTTTTGTATGTTTTTTAATATGTTATTTCTTATACTAAGCGTGTGAATAAAAAAACACACAAACGTGGAACAAAATTAGCTATTTTTAGAAATATTTGCCTTAAACTAAATATGAAGTAGCGATCGGTCAATGTTGCGTAATTCGGCATTTATAATGTATAAAATATACTTCTTTTTAATTTCAGGATTGCTTTATAATTACTTATATGGGATTTTGAGGTAATTACATTATTAAAATATGTATAAGCTTCAAATATAAATTTGGATTTTTTCTACCTGAAACATACTTCTTATTTCGATTAATAGCAGTTTGTTTTAAAAAAGCGTGAATTTTTTTTTTATGTTTTTCAAAACTCCATGACAATAATCTAATACATTGACAGTATAATGTTTTTTTTTTGTTTAAATTCCTTATTTATACAGATTTATTTAAATAACACGCGTCTACAGATAATCGGTGTTCGCACTAGACGCCCGCGGCGCTACGGCGTCGCGCACTGTGGGATAAACGCGCGTTTGTGAAACGCGGTAAAAAAACGCTCATTTATTCGTTAGTATGTATTATTGGTTATATTGAGATTACAGTTCGGGAGGCAAAGTGTTTCACACGCAGCGTTTCCTACAGCGTTTGTGGACCAATAAAGTACCTTTTTAGTGTTAAGTCTAGTTATAAGTATTTATTTTTAAATGTAATTTTGTAAATCCTGGTGTCCAATACAGTGGTTTATTATCAATTAAAATGATACACTGGCCCTCTGTCATACATTTTGTATTGTTCGTATGGCGGTGCACTTCTATCTGTTAGCATAAATGTTATAATTTCGAGAGGTTTTCTTTATAAAATAAGTAAATTGTAAATTAATGTAAAATAAATGGAGATTTTTTTTTGTTAATGATCTAATGTGTTTTTGTTCTATTCTCTCATACGAGATGTCAAGGAAAAACTAAGTGAGGCACACGTGAGTGTGTGTATAAAAACTCTAGTTCCATCCAAGTGGGTCAATAGATATCGGCAAACAAAGGTGCAAAGTGAAAGATCGTCGTAAGGTTCCCAGCTCGGTTCCCGCGTCTCGTCGGAAGAAAGTCGGATGCGAAAATGTCCATAATGTACAGCGAATTGCCATCGCGCGACAGGTGCAGGGCGTGTAGAGAAAACTACGACACGCACGCTTGTAGCGTCAGACAAACAGATATATATATATATATATATATATATATATATATATATATATATATATATATATATATATATATATATATATATATATATATATATATATATATATATATATATATATTAAAGTTAAGATCATCATGATATAGTGGAACAGCATCTGAATGTAAACGTGATTCGTTGTGTGTTCGATTCCCATCAGAGAAATGATTTAATTTAATATTACGTAAAGCAGATCACGGCGTTGAGTTAAGCCAGTATATTGAATACTCACTCGGCTTTACAATATAAAAAATTTAGAACGTAGATGGATTTGAATCTGCACCTTTTAAAACCGTTTAAACGCAACCAATTAACAATTATCATTAGTCAGAATCGAGAGGACCGGGTTCAAATCCAGTTATATTTTCAAATATATACAAAGGTTTTGAGAGCGATATTTGTTGCTAGTCAATTTTTTTCTTCGATTACGTTAAATTATGAAACCTTCAGTGGTCTGTTGCTCCATTGCCAAGTAATTACTTTTGGCGTTGATTGGAACTAATTTTCAATCTATTTATATAATTCGTTTGCAAATTAATAAGAATAAATTAAATTGAAATATTATATTATCAACCGTTGGTATAGCGTTCAGATGTGCCTGAGAGGTCAGAGTGGCTGTGGGTTCGACACCCAACTGAATATTGGGTATTCCATAAGAGATAATAACTTTTTTTTGTTAATTTGATTTTTAAAAGTAGTTTCCAGAAACTAGTTAGACAATATGTTTTTGCAGAAATTTTAATTTTTTTTTCAGAAAAAAAAATTACATTTCTACTTTTTTTAAACAATATCAAAATAAAGTAATAATTACAATATATATTATTCTAACAAAATTTATTTATCAATTTTTTTAATGTTTTTTTCTAATAATACATTCATTCTAATAATACATTCAAAAAATAATTCTTAACACTAGATTCTCTCACTAAATAATAAAGTTATTTAAAGACAAAAATATTCTTCCATTATAATAATAAAATAAATAAACATGTAAGCGAAAATCATGATTTACTATCAAATACATATATTGTCAGTTCAATTCCCATTAGGGGAAATGATTATATTTACAATTATTATCGCCACTCTGGTATAAAGTCTTAGTCTCTTCTCACGGGATCTTAACACTATGTATATATATATATATATATATATATATATATATATATATATATATATATATAAATACAAATAAATTTAGTTGCCGACAGTCCTCGTCGCACGAGATTCTTTCTCCAACCCACTTACAGTGATTTCACCGCGGCGCGACGTCGTCATACGCAGCGCGCCGCATACGTTGTTTGTACAAAAACTTAATGCTATAGCCAGTATATCTATACATTAATAGGTGAAGCTAAATCTTTGTACCCATTTCTCCGAAACTTATAATATTGGAAGTATGACATTTGGTACAATTATAGTTTATATATAAAGAGGGAGTGTAGAATGTCTAATATTTAAAATAAATGTATAAAAATATATTAAATTAATAAAATTAATGTAACACACACTACCATGTGTTTGACACACACGTTTATATAAAGTATCGTACACGTTGCCAAGGCAACGCGTTGTTAACGCGTCAACAGGATATCTAGTATATAGATATATAAACGTATACTTAAATATTATATTATTAATCAAATTCTAATTCTAAATGTTAAATTTTAAATTAAATTATCGTAACACGTGACACGCTTTTCCCATATAACAGAATAGGTTAAGAAAACCTATCTATCTATGTATAACCTATTCCGGTGAATTCCAGACATGTGTGTTTCCGGAATAATTAAAAAAATTGTCATTACCTCGATGAGGAATCGAACCCGAAACCATTGCAGACGCTGTCTGTCAGGTGGCCTTAATACAAATGTTTCATATAAATATTATATCATAGTTAGTATGGCTAAGGAAACGTACCTATAATTTCAACCCAAAACCATTGTTTACAATCTTATATTGTACCACTAAGCTACAACGGATCCTGTGGGTCATTTTATTAAACTAAATAAAATTATGATAAATTTTTATGGCAGTCGTGGCGCAGTGTGACAGCGTCTAACCGCAAACGCGATCGGTTGTGGGTTCGATTCCCACTTGTGGGAGTAATTATTTTTAAATTATTTTCTCTTCCTCGCACCGATAAAAGACAAAGTGCGGCGTTGAGTTCCACCACTTAACACGCAATGTCTTTACTAGAGTCAATAGTAGGTACATTCTATCTACCCTGCTATGCGGGATGAAAGCATGAAGTTAAAAAAATATATTCAATTATTATTTAAGTAATTTTGGTTCCATAGTCCTTAAAGCAGGTATTACCAGCTCGAGCAGCAGTTTGCAGAGAACAGACATCGAGAAACTCAACAGTACGTTTTAAAACGCCAAATAATAAAAAAAAATTGCGAATGATATCGATATATACGTTATTCTAATTTACCGCCGTGATAAAATAAAACGCGTTGTTGAGTTCCGCCAATAATGTCCAATAGGAGTATATAGAATTGATTAATTTCATTCCATTAAGACAAAGCGCAGCGTTGAGTTCCCAACTCAATACGCAATGTCTCAGTTTGTTGACGAAAGTCAACGGCAGTGTCTTGACACTAAGCTGTCTCTAACTCTCTTACTATAGGTGATAAAACGTGAAGTTATTAAAAAAATACACAGAATTCACGCGGAGAATTGAAAGAAAATAATTTTCTAGGCAAATTCATGAAGTTACTAAAAAAAATGTACACAGAATTCACGTGGAAATCTAAAAGAAAATGAATCTAGGCAAATTCAATTCAAATTGTACTAGATTTCAACCTATTATTACCAAAAGGCAGTCTCAAATTCTTCTACTGTGCTAGAAACATTAAAAACAATACAGTTACAATATTACATGCCAAAATATCATAAATCTAGAATTAAAATTATCCACAAATATTAACTTTTTGGTATAAAAAAGGTTTAAATTATTTGAGAATTCTGCACAATGTTAAAACACTGTTTTTTTTTCATTGCTATACACACGCGATCATTAAGGATTAAACCACCTGATGTTACTTATTTGGACATAAGTAATTGACTTTAAAATGTATATATATACTTTGTTATTGAGTGGTATGTAAGAATATATATATATATATATATATATATATATATATATATATATATATATATATATAAATTATTTATGAAGAAAATAAGAGAATTTGGTAATTTAGAACACTTTACTTTTGTTCATAGAGTCTTGTGCTACGGACTACTGTAAAGTGTTTGATACGTCAGGTTTCCAAAAAAAGGATTCTCGAATACAAAAATATACGTGATTAATCCGTTTAAAAAGTTTAAAATATGTTAAAAATCGCAGAAGTCAAAGATCTTGTTAAAATAAGACATATATATATATTATAAAAAATATTATTAATTTTAATTATATTTAAATTGGTACGATAACATGCAGCGTTGAGTTCCGTCACTCAACACACAATGTCTCAAATTTGGAGGATAGCAAAGTACGGAGTGTCTTGACACTACCCTGTCTACCCTGTTATGCGGGATAAAAGCTTGAAGCTAAAAAAACATATAAATATAATTTGTCTTATCAAGGTATTTAATGCAAACTATAAAAGATATATGTAAAAAGAACAAAATTGAAATAAATCGCATTTTTAACCACCTAGAAAAAATAATTTAATTCACAGTAAATTGTAAACCCCATAACCACGATTATTGTAGGTTCGATTCCCACTATGTCACATTAACAGCTCCACGTTTCATTCAGTATAGTATTCAAACACAATGTAGTGTCTTGTCACTACATGTTCCCAATACAACTTTATGAAACGGAGTGTCTCGACACTTTGAGGGAAGCCAGTCGTTGAGCTGATCTAAGTTAAGCAACCTGTTGAAAAGAAATTAAACAAAGTTTAGTTTATATAATACATAAAATGATACTCGACTGTTTTTCGACAAAAATCAAGATATTGCATCGCTGAACTCAACGCCACGCTTTGTCTTACCAGGGCGTAGAAATTAATTACTTTTTTAAACGTAATCATTGCTCGAGTGGGAATCGAACCCACAACCAATCGCGCGACAATCACACCGTATTCTCCTGCGCTATATATTATATAATTATTTTTTTAACTGGTAAAATAAAAGTGTTACATACATCCACCTTTAAATGCTCAATATATCGAATTTAGTCGGAACGTATAGAGCGGAGTACGGAGTGTCTTGACCCTAGGTGCTTTCTGTCTACCCTGCTATGCGGGATAAAAGCGTGAAGCTAAAAAAAAAGCGTGTAAAAAAGCAAAGTGTCTTAACAAAGTGTCTTAAGACTACTCAGTGTAGGTTGTCTCAGATTCTCCTATACGGGAAAGACCATAAACCTGTAAAAAAAAAACAATCAACATACTTACATAGATATTAATATTAACTTACATAAAACAAAATACAAGTGAAACTTGACCTTTACCATTAACAGTGCGAAATCATCTCAAGCGCTATCACAATCGTTCAGTTTTATCACAATGGGTAGAGCAAAGGCATTTCAATGGAGACCTCTTTCCCATGCAAGTCCAGAAGTTTCCCATGAGTTTATGACTTTTATGACTTTATATTAAACAGTTATTATAGTTATTTTGAGTAAAATTTTAATTTGATACTATTTTTTTTATATGAACCTCGTTTTG
This sequence comes from Dryadula phaetusa, assembly GCA_032432895.1. Lineage (NCBI taxonomy): Eukaryota > Metazoa > Arthropoda > Insecta > Lepidoptera > Nymphalidae > Dryadula > Dryadula phaetusa. Next base: position 465,477 of record JAOYRS010000005.1, read on the forward strand.
ATCAAATAAATGTATCGGAATTGTAATAGAAAGTAATAAAAAATATTAAAGAATATTCTACAATAATATTAAATAAAAAAATATAAGATTAATTTGAAAAAAATATTTATTTGAAATGAACAGTTACGGCTTTTAGTGAGATTTTAGAACATTTTGCGTATCATATGTAAAGCGGCGAAACTTAACGCCGCGATTCATCTTACTCCAATGAAGAAAAATTAAAAATAATTTCAATATAACACCTCAAATCGAAACCGAACCCACATTCATAGTAAGGAGTACAACCAACGAATACCACGCTTAACTCCATCGTCTAAATATAATTGGAGTGTTTATTTGTATTATTAAATAAATTTATTATTAAATGCATAATACATATGAAAAAAAATATATTTTTTAAATATTTATCTGTCTGTTTGTTCTTGCTAATCTCTGGAACTGCTGGACCAATTATAATGGAACATTCACTGGCAGATTGTTTATGTTATATGGAATAACTATTTTAGTCTAATCGTATTAAAGAGTTATAAAATAAAAATTCATACGGACGAAACCGCAGGCACAGCCAGTATAATACAGAATACCAAGTAAAACCAAACGAAACACTTGTTCTAATCGTCTTAACGCTAAAGAACGTGAAATTTCATTAACCCCGATAAATCGCGCATCGGTGTCAGCGACCCATTTAAACCTGTATCAATGAAAGGTCACGCCGACCTTTAGTGAAATGGCGCCCTTCATTCTTGAACTTGGCAAGCTAAGGCGTACAGATAGACTGAAAACTTGTAATTATATTAGAACTTATATTAGCTGGCTTGAAATTTTGTATAATATGACATATTTGTATGAAAAAATTGATTTGTTTAAAACTTTCCGAGACACAGCGTCTGACTGTAAATGCGAATGGTTGTGGGTTCGATTCGCACTCGGGTTATGATTATATTTAAATTAGTTTCATTTCCTAGCTCTGGTAAGACAAAGCGCGGCGTTCAGTTGCGTCACTCGACACGAAATATCTCGAATTCGGCGGAAAGTGGAATATGGATTGTCTTGACACTAGGTACTTCCTGTCTAGCCTACTATGTGGGATTAAAGCGTGAAGCTAAAGAAAATTAAGAGGTGTGTTTTTTAAGTATTATAAATTAGAGAGGATAAAATGAAGTAGTATATATATATATATATATATATATATATATATATATATATATACTAAAACAGAACATATTTAGGTGACAGAGAAACCACTCACCTTGCCCTTCGCACTTGAACTCGCGTGCAAGTTTTGAACGCTTTATTAAAGTAACGAGCTCTCCTCATACAATTGGTTACTTAGCAGGTAATTTATATTAAGGGGTAAGTGACAAGTCGCTGTTTTTAAATCAGATCGGAGAGCTATAACTATGTACTGTGTTTCCACTGAATTTGAGATTTAAATATAATCATTCCCCTAAGTGGGAATTGAACCTGCGACCATTTGCGTTTACAGTCAGACGCTGTCGCATTGCGCCATGATCGGCCTCATAAAATTCTATATATTAAGAAAGTACTATTTTAGTAACTTAACTAAAATATTTTAAAAGCAATTAAACAAGCATGTCGCCTTGCCCTTACACTTTACTTGATATTCACGACTTCATGTCGCCAAGCAATAGACTTATAGCGTTTATTTTATAAACTAGAATTACCTAATAAAATATGTCTTTAATGACTCGACAGCGTATTACGGAGTGTCTTGACACTGGGTATTTTTTGTCTACCCTGCTACGCGGGATAAAAGAGTGGAGGTACAAAAAAAAGACAAGTGTTTACCTTTTGTGACTAATTTTGGTAGAAAATTAGGTCGAAGGTTCGAATTCATTTAATTCTCATATATTCTCTAATATATTGATATATTATTTCGAAGAGAATATTATTTTAGCTCGGAGCAGTGTAGGCAGAGAACCTACTGTCAAAACACTTCGTTTTATATATATAGTAGACATTCGTGGCATGCGAAATATAAATGAGGCGAAATACAACACCGAGCTTATAGCTTATATTTCCAGAGCAGGGATTCCAAAATTATTTTAAATAAATATTAATCAATCCAATGAGTGGCGTTGAACCTCGTGATATCTTGTTTACAATAATTGCTTTATAGCGATTCGTTTGCGATTTGATAAAATAATCATATTTCAATTATTTTTGTTCTTCCACACTATTAAGACACGGCGCAGCGTTGAATTAACCAATACCACGCAATGTCACAATTTCAGATGGAAAGTTGTCAACAGAGTGTCTTGACACTAGATTGTGTTTGAGTACACTACCTAGTAGAACTTAGTATACGTGTCTCTGAAGGCATTCTAAAATTAAAAAAAAAAGCACTTTTTTGTAATAATTATATGAAAAATGTCATTTCTTACAATTTGTACCAAATCGTGACTTTTAGGTTAGTGTGATTAATAGCACATTTCGTCGAAGTGCATCAATGCGGTGATGGGGTAATGGAAATATAATTACACCTTATATCATGGTCTGTGATTAACGAACTCCCCGTTACATCTGTCCCACTAACAGGGCTAGTTGTAATACTTCTAGACGGCCTGTCCTAGTTGTAACTTGAATAAATTGTATTATAAACATTTTAAAACTTCTAGATTTAATAAATTCTTTACCGGATATCGATTTAATAAGTACATAAGTGTAAGAGCGGTTGTAGCGCTGTGGGATTGTGTTTGACTGTAAATGAAATCGGTCGTGGGTTCAATACCCACTCGGGGGTGTGGTTATCTATAAGCTTTTCTTACACTTTAACACTTTTTCTTCTAATAAGATCATAATAAGATCTTTGATTTTCGCGATTTTTATACATTTTAAATGAAACTATTTAACCGGATTAATCGCGTATATTTTGGTATTCGAAAATACATTTTTGGACACCTGACGTTTCGAACACTTTACAGTAGTCCGTGGTCACAGGTAGACTGAGGTGGCATTCGTCTGTCAGTTGATACAAAAAATTAATTATATCAAACTACCGCCATCGATTTCTTAATTGCCTCGCGTACTGCCCTGGATTCTTGCAGAATGAGCTCACTGTATCCTTGTCTCTGGTGTGGTGGACTTTTTCTTCTACGGAGTGTTTTGACACTGGGCACTTCCCGTCTACCCTCCCTTGCTTATATATATATATATATATATATATATATATATATATATATATATATATTTATATATATATATATATATATATATAAACATTATATTCATTTTGTAAGCTAAGTTACGATGACAGTTGTAGAATAGTGGATTACATGTTACTGTTACTTCTTAGTTTGTTCAAGTCGTAAACTAAATATTTTATTACAAGAGGTCAGTTTATATAAATTTTGCATCATGGCACATTTAAAATATTGAAGATATAAGGGATATTTGCAAGTTCGATACCCATTTAGGTAATATTTATAATAAACAATTATTATTATTTGAGGCTGGTCGTGGCGCAGTCGGATAGCGTCTGACTGTACGATCACACGATCGGTTGTGGGTTCGATCCTCACTTGGGGAGTGTATTGTGTAGTGATTATGTTTAATTTTTTTTTCACTTCCCTTTACTGGCAAAAACAAAATGCGGCGTTAAGTTCCCACGGCTTAACACTTACTCGTAGTCGGATATAGTAGAGTTTTAACAAATGTATTTTCGGAAAACATACGCGCATTTAAAATAATTTAATTTCATGTACAGAATAACAGAAACCAACGCCGCACAAACTTGTTACTAACAGAACGAAAAATAAAAATTCTCAAGTGAAAATTAAACCCAAAACCATCACTTTATAGCTTACAACGTCCCACTGCGCCGCGTTGGTCTCAAAATTGAAATAATATATTAGCTAAATTCCCTGTAATTTTCTATCACTGTTAAGTAGTTTATATCTATATATAAAGGGCGTCCCACGCACACCCGTCGGCCATATAAGAGGAAATTCTGCGACATTACACCCATAATGCTACAATTTACGCGTGGTGGGTAATGCCGTTATATTCCATAATTCATGTTTGAATAACATACCTTAAATAGTTTAGCAAAGCCAAACTCAAAATATTCTTTGTTCTTTCTTTTAGGTTTTTGGTTTTAAACATATATATACTGGGTTTTGAATTAATAATAAAATAGATGGAGGCCGGTCGTGGCGCAGTGTGACAGCGTCTGATTGTAAGCGCGATAGGTTGTGGGTTCGACCTCCAAGCAAGGAAGGGATTACATTTAAAAAAAAATTCAATTGCTTGTTAGGCAAAGTGCGGCGTTGAGGTCCACCACTCAAAATACAATGTCTTGAATTCGGTCTACCCTGCTATGCGGGATGAAAGCGTGAAGCTAATAAAAATAATATAGAAATGTCAGCATTGTCAGTCAACTAGAAAACTACCACCAAGTAGGAGACGCCAAAATCTTAAAAAAGACTAGTCAATTGTTATTTTATATGAATATGCGTAAAGAACAAAAAACATTTCATATCCCCACTCTAAAAAGACAAAATGCGGCGTTGAGTTACGCTATTGAAGACGTAAACGGATGAATACCGGGGAGCTTAGTGTCTTAGCATTAGATTTTCTGCTTACGTGCGTTGTGAGAGAATTATTTTAAATTTAACGCTATAGTAGTAAGTAGGACGGCATGATAAAATTAAATTATAATATTCATTTTCCCACTCTAAAACGTAAGTTAAGGTGCAGCGTTAAGTTCCACCATTCAACAACGCTTCCTTCCTTCGCTTCCTACCTAAAATAGATAGATTCCTAAGAATAGATTATATTTAAATTATTCACATTCCCATTCTAAAAAATAAAATAAAATACGGCGTTGAGTTCCGCCGTAAGATAAATAAGTATTACAATTCAAAATTTAAGTTAACTTTAACGCTACATCGAATGTAGCACGCGCGCCACTGCCCCACTTTCCATAGCGCCATCTCGCTCACGTCTTGTGCACTTCCGTTTGCATGGTCAAGGTTATATCTTGTTTGTATCTACTGATTTTGATGGGATTCTCGCAATGTTATAGGTATATTTTTGAGAGAAATTTTGTTATTTTTTTTAATAATGAAATAAGATTTATTTAATAGTGTTTAATTAGATTGATAATTATTATAAAAAAATATTAATAAATTATTTTTAAAGTTAAATATGGTAAAACACAATATACTTTGTATCTCTTGCTAGCTAATAAATTATTTGTAATTAAATAATAATATTCTAAATTTTCCAAGAACAAACAAATACGTTTAACAAAGTCAAAGAAACATTCTCAACTTGACATGTTTTTCATTTTGACACTCGTTATTGAATTCGGACACATGCGCATATATATATATATATATATATATATATATATATATATATATATATATATATATATATACACACACACACACACAGGTAGACCAGGTGACCACGCACTACTGTAAAGTGCTCGAAACCTAGACAGAAAGTACGTACCCCACCGTACGTTCAACCCCGCGCTTCGTCTCACCATAACGAGGAAGTGAAAATAATTAAAATATAATCACTCCCCGGAGTGAGAATCGAACCCACAACCGATAGTCATACGTTCTACAGTCACACGTTCTACCACTCTGCCGCGACCAGCCTCTAAATTTATATGATTTTTTTAACGACAGACAAATTGGAGTGAGTGAACACTATGATCTTGGTTGGTTGTCTATGATCACTGTACTATAGGGTCTCTGTCTCCGACCACTATACACGGGGTACAGCTTGTAACTGTTTTTTTTTGGTTTACTTAAGTAGGTATTATTGCGTGATGGCGTCACTGAACACGTCGACACATGTTAGTGGGCACGCCGTACAAAATACCGCTAGGCTCGCCAAATTTCTTCTGAAAAGATTAAAGACGACCCAATTCGCATGTTGATTCATTCAATTGCTAAATATTATGCAAAAAATCTAGAAAAAAAAAACTAAGAAGATATTCCTTTTTTTGTTTGTTTGCTATTAAAAATGAAATTATTTTGATAAGGCAAAGCGCTGCGTTGAGTTCCGCCACTCAACACTCAAAGTCTCGATATCTCGTTCGAGAAAAACAGTGAACGGAGTATATTGACACTAAGTTACCCTCCTATAGGATGAAGCATGAAGCTGCTTTTTTTCGCTATAACTTTAAATACAATAGACTCTATGGAGGAGGTGTCACGAACCGTCTAATTGGACGCACGATAGTTAGAGGTTTGATTCTCACTCAGGGTATAGTAAAACTATATTTTTTTATATATGGCAAGATTTAAAAAAAAAACAAATTAAACATGGAAAACTATAAACACCTTCTTCTGCTTTCACATTAAAAAATATGTGTAATTAAAACACTTTTAAAAATTTGTTTCTTTTTTATTTTTGTAAGTATAAAATGATAAAATTGTCCCGATATGGAATATATGTACAGTGATACAGTGACAGTTTTAGTTTCAGACAAAGTGCGGCGTTGAGTTCCGCCACTCAACACGCAATGTCTCGACTTCGGCGGAAAGCGAAGTACGGAGTGTCTTGATACTAGATACTTTTTGTCTACACTGTTATACGGTATAAAAGCGTTAAGCTAAAATAAAATATGATAGAATTGTCACGATATGGAATATATGTTTACATACATATATATATATATATATATATATATATATATATATATATATATAAAATGTCAGTTTTGGTTTCAGACAAAGTGCGGCGTTGAGTTCCACTACTCAACACAACAATGTCTCGAATTTGATGAAAAGCGAAGTACGTAATGTCTTAACACTAGGTACTTTCTGTCTATCCGGGATTTATATATATATATATATATATATATATATATATATATATATATATATACATATATATATATATATATATATATATATATATATATATATATATATATACATATATATACATATCAAACGTGATGTAGAGGCAATACCGCTCGGAGTGGGGTAACAAGTAGAAAAGTAAAAGTCTAACTGTACCCACATTCGCTCTCGCCACTGACACACTTCTGTATCGTGTTTGCTGAATTTTTGCCACTAACGGTACACTATTTAAATGTTTTGAACTAGTTTTTTTTTGTATGCCTGAGCCATCCTTGTGGTTGAAAATAAATATTTTGACTATATCATGGTGTTTTAGACTATTTTGATAGAGTATAATAGTCATGAGCTCTACATAAATACATTATAATATTGATTGGATTAACAATAGAAATTAAGTAAATAAAAAGGCCGGTCGTGACGCAATGTGACAGCGTTTGACTGGATACGCGATTGGTTGTGGATTCGATGCCTAAATGGGGGAATGATTATATTTAAAAGTATTTTCGTTTCCTCGCTCTAGTAAGACAAAGCGGTGGCGTTGGGTTCCGCTTCTCAACATGCAATGTCTCAAATTCAGCGGAAAGCGGAGTACAGTGTGTCTTAGCACTAGGTACTTTCTGTTTAGCCTGTTATGCAAGATAAAAGCGTGAAGATAAAAAAACTTTATACTAACCCTAACTTTTTTTGAGGTAATCGTGGCGGTATAGAGCACGTTAAACGCTACTGGCTGTAGTTTTTATGTCTATCTATAATAGTAATAATTTAAAAATATACAGAGAAAAATATTGAATATTGACATATACATACTTACATATTAAAAATCGAAACTCAAAAATTAAGTAGATATTAAAAAGGCATCGGGCCTCTTTGATTAAGGCCAGTCGAGGCGCTGTGTGACAGCTTCCGACTGAAAACGCGATCGGTTGTAGGTTCGATTCCCACTAGGTGATTTTATTAAATTAAATTATTTTCACATTCTCGCGCTGATAAACGACGCGCGGCGTTGAGGTCCGCCACTCAACATAGAATGTCTCGAATTCGTTGGAAAGCGGAGTACGGAGTGTCTTAACACTAGGTACTTTCTGTCTACCCTGTTATGCGGGATAGAAGCGTGAAGTTAAATAAAATGGCATCATAATATACTGATACTATACTGTGAATTACTTTAGTAATATAAATAGTTATTCTCGATTAAAATTATTAAAATAAAGTGTAGATGACTCTATATATAAAGTAGAGAGATGCTCTACATGGGAAAGGAGAGTCATGGTCATAAATGTAAATCATACATAATTCCTTCCATTAAGTATAAATAGTCAACGAATTCGACATTTTCAATATCAATTCAACATTGCCGATTTCCCACGCAGCAACTGAGACCAATGAAAGCATTGCTGATGTTATTAAAATACTTTTTTTTCTTAATCTTGCTTGCTTTCCGTCTTGTCTTTTTTAGCTTCACGCTTTTATCCCATAGAGAAGTTTCTAGTGTCAAGACACTCCGTATTCTGCTTTTCACTGAATGTCTCGACATTTTATGTTGCGTGGCACGGCTCAACGCCGCGATGTATCTTACCAGAGCGAGGATATAATAATATTTTAAATATAATGATTCCCCGAGTGGGAATCGAAGTTACAATCAATCGTGTTTACAGTCAGACACTGTGTCACCGCGCCACGAGCGACCTCTAGAGTGATGTCATTACGCTTTATTTACTCATTAACTTTACCCTGATTGGGATTTGAACTACGTACCAACCTACAGATAGACACTTGCAAACTGCACCATATACATTTCCAGGAATAAAATGTGTTTTTCCGATATAAAGCAATTCTAAATTGCTTGCCCATCCTCAATATAGAATGGAAACTGAATCTACGTGATACGAGTTTGACTGGATCGACTTGCTTAGATGCTTAGGGTTGCTGATACAAATAAGATATATTACTAATTACCAGATTTTCTAATGAATTATAAAAGAAAATGTCATGTTTTTGCAAAATGTGTGTTTTAATACAAAAATATTTACAATTGTTTCGGTTAGTATAATTTCTTTTAAAAGTATTTTAAAACAAAGGTATTTCAGTTTGCGTGGCATCAGGGGACAGCGACCTATTGTAAATGTAATTGTGGATTTATTTGCTCTTGGAGAAATAAAATAATTTTATACTTTATCCATTTCTTCGCTCTGTTATGACAAAGCGCGGCGTTGCGTTCACCATTCAAATCACAACATTTCGATTTTACACGAAAGGACTCAACGGAATGTCTAGACTCTCGTTATTCTCTGACTATCCTCCTATAATAATATTATGATATAAAGCGTGAAGCTGCTTTATTAAAATTAATAAAAAAGGAGATACAAATCTTATTTGTAGCCATTAGTAATAAGGAGAGTCCGATCGTGGCGCAGTGGGACAGCGTCTGTCTACGAAATCGCGATCGGTTGTGGGCTCGATCCCCACTCGGGGGAGTGATATATTTAAATTATTTTCACTTCTTCGCTCTGGTAAGACAAAGTGCGGCTTTGTGTTCCACCACTCAACACGTAATGTCTCAAATTCGGTGGAAAGCGAAGTACGGAGAGTTTTGACACTAGGTACTTTCTCCCTACCCTGCTACGCGAGATAAAAGCGTGAAGCTAAAAAAATAATAATAATAATAAGGTTAACGTCATATTATGAATAAGTATTTAACTATTTCCTGAATAGAAAACTATATAGGGGACCTTGACTCTAGGTTCCTTCTAACTAAAAAAATACTTACTTTTAACTAGCTCCAAAAGATAGTTTACAAAAAAAAACAAATTAATAAACATTCCAAGAAAACTTTTCCATCGACAACCCTAGTCTCAGTGTGTCGGTAATAGCTAGTGTCTACATACTGGTAGAAGGTTTAGGCCGCGCCGGATGATATTAAACTAACTAACGTATTTATTTACAACGTCTTCTAGTTTGGCCTAAATTTCATGTTTGTGTTTTGATATTTTTAATTTCTACAAAATATTACTCAAACTTTCTTTATAGATTTATTAATACTTATTTTTTATGGGACAGGCAAGGCAAGTGAGCTTGCAGGTCTCCTGATGGTAAGTGATCACTGCCACCCACGGCCCCTTGAAACAACAGGGGAGCTTGAGGTGCGTTGCTCCTTTAAGGTGGCAAAAAGCGAATAAGCGCACTTTTTGAAGGTTCCTATGTCATATCAACCTGGAAACACTACTGGAGGTAAATCATTTCATAATTGTATAGCGCACGGAGGAAGTTCTTCCTAAACACACAGTAATAGAACGCACGTTGCGTTCATCCATGTGGTACTTATAGCCTAAGTAAACGAAATTATTGATTAAATATAAATATTTTTTATACTGGGATTGAACCCATAATTATCACGACAATACCATCAAGTTAGTTTATTTTTAACTGTAAAGTTAATTTCTTTTCAACTGCATATTGTTTTAATGGATTTAAGGTTTTAATATTTTCAAAAAGCGTTATTCCTCCACTTAAGGATAGAATATATAAAATCTGAACGCAACGAATCAGATTCAAACCCACGCCTCTTGTAAACTGTCCAAGCGCTACCGCTACGCCATGCGTTCTACTACCGGCTAAGACGAAATTCTTATACGTTTTGTTCAACTCATTTGTTCAGCGTTCAGCGTAGCATTGTTACCAATGGAGGGTATATTTAAATAAATATTTTCACTAACCCGCTCTGGTAAAGAAATCACAGCGCTACTTAGTGTAATTCATACTCAACATTTAATACAATATCATAAAATCAGGTAGAATTTCCGCTTTCCACCGAATTCGAGACAATACGTGTTGAGTGGCGGAACTCAACGCCGCGTTGTGTCTTACCAGAGCGAGGAAATAAAATAATTTAAATACAATTCCTGCGATTGAGAATCGAATTCACAACCGATCGATTTGCCAGAAATGTGCCTTAAAAAAGATTATATATTTCTTTACAAAAACTAATCTCACAACTGTTATAACTGTTTAAAGCCAAATATATATTTGGTTTTAAGTATAGGCGTAAAGAATTCAACTGGACAAACCCCCAAATACGGCCGTCGTAATAACTGTTCAGCTGAAATTGATAGTCAGGTAACCGGAACAGAGCCTCCCACTTCAAGAGCTGAGTGTCATATTTTGTATATTTTTAGCCTTATAATAATACTAGATATTTTAAATGAAACTATTTTAAATGAAACTATTTTAAATGAAACTATTTTAAATGAAACTATTTTAAATGAATTAATAGCGACTCAGTCAGGTATATCAGTCTACCTGTGACCACGGACTACTGCGAAGTGTTCGAAACGTCAGGTATCCACAAACGTATATTCGATTATCAAAATATACGCGGTTTTTTTTTAGTTTCACGCTTTATCTCTTGCGGGGTAGTCAGAACGGTCGCAGCGCCAAACGCTACGGTCCTTGCGTACCTCTTTCGCCTCGTCCATAGTCATTAGCCTCTTCATACATGACCTTCGGGGGTTCCCCAATCTTTTTACGTGACCTTACTCCAGTATCTTCGATACTGTGTTTTCGAAGGTCAACCGAGGTCTCCCCTGACCTCTCGTACCACTTAATATACTTAACGTACTCCGTTTAAAATAATTTCATTTAAAATACTAGATTTCACTATCATAGTTTGTTGTTAAAAAATTACTTATTTCAATTTAAGCAAAATCATTATAAATTGTAGTCGTTTTCATTATTTTCACGTTTAAATTATATTACTGCAAAGTATCATCTAAATTTGTTTAGTATTTTAGCATAAAACAAACAAACATACATTCTAAACTGTCGTATTTATAATATTAGTAGGTATTAGTAGGTAGTAGGATAAGGCAAGGAGTGATTCATGCATCTCCTAATCCAAATCATGTAAAAAGGCCTTAGTAAGTTTATATTTTAATAGAGACTATCTATATTTGATTATCATCAATAAGAATAACTATGATATATATATATATATATATATATATATATATATATATATAATAGACACATTGAGTGTTAAGTGTCGAATTCTACGCCGCTCGTCTGTAAACGCGATTGATTGTGTGTGGATCGCTGGAAATTGCGGCGTTGAGTCCCACCACTCAATACGCAATGTCTTGAAGTGGAGTGTCTTGACACTAGGTACTTTCTGTCTACCCTGCTGTACGGGATAAAAGTCTTACCGGAGCGGGAAATGAACATAAAATTTAAATATAACATTAATACTAGTGAAAATCGAACCCACAACCGATCGCATTAACGGTTCCACTGCGCCATGATGACACCACTCTATCCCACTTACAATAAATACAATTTTTTTTAGGATTTTTTTTTTTTAATTTAGCTTTTTTACTTTTGTCTACTTGTTTAGGATCTGCATTCCCATTCAAAGGCGTTCACGTACAAAGCCGGCGCGTGTCTGACAAGTCTAGATTTTAGAATCAATATGTCTGTACAGAATGCCAATAGCTCGTAAGAGAAATTATACTGTGACTATATTACGCCTGTGGTTTTGTTTTTTAAATTTTTATTTTTTTTCTTGCTTTTAAAATAGTACAGTAATATATGAGTATTGAGCCTTATAAATTATTAAAAAAAATTAAATCAATATTGGTGGCCCGGTCATGCTTTTTTTTAAATAAAAGTAAAATACCTGAATAAAGCCGCTTTCCGCTCTTTTGCGCTTGGTAGACGGGTGAATTTTCTTTTTCAGCTTCACGCTTTTATCCCGCATAGCAGGGTAGACAGAAAGTACCTAGTGTATAGACACTCCGTACTTCGCTTTCCACCGAATTCGAGACATTGCGTGTTTAGTGGTGGAATTCAACGCCGCGCTTTGTCTTTACCAGAGCGAGGAAGTGAACATTATTTGAATACAATCACTCCCCCGAGTGTGGGATCGAACCCACAACCGATCGCGTTTACATTCAGACGTTGTCGCACTGCGCCACGACCGACCCAACAATAAGTATGTTTTATTATTTTTTTATTGTTTATTTGCTTTCACGCTTTTATCCCGCATAGCCGGGTAGACAGAAAGTACCTAGTGTATAGACACTCCGTACTTCACTTTCCACCGAATTCGAGACATTGCGTGTTTAGAGGTGGAATTCAACGCCGCGCTTTGTCTTTACCAGAGCGAAGTTCAGTTCAGAACGCTGCACGCTGTTCTTAATAAAGTACTTATAATGTATATATATAAATCTTAAATTATACATTTCTTTTAAAAACAATTTTTTTTGCTCTCTATAGTTAAATTAAACTAATTAATTTAATTAATACACTATTTCCATTACTTAGTGTGACCTTTCCCTGACATACGATTATAGACGTAAGTCACCTGTCTCTATATACCGAAATAACTTTACAGAACTCTACTACTTTAGTTTTGACAGTAATTACTTTGTTAAACACAAAATGGATGGCCTCAAATCGATATATTCGTATATATGTAACAGGAGCTTTTGCACCTTTTGAGAATTACCTATAAACAATAAAAAAATAATAAAACATAATTATTGTTGGGTTGGTCGTGGCGCAGTGGGACAACGTCTGAATGTAAACGCGATCGGTTGTGGGTTCGATCCCACACTCGGGGGAGTGATTGTATTCAAATTATGTTCACTTCCTCGCTCTGGTAAAGACAAAGCGCGGCGTTGAATTCCACCACTCAACACGCAATGTCTCGAATTCGGTGGAAAGCGAAGTACGGAGTGTCTGGATACTAGGTACTTTCCGTTTATCCTGCTATGCGGGATAAAATGCGTGAAGCTAAAAAAATATTGTTAAACAATATCGCAACGCGGTTGGAATGTTCATTAATGATAAAATATTTCTGGAAGAATTTAGTGTCAAGACATTTTGTTGTCCACTTTTGTTCTGAAATCCAGACATTGTGTGAAGAGTGTTAAACACTGCATTTTGTCTTACCAGAATCAGAATTCAGGTATAGGTCCAGATATTTAATAATCGGTCCCCCGAGTAGGAATTTGAAACCTTAACCAATACCTTGCAATACCTAAGCGGGAAGAACGTAAAACACTTCACGCTTTCCGCAGAGTATACAGGAATTTTCCAGTATTAAGAGACACCGTACTCCCGTTCCTGTTGAATTCGAAACATTGCGTGTATAGTGGTGGGACTCAACGTCGCGCTTTGTCTTATCCGAGCGAGAAAATAATAATAATTTAAATACAATCACTCGTCCAAGTGGGAAGCGAACCCACAACCGATCGCTTATGCAGTCCAACGCTGTCCCACTGCGCCACAAGCGGCTTTAAATACTAACTATTAATTACGTAAAACATTTTAATTATAAAAACATGCCAACATTTCTGATAAGAAAACTCGATAACATACTTCAAATGTGAAATAGATATACATATATAGGAATTGTATTATCTGGATTCCCTTAGGAATTACTTACCCATAGACAATTATATATTCCTTATAAGTATATTTATTAAAAGTTAAAAAAAATAAAACATATTTCTGCTCATTCATTCTGCTTTGAGTTTAATTTTTTTAACGAATTATGTCATTATAAAAATATTTCTTTTTTTTTATTTTTATTTTTAGCTTCACGCTTTCATCCTGCATTGCAGAGTAGACAGGAAATACCTAGTGTCAAGACTCTGTACTTCGCTTTCGACCGAATTCGAGACATTGCGTGTTGACTGGTGGAACTCAACGCCGCACTTTGTCTTAACCAGAGCTAGGAAGTGAAAATACTGCCCCGAGTGGAGATCGAACCCACAACCGGTCGCGTTTACAGTCAGACGCTGTCCCACTGCGCCACGGCCGGCCTCATATAAATTAATATTTCTCAAAATAAAGGAAACATTTACGTTTCTCGGTGAAATAATTAATACATAATATATAACAATTATCACGGTACTGTTTTCAAGATAACACAAGGTGTCGGAGATGTATTGCTAAAACAAAAGAAGGCAAGGCGAGGAGAACTCAACGATATATATATATATATATATATATATATATATATATATATATATATATATATATATTTGTTTCTGTCCTGCCAAATTCGAACACGTGCCTAAATAATATAATAACCACTAAGCAACAACGATGTCAAGTTCATCAGTCATCAAAATAACGCATCCTCAATTAAACACGTATGAAATAAATGTAATTAATGATTCTATTAATGGCGATTAATATTCGTGGCCTGCTTTTAAGGATGATCGGAAATAGTTAAGAGCGCGCTCAATTAATTTTTTTTTTTTACTTCACGCTTTTATCCCGCACAGCAGGGTAGACAGAAAGTACCTAGTGTCAAGACACTCTGTACTTCGCTTTCCACCGAATTGGAGACATTGCGTGTTGAGTGGTGGAACTCAACGCCGCACTCTGTCTTACTAGATCGAGGAAGTGAAAATAATTTAAAAATAATCACTCCCTCGAGTGGGGATCGAACCCACAACCGATCGCGTTTACAGTCAGACTCTCACCCACTGCGCCCCGAATAGTTATGAAATTATTGAAAAATTAAAGGTAGCAGGATTTAGACGTTTATAAACTATTTTCTAAATTTTTAAATAACACTTTAATAAATTTTAAAATATATATTTTACAAACCAAATCATACGCAATAAATACGTTATAATTTTTTCTTAGTTCTATTATATCTATTATAATTTCTCTGCTTTAAAGAGTATCTAGTTTTGAGACACTCCGCTCTCTATTTAAAATATTTTGGGAAAGACAAAAAAAACTGCTCTTTAAGTATAGAATAAAATGCAGCTTCACCCTTTATCCCGCATATCAGGGCAGTTAGGGACAACCCAATGTCAAGACACTTCGTTGACGGCTATCCACCCCAAATCAAGACATTGCGTATTTAATGAGGAATTTAACGCCGTGCCTTGTCTTATTATGGATATTGTAAAGTATAGAATAAGTTGTTTGAAAAAAAAATATAGCTTCAAATGACACTTTAAGGAACATTAGTAGAAATAAACTGTTTTACGAATGTGATGACCGAATTATTTGTATAATGAAGCGATTTGAACACTGTAAAATGTCAGAATGTAGGCCTAAATACAAAAATATTTTTTTTATTATGTAGTTTTTTTTTATTCGCATCTAAAGGTAAGGTAAGGTAACTTAACTGTTTATGATTTTATTTATAAGTTTCACGCTCTTTCTCTCATAGTAGATGTGTTTGTTAGAGTGATCTGAATATAATCAGATTTCCGCGCGAGTGTAAGTACTTAGTGTAAGGACACTCTGTACTCCGCTTTACGCCGAATTCGAAACATTGTCTGTTGCGGAACTCGACGCCGCACCTTGTCTTAACAGAGCAAACTATTGCAAATAATTTTTAATATAATCTCTCGCTGAGCGATAATCGAATCCACAACCGATCGTTTTGATATTCATTGCATTGATAATTTCCCCGAGTGAACATCGAACCTACAACCAAGCGCGTTTACAATTCTGTGCGACAAAAGCCTCACATAACATGTTTATTTTTTTTTATTTTAAAAATACAATAAACAACTCACATAAACCTAAAAACTAAAGCCTCCATGAGCTTTAAAATATAGCTTTTTGCCAAAAAAAAAACCGTCACAGTCCTAAAAATACATTCAACGTATGATAATGAATGTTCAAACATGACAATTGAACGCGCAAGTAAAATTTGTATCACGTACAAAGTTTATAGTCGTGGACTTGTTTTTTTTTTTTTAAAAAAAAAAACCGCTACGCATTACAATGTTACCGCTACGTATTTACATTATTTTAAATATACAGGTTGCTTTATTATTGACTAGTAGACTGAGAAAAAAATGCGGCGTTTAACCTCGTTAAATTATATATGTAACTGCGAAAAACTGTCGGGTCGTTTTTGCGAAAATTATGCGTAGTATGATTTTTTTTAGCTTTACGCTTTTATCCCGCATAGCAGGGTAGACAGAAAGAACCTAGTGTTAAGACACTCCGTACTTCAGAAAGGATTTTGGTAGTTATAATTTATATGAAGGAGTAATATAATAAATTCTATAGACTACAATGCATTTGACTTCTATGAAAGTGGGATACACGTTGTCAAGGTAACATGCATTTTACGTATTAAATAAGCCTCTAGTTAATGTTTATATTTATGGCCATAAAACCCAACTCTCCCATCTCACTATTCTCCTACAGAATGTTCTTGAATGCAGGTAGTGTTGTTAACAAGAAAAAAATATAAGAATAAGAAACACAAATTATCATATGGCCGTATCAAAAAGCCTTAAATTTCAAAATATTAGACAAAAATTACAATTTTTTTTTAATCTACAAATTCGCTCAATTTATATTAAAAAAAATAAAATTCTCTGCAAGAAAGAATATATAATTAATTTTTGTATCAACCGACAGACGAATGCCACCTCAGTCTACCTGTGACTACTGTAAAGTGTTTGAAACGTCACATCACAAAAATATATTTTCGTATACCAAAATATACGCAATTGATACGTTTTCATTTAAAATGTGTAAAAATCGAAGACACTATTAAATAAAAAAAAAATTATAAGAAAATAAACCCATAAATAAACAAAGTCCAGTACAGTAAAAGTAATATTATTGTTAAAGAATCGAATGTAATACCCACAACTAACAGAAGAGCTGTGTGCGCCGGTGCTATGCGGAGACGTCGGCAGTGGGTCATCGATTTGGGTCAGCATTTCTCTTTGCTTTACTTGTAGGATAGCTACAAAGGCGTTATGTGTTCCATGCTGCTATAGTGGTGTTTGATTACAATTATATCAGTTTAGTTTTTAATAATTACTACATACATACAAACAAAAATCGTATATATATATATATATATATATATATATATATATATATATATATTTGATATTTTGAATTTATTTCGTTAAGAGGTGACGGAGCTTCCACTTGCTTTTTATTTACTTTGACGTAGGTATTGTGGCGCAGTGGTAAGAAAACTAATACAAACCGACAGGTGAGACTTCTATTTTGTTTAGTTTATTTTATATTTTACTAAGTAATTATAAAAGAAGCAGAAGCGTGGCGCAGTGTGACAGAGTTTAACAGTAAACGCGATCGGACGCGTGTTCGACTTCCACTCGGGGGAGTGATTATATCTAAATTATATTCACTTTCTCGCTATAGTAAGACATATTGCGGCGTAGAGTTCCACCACTCAACACGCAATGTCTCTAATTCGGTGGAAAGCGAAGTACGGAGTGTCTTGACACTAGGTGCTTTCAATAAATAGAATAAAAAGGATATAAATTTCTTCTATAACATAAGAAACTAAAAAATTGTAAATTTTAAAAAGATAATAGTTTAATTTTGTCATTCATTTAAAAGAAGCAAAGAAAAAAACGATACAAAAAATCACTTTCAGCACAAAAATATTCCCTCGAATGGGAAACGAACCCACAACCAACCCGTTGACAGTCAGATAATAAATATGATAGTTTCTAAGGCTTGTTGAATATATTAGATATATGCAAGTAAATTTATAAGTTGGTTCTAAACATGATAATTGTGCTTTACATTAAGAAATTTTCAAAGCAAAAGAAAGAAAGAACGACCGGCCAGGTCGTGGTGCAGCAAACGCGACCGGTTGTGGGTTCAATCCGCACTCGGGGGAGTGATTATATTTAAAATTGTTTTCACTTCCTCGCTCTGGTAAGATAAAGTGCGGCGTTGAGTTCCACCACTCAACACCCAATGTCTCGAGTTCGGTGGAAAGCGAAGTATGGAGTGTCATGACACTCGGTACTTTCTGTCTACCCTGCTATGCGGGATAAAAATCGTGAAGCTAAAAAAATGGTCAATACCCGCTTGGGATATTTATTACCACTTCAAGCAGAAACAACTAAACCATATTTGAGTTGATGCTTAAGGTCAATGTGTTTGCGTTTTTAGTGGATTCGATTCCCATTCGAGGAAATGAGTAGATTTGAAAATGTATTTTCATTTCTCCTCTCTAGTAAGATAACGCAATGTCTCGATTTCACGCGAAAAACTCGCAACGCAACTGCGTGTTTAGATTATCTCCGACTCTCCTATTATACAGGGTGAAGCGTGTTTTTTATGTACTTTATCCGTAATCTATCTAGTTAAGTAGTTCTATATACATATTATATATATATATATATATATATATATATATATATATATATATATATATATATATATATATATAATAAACATTGTATCTTTTGTCTGTACGTACAAAGCCTATTATTACCACTGTAGCCTACACAATGTCCCATTTTTGCCTACACCACGTCTACTTTGCTATGTAAATGAAGATAGACAGTGGGAGTGTTTAATTGTTTAATGACCTGCATATTACTGTCGTATTATTATCAAGGACAGTCTCAAATTTTTCTTCATAAGAGATACTAACCCTACTAGATATAGCTAAAATAAGTAACATGAATTGATTGAAAATAAATATTTTTTTTTAAATTTCCTCTTTCTCCGAAGGGAATCAAACCCACAACCAAACGTTTATACGGTAAAACACTATCCCACCGCGCCACGGTGGTCTTAATTAATAAAGATTAAATAAGTATTTGACTATTTTATGTGTTTATTTTATTATTTATTTATTTTATTCCACACTTAGGATCAAATATTATTTTTGAAAAAAAATTAAACGCAGCAGATTTGAACCCGCACCTCTTGGAAACCGCCCAAGCGCTCCAACTGCCAAGTTCATTTGTTGATCGAATGTATGACTTACATATACGTTTTTTCAATAATCCTAAGTATGGAATAACACTTTAAAAATAGTCAAATAATGTTTTTTTTTTTTAAATTGTTATATAAATAAATATAAACAGAATCTATATAATTGTAAAAGTAATATTATTTAACTAAAATTAGTAACTAAGCTCTAAAATGACAAAAAAACTAGTAGTAGAATAGAGGGCGTGTCTGTACCAGCGTTGGTAGCGAGTTCGATCCCCATTGTAGAATTATTATATCTAAATATTTTTACTTTCCCTTTATGGTACGGAGCACGGCGTTTAGTTCCGCAATTTAAGCTTAAGTTGAGTGCAGGGTGTTCTGACCGCCCTGGAAGAAGAATCAAGGCACAAAACGCCTAAGTAGCTATCTTAAATTAATAAAATTTTATAGTTATAAAATGAACGCCAACAGTTACTCTAATCCTCAATTTATTTAAAATGAATAAATTTATAATTTCTTTAAGGACAATAAATAGATTATTTAAAAAGTATTATTTTTACAGATTACTTTTTTTATTGTAAATTTTTATTAAAAAAAAACCATAAAAAATGTGTAAAAAACACTTTAAAATATTAAAAAAACGGCAACTTTTTTTGAACCCAATAAAATTTATTTATCAGCTTCACGCTTTATTCCGCACAACTGGAAGAACACACTTTGCCAATTTCCGAGGAAGAAATCAAACCATCGTATATAAAGTGGCGGAACTCAACGCCGAAACAAACCTTCAACCAATCGCGTATACAATGTGGTTATCTCATGTCCATTACATCTGCATATCGATGTACAGCCTCTCCCCCCTCACGTGACCCCGAGCCCCACTTTACTGTGCCACATACCGTAATCAACCGGATTGTAGCCTAGATATTTTGGAAAATACTTTCATTCAAGTCGCTAACTTTGTAGTTTGAGAGGTGGCTGTTTATTTATTCTTAATGTTTACTTTAATTTTTTTTTTAGCTTCACGCTTTTTATCCCGCTTTGTAGGGTAGACTGAAAGTACCTAAAGTCCAGACACTCTGTACTCCACTTTCCGCCAAATTCAAGACTTCGCGTGTTGAATGGCAGTACTCAATGCCGTGCTTTGTCTTGCCAGAGCTAATACTTGATAATAATTAAATATAATCATTACTCCGAGTAGGAATCGAACCCACAACTAATCGTATTTAGCCAAACGCTTTTACAATGCACCATGACCGACCTCATAGACTTCAAAAATAATGAATTAAAATAATAGAATTTGAAAAAAATGCGAAAGTTATGTTTACTATAATTTTAATATAGTATAATATTCTATTATAAATAATTAGTTACAGTCGCAGCTATCTATTTAACGTGAGAAAGGAAGTTCAACATGAATCAGGAACAAAAAAATAATAAATATCTTCCTAAATTATTTTGTTATCCCCTCATATAGTTGGCAAAACGCGACGAGGAGTGAAATCAAGACATTGAGTTGCGATAAACATTATGCAATGTATAAAATTAAGACAGACACCGTAAAGTTATTTGACATTATTATTCTCTCTACCTAAACTAATACAATACAGGAAACAACGTAAAACAAGCTTGAAAAACAATATAAACAATTGCCTCTCGGACTATACCAATTTGAACTTCCCAAATTCAATCGTAAAATGAGCACTGACAAAATAAAATATATCTTATTTCTATTGGTATAAAGTTTAAAATATATTATTTACAATTTTAACTGTTAAGTTAAAAACTTACAACGGTCTTTAACTATCTCAACGACTATTGTAATGTAGGTTTTTTTATCTTATATATTTAAGTATCCAGTAGCCTAATTGACACGTAAAATACGCGTTTCCTTGACAACTTCATATAGAAGTATATCAAATTAAACATAAGGGTTCTACCGATTAAGGATTTTAAAATGCAGCTTCACGCTGTATCCCGCATAGCAGCGTAGTCAGACACAACTTAGTGTCGAGACACTCCGTTGACCACTTGGAGGCCATCGCGTCGCCTGGCGCAATGGTACAGCGACTTTAAACGGGTTTGATTCCCATCCGGGGAAATGGTATGATATTTCAAAATTTATTTTACTTATTTCGCTCTGTTAAGACGCCAGTCTAAGGAGTGGCAAAGATTGATAAAATAATTATATTTTAATCATTTTTATTTCCCCGCTCCCTTAAACGTGAAGGCGGCGTTAAGCTCCACTACACAATACGCAGTCTTAAATTCGATCAGAATGAAGAAACAAGTGTCTTGACACTATGTTATCTCTCCTATTATACAATTTGAGATTCGAACCCGCAACCACATCAATTGTACCAAAACAATATTTGCTGGTAAATCCAGTATTCACTAGCTGAGTGACCCACTTCTCCGTTTTTACCATTTTTATTGTATACACTTAATCGCTTGCTCTTGGTAGAACTTGAAAATGCCGTTATCAATGACTATTTAATTTTGACTGACTTCAAGTGAATTCGTGTTATTCTTGTTTTTTTTTTTATTGAGAAAAAAAAATGTTGAATTAGTGTTTAAGACCAGTTAGCGTTTGGCGATCCGAAGTATAAAACTTATCAATTCATATAAGTAACGGTTTTACTTCACACGGGTAGTCGGAGAACGTAGTGTCAAGACACTCCGTTTTGGAAATGTTAACAGGTAGAACAACACTTTTTTTTTGTTTTACCTTCACGCGTCCATTGGAAGTGCTTAGTGTCAAGACACTCCGTATTCTGCGTTCGACCGAATTCGACATACATTGGATAACAAGACATTGTATGTTGAATGGCTTCTAACGTCACGCTTTGTCAATTAAAATCGATTATATGAAAATTTAAATATAATCATTTCACCGAGTGGGAAGCGAATCCACAACCGATCGCGTTTACAGTCAGACTCTGCCCCACTGCGCCACAATCAGACGCTGTTTCACTTCCCACAACTGCCTTTTAGATTTAAAAATAAAAATAATTATTTATGAATAGTTTCTATTTTGATATATTTTAAATCTGACGTTATTCTTTTATATACCCTTATATTTATAGGAGAGAAATTTCCTACTATCTCACTGTTACGATAATTTCATATAAGTTAATCAAGTTAACATCTTATAGAAACTGTCACAGAAACTGTTTATTATTATTTTAAATTAATCTACTTTGAACGGATTAATTGTGTATATTTCGGTATTCAAACCTAACATTTCGAACTATATACAGTAGCCCGTGGTCAGAATATAGACACAGTATATAAAAATGTATTTTCGAATACCAAAATTTACGCAAATAATCCGTTTAAAATATTATCATTTAAAACGTACAAACATCAACAATATTATTTTTTCTAGGCTACAAAACTGTATTTAATAAGTAACGTAAGGCACTGCCTATATAAAGGTAATAAGATCTTTGATTTTCGCGATTTTTATTCATTTTAAATGAAACTATTTAACCGGATTAATCGCGTATATTTTGGTATTCGAAAATAATATGTCCAAAAATGTATTTTCGAATACCAAAATTATTAAATACGCGATTAAACCGGTTAAATAGTTTCATTTAAAATATATAAAGGTAATTTTTAAATGAACAAGGCAAATGAAAACAGTGTATAAAAGCAGACTTATAATTGGACCCAAAAGAACACCAACACCAAATAATGTCAAAATAAAAAAAAAAACGTTGTACATAACATGTATGAATAACAATCAACCATATGAAAATAATTACAATACAGTGTTATTGGTTTTCATGAGAAAACCAAAATAATTTATATAAATAATTATTCTTATACATAAATGATTTATTAAGAAATATATATTTTTTTATATTGAATCAAACGTTTATATATTGATTAATTGATTATAAAATCAATATTATGTTGTCTTTGATTTAAAATTATACAATATAACTGTATGTGTAGTTGTGTGCATTGTTTTAAAAAGTCAAAATCTTTTTAAATTTTATATGAAAAGTAATTTTTTTTTCATAATTGTATGACTTAAAGTATTTTTATTTCAGACTATTATATTAATTATATTATTTTATTTGAGTTTATTGAAATTTTTTAAAATAAATGATAATAGATTCAAACATTATCAAATAATTTTGTAAATTTCAATTTTTATAAGTTTTTAATTTGATTTTATACATTTTAGACACCAATTATACAAAATTGAGCCTTAAAATGTATTATTTTACTATACTTTTATACAATACATTTATTTTATGATAACATCTGTATAAAACGTCAAAAAATATGAAAATAAAAAACAAATATATATATATATATATATATATATATATATATATATATATATATATATATATATATATATATATATATATATATATATATATATATATATATATATATTCAAAATGGTCAATAATAAAGGAAAACGCATTTATAATATTATTTCCAAGTTATTATTTAAAAAATATTTACTGCCATCTATCGACTACTATTCGGAACTAATCTCAAGACCGCCATCTAGTAACGGAGTTGTGTAACTAAAATATAATAACTACAAAAATGTCGTTTAATTGAAACAAACATTATAAACATGGAGTCAAATTAAGGAAATCATTATTTCAAACAATCAATATCAATGGTGGATATGAACGTGGAAATTTATTTGTATGGAGTGACGATTGACGTTTTGTAAGATTAGGTTGGTTAGGTTGTTTTTTTTTATATTATATGGCAACATTTCAATTCAATTTATTTTAATTAAATATTTTAACTGGTTTATTGTTTATAATTTATTTATTCATATTAAATGCAATTAAATTTTTAATTTTAATTAAATCCAAAGCATTCGTCACATCCAATACAAAGAACAATGTTAAAAAAATGAATTACCATTTATAATCAAACTACAGATAACATAGTAAATTAACGTACTCGATATCGTCTACGTTACAATAAAGTACTGACAGCAAAAAAAATACATAACAACTATTTCCTAGTAACTTACAGCATTAGTTTCTTCTCCAAAGCTTCCCATATCGGATCTAGGTCGTTGGCGTACTTATCTTCCATCAGATTGTCAGTCATGTCAGTATAGGAAGTCCTCTGGCGGCCGGACGCGAGGCGCACGCTGCGCATCATGGCCGCTGACTTCATACGTTCTGAGTTATGAAAACTTATATTAATATGATTTTTTTATTATAAGAATAATTATTTAATAGATGTGAGGATAATGGGGACGGTCGCAGTGTGACAGCGTTTGATTGTAACGCGATCGGTTGTGGGTTCGATCCCCACTTGGGGGATTGATTATATTTAAATTATTTTTACTTCCTTGCTCTGGTAAAGACAAAGTGCGGAGTTGAGTTTTACCACTGGAGTGAGGAGCAGGGAATAAAAAGATATGAACTAAATGGCTTTCTTCTTTATTATATCGATTATATCTTTCTTTCTTCCTTTACTTCCTTTATACTGAAAACACTATCGTATACATAATTATTATAAATACTTGATACTGATACGCGATCGGTTGTTGGTACTATACCCACTTTATCGCTTTGGAAAGACAAAGTGCAGCGTTGAGTTCCACCACTCAACACGCAATATTTGATAATCGGTGGAACGCGAAGTACGGAGCGCCTTTCTGGGTACTACTCCGTCTACGTGCGTGTAACAACAGCTGTAAAGCGCCCACCGCGCTCGCTGGCCAGCGGGCAGTACTTGAGCGTGTGCGCGCGGTCGCCGTGCGCGCCGCAGCGCGCGCAGCGGTACGCGCGCAGCACGGGGCAGGCCAGGCGGCCGCGCGCGCGCAGCCGGTGCGAGCGGTAGTACGACGCGCGCTCGCCGTTGTTCTTGCAGAACTTGCACTCCATCTCCTGACACACGAATTCGAGACTCAACATCGCGCTTTGGGATTGGAATCGAACAGAGGAAACCAGAAGAACAGGATTGCTCGAGTTCAACACTCCACTATCACCATATATATAAGGGTAGTATTGAACGATAAAATGCTGGAAAAAGCTACATATCACACAATAATCACAAGTGTAATAGAAGCAACAAATGAACATAGAGAGGGGTAGTATTTTTTTTATTTTTTTTTTAGCGTACGTAGTGTCAAAACACTACGTACTTCGCTTTCCGCCGAATTCGAGACATTGCGTGCTGTGTGACGGAACTCAACGCCGCGCTTTGTCTTACCGAAACGAGGAAGTGAAAATAATTTAAATAAAATCACTCCCCGGAGTGGGAATGGCAATCGAACCCACAACCGATCGTGTTTACTGTCAGAAACTGTCACACTGCGTCACGACCGGTCTCTAATATCTATCGACATCTCCACTCTCTTTATTTTATGGAAAAGACAATGTAAAGCGGGTCACGTGACAAGCGACCATGGCTGCCCACGGCCCCAAGTAACTGGAGGAGCTACACGTGAGTTTCATATGTTACGTAACGCTTTAAACATTGTCAGACTGACAGTGTTTGAGAAGGATGGTCTCAAGATGGAGTTGGTGACAAGGACGGGGAAGGACAAGATCATGGTACTCTAATATTTACTATTTTTAAAGTGTTATTCCACACTTAGCATTAGAAAACATTTTTGAAAAATAATCTTTAAATAGCAGAAATTTGTAAAAAAATCTCTCTACAGAGATGCTAAAAACATAAATAAGTTGTGACAAAACTTATAAGAATTTCGACGCAGCTGGTAGTAGAACGCATGGATTAGCGGTCAGAGTGCTTGGAAGGTATCCAAGAGGCGCGGGTTCGAATCCTGCTGCGTTCAAAATTTTATACGTTTTTTCAAAAATGTTTTCTAATCATGGTATTCTTTTGACATAATTTATCATTGGCACCTTTTTATGGAAAAAGAAGGAAAACGAGCAGAATGGCCACCTGATGGTAAGTGGCCACCAATGGACATCTACCACATTAGAGTTGTAGATGCGTTACCGGCCTTCAGATGGAAGTGTAAGGTGTGGGAAAGGTAAGGTGGGAATAGGGAAAGCTGGCTTACATGACACCGAACTGGAACACATCGTCAGACATTTGGCGGATCGTTAATAACCCTCTATGTTCCATTGTTTTCATAATTCCTTCTAACATTATATTAATCAAGAGTCTTAGTGTCTCAGCGTCTGTAAGCATGAATTATTGTGGATTCGATTCCCGTATAGAGATGATTATATTAAATTTTAATTTCTTCGTTCTTGTAAGCAAAGTGCGGCGTTAAGTTCCACAACTCTATATATAATATCTAGATTTGTACTAAAACGATTCGAAAGAAAATTCGGAAATTTATTTAAATAATTTACGCTGTTGCTTTAATCGTAATTAAAGTTTAAATTATATATATATATATATATATATATATATATATATATATATATATTAAAAAAAATGAATACCTCTTGCTTCTTATAACTTCTTTCCCCGCGAGCCTGATCAAGTTCTCTCAGCAGAGAGTATAGAATGTTATTAGGCAGAGAGCTCAGAACTCGTATTTGCTGCTCAGTAATTATATCTTGGTAGGTTTGCTTGGGAGCTGAAAACGATTAATTTAGGATTTTATACAAAACGTCTACAAAAATGTACGTAGCGGGATTCGAACCCGTGACACTTGGCAACCATCCAAGAAGTATGCATAGATACCACTAAGCCATACTTTCAACGTGTATTATACTTTCTTATTAGGTTTACGCTTTTATTTTGCATAGCAGGGTAGACAGAAAGTAAAGTTGCGTGTCGAGGTGAGCCATAACGGAACTCAACGCCGCGCAACTTCTTGACTGTAAATGAGATTGGTTGTGGGTTCGATGTATTAAGATATGTGACGTGGAATTTTTTATTATGACAATCATAATAAATTAAGCTAAGTGAAATAATTTTAAATAAATATTTTTTTTTGATCAAAAATCTACCTCAAATGGAATTTGAACCCAGATAATACGAGTACTTTCACACTAGTATCAATTTCAACTAATTTAATACATTTCTCAATAAAATAACAATTAAAGATTGTATTGTTTAAATTATCACCTTGCACAGGTCCCGGTAGCTCAGTGGCAGCGAGTCGAGGTAGACGCATAGAAGGAGTGGCTTCAGGTGCCGGCCACGACTTTTGCCTCAAGTAGTGGCTTGATGGACCCATACCTATAAGGCCTGTGAATACATTTTGATTTATAATTTTAATAATAGGCACCTAAGTTGCTGTTTATTATCAGCTATCGGCCAGTGAAAGCCTCATCAAAATAAGTTCACCGTTCATGTGATTAGACGATACAAACAGATAGACATACAGTCAAAAATTGTATAATATGCATTTAGTGAAAGGCTCTTATTTTGGTATTACAAACAGACACTCCAAATTTATTTGTTTATTTATTTATTACGTTTTGTTACAACTTATTTATGTTGTTAGCATAAGTTGTAACAAAACGTATAAGAATTTCGACGCAGCTGGTAGTAGAACGCATGGCTTAGCGGTCAGAGCGCTTGGACGGTATCCAAGAGGCGCGGGTTCGAATCCCGGTGCGTTCAAATTTTTATACGTTTTTTCAAGAATGTTTTCTAATCCTAAGTGTGGAATAACACTTTAAAAATAGTAAATATAATACTTAATATTATTTTATAAGATTTGAAAAATATTTAGGAATCGATAAAAATTTTTTTTTTTAATTCAAATCATACATTTAATTATTTGCTTAACTTACGCAAAGTATATTTTGGCGTTAGTGGACAAATATAAGGGCGGGTATTACTCCGCATAGCAGAATATATAAACACAACCTAGTGTCAAGACACTATTGACTGTTACCACCCAATATCAAGACATTGCCGTCGAACTTTGTCTACCAGAGGGAAAAAATGAAAATATATTTTAAATATTCCCTCAAGTGGGAATCGAACTCACAACCATTCGCGTTTACAATCTTAACTTAATGAGATCATAACTTTATAATATTAAAATAATTAAATAAAGAGGTCTGTTGAGGCGCAGTGTGATAAAGCGATCGGTTGTGGGTTTGATCCCCACTCAGGGGGAAGAGATTATATTAAAATTATTTCCACTTCCTCGCTCTGGTAAGACATAGTGCGGCGTTGAGTTCCACCACTCAACACGCAATGTCTCGAACTCGGTGGAAAGCGAGGTACAGTGTGTCTTGACACTAGGTACTTACTGTCACGAATTTAGACATAAACAGTGAATAAACTCACCATCTCTATTCATATTATGCGTTTCTTCATCAGGGTCGTACGGAGAGTCCAGACCGTTAAGGCGAAACTCTTGCATTATTGCATCTATTGAGCAAGTTGTTGGGAACACTAGAAATATATAAGTAACAACTATTGTAATATTAACAGTAAGAAAAATAGAAAATATATTTGCTTAAACATCATGATATGGCCTTAGTCTAATAATTTTGTTCAAAAACAATTTAGAAAAAAGGCCAAGTTACTTCTTTTTTACATCGTTCCAGTGATTAATCGAAACGAACAGACAGACAAACAAAAATTGTAAATATATATATATATATATATATATATATATATATATATATATATATATATATATATATATATATATATATATATACCTCAGACCTGAAAACTTAGCGGGTTTTTTTTAAACCAACTCGTTAATAACAAAAATCAAACAAACAAATACAAACAGAGCAAGTGCCCTTAGTATTATAATATAAATATTTAAAACATATATAAACATATATTTTAACATTTTTGAGGCTCGTCGTTGAGAACTGTTGCGGGTTCGATTCCCACTCTTCGCTCTGGTAAGACAAAGCTCGGCGTTAAGCGACACTCAACACGCAATGCGCTCAAAATTCGACCTAAAGCGGAGTACGGAGTATCTTGACACTAGGTACTTCCTATCTACCCTGCTATGCGGGATAAAGAAGCTTTAACATTTTAAATACGTTTTGAGTCTAATTAAGAAAAATACATAATAATATGAGCACAAAGTCTAATCATATAAAGTACTTTTATTTCAATTAATAAGAATAAGTATGAATCTAACAAAACGGCGTTAAACAGCGAAAAATGGCGAGAAATACTTACTATTGGAGAAACTAGACGATCTACGTCTGCTAGAGTCATCAGGTTTGATCAGGTGGTTGCGAAAATCTGACCAATTGTCCTGCAAAAAGTTCAAAATTACATAAAATGCCAATTAACCTTTTTTAACAGAAGCCGTACTTAAACTCCGCGAATAACGGATGTCATAGTAAGAATGAATGTGCGGTTTAGGCACGTCGAGTGGATG
This sequence comes from Dryadula phaetusa, assembly GCA_032432895.1. Taxonomy (NCBI): domain Eukaryota; kingdom Metazoa; phylum Arthropoda; class Insecta; order Lepidoptera; family Nymphalidae; genus Dryadula; species Dryadula phaetusa. The sequence continues at coordinate 495,330 of JAOYRS010000005.1, forward strand.
AGTGATAAAAGAATAGTGAGAAATATATATACAGCGAAGGTGAGCGGTACGAGGGTACGGGGGAGACCTCGGTTGACCTTCGAAAGCGCAGTATCAATAGTACTGGAGGAAGGTCACCTAAAAAGCATTTGGACTCCCAGGCATCTATGAAGAGGTTGATCGTGGAGATTGACTGTGGACGAGGCGACGAGGCGACGAGATGAGGCGAGAAGTATGCAGGGTCTGTAGCGTTTTGCGCTCCGTTCTCTCTGACCCCGCCAGAGATAGGAGAGAAGGAATGTAAGGTGTATTTATCATAGAGGCCGGTCGTGGCGCAGTGGGACAACGTCTAACTGTAAGCGCGATCGGTTGTAGGTTCGATTCCCACTCGGGGGAGCGATTATATTTAAATTATCTTCACTTCCTCGCTCTGGTAAAGACCAAGTGCAGCGTTGAGTTCCACCACTCAACACGCTCGAATTCGTATCGAATTCGGTACAAAGCGAAGTACGGAGTGTTTTGACACTAGGTATTTTCTATCTACCCTGCTATGCGGGATAAAAGCGTGAAGCTAATCCTAAATATTTTTTAATCACAGATAAAATCAAATAAAAAAAAGACATAGGATATAGGATATTTTAATTTAAAGTAGTTTTATATTTCGCGACTCTTGTGAGAGATAAGTAATAATTCTTTTAGAATTTATAACGATGCATTATGTTTCGATTATATTTGACATGTTTTTTATATTTTCTATTTAGTATTATAATTTAGTTATATTTAAAGTCCTCCGCCTGTTCTCGTCTGACAAAGTGCGGCGTTAAGTTCCGCCAAACGAAACGCTCTCTAAACTCTCCGTGTTCCTTACTGTGGTATATACACGCTTAGATTTCGACATAATTATAGAAAAATAACTATTTTTAATTTATTTATTACCTATTATTTAAACACGCGATAATTTATGTTTGACTTATAAACAATTGATCTAAGTCGGAATCGAACTCACGACCAAAGGATAGTTATTCATTATTATGCGCAGTATACGTTTTCTAAATATATATCTACCCACAAATTAAAAAAAATAAAACAAATATTTAGAAAAGTGTTATGAAAATGGCCAAATATAAAGCAAAATAAAGAAATTGATTAAAAAAATCAAATTAATACTATTTTAATTAATTAAGTAATGTTAAAATACAATTAAAAGTAAACTTAAAATAAAAAAAATCAATTAATACTTACAGTCTCCGAAGTAATTCCATTATTGTTATAATTATTCAAACCCATATTAATGTATTATTATATTTATATTAAAATTATTAAAAATTCAATACTACTTATTTAAATCAATATATTAAAATATATATATATATATTAATAAAGCGCGTACAACGCGTGGCGTCTCAAACAACAATGGCCGTTGATTGGTCGATTTCGTATTTGTAATGGCGGTATTCTTTCTATTTAAAGTGTTTTTTTTTGTAAACAATTGTTAAAGTGACATAGAGTAAAAATATTTTTTTTATTTTGTTTTTTTTTATAAAAACATGAGATAAATGTTGTTTTATATTGTATACTAAGTTATCTTTCTTAAATTCACGCTTTATCTCTAACAAGGTAGTATTAGAGAACGGAGCGCGAAACTCTACGGTCCCTGCATATTTCTTTTATCATCTACAATATCATCGATGGATACTGTATTTTCAAAGGTCGACCAAGGTCTCGTCTGACTTCTCATACCACTCACCCTCGCTTCATATACCTTCCTGATCATCACTTATCGTCTCAACGTGCCCAAACCACCTATGCACGTAATTCTTCATTTTTGATGATCTCTGCCATCTCTTCTTTGCATATTCGATCAACTAAACTGACTCCCCATATCCGCATCGCATCTCTACAGAATCCACTTTTCTTATGAATAATAATATAATTAAAAATTATGTCAATAATATGTTTTTTTTTAGCTTCACGCTTTTATCCCGCATAGCTCGGTAGACGCTTCGCTTTCCGCAGAATTGGAGACATTGCGTGTTGAGTGGCGGAACTCAACGTTGCACTTTGTCTTACCAAAGCGAGGAAGTGAAAATAAACTAAATATAATCACTCTTCCGAGTGTAAATGGAACCCACAACCGATCGCGTTTACAGTCAGACGCAGTCCCACTGCGGCACGACCGTCCTCATAGTTTGTTTATTTATCAGAAATGTAATTTTATCATTTCTAAGACAAATTGATTTGAGACATTGAGAAATAATACTTTAATAATTATTTTAATACCGTATACTGTGTCTGTTGTTTTTAAAACGAAATATACCTGAATGTATTGGCGTTGAGTTACAATATTTACATTTAAAAGATAATCGTGTTATATATAAAATTTTATAATTTGATTAGTTAAAGAGCCATATTAGTTTGAATTAATTTGTACATAATATTATCTTTATTGAATAAAAACGAAAATTACGTTACAAGTAAGGCGCACATACCAGAAAAAGCGTTGATGCCATTTTTTTTTCATGTACAAATTACGTGTTTGATTTATATATATATATATATATATATATATATATATATATATATATAAATAAACTTTTTTAAAATTTTTATTGTTTTATATTATTTTAAATCTGTAACTAACTACTCTGTACGCACTCGACTTAGCTTTGACGTCTCTTTCAAAATGGCGGCAAAATCAAACGCGTTTAAGCTTCATGTTACGCTTTGGCGGGAACAAAGTGTGTGTAGTGTTAGAGAAATCAATAATGCCGCCTTTATTGATATATAATTTAATGTCATCTTTTGTTTTGAGGTAATTATAATGTTTATTTTAACAATAATATATAATATAATATTTTTTTTGCTTCACGCCTTTATCCCGCATAGCAGTGTAGACAGAAAGTACCTAGGGTCAAGACACTCCGTACTTCGCTTTCCACCGAATTCGAGACATTGCGTGTTGAGTGGTGGAACTCAACGCCGCTCTTTGTCTTTTACCGGAGCGAGGAAGCGAAATAATTTAAATATAATCACTCCCCCGAGTGGGGATCGAACCCACAACGGATCGCGTTTACAGTCAGACGTTGTCACACTGCGCCACGGTCGGCCTCAAATAAAAATTGCAAATAACTTAGTCTGTTAGTATCAAAATAGCCGCATTAGTTACGTACATGATACATATACCGAAAAAACATTTTTACACTGTCTGTTTGTTCCGGATAATATCTGAAACCGGATCAGCTGATTCGGTTTTGGCTAAGTAGCAAAAAGTCATTTAGACAATTCTTATTAAATGAAACTATTTTAACCAGATTAATCGCGTATATTTTGGTATTCGAATACATTTTGGATACCTGACGTTTCGAACACTTTACAGTAGTCCGTGGTCACAGATAGACTGAGGTGGCATTCGTCTGTCGGTTGATATAAAAAATTAATTATATTAAACTACCGCCATCGGTTTCTTAATTGCCTCGCGCACTGCCCTGGATGCTTGCAGTGCGGTAGTCAGGTGTCCAAAATGTATTTTCGAATACCAAAATATACGCGATTAATCTGGTTCAAATAGTTTCATTTAAAATGTATAAAAATCGCGAAAATCAAAGATCTTATTAGACAATTCTTATTTGAAAGCGATGTACGGAGTATCTTGACACTAGGTACTTTCTGCCTACCCTGCTTTGCTGGATAAAAGCGTGAAGCGTATTTGAAATATGAAAAGCTATTAAATTCCACACGAGCTCAGCTAGTGACATATATAAGAAAATAGGATTAAAAAAATTGAGTTTTGACCATTATAATATATTTTGTTAGTTAAATGTAACAAATTTGTTATATTTACTGACTCTAAGGGAACTTCCTTTCAAAACATTGCTTGATGCAACTTTAATTCATTTGTTATTTTAAAAATAATCCACGATTACACAATGGGCCATTAAAATTAATATTCTTATAGTGGATTCCATTTTAAGTAATGAAAGAGCTGATGAGTCCAGTCCAGGCGCAGTGGAGCAATCGGTTGTGGGTTTTATTCTCACTCGGGGGAGTAATTATATTTATTTTCACTACCTCGTTCTGATAACAAAGTGCGGCGTTGAGTTCCACCATTCAACACGTCTGCCTTTACACACTACAGTACAGTACAGGAAGTACTTAATGTCAAGACAGACGTGATGAATCTACCATGTTATCGAAATAAAAGCGTGAAGCTAAAAAAAGGGCAAAAATTTGGAAATTTTAATTTAAATATATGTGTAGTATAGTTTTCTTTGTAATTACAAGATTTTATACTGATAGAGTTTGACAGATATTTGGCAATTTTTTTTTTAAATTTTAGGGGTAGGGGGTAGGCAAGGGAGTATCAGCTGCCCCTACCTATGCCTTCTGGGTGATATCTTTGGTTATAGGTGAACTGAATTTAAATATGTAAGTAAAATTTTAAGTAAAAGACCATATTATGTTCAAAATACTCCATAATTATCAATAATGAGGCGATCGAAGTGCTGTAAGAAACTCTAAATGCGATTGGTTGTGGGTTCGATTCCCTAGCCTAAGGAATGGTTATAATTAAAGTTATTTTTGCTTCTCTCAACACACAATGTGTCGATTTTTGATGGAAACCAGTCAATGAAGTGTCTTGACACTAGATCACCTCTGAATCTGGGTCTGAATTCTTAAATTCCCTTCACGCATTGGTTGTCCACTTACCAAATACGGATTTCGTTCTGTTTGTTTGTGTGTTTGTGTACACTAATCTCGGAAACAGCGATTGTGATTTAAATGTAGTTGTATTTTGGCATTTTTTTTCATAAATAAAAATTTTTTATAATACGGTTACGGTAATAGTTCCGGGCAGTCACAAGTAACATATCTTAAGAGTGAACGTATTGTTCATGATTATATACTATGAAAATGGTAAATTTCGAACTCGTGTACGTTACAGAAAATTATATAAAAAAATATTTGATACGCCTAACGTTTTATGTATAAAAATAAATTAAATTTATATATAGATCTATAGTTCTAAGTCCGTAAGCGGCGGTTATTCCAGGTGGTATGAGGTTAATTCTGCCACTGGCTCTCGACCACTATCATGACCAAAACGATACGCCAAATGTCTGACGATGTGTTCCAGTTCGGTGTCCCTGTCTGTCTGTCTCCCACCTTACCTTTCCCACATCTCCGTTCACTTCCATCCCAAGACCGGCAACGCATCTCTGTTATAGATGTCTATGGACGAAGGTGACCACTGTAAGTAGCACATTTGCCTCTTTTTTCTTTACAAAAAAACATTATATACTAAGATACAAATATGATTAATTAAAGTGGTAAACGTTTATAAAACTTAATATAATTATTTTAAATGGATTAATCGCGTATATTTTGGTATTCGAAAATATACGCGATTAATCCGCGATGTGTAAAAATCGTAAATATCAAAGATCTTATTAATGTGAATTTTTATAACACTAGCGGTTTTTCCCGCATCTATGATCTATAAAGTAAAATTACTGAGAAACAAAACTCGATTAAATGATGAAGTCTAGCCTGTATATGAACACCAAACTTCATCACAATTGATACAGCAGTTTGGCTACGATGACGTCAAACAGACCGAGTTATTTAAAGAAAATTTCTACGACCCGTAGAAAGACGTTCCATGGCATTTTTGAAAAAAACGTATAAAAATTTGAACGCAGCGGGATTCAAACCCGCGCCTCTTGGATACCGTCCAAGCGCACTGACCGCTAAGCCATACGTTCTACTACCAGCTGCGTCGAAATTCTTATACGTTTCGTTACAACTTATTTATGTTGCTAGCATCTCTGTAGAGATTTTTACAAATTTCTACTACTTAAAGATTATTAAGAAATTATCGCTTAACAAGAGAGATTGCTGTTTTATTTTAATATTTACTATTTTTAAAGTGTTATTCCACACTTAGGATTAGAAAACATTTTTGAAAAAACGTATAAAAATTTGAACGCAGCGGGACGTTCCATGTCATTACAGCCCGGTCGAACAGCAGTTTCCGTAGTTAGTGCTAATTTTGACATATTTCGACGTTATGTTACGTAGGTATGGTACATAGTCTGTATTTTTTAATGTTAATTTACTTTAAGTACTATAGAGTTCCATTCAATACAATTATAGTGCGAAAAAATGTAGGGAAATACATTTTATGGTATATATGTGTATATATATATATATATATATATATATATATATATATATATATATATATATATATATTGAGAGAAAGTGCTTACAATTCTTCGATACTGAAGCCATTGGATCCGTGCGAGTGTGACGCACTATATTTATAGAGTTAGAGAGACAAGGACGACACTAACTGGATAAACCGCGATATACTTTCTGCTTGGCGTCATAGATATAGCAGGCACAAACATACAGACAAAAATTGTAAAAAAATGCCAATTTTTTATACATACCGTGTAGAAATATATATGCATTTAGTAAGAAGCGGTGATTTTTAACATCACAAACACACACTCCATTTTATTTATGTATGTATATGAATCAACGTAACACCGTCATTGCCTTCTCCTTCTCGAGCCTCAAGGGTTGTTACTTGTTTACGAGTAATTGCTATACATATTCTCAACAGGCGCAAAAGTATTTCATTAGGGTGTTGCACAGATAAAAAAATATTTAAATCCTAGATAATAATAAAATGGCTCAGCAAAATAAATTTTAATTTCTCGCTAGTATTTATGTACAGTATATTTTTAAATAACATAGTTTGCTGGAAGTGGACATTTGCTATAATATCGTGGACAAAATACTTGACAACTTTTATTTACAAACCTATCGTCATAAACCATTGAATTGATCGATTGAAAATTTGAAAAATCATTGTTTTAGTTTATATTACACTGACAAATGGCGGGAACAGTATTTGTCATAAATGTTCCGTGTACAGTCAGCCCCTTATATATATATATATATATATATATATATATATAAATATAAAATAAAAACCGAGATATTTAATAAACAAGAAAATTAAAACAAAAAACAATCATAGTACGCCATTTAATACAGCTCAAAATAAACATTACATTTAGTAGGATCTCGTGCAATACTGTTGGTTGGTTGGTTGACAATTATTATTACTTAAACGCGATTACATACATACAGACAGGACAACACCAACCACACCGAGACGTCAATTAACACTTGATCGACATTAACTAACTGAACGCCATTTCAAATTTAACATCAATCAATCACCAATCAACGTCTCCGAGAGTGGTTTAATACAAAAAAAAAATAGATTAAAATCATAATTTTAAATGATAAATCAGTATTGTCGCTTTTGAAAAGGACCAAAAATTATTTAAACATTATACACACATATGTATTACTAGCATTCGATATAATAATAACAATAATAACATTGGCTAACAAGTCGCTTTTTAGAAACTCGACCCCAACCTAACCGATAGTTCCAGGGTCCCGAGGGTCGAGTGTCCAGCGGCGGGTCTAGTTGGCGTCCCCGAAGTACTCCTTGGCGGCCTTGGTGTCCGGCTTGATGGTCTTGGCGCCGGGCGTCCAGTTGGCGGGGCACACCTCGCCGTGCTGGTCCGTGAACTGGAACGCTTGCACCAGCCGGAGGGTTTCCTCCACGGACCTGGGACAGGGGGAACAGGTAGGGTTTACATTCTAATAACGAAATATATTATTTTTTGGCGATTTCAATACGTTTTAAATGAAACTATTTTAAACGGATTAATCGCGTATATTTTGGTATTCATCGAGTCCTACCTGTGACTACGGACTACTGTAAAGTGTTATATATATATATAAAGCGAATACCAAAATATACACCATTAATCCGTTTAAAATAGTTTTATTTTAAACAATATTGTATCCAATACTATTAACATATTATATTATAATCAATGAATTACAATACCAATTAATTAAGACAACGGAAATCATACAAACAAAACGACTAACTAACTAACCAATTGGCTAACTAGCAAACTAAAAGGATAAGCGGCCAACTGGCTAACTCACCGTCCCACAGGCAGATCGTTGATGGTGATCTGCCTCAGGTTCTGTTTGCCGTCAATGATGAACAGCCCCCTGAAGGGCACCCCCGACTCCTCGTCCAGCACGCCGTAGTCGCGCGCGATGCGGTGCGACTTGTCGCTGATGATGGGGATGTTCATGGGGCCGAGGCCGCCTGCGCACACCAACACACGTATAACAATCTAGAAGACCATCCTGACGCAATGGGGTACAGCATCTGAATGTAAACGCGATTGGTCGTGGGTTCGATACACTTTTCAATTTCACTCTTTTATCCCGCATAACAAGCAGGGTAGACAAAAAATAACCTAGTGTCAAGACACATTGCGTTTCGAGTGGTGTAATTTAACGCCGCGCTTTTTCATTGACCAGAACGGGGGAAATGAAAATAATTTTAATACAATCACTCCTCCGAGTGGGAATCGAATCCAGAACCGATAGCGTTTACAGCCAGGCGCTACTTCAGCGGCCTCCACTTTTCTTCTTTGTTAATATTATTAAAATAACAGTAGATATGAACCTGCTTCCTTGGCTTACTTAAATTAGTATTATGAATTGGTTTTGATTTTCGCGATTTTTACACATTTTAAATGAAACTATTCTAAACGGATTAATCACGTATATTTTGGTATTCGAAAATAACGACTGATATTTGAGACTTTAAATTTTTCATAAGTGGGTCCCAGGTGGTAGAGAGCTTTCGTCTACCTGTGACCATAGACTACTGTAGCGTCCGAAGCGTCAGGTTTCTAAAAATACCAAAATACCAAAATATACGCAATTAATCCGTTTAAAATAGTTTCATTTAAAAATTTTATAATTGAGTTAACAATATTATACAGCCTCGTTGGAAACCGACATCGAAATTTTTATATTTCTTATAGCTTACGTACGGATGTAGAGCGCATGACTTGGCGATCAGAGGGCTTGATCGGTTTCCAAGATGAATGCGGGTTCGAATCCCGCTGCGTTTTAAATGTTTTATACGTTTTTTCAAAAATGTTTGGCTAGTGTTAAAATATTATATTAGACACTGCGTTTCCGACGTAAATTAGAGAACCAAATATCTCAAAACGCAAATTCTCCGACTACCCCCCTCTTATATTTAACACGTTAACCGCCAAGAAAAAAGGTGCATCTTTCCATACGGGCCGCGTCAGTCAGAAATGAAACACAGTTAAAATTTCCGTTCAAGCCACGTCAGTCATATAACTGTGATTTATCGCTTGGTCTTAATGAAAAGTATATGCAGTCGGTCAGCACCCGATCGTTACACGTTACCAACGTGTTAATAAAAAAAAAATAAAAAAAAACTCACCCTGTTTACGTGGAGTGTTGATCCACGCGAGATGAGTGAAGTGCGAGTCGGTGGAGGCTGCGATCACCTCGCAGCCGATCTTGCGGAACTCATCCGCGCGCTCCGAGAACGCGATGATCTCGGTGGGGCAGACGAATGTGCTGGAGTCAATGGAATACACAGCTTTACATAAACATTCATCGTGGGATTTAATATAGAAGTAGTACCTAGTGTCAAGACACTCCGTACTCACGTTTCCCGTCAAATACGATATATCTCTTGTTGAGTGACGAAACTCAACGTGGTGCTTTGTCTTGCCAGAGCGAGGGAAGGGAAATAATTTGAATATAATAATTCCCTCGAGTGGGAATTGAACCCACAACCGATCGCGTTTACAGTCATATAGTAAAAGCGGTTATTTTAATGTTACAAACAGACACTCCAATTTTATTCATTCCGTATAATAAAACGGTCTTGATATAGGGATTTTCTGGAACGTTTTCCGAATTTCCTATTACAAGAGTGCGTACATCGTTTTATAGAACGATTACCGTTTCAAGGAAATTGAATTAATGTTGCGATAAGTTTCTCATTTTTTATTCCAATTTCAATTACATTTGGTAACAATTTATTTATTTTTTAGTTTCACGTTATTATTCAGCATAGCCGGGTAGACAGAAAGTACCTAGTGTCCAGACACTCCGTACTTCACTTTCCAGACATTCGAGACATTGCGTTTTGAGTGGTGGAACTCAACGCCGCGCTTTGTGGACTTTGTCACAGTTTATTGTAAAGAATCTTATAAAGTCGGCGTTTGTTTGTTTATATGAATATTATATATGTATACGTTTTTATGCATAGAATGGAGGCTTTATATTTAGAAAGCATAAAACCGAATGGAGTCACCAGTGGCAACTTCATTAACATTCCATTATTGTACTCACAAATAAATATTCCCAAAATATATTACATTATATATAGATAAGGACATGGCGAAGTAGGACGTCGGACTGTAACTGCGAACAGTTGTGGGTTCGATTCTCACTCCAGGGAATGATTATATTTTAATTATATTCATTTTCTCAACACACAATGTCAAAAATTCGGTGGCAAGCGGAGTACGGAATGTCTTGACACTAGATACTTTCCGTCTACCCTGCTATGCGGGATAAAAAGTACATTGAATAACACCCAACACCGCAATGTCTCAATGTCGAAGCAGACAACGAAATGTCTTGACACCAGGCTGTCTCTCAACTACCCTGATATGCGAATTAAACCGTGAAGCTGCATACAACCCTTAGCTTCATAAAGCATCTCGAATACATAAGAACAAACAATTGCACGAGGTTATTTAATATTTCTTTATTGTGTTTTATCTAATACTAGATAAAACAAAAATCCTTATACGATTTTAATTACGTTATACGATATACGTGATATGATTTTAATCAAGTTAATATTAGATAAAAAACATATCGTTACATACATATCTAATCATAATTCATCAAATTTATAAAAGATAAAGGGTTATAAGCTGCCACGGTCTCCTTGACTGATAGAAGAGCGACTACAGTCAACCGAAGCATATAACTATACATGCATATTAAATCAATATTTGAGCATGACTGTAGATGAAATTTGGATGAACGCCCGAAACAAATATACAGTCCAAACAGCGAGAGAAACCGGCCGACATAAACCAAACCGTTCTTTCGCCTGGAAAAGAGTTGGCGACTGTTTATTTTGTGATAGTGATAATAATTCCCATTATAAGTAAATAACTCCAAATATGATAAACCATTACAGTATACAACTACGCAACATTTACAGAAAGAGAAAAGAATCACCAAGATGCAGATGAAGATGTTGCCATGAGGAGAATCCACAAATTAATCCGGTGTGAACTGCTTGACAATCCACCTTACTTACCAGATATTATAGCCCTGAGCGTCTGTATTTCGATCACCTAAAGATCACGCTCCGAGGACAGAGGTTCGAGTCAAATGAACAGGCAATCTAAACAATTACTTACAAGAAAAAAATTCTGAACACTTTTTGGATGCGTTACAAACATAGGAAAACCGTTGCGAGAAGTTTATAGTTACGGAAAGATTATATTAAAAAAAAATTAAAAAAAAAAAACTAAAGTGTTTTGCATCTTTGTTAGATCACGGAACTGTTTCTAAATAGCCTCATATATAATTATAATTATTTTTATACATTACTTGAATATTAATACAAATTTTCTATATACAAATTACCATTTCATTTGAATTCAAATGAATTTTAAGTTAACCTTGAGTTTGGAGTATACATGAAAAAAAAACCGTGGAACTAGTTATAACCAGTTGAAAGCAGATTAATTTTAAAAGTAAACGAACCAATTAAAATTTAAATCATTTAAATATTCAGTATTAAAAAAAACGTCACGCTTTATACCGCACAGCAGGGTAGTCAGAGACAACCTAGTGTCAAGACACTCCGTCGAGTGTCTTCCTTCCCAAAATCGAAACTTGATCGTTGAGTGATCTCTACCAGAAGTTGTAGTCTTTAGTATGGTTATGGTAGAAATTATAGTAATTGTCAACGAATTAATTGCGTATATTTTGGTATTCGAAAATACATTTTAGGAAACCTGACGTTTCAAACACTTTACAGTAGTCCGTAGTCACAGGTAGACTAATAAAATAGCGAAAATGTAATTAAATAATATTTTAATTGAATTAATTTTATTAAAGAATAATTCAATTAAAAACAATACGATTCGTACCTACGACCTGATTTTAATATTTTTTTTAGCTTCACGCTTTTATTCCGCATAACAGGGTAGACAGAAAGTACCCAGTGTCAACACACTCCGTACTTCACTTTCCACCGAATTTGAGACATTGCGTGTTGAGTGGTGGAACTCAACGCCGCTCTTTGTCTTTACCAGAGCGAGGAAGGGAAAATAATTTAAATATAATCACTCCCCGGAGTGGGGATCGAACCCACCACCAATCGCGTTTACAGTCAGACGCTGTCACACTGCGCCACGACCGGCCTCTATTAATTTAATAATTAACATTTGTATGTAAAAATAAAAATTAAGTTATACAACCAAGCAATATAGAGCGTGACGTGTTAACAAAGGGACCTTATAAATATAACCTTGACATAGTCCTTGACAAACTGACACTACGTAGAGGTACAGTTGCCAAATGTCAGTCTGTATACGGTCCTTTCGGTTCGATTCTGTATATGAAGGTAATAATATTATATCGTATACAAATGCTATGCTAATATTTTAGATGGGCTAATCCGCGTATATTTCCGTATACTTTACAGTAGTCCGTGGTCACAGGTAGACTATCTCGAGCCTAGCTAGTGTAGAGTAAAAAAATATATACGTGGATAATCCGTTTAGAATAGCTTCATTTAATCTAAACACAAACAAATTTTGTATTTCAATGCAAAAAAAAGGAATTTAATAACATTTTATTCTTTTAATAAAAATATTAGGCTGGTCGTGGCGCAGTGGGAACGCGATCGGAACGCGATCGGTTGTGGGTTCGATCCCCATTCGGGGTAGTGATTATATTTAAATTATTTTCACTTCCTCGCTCTGGTAGGACAGAGTGCGGCTTTGAGTTCCACCAGTATAAGTAATTTTAAATTAGAAACGTTTTTTCTCGAATTATATAAATTATAACAACTTCTTTTATTAACACATTATATATAGTGGCACGGGGTATATTTTTAACTTTAATTCCATAATACAATATCTCCAAGTGTCACCTCACTCAGTGTCTTCAAAATACTTATCAATTAAAAATGCAACAGTCTGGACGCAAACAAAAGAGAACAAACAAACTGACAGTTGGCTTTTAACTGTAGGCAGCCAGTTAAAAAAAGCACAATATTATTGCACAACACAGGAGATTGTGTAATACAACAATACATTACTGATATTGAAACATATTGTGCAAGTATTGCACAATATTAAGCGACAGAAAAAAAGGCAGTCAACACATATATATGAAAAGGTTATAACGAATACGGACATTTTGAAGTATCTCCTATGAGCATATATAGGCACAGTTACAAGCGTACCTACATACCTAAGTGGACGGTTGCGGGTTCGATTCCGGCATGGAGTAATAATTTGCAAGGGCCATCCGAATATTTGCGTCAATTTTGTTGTGGACGATGTTTGGGGACCCAGTATACTTTCTCTAAAACAGCAATGATACCCATCATTTTCTTTGTCTTTTTTGGTAATTGAGCAATGGATTGCGGAACATAACGCCGCATAGAGATAAATCACACTTGAAGTATATTAGTATTATCTAGCAGATGGAAAAACAGGAAAGACAACTAGGGAATTAGGATTATTAAATTTGGTGTAAAATATATACATATTGAGTAAAAATTAAAATATAATTAATAAAAAAAAACACATACTAAAAACTAATACAAAATAAACTCAAAACTATCGCAAAAAAAATGTAAAAAAAAATTAACTCACAAGTCCAAGGGGTAGAAGAAAAGCACGACATATTTCCCCTTGAAGTCCGAGAGAGCGACGTCTTTGAACTCGCCGTTGACGACCGCGGTCGTTTTGAACTGGGGCGCCGGCTTGGTTAGCTGGAGAGGCATTTTGTTGAAACTGTAATTAAAAATATATTATATTGATATGAAAACTTAAAACAGATTCCTTGCCATAGTGTCCGGAATCCGCGGGAAATGGAGAACGGAGTGTCTTGACACTAGGCTTGCCCTGTCGTTTATAATAAGAAACATAAAATCAGAAGCTGGCACAAAATCGTATGAAAAAAAATCAAAATTAAATTGAAAATTAATTATATAACGAGTTAAAAATTTAAAAAAAAAACAAGCTTTTATCCGCCATGTTGCGAAAGCCGGCCATCTTGTATTTTTTTGCATACCATACTATATTATTCAAGTAAGCCCAAGTACTGTCATTTGATATCTACATTGTAGGGATTCATAAATAACTTAATCCGCCATTTTGAATTTAGAGTGACATTATATCTGGCAGTCTTAAAAAAAAATTAAAACACAGACTTACAAACAATAAGACAGATAAAGCTATCATAATAAAGTAAATTTTGAATTTAAAAGTTTGTAAAAAAAAGCCAGTAATACAAATATTTTAATGTTCGACTGTAAACGCGATCGATTGCGAGTTCGATTTCCACTCGGGGGATTGATTATATTTAAAATTATCCTCGCTCTATTGATACAAAAGTGCGGCGTTGAGTTCCGCTACTCAAAGTTCAAGTTCCTGTTTACCCTGCTATGCGCAAATGATTTCAATGTTTCCTTTAAATAATTTAGTTCAAACAACACGCATCTCTTATGTGAGTATATCAAAGGTTACCTCCACACAACATATTTATCTAAGCTCATAAATACGTCAACACATTAATAAAATATCAAAACATTTGTAACATTTAGAGTTTTCTAGAATATACTTGTTACTACAACATTACTATAACAATACTACTAAAATAATCTATACATATAAATAGAATTGGTGTGTCCGTTTGTTGTTGATCGCTTGTTATTTTGGTATATTTAGTTTATAATTAAATCTGTTCGTTCCGGCTTATCTCTGGAACGGCTAGACCGATTTTGATGACGCTTTGACTATTAGATAGCTGATGCAATAAGTATTTAGTAACTTAGGCTACTTTAATTTTAGAATAAGAGTTCCTTAATAATTGGATTATTCAACACAGAAAAAATTCAATTCTAATCGGTAGATCTTGAGATTAGTTCAAACAAACAAACAAACGGTTCCATTTTATAATATTAATAGTATAGTATAGTATAGTATAGTATGTATTAGTGTATTAGTGGAGCAGTGGAACATCATCCGATTGCAATAGAAAGGCCGAGAGTTTTGGACTACTCGAAAGAATTACTTTTAAACTATTTTTATTCCCTCGTTTTGTTAAAAAAAGGCAGCGTTAATTACATAATATGGTAAATTCAGGCCAAAGCTCAAGAACAATATTTTGATACTATTCAATATATTATAAGTATACGAGCTGTGCCTTTGTACGTTTGGAATTTAACGTCTTTTGATATTTAATTTATAATTGTACTTTAAAATGACCATACATTACTACCTATACTAGCTGTATTAACGAAAATCCCATCAAAATCGGCCAAGCCAGTCCCGAGGTTAGTCGGAACAGACAAGACAAAAATAGTAAAAAAAAGTGTTATTTTATTGCGTATATATACAATATTTTAGAATTTAGTCCAAGGCGTTTATGTTAATATTATAAACAAACATATGTTTTATGTTTTTAATATAGGTAAGTAAATTTTTATATAAACATTGGAACATCGTGGTTTAGTTGCGTGCGTATCCATAGATAGCCATTTGTCAGCAAGCCCCAGTAGTGACTGGTAAATATTAGTGGAAAGAATACTTACATTTTAACATAATTGCAGATAAAATACGAGTTTTAAAACGTTTTAAATTAAATTAAAACCATTTAATGAAACACTAAGTTTTATCTACGGCTTCGTTCGCTTTAACCAAATATAACTTGATAATTAAAAAAAAATGTATATAAAAAAAAAACAAATTAATTATAATCAATAATGTTAATTCATTCAGGTCGATCGTGGCGCAGTGGGACAGTGTCTGATTTTAAACACAATCGATTGCGGTTTCGATTCCCACTCGAGTTAATGATTTATATTAAAATTATTTTTAATTCTTCGGTCTGGCGAGACAAAGCGCGGCGTTGAGTCCCGCCACTCAATACATAATTACCGAGTGTCTTGACACTAGATACTTCCCGTCTACGAATGCAAAATAAAAGCGTGAATCTAAGAAAGTATATTGTCATGATATATACAGATATATACAGAAACGCATATTCACCACTTCAAAGTAACCATATATAATAAATATATAAATATTTATAATTTACTACGAAATACGACTAAATCATGATAATAGCAATCGTAAAATTAACGTGTAAACGTGCGTTATCTGCCAACAATCAGTTAAGATTATCAAATTCGGTTTTCACACTCAATTACTCAAAATTCTCACTTAAATATATCTTATATATAATCTATTCGTGTATATAAATGCTATATTTTATATATTTAAGATTTATAATGTTGTGCGGTTGATAACACAGTAGAATGTCTAACAATCGAACATTATGGGAGACACCAAGGAATTCGAGTACAGAGGTTTCGACATACAGAGGTTCATACTTATAAATTGCGAGTTAGAAAGGTGAAATAAATTTATTTTTTATGAAACAATGAGTTGCTCGCATAGTGGCCATGTCGTCAAATTCTTAGTTACCAAACTGATTATTTCGACTAATAGAGGGTTGGTTTGAAGGGAAGGAAACAAAACAGTAGATAGATTTGCGAAGATTTCGACTTATCAAGGCTTTACTGACTGAACGTATATTTGTATTGTAATTAACCGCCAAATATGAATATAATAATATGATACAATCCCCAAAAAAATCGTATTTATATAAAATGCTAATACACAGTTGTATAAACTCAACTTTCTTACTTAAAAATAATATTATTAAAAATAACTTGGAAAAAAGAAACAATTTATAGTAGTGATTCGAGTTTTACTTGGAAAAATGTTTTTAATATTCCATTAAATTCCGCGGCACAGTTAAACACGGCGCAGCGTTTAATTCCGTCCGACAAACACGTACAATTAAAGAACGTAGTGACATACCACTATTTGAAATACCTAAAGCTGAAGCCTAGCATGAACGTTACTTGAAGAGTATAATAGGAGAGTACCAAGAGAATATCTTAAGAGATTTTACGCGTTACCATGACGACGTCAACGATACCCGCTACAATTAGGCTATATAGGATCTATCACATACTAAAACTAACCCAAAATCACTTTCAAAATAATATTCGGGCCTTATTAAATGCACTTTATCATTGAATCTTGCAGTGTGCCTCCATATATCGGTTAGCAAACTGGTCCCATAGTAGAAATACTCCGTTAGGCGGCCATTGTTAAACATGTTCGTTAGTGTTACTTCGAGGTTAGACACCCTGAGAAAGAGCAATTCTCACACAAGTACAATAGCTTTAGAAAGTCTAGTTTATATATATATATATATATATATATATATATATATATATATATATATATATATATATATATATATATATATATATATATATATATAATTCATATGCAATTGTTTTTTTTAAATTACCAAGTAATTAAAAACATTAAAACCCGCCTGTAGTTAAATACTAAATTTAAAATCAGCCATTTTATATATTGAGTTCTCAGGCCCTTAAGACGAATTTGCCCAAATTAGTTCAGGGGTTAAGCAGTTACAAGGGAACAAAGAAACTCACATACATACATACGCGGCAAAAACTTAACCTCCTTTTGGGAGTCACGTAAAAAAAGAATAGCTAGTATCGAATCTACTATATTCGCAATTTATTTAAATGTAACAATTCATACAATTAAAAAACTCTAAAAATGGATGTATCCCCGCCATGCTTTAACAGAGTTAGGTTACACAGGTTAGGCAAGAATTTCCACAATATATTTACGAGAGAAAACAGCTCCAAGGATTAATTTTATTCATCCATCGTGGCGCAATGAGACATCGTGACCAAACGCGATTGGTTGCGGGTTCGATCCCCATTCGGGAAATGATTATATTTAAAATTTATAGTCAATACTCCGCTCTGGTAAGAAAAAAACGGAGTGTCTCGACACTAGGTTGTCTTCGTCTACCCCACTATGCGGGACAAAGCGTGAAGCTGACAAAAAAAACATACATAGGAAAGAAATGAGTTTAACATTAAGGTTCTCTATATAGTAACCGAGAAATATTATTACAGACAAAACCGATCGTCACGCTTTAACTAAGGTGATAACCAGAACACGTCGCCTTCAGATATGAAGGCAATGCTCGTGTGAAGATGATAAGTATGAAGGTTTGGAAAAATACGAGTAGGTATTTAGAACATTAGCAACACGCTCTTTATGTATAGCCGGGTAGTCCACCTTCAAGCCGAGACATTGCGTGTAAGTCGCGGAACTCAACGCCGCACTTTATATACTGCTGATATAATACACGTGGGGGGTATCGAACTCACGTACAATCGACGACTTAAATCAGATGGGAATTCCCTGTGAAGTGGGAAAAGCATGAAGCTTCGAAAACACAGTTTTAAACAAATATATAAAGAATTTATTTGAACGGGTTCTTTCAAGTTTATTACAAATACGATACACTATACATATGTAGGTAATTGTTACGTTCAGAGATTAGATAACATGACAACTGCATTATTCAATATGTCAACGTACTTATTATGACAGGTTCTTTTTTAATTTAACTAAACATAGAACAAGTGAATTGTACAAATTAAGCGGTCGCGGCGCAGTGGGTCAGACAAGACAATGCGCGGCGTTGAGTTCCGCCACTTAACTAGAACATGTTGAATTCAGTTGAAAGTGAAGTATGGAATGTTTTGAAAAAAAAAATTACAAGAGGTGCTTGCTACCTTGGTCCGTGTTAAATTTAACATAACTGGTTTTATTTTACTATTCCAATACAAAACTAAGCAAGCGTATGTTGCTCTTTATTACATAAGCTATGTGTCCGTGAAAGTATCGTCAAAATCGATCCAGCCGTTCCAGAGATTAGCGGTAGCAGAGATACAGACAAAAATTGTACAAAATGTTATTTTGATATATTTACCGCGTATAAATAGTTTATTTTAATATTAATAACAGACACCCCAATTATATTTATTCGTGTGGACGAAATTATTATAAATAAAGTTTTAGTGTATGAATGAGATTATTTTTTCATATATTTTTAAAACGCGATAATTCTCTCTCATATAGATAATTGTTAAAAAAAAATAAAGTCAAGTGCACGTCACTTCAAGTCCAAAAATCAGTACCTCTTAAATTACGTCACATGAATTTCTCGACTCTTTGAACCCTCCCCCGTCTTTGTCACAGCTCGTCCCTTTTTGACACTACCGTTATCAAGCAACGTCACACCTTTTCAACCCACTCCCCCTTAACGTGTGACGTGATTTATTGGTGATCCCTAATAATTTATCTGGAACTTCACGCTTTATATACCACATAGCAGGGCACACAGAAAGTAGTTAAGACATTCCGTACTCCGCCTTCCGCCGTATTCGAGACATTGCGTGTAGAGTGTAGGAGGAACTCAACGCCGCGCTTAATCTTACCAGAGCGAGAGAATGAAAACAATTTTAAATATAATAATATAATCTCTCGAGTGAAAATCAAACCCACAACCTGCGCTTACAGCCACCTGTTCCTCTGCTCCACGCCAATAATTTATCATTTTTTTTTAAAGTCCCCAAGTGCGAGTCAAATTCAAAGTGTTTATTTTGTATTTATTTTCTATCGTTCTTCAAGAATTTAAAAAAAAAAACACGCCCGACATTGAAGTGCGATTGATTATCGATTGAATATCAACGTGTAAATTTGACCTTAGTGGAGTAATTGACGTGGAAAAAATCAATAAACGAATCTTGCTTATTTCATATTATTATGCAATACTCTACCATGCTACGTAAAAGTATATACAAGTATAATTTCGTATCATTTTCTATATCTATTAAGACAAAGCGCAGTTTTAAGTTACGCTATTCAATCGACAATGTCTAGAAAAATAGGCGATTGGTGAAGAGTGGGCATTCTATTTGCGTACATTTTGAGAATACATAATCAAAAAGAGAACATAGCAAAGATATATATATATATATATATATATATATATATATATATATATATATATATATATATATATATTATTCCCTTAGAGCAGGTAGGTAGAAATACCATAAAGAGCCGAGTCACTTCCCTCTCCGTACACGCGCACACACACACACACACAAACACACAAATATTGCTTCGCTCATCCTATATAATTAGTTCATACTCATTGTTAATATCAAGTCAAAGTTTATCTTAAAAAAAAAACAAAAAAATTCTACATAACATTAGATAACATTTTTTTAAAAAAAACAGGCCTCTTGGACATTTTCCAACAGGCACAGGTTCAAATCCAGCTGCATTCAAATTTTTATGTTTTAAAAAAATAACACTAGATATTATATTTAACTACAATTAAGATGGCTAATTAAATTAAAATTATAGTAGACAATCAATCAACTTAAATAATCACCCAACTATAATGTTTCCGCAATCTATTCATCCAAGCAATTAAAATGGAATACTTTAACATATCTATTGTATGTATAAATATATTATAATACAAATTAAAAATATTCAAACAAATTAATTTATTTATGTTTATTCATATATAGCTGTGTAGACCAGTTTAGTTTTGGGTTCGATTCCAACTTGTGGTGAAATTGTAACACTTGAATTATATTTTATATTATATATGAAAGTAATAAAAATAGTATTGTAACACTTAATTCTCTGTGCCTTAAGGAAAAGATTTGTAAATAAAAAAAAATGTTAAATGACGCTTTCATCCCGCATAGCAGGGTAGACAGAAAGTACCTAGTGTCAAGACACTCCGTACTTCGCTTTCCACTAAATTAGAGACATTGCTTGTTGAGTGGTGGAACTCAACGCCGCACTATGTCTTTAGCATAGCAAGGAAGTGAAAATAATATAAATATAATCACTCTTCCGAGTGGGGATTGAACCCACAACCGATCGCATTGATAGTCATACGCTGTCCCACTGCTCCACGACCAGCCTTAAATGACAACAGTATTTATCATCCTATACTCAAAGCCACTATTAGTCACATGGGGTAAACACTTTTACCCATATATATAGTAAAATTCTCAAATAATGTTATATAAAATAATAAAATCAAGTTATATTTTAAATAAGCAAAAAAAATAATTATTAAATAATCATAAATAGACTAGAATAATTACTTTAAAATTATAATTCTTATTACGAAACAAAATTTACTAGGGAGAACTACTTACAGAGACACCAATTAACATATAATCAACATTAATTTAATATAAACAATTTATACAGATTAAAAACTAACTTTAATCAAAAACTACAAAATTTAAATTATAATAAAAAGGAACCTTAATGAAAATGGCCGCATCATTGGCATCAAATGTTTGGGCTGTACAAGATCCATGCTATCTATTTCATCGCCTCGGCAATAACACTTGTGTTCCAACGACATCTTGTTACTTGGAATTTATTATCTGTTTAATTTATTCACTTATATAGTTATTATAAATTAGGATTAAGAAAGTAAGATCTTTGTCATATTACAAAAAAATAATTGATATTCTATTGAGATTTTATTATCTGCTTTCATTGCTTAGGGGCCAAAACAATGTCAGTACTAAATTTTTAAAAAAAATGGATTACAACAAACTTAAACTAAAATATAAATATTAACTTTTGATTGCATTAGAACACTATGTGTTTAACATTATATCATGCTCAAGGAACATGACCAAGTGATAAAACCGCTAGATAGATAAACATGCAAGTTAGTTAGAAATAAATATAATATTACTTTAGTAATATATAAAACTCAAATTACGTTAATAATGAAATTCTTGTACATATAAAGCTAATTGTATGTATATATTTTTTGATAAATATTTTAAAACTTAACCCGTCACCAGACCTTAAAAGCAAAACTTCTAGATCACCTTTCTTAGGTTTTACTTACACAATATATTTAATTATATTCAAAGTAATTAAATTTTAATCGCATACTTTATATAACAGTACCGCATCTACCCCCATCGTGCATTCACTAACCTGTTCATTAGTAATTTTTTACAGACACTCTGATTTATTTCGCTGTCGGATTCACTGCGCTCTCTTTTCCTATTGTCTTGCATCATGTTAACCTTTGACCCTACATTGTAATTTACCATGAAATAACGGTAAATGAACAAACAAAATATTTAGAAGGAAAAGAACAAACGCTTTATATTGCGATGCCCCACAAGAGGGTAACGAATAAAAAAATAAATACTAATATAACTTATTATCATAAATGGCGATATTTTAAGCGAATAACGGCTTTTTTAAACTATTGAAGTAACAAAAACCGCCAGCGAACGGCGTTGCTTTAATCTTTCTAGATGAATCTTATACAATTCTAATAAGACAATCGGACCATTCAAATATGAAATCATGAAAAATACGTTGCCATATATCAAATGTGCCTGTTAAAGAAATTAGCGTAACAATGGAGTAATAAATAATTACTTACATGTAAAATATAAACAGGATACGTTAAATATCAAAACCGCGAACCGCTGGTGACGGCGTGAATATGACAAATGAACACCGGCGTAATTTTAATACCGGTGAAGGCAATGGTCTCACTTTATACGTCACTGATTGTTTAATGTTGCCAGTTGGAAGGTTTTTTAGTGAACAATATATTTAAAAAGGAA
This sequence comes from Dryadula phaetusa, assembly GCA_032432895.1. Lineage (NCBI taxonomy): Eukaryota > Metazoa > Arthropoda > Insecta > Lepidoptera > Nymphalidae > Dryadula > Dryadula phaetusa. The sequence continues at coordinate 518,140 of JAOYRS010000005.1, forward strand.
ATTTTGTATTTATTATATTACTGATATCATTTACAATTTAGTTAACATTATTGAAAAAACGTATAAATATTTTAGACGGTATCCAAGAGGCGCGGGTTCGAATCCCGCTGCTTTCAAATATTTATACGTTTTTTCAATAATGTTTTCTAATCCTAAGTGTGGAATAACACATTAAAGATAGTAAATACTATTTAGTTTTTAATTTTATTGTGGTAAATATTAAAATTTTGCTTTGTATTTTTATAAGTAACTTAATTTTAATATAGATTATAGTGGGAACATATGTTAAAGAATGGACTGTTACGGACAAAGCTAAGTTAATGAATTTTTCTTTCAATTTTTGTTTATTAAATTAAAAAGGACGATTGTAGTAAGGTTTTTTGCGCGAGTTCTATAAAGGCCATTGCTTTTTAGTAATATTTGAAAAGTGATGCTTTTCTGTTTAGAGGCGACCCATAAATTATACTATTTTTTTAACCCCTCTTCTGACCTTGTCACAGCTGGTTCCTTTTATGAGACCATTGTTTTCCAGTAACGTCACACTTTGTCAATCCCAACTCCTCTTTAATGTGTGAGGTAGTTAACGGTTGGCCCCTTATCTCCAGATTGATAGTTATAATTTGGCTTAAATTTGCAATATTATGCAATTGTCGATAAAAATGACTTGGTGATCTTTACAAACCATGTTCGCTTTATTCTTAAATTATAAGATTTTTTGTTAAAGTGAGCTCCGCCCACTACTGGCTGCGCTCGCAAACCACTAATATTCGTCCCCGTTCACTAAACCATGTTTCTAATCATTAAGAAAATTTCATCATATCACTACAGCAAACTCAATAATACAAAATCTATTTAATTTACCCATAAAACTCATATTATATTCGTTAATATATAATAAATAATACCTATAAAATTTATTAAAACAAAATTACTCAATTATTGCACAATATGCTAATTTCTTACAAATCATTGAAAAAATAATAAATAAATAGGATAATATTAAATGGCAGCCCAGTGATCGGAATGCGGAAGAATAAAACAACCACAGATAAAATAACAATATAGTATTGATGATTATTTTATTGATAAAATGAAACTGAAGTGGTTAGATAAGTTATTTTTAAAAAATTGAAATATTCATCTTATTTTTTTCTTAAATAACAAATGAAAGGTTTACTCTTTAAAATATTTCGGTACTACTTGGTGCTCTGAGATAGTTAAGATTATATGCCATAGATGGCGCTTATAAAGTATTTAAATGAATACAATATTATACGTTAATAAAAATATTTTAAAATTATTAATATATTTGAATATATTTTTTGTATTTAGATTTAATATTTACTTCAAACTTAAATAATTCAAAAAACCGTAAAATATTTTTTTAAATAAATACTCCTTCATAGTAATATAACCTAACTTTTTAATTTGTAATGGAAAACAATAGAATTGTTGAGTATGTAATAAATTAGATTACGCTCGTGTCTTTGCTCGCGTGGTGTGTTTTTAAAAAATATCTTTGGTACTTGATATTTATCGTTATATTAGAACGAAATTAAAATGGTTATAAACTATAGCCTTAATGTTATTCTGATGATGTATACAACTGTTTTTACATCCAAATATATGTTAGTTTTTGCATTATAGAACACATAGTAATATTACTAGTAATAAGATCTTTGATTTTTGCGATTTTTATACATTTTAAATGAAACTATTTTAACCGGATTAATCACGTATATTTTGGTATTCGAAAATACATTTTGGACACCTGACGTTTCGAACACTTTACAGTAGTCCGTGGTCACAGGTAGACCTAGAGTCTATTTTCGAATACCGAAATATACGCGATTAATCCGGTTAAAATAGTTTCATTTAAAAATATTACTGGTGTTTAGCGTGTACCCGCGTGTGAGTCGCGCACTCGATTATCCGTCAGCTAGGCGCTTTATGGAGCTCAAGTCAATAATATCGTTACTACGTAATTTTTAAACTATTCGGCCAAATTAATGTAAACTAAAATACTCTTAATTGTACATCAATACATAAATACATATTTTTTCTTTATATTTAAAATAGTACAATAGTCAACCTTATCGCTAAACGAGCGATCTCTTCCAGGTGACCTTTGGGTACAGCGCGCACAGTGTCAATAGATATCTATACATATTGAGGCACATATATAAACACATATGTATACATAAACACATATTGATACATATATATACATATATATATATATATATATATATATATATATATATATATATATATATATACATATATGTATATATATATATACATATATGTATATATATATATATATATATATATATATATATATATACAAAATGCAATAGATTTATATAGTGTTTTCTAAAAGTTCGTAATATTTTAGCTTGTTTGACTCTTAGAGGTAAGGAATTCCTCAAGCAAACGGATTTTACAGTGAAGGAATTTGAATAGGAGTAAGGAGCATGGCAAGGCGTTTTAAAAGATGAGTTACAGATAGAATGGAGAGAAAAAATATTTGATTCACATAAAAAGTTAAATCGCTCTTTAAGATATGAAAGGGAAGACGGATTGAAGAGAACATTATAAAGAAGACAAAGGACGTGAGTATTCAAATTACTTATTGTTAAAGGTTTATCTACATTAACTTACTTAAAGTGACAAATGTATTGATTCCAATAAGGGTTTGATGAATATTCAAAAATGAGCCCTTTTTTGTTCATAGAAGCTTTGACTTTTATTTAGAACTATTTAAGACAATCAATCCTACACTACATTATCTTTGTGTAAGTCCTATGATTTATACAGCACACGCCAAGATAGCTCTCATAGGGTAGATGTGTTATTGTAATATATAATTTGTAAAACATATTTGAAAGAACGTATAAAAATTCGAACACAGCGGGATTCGAACCCGCGCCTCTTGGATACCGTCCTAGAGGCGCGGGTTCGAATACCGCTGCTTTCAAATTTTTATACGCTCTTTCAAATATGTTTTCTAATCCTAAGTGTGGAATAACCCATTAAAAATAGTTAATATATAATTTGTAATAATATAAAATTTTTATCGAAATCTGTGCAGTAGTATTTGCATGAAAGAGTAAAAAACATACACACATACATACATTCTCACTAATTTTCGCCTTTACAATAATATTAGAACAAGTAACACTGTTATATACACTTAAGGCTATATCACAGGATGTTAAATTGATCATTTTTTATAAAGGTATAATTCGATATTTTTTTCCTTTGTCCTCCTAAAAGCATTATTTGTATTACTTTATATGTACACAATATAAAATATAATTCGAATTTTCCCCAAGATAGATGACCACTTACAGTGTTTGCTCGGATGACCGATGCGTTTGTTTTCTTTGTAACTAATTCATCTCGACGACAGTTCTATTAATTAGATAGTATCTTCCCTTGTTTCTCATTTAAGTGCAATTTTTTTTATATGGTAACACTTTTTGCCTAAACGGAGTAAATTAAAATAGTTTTTTTTTCTCCATTTTGGAGTTTAATTCTGTTGAGGCCTTAATGGTGTTTTGGAATAGAGCCCCTGATTATACCTACGTTGGTTGCAGGTTCAGTTTTGTTACAGATTATAGTCGGCTATGCAAATGATATTAATTTTTTTAATCTGTCCAATCTTTTTTTTAAATAGATTAAAAGTGAAAAAATTAGTAAAGATTTTGTTTTAAAAAAATAGAATAATGAAGTTCAAGCCTTCGTCATGTTAGAACTAACAGGAAAAATCTTCTTGGAACATGCTATAATTGATGCTGGCATAGAAATGTTAGCAAAGTTTGATTTTTTGTTAATTATGAACCCTCCAAGAAACACTTACCTAACGTGTCATGTTTTTTTGAAGAGGTTGGTGACAGATTAAGCGTGGCTGCAGAGTTTAACGCTGATTCATCTACCCTATACAAATCACGTCAATCATAATGGATTTTGATTGGATTCGGATTGAGATAAATAAATTTTAAATTTACCCCAATTCCATTTTTAAAAAATTAATAAATAAATATTTAAACGTAGCGGGATTCGCATCTCTCTACAGAGATGCTTACAACATAAATAAGTTATGACAAACGTATAAGAATTTCGGCGCAGTTGTAGAACGCATGGCTTAGCGGTCAGAGCGCTTGGACGGTATCCAAGAGGCGCGGGTTCGAATACCACTGCGTTCAGACTTATATTCGTTTTTCAGAAGTGTTATCTAATCCTAAGTGTGGAATAACACTTTAAAAATAGTAAATTTTACCTCGAATTAATAAAAATTTATAGACATAATATGTAAGTACACAGTAACTTGAATTTATTCTGATCTAGAAATTTTCTCTACTGTGTTTTTTATTGCTTTTCACATGTTAATTTTGGCTGTATACAATAAGGGCAATACTTTGTCACGGTTACGAGGATAAAAGTCAGTCTTTAACCGATAAAGTTCTGAACAAATTTTGATGACATTTTGAAATAATAAAGCTCCCACATTAGAACAACTTGAGGCGGGTCGTGGCGCAGTGAGACAGCGTCTGACTGTAAACGCGATCGGTTGTGTGTTCTATCCCAGTCGGAGGAATGATTATATTTAAATTATTTTCATCTTTGCGTTCTGGTTGGAGTGTAGCGTTCAGTTGCGCCACTGATTACGCTATATCTTGAATTCGAAAAAGGGCGTATGGAGTGTCTTGATATTTGATACTCTGCTATGCAGGATAAGTGTAAAGCTATAAAAATTAAAACAACGCATTGCAATAAGAAATATATAAGTATATTTTAAATGAAACAATTTTAAACGGATTAATCGCGTATATTTTGGTATTCCAAAATATATTTCTGTTAATTTGACGTTTCGAACACTTTACAGTAGACCCGTGGTCACAGGAGGTTACGGATTACTGTAAAATGTCTCACACGTCAGGTTTCCAAAAATCTATTTTCAAATACAAATTTAATTTAAAATTTAATGTAAAAATTGAATATTTTATTATATAGGTATATTTTGTTATTACAATCCGTCACACGCATACTCTAGTGAAGGGACATTTCAATCAATAAAACATACAAAGCGTTGATGTCATCCGTCATTAGACATGTGTCCGTTTCGCTCAAACTATATTGATAGAAGTTAGTATAATTACATATGTATATATTGCTGATGCAGATGCTATGGATATTGGGAATAGGTGTAGGGATAGGATATATATATATATATATATATATATATATATATATATATATATATATATATATGGATAGGATATATATATGGAAGCTACAGATTGGTCGCCGGCTTTTAAAATGAAAATAAGCGAAAAAGCGCGCTTTTTCAAGCTATCTATATTGTATTGACCTGGACATACTGTATCAAGTAAATTTAAAAAAAAAAATACTTCATAGTCGTTTAGCAGGTGGAAGGAAGTTTCTGGTTAATCCGAAACAAAATGCACAATAGTTGAGAAAGGTTGTTTGGAAATGGACTTAAATCGTTTTATTTTAATATTTTTTTAAAAAATTTTATTTCTCAGAACTTTGTTAAATTATTTATGATTAAAATGAATTATTATTCATTATGTCTGAGGCCGGTCGTGGCTCAGTAGGACAACGTCTGACTGTAAACGCGATCGGTTGTGGGTTCGATTTCCACTCGAGGGATATATTTATTTAAAAAAATATTTTCACTTCCTCGCTCTGGTAAGACAAAGTTAATAAATATGAAAAGACAAAGCGGCGTTGAGTTCCGCCACTCTACTCGCAATGTATCGAATTCAGGCGTGAAACTTAAAAAAAATGAATAAAAATAATGTCTTTATCAATTTGCAAATTATATGAGGCTTTCCTTACGTTGTATGAACTAGGTAAGTCACCCTACCCTAAATATTTTTTTATCCTCTTGCTTGTCTGCTTGTTTTTTTTTAATTATTTTCGTTACAGTGTAAATTTACTTACTTTATAAGATTTGCCACCGAGGATGCCAAAGACCGTGCAAGATGGAGCATATAAAGTGGGAAGTCAGACCCTGGCTAAGCTGGGACAAATGCCAATATAAAGACTATTATTCCAGGCAAATATATTATGAAGTTAATATTGAATTTAATGTGGTAAAGAAATAATATTAAATGTGCTACCGTTTGAGGCCGGTCGTGGCGCTGTGTGACAGCGTCTGACTGTAAACGTGATCGGTTGTTGGTTCGATACCACTCGGGGGGGTGATTGTATTTAAATTATTTTCACTTCCTAGCTCTGGTAAAGACAAAGAGCGGCGTTGAGTTCCACCACCCAACACGTAATGTCTCGAATTCGGTGGAAAGCGAAGTACGGAGTGTCTTGACACTAGGTACTTTCTGTCTACCCTGCTACGTGGGATAAAAGCGTGAAGCTTTAAAAAAAGATACCGTTCAAAATGAATGTAGATATAAATCATCTCTCAGCAATGAACGCCATGTTTAAGTATTATACAAGCGTGCGAATAACGTTTCCGTTCGTTCAGTGTCAACAAAGATTTCTGTTGCATTCTGCGCGTTATTTATAGAATTGTTATTTGATACAGAATGTAAGGAATTTTGTTTCCTTTCTTTATATATGTACCGGCCGGTCGTGGAGCAGTGGGACAGTGTCAGAATTTAAACGCGATCGGTTGTGGGGAAGTGATTATATTTAAATTCTTGTCCTCGCTCTGGTAAGACAAAGTGCAGTGTTCTACCACACAGCATGTAATGTTTTGAATTCGGTGGAAAGTGAATTATTGAGTGTCTTGACACTACGCACTTTCTGTCTACCCTGCTATTCGGTATATAAGCGTGAAGCTAAAAAAAATGTACCTCCATGCCTAATGGTTTTACCTGGTTAACGCGAATACGACGTCTGACTGTGCTATGATGATATCAGGTTTATATCCCGATATGGGGAACATTTATAATTCATTCTTTTGAATAACGTATAAAAATATGAACGGTTTCCAAGAGACACAGGTTCCTATCCCAATGTGTTCAAGTTTTATATGTTTTTTCAAAAAACAATATTTTCTTATCTGGAAAAACACTTTAAAAATAATAAAATAACATTTGCATGTCATAAATGACACTATTCTAAACAGATTAATCGTATATTTAGGTATTCGAAAACACTATTTTGATAGCAATCCGCGGTCATGTTGCCTGAGTTGTATTGCATTCGTGTATTCACGTCCTTTTAAATTATTTTTATTTTAAATGTATAAAAAAACGCAAAATATTGTCCAAACTAAATGATGGAATGGGAAGTGTGAAATAAAAAAAAACACAATATAGAGGATTAAAAATTTAAAATATTTTTTTTATTATATAGTTATATACTAAATGTATAATAACGTATATATAAAATTCGTATAGTAACAGCTTCGTGGAAGAATGTGTTCGTGGAGCTTATTCGTCTAGTCTTAGACAATAACCAAAACATACGGTTTCAAATCCAGAAACGTTTAAAATTCTCATTTTTCTTTCATCTCGGTTAGACACAACAGAGAGTATCTAGTGTTAAGACACACTGTACTCCACTTCAAGACATTGCGTGTTGTAGCGGAACTTAACGTCTAATTTGGTCTCACCAGATCGATACCAACGAGTGTGAATCGAACTCATAATAGATCGCGTTCACAGTCAGACGCTGTCCCACTGCGCCACTACCGGCCTGAGATACCACAGTACGGATATAGAAAATCGGGCATATAATATTCAATGGAGCATCACAATCTATAACATGTATCAGTGCTTACCAATTAATAATCGTCACCTCCAAAGCGTTTACTCGGAAAATGAAAGGATATTGAGTTTCAGGGGGGTTCCCCCAAATTTAATTTGACGCGCTTTGCTAAGCGATTCGGTTATTTTCTCATCTGATATCGCGATACGCTTGGATTGGCATTTTTACGCTCTTTACGCTCTTTGCCGTCACATCGGATTGGGTTTTGGATTGCGTCTCGTTTATAATCGATTTCTTTTATTGTTCGCACGTGAAATTATTCGATTTTAACTTTAATTATTTTTGTTTTCGCGTCCTGGTAGAATAAAGGGCGGCGTTGAGTTCCGTCATTTAATACGTAACGTGTTTGTACTGACTACCCTATTATACAGGAATTAGCGCGAAGCTGTTTATATTTATTATATACTTTGTTTTTGTACGTCACTAAGTTAGAGTCGGTGTCTGAATGAGATATTAGGGTTTTGGGCTTACCCCCTCCATTCCAAGAACAAATAGTTATATTTTAAATACTTCTCGTTTTTATTTCGCATAGTAGAATAGACAGCAAGTGCTTAGTGTCAAGACACTCCGTACTCCTCTTTCGAGAACATTGCGTGTTGAGTGGTGAAACTCAACGCCGCGCTTTGTTTTACCAACGAGCGAGGAAATAAAAATAATTTAAATATGACTATATTTACTCCACTCCACTCCCCAATTGTGGGAACTGAACCTACAACCCGATCGCGTTTACAGTCAGACTCAAATACATGACAGACAGACTCAAATAGATGGACGACAGACTCAAATCTATGGACGTAACTTTCATTAACTACTGATAAGTTTTTACTACCAACAATTATTTGGATACTTTAGGTGTTTATTTCTAGTGCTTTTCGTATTTTTTGTGATTCACTCGAAAAGCTTTCGTTCAGAGCTTTTTATATTGAATGCATTTTATAGGTCTTATCCTTGTCTAAGAGTCGCCTCAGGGCCGTTATTAGAAAGCTTTGTGGCTATTTTCCTTTTATATATATATATATATATATATATATATATATATATATATATATATATATATATATATATATATATATATATATATATATATATATATATATATATATATATATATATATTACAAAGAACTCAATCCAAGACCTCATCATGGTCACAGGTAAATTCCATCTACCTGTTACTACGGACCACTGTATGGTTTTTTAAATATATTTTCGAATATCTAAATATAATATATAATATAATTATTATATTATATTATTATTATTTATTGTATTATATAATATATAATATAATATAATGTAATATATAAAAAAAAACTAATAGAACATCTATGACAGTTCAAGTAACATCCAAAATCACACCCACACGAACAAAACCGATTTCAACAGCTAAAGTATCAAAAACACAATTCCACACTCAAAATTTCTGACATATAAATGAAAATAACTAGATTTCACGTAACGGATATGAAATAATTTTTGTTTAAAACTGAGTGCGGTATGATTCACGTGGACCGTGCGAGTTGGAAGTGGGACAGGTCACGCCGGCGCGACTCTACTGTAACAAAACAAAAGTAATTTATTGCTGAGATGTTTACACAAATAGTTAGTTCATGGTTTCACATTTAAACTGGAATTGCCTTGAAACATTGAAATTTTTGTATTTTTGAATATAATTTTAGTTATAAACGTTTTGAATGGAATTGATAGGATAGTCGGTTGATATAGTGTTTTATTTAGCTTCACGCTTTTATCCCGTACAGCAGGGTAGAGAGAAAGTATGTAGTGTCAAGACACTCCGTACATCTGTTTTTTCTGCATATCAATGATTTATTAGAAGATTCTCATTCATTGTTGCAGACGACAGCACGGTGGACGTCCTCTACACCGGTCGTGCAGGTCTTTCTCGGGAAAACGTCGACAAGTGCTGAAAAAAATCTTGTGTCTTCCGTCGAGGCATCCCTTGAGAATGCCTCTTCCTGGGATGAAAGGAACCTGGTTAAGTTCAACCCCCTGAAGACACAAGTTTGCGCGTTAACCACTAAAAAAACCCCATTTGTCGTATCACTAGTTTACGAGAACACTCCCCTTAAAGCCGCGCTTGATATCAGTATATTGGGCCTGAGTGTTTTGAGTAATTGACAGTATCACGATCATCTGGAAAGCAAGACCAAGTTAGCCTTGAAAAAACTTGATGTCATCGGTAGAGTGAGACGGTACTTCACGCCCACACATCGTTTGGCCCTTTATAAAGCCCAGGTTCGGCCTCATATGGAGGGCCTGTTCTTATCTCTGGGCTAGGGCACCCGAGTAACAGCTTAAACTATTTGATCGCATACAACAGAGAGCCATTTGGATCGTTGGGGACATAATTATCTGTGACAGGCTTGATACTTTGGCGCTGCGTAGAGACGGTTCATTGTTATGCGTTCTCTATCGCAAATATCACGGGGAGTGTTCTGGAGAACTGTTTGACCTAGTTCCTGCCGCTGAATTTTCCAACCACACAGTACGTGACAGACTAAAATACGATCCCTACCATCTGGGCACGTGGCGTTCTACTACAGTGCGGTTTTGTAGGGATTTCCTTTCGTGTGCCACACAGCTATGGAATGACATACCTGCGGCAGTATTTCCAGGACGTTACGACATAAACACCTTCAAAAAGCGCGCCTTATTCCCACCTTAAAGGCCGGCAACGTTCCTGTAGCTCCTCTGGTGTTACACGGGATCGTGGGCCGCGGTATTCACTTACCATCACGTGACCCGCACGCTTGTTTGCCTTGTCTGTCCTATCACAAAAAACACTCCGTACTTCGATTTCCACCGAATTAGAGACATTGCGTGTTGAGTATTGGAGCTCATCGCTGCTCTTTGTCTTCACCAGAGTGAAGAAGTGAAAATAATTTAAATATAATCATTTTCCCGAGTGCGGATCGAACCCACAACCGATCGTGTCTACAGTCAGACGCTGTCCCAATGCGTCACGTCCGACCTCAATATAGTTGATAGTTAATACTGCTAATTTTTAATATATTTTTATGTATAGGTAAGACCAGTGAGAGAGGCCGGTCGTGACGTAGTGGGATACTAACTGTAACCGCTCTGGTAAGCATGGTGTTGAATTTCGCCACTCAACGCCCAGTTTCTTGGATTCGGCGAAAAGCGGAGTACGGAGTACCTTAGCACTAAGTACTGTCACCTGTACTACTGTACTATGCGAGACAAAAGCATGAAGCTATGAATAAATCTAATGCTGCCACTTTATAACTATAGATGATTTTTGAAACGATATGAAAATGAAGAACAAATTGGAACAACTCGAGTTTATTTCAGCAGTACATTAGCTTACATAGAAATCAATGAAAACAAAAGCCACTTTACGTAACTATCCATTTTTTTATTCCAATCTATTCAGGACAAATAGAAATAATATTTCAATGTTACATTGCAATCAAAATGGACAATCCGAATAAATTTTGGTTTAAAATATCATTTTATTTTAAAAAATGTTTAGCTTCACGCTTTTATCCCACATAGCATAGACAGAAAGTACCTAGTGTCAAGACACTCGGTATTTTGCTTTCCACCAAATTCGAGACATTGCGTGTTGAGTGGTGGAACTTAACGCCACATTTTGTCTTTACCAGAGCGAAAAAGTGATAATAATTCACATATAATATTTCCCGAGTGGGGATCGAATCCACAATTGATCGCGTTTACAGTCAGACGTTGTCCCACTGCGTTAGGACCGGCCTCAGAGTTTTTGATGTATTATATAACTTTATATTCTAATAATTCTTCTAATATTGGAAAACGGAGTGTTTTGACACTAAGTTTCTTCTGATAATCCCGCTAGAAATTTAGTGTGATGCTGACATAATTAATTAAAAATTAAACTGATTTCATGATAAATATATAACTATCTACCAATATTTTCTTACGAATAATTGACAAATATTTCTGAAACTACTGGACAGATTTTAATGAAACTTACACTGATACCTAAGTTGAAGCGTAGCTTTTTTTTATAGCAAAAGAAGGTAAAAGGCAACTTGATGGTAAATGGTCACCTTCACCCATGGACATCTACAAGATTAGAGTTGTAGATACGTTGCAGCGGATAGATGGAAGGATGGAGGTGTAAGGAAATGAGGGAAAGGATAGGTGGGAATAGGGAAAGCTGGCTTACATGACATCGAACTGGAACACATTATCAGATATTTGGCGAATCGTGTTTATCATGATATTGCTCGCAAGCCGGTCAGAGGATTGATTCCTACCACCAAATTATTGGAAGACCCGCCACTTACGGGTCGCTACTCAGCAAAGTAGGAGAATTGGATTGTACCCAGTCTCCACAGGAAAAAAAGCTAACTTAAATTATAAAAGATCGACACGACATTTAGTTTTCGAGAAATTTGTGGATAAACAAACAAACAAACATACACTTGCGAAATTAAACACACATGCTTGAAAGATGGAACATCATTTACAAATATTATACAATACTAACATACGTTACATGTATACAAATTAAACTAACAACCTTTGTTTTGAAATTGCTTGAAGATCTCAGCTCATATTTAATTACACAAAATAATTTTCGAAGTAAGAATTCATCCCCTTCTAATATTTCAGCTGAACAGGTATCCATCGTTTAACACATATAAGTGGCGTATTAGTTACAGCGAGCGCGAACAGAACACTCTGTCTTTATTGAATACTCAGAAGCTCTTATATTTAAAACATTTGGATTTTAAAATCTTGGTCATCTTTCATTTTTACGTGGAACGATATTATATTTCAGATAATTCATCTTTTACCAAGACGAATGGCTATGAATTTGTGCATATTATAGAAACTAACGAGATGGTTCTGGGTTCGAATGTCACCATGGAAATGTAGCTTCATAGCAAGATAGGATTAGCGGAAGTAGAGTTAAGTAACTGAGTTCCTCACCGGAAACCGTAAGCCGTGACGTGACGCAGCTCAACGCTGCTCTATCTTGCCCAAACGGGAGGAAATAAATCCAAATATATTAAAGATGTACATCCAAATTACAATCAACGTGTTACCGTAATTTACTAATTAACACATAGCGTTTAATATAAATCCTAAGTATTAGTAATTAAGAGGACCTCATTCGATCTTTATTATTATATTTTAAAGGACGTCATTTGAATATTAATATTATTACAAAAAACCTAACCACCTTGAGGCCGGTCGTGGCGTAGTGGAACAGCGTCTGACTGTAACGCGACCGGTTGTGAGTTCGATCCCCACTCGGGGGAGTTATTGTATTTAAATTATTTTCACTTCCTCGCTTTGGTAAAAGACAAAGTGCGGCGTTGAGTTCCGCCACTCAACACGTAATGTCTTGAATACGGTGGAAAGTAAAGTATGGAGTGTCTTGACGGAAAGCGAAGTACGGAGTGTCTTGACACTAGCTACTTCCTGTCTACCCTGCTACGCGGGATAAAAGCTAAAATAAATAAAAATAAATAATAAAACCTACCCTCATTTTTAACTATAATTAGCTATACTTTATTCGATGCCTATAGAAGTCTGCAATTAAAGCCACACTGGGCCTCGAGCAGCCACGTCAGCGCCTGCTAAATTTCGCAGGGTTAGAGCACCCTCTTCCCTCCCCCTCCTGGTGTCGCTGTAAAGACCAACAGGGTCGACAGCATGTAACTCAACTGACAGAAAAAAAACGCCACACTGGGCCCTTTTACTTTCGGATAGCAGGTTGTGTTCTATGTTACGTATTTTTCTAATTCGGACGTTAATATTATTATTTCAATATGTATCACGTGTGTATTTTAACAGTTGCTTTGAAAGTCTGCCACTGTACGACTGCTATATCATGGCCTCCTACATAAACGTATCTCAAAACACATCTAATAGAAATTTAACAATCACGAACAAGCGCTTAAATAAAATAAAGGCGCTTTCTTCGGGCATAGTTTTTTAGTACGGACATAATAAAGTCGGCGTTTTAGTTTAGAATTAAATTTTTCCAGCTTCATGCTCTTCTCTCATCCCAGGTGTTAGGTAGGTGGAGAGAACCAAGCGTTTAAATATTTGTCCTCCATTTTCCTTGGACTTGGTCTTGGTTTTGGGTGGAAAATTGAATAGAATGACAAAATGGTAAGACAAAGCGCGGCCTTGAGTTCCGTTCTTTTTTGCTCTTTCAGTTTCCCGTTTACAATTCCCAACCGGAAATCGTACTAACTAACAAATCTCAACGCCGTATTTTGTCTCAACAATGCAAGGAAGTAAAAAATATATATAAAACATTAATAAAAAAAAAATCATAAAACATTATAATCTAGAACTATTACTTACAGATAAACGCTATTCCACTGATCCATAACGACCTTAAAAGAGCAACATGAAAATACATATAAGTTAAAAAAAAAATGGATAACTATTTGAATTTTTTACTACGTCACGGGTTTCTTTATGACGTCACAGTTTCGTTTCGTAGTGTTCTTAGGGACGGCCGCGCTACGCGGATAAGTCCAATTTGGTTATATCACGTACGCGTGTGGATGTGATTTTTAAAAATGTAAAATTTCACACAAACGCTTTCTTCGGGCATAGTTTTTTCGTACGGGCATAATAGAGCCGGCGTTTTAGTTGAATTAAATTTTTGAAGATTCAACGTGGTTTTCTATATTTTTAACGAAAAATGTAATAGTGTTGTAAATACGCTGGTTGTGGGTTCGATATTGTTATATGTAAAATTATTATTACCGTGTTTTTGTATGATACAGAGCGGCGTTGAGTTCCGCCACACAAAGTGCTATGTCTTTGGGGCGCAAAGTGAAACACGAATTGTAAACAAAAGTACATCCTTACATCCTTATGTAAGGGATAAGGAAAGGAGGAAGCAAGAATTTTAAATCTAAACTAAGGAAAAAGGTCCTTTATGTATTCAACAAAGAATAAATCTGATCTATTTTTTTTCGTATATAGGCGAAAAGCAGAGAACCGAGTGTCATGGCACTAGGTGCTCTCAGTCTATATATATATATATATATATATATATATATATATATGTATATATATATATATATATATATATATATATATATATATATATATATATATATATATATATATATATATATATATATATATATAGATGTAAGCGACCGGGCCGTGGCGCAGTGGGACAATATCTGATTGTAAACACGATCTTAATTAAATTATTTTCATTTCCTCGTTCTGTTAAGACAAAGCGCGTTGAGTTCCACCACTCAACTTCCTGTCTTCGCTGCAATACGGTAAAAGCGTGAAGCTAAATGTATTCTAAAACTACACTTGCCTACTGTACTTAAATGATTTCACACAAAACAACATTTCATACAAAATATAGAGCACAAATGTACTTACTGAAAGTTTTCACCCTTATCACAAAATACCCCCCGCGAACACACTGAAATAATCACCCTCATATCGCCGCTGGGGGTCCTACACTCGTTACGTACCGGCACTTTAATATATCTACATCAATAGATACACAATTTACCTTCGTGTAATAAAAATGTTGGGTGAGGTAATTATTTTTGTTTTCTAAATATAACGTGTTAAAACCTGATCAAATAAACATGAGATTTACAATTTTTTATAATGGCAGCGTTGAGTTACGCCACCTTGCACACAACGCTTAGATTTCTGGCAGAAAGTGAACAGAGTGTTTCGACACTAAGAAGTCTCTGACTATCTTGCTATGAGATAGTAATGCGAGAAAAGATATAGATTTGTATAATTTTTTTTAATAGGATACAATAACAACGTGCGTCTACATGTGACTTTGTTCATCCACATGTAACATCAACATGTGTTTACATGTAATTTCGCCAACCATGTGACATATATATATATAGTTATATATATATATATATATATATATATATATATATAACGTATAACATGTGTTTACATGTAATTTCGCCAACCATGTGACATCATTCATCCACATAATATTTCGTTCTTCCACATGTAACAACATGCGTCCACATGTAACTTCATACATACACATATGACATGATGTGTCCATATTTGATTTGATATCCACGTAAATATGACGTCATGTGTCCTTATATGATTCATATATAATAATATTTTTTCTCATAATTCTAATAATCTATTAAAGAAAACTGCATTAAAATCCGTTATGTAGTGTTTAAATTGTTTTTAATTCCTCGCTCTGGTAAAGACAAAGTGCGGCGTTGAGTCCCACCACTCAACACGCATGTCTCGAATTCGGTGGAAAGTGAAGTACGGAGTGTCTTGACATTAGGTACTTTCTGTCTACCCTGCTAAGAGGGATAAACGATAAAAAAGTTTTGAATATCTATGTGTATATACACCGGAAGTGAATTTGTTCTATATTTTGTAGTGATAGAGAGTTTCCGCTGTTTTGCTCTCTCGCCTACTTCTAATCATTTCATTTTTATTTTGTACAATTTAGCACCTTCGTTTGCTTGGACTTGATATTTGCTATAATGTTATGGAACAAAAAATTTCAAATTATTATATTTTTTTTATTTATGAACAGATAGAAATAAAAGAAACGCTAATTATTAGTTGAAATTGCCAAAATACAATAGTAAAAACTGCACTTAGATCAGTTAATCCGTTTCCGAGATGAGGGTACACAAACGTACAGACAGAAGTTTTGTTTAAATATCATTACTTTGATAAATGTTGTAGTTTTTCTCATACGCATCTTCGGCGCAGTGGGACAGCGTCTGACTGTAAGCACGATTGTTTGTGGGTTCGATCTCCATTCGAGGGAATGATTATATTTTAATATTTACTATTTTTAAAGTGTTATTTCACACTTTTTATACGTTTTTGCAAACATGTTTTCTAATCCTAAGTGTGGAATAATAGTTTAAAAATAGTAAATATTAAAATAAAATAGCAATCACTCTTATTAAATGATTATTTCTTAATAATCTTTAAGTAGTAGAAATTTGTAAAAATCTCTGTACAGAGATGCTAACAACATAAATAAGTTGTAACAAACGTATAAGAATTTTGACGAAGCTGGTAGTAGAAAGCAACGCAAGAGATGCGGTTTCGTATCCCGCTGCGTTTATATTTTTATACGTTTTTTCAAACATGATTATATTTATAATTATTGCCTCTATTCAATACGAAATGACTCAAATTCGGCGGAAAGCGGAATACGGAGTGTCTTCCTGTCTACCCTACGGAGTGTCTTGACACTAGGTACTTCCTGTCTACCCTGCTATGCGGGATAAAAGCTTGAAGCTAACAATAGACATTTTTATTACATATGTATATATTGTACAACATATCATGTAAAAGGAAAGCGGAATACGGAGGAAGGAAGTTCAACACAACGACTAAGTTAAGGAGCTCTTGAGTTCACATCCAATAATTCGTAACATCTTTATTAAAGTTTCACGCCAAGATACCTATTAGCCGCGATCGCTTATTACCTATTAAGTCGTGTGTTCGACGTCTACTTTGTAGATTGTAATATTTAATATCCTACGTTATAAATCACTTTCCTATTATGACAGGCGGTTGGGACACAGTGGCACAGCATTTGCTTGTGAACAAGATTGGTAGTGGGTTCAATTCCTATTTGGGGATACAGAATAAGGGTTATAAATAAATTATTTTAATTTAATGATAAGGATAAGGATTTTATAAAGGAAAGGTGAGCGGTACAAGATCATAGTTGAAAAAATATGATTTTATCAAAGTTTAAAATTTGACTAAAATAATGTTTAGGGGTTTGATTCTCATTTGAGGAAATATTTCCCCTCCCCATTATAAGAAAGATATGTAGAGACACGTACTTTTTTGCTTAAACATTTTATCCCGTATAGCCTAGACAGAAAGTACCGAGGGTCAAGTCACTCCGTACTTTGCTTTCCACCGAATTCGAGATATCGCGTGTTGAGTGGTGGAACTTAACGCCGCACTTTGTCTTCGAGAGCGAGGAAATGAAAATAAATTTAAATGTAATCACTCTTTCGAGTGGGATTCGATCCCACAACCGATCGCATTTACAGTCGGACGCTGTCCCATATCGCTTTGCGTATTTTAATTTTTTTTAGCTTCACGCTTTATCTCGTTTAGCAGGGTAGACAGAAAGTACCTAGTGTCAAGACACTCTGTACTTCGCTTTCCACTGAAGTCGAGACATTGCGTGCTGAGTGGTGGAACTTAACGCCACACTTTGTCTTTACCAGAGCGAGGAACTGAAAATAATTTAAAATATAATCACTCCCCCGAATGGGGATCGAACCCACAACCGGTCGAGTTTACAGTTGGACGCTGTCACACTGCGCCACTACCGGCCTATATTATTTAATATATTATTTATAATATAAACGAATTCCTTGCTAGTCTACCCTGCTATGCGGGATGAAAGCGTGAAGCTAAAAAAAACAACATAGTTGGATAAGAACGTATCACTTAGTGGTAATAAGGGTAGGACGGTATCCAAAAGACGCGGGTTCGAATAATTTGATCTTTCGAAAAGAAATTATTTATTTTATATAACATTGTGGACGTGCTACTATCTATTACCCATAAAGTCATGGAACAAAGTATAATATGTATATTATGACAAGTCATTTGGTAGAGCGTGGCATAAAAGACGAAATTACAATGTTCTGAAGTTTTAAGTGCTTTTTATATTGTTAATACTATTGTTAATACTATGTTGACTGGTCTGCTAGTATTGTGGTTAGATATTCTGACTGCTGAGCAAGAGGTCAGGGAATCGAATTCGTTTGAGAGTTGGAATTTTTAACAAGTTTCTATTAGTTAAACTTATGTTGAAGAAACTCTTGCAAGAAACCATTTTACTCTTCAGCTTTCTATTTTAAACAGCTTCGACTGTCAGTAACTTAATAGAGTATATATAATTGTTTTAAAACTTTTTGATACAAACATTTTATATATATTTTTAGATTGGCTGTGGACAAAGTCACGGCGACTTTGTTGGTTTGCGTGCAATTTAATATCTCTTGACTTTATTTTAGCGTAGGCATGAAATACCTAGTGTTATGATACTGTGGGAATCGAACCCATAGAACCCAATTCTATAATAAATCTAGCCTAAGCTAATTTTTATAACCTCAAATAAGTGAGGTAATATCAGCCTTGATACTTTGGCGTTGCGTAGAGACGTTTCATCGTTCTGCGTTCTCTATCGCATATATGACGGGGAGTGTTCTGGAGAACTGTTTAACCTGGTTCCTGCCGTTGAATTTTCCACACGCACAGTACGTAACAGACTAGAATACCGTCCCTACCATCTGGATACGTGGCGTTCTACTACTTGGTAGGAATTTCTTTCCGCGTGCCACACAACTGTGGAACGGCTCACCTGCTGGAGTGTTTCCAGGTCGATATGACATGAACACCTTCAAAAAGCGCGCTTATTTCCACCTTAAAGGCTGGCAACGCTCCTGTAGCTCCTCTGGTGTTACACGAGGCCGTGGGTGGTGGCGGTCACTTACCATCACGTGACCCGCACGCTCGTTTGCCTTGCCTGTCCTATAAAAAAAGGTAATATCTATTATAAAGGTATACAGACAACTATCTGTGTGCAATAGATATCGGAATGGTATAAAGGGTTCGATTAGCTAAAATTACGAGAGGCAAAGTCTGGCAAGAAACTATTTATGTCCACTTTTCGCCGTTTGATTTGCTTATGATGTTGCAACTAATGTCCTTATAAGAATAACCAGGTCGGTGACAAAACTTTTTTAGTTTTTTTTTATTACTTTGTCATTATTTCGTTTCAAACTAATATATAATAAGAAGGCGCAGTAGAAATAAACAGTGCAGTAAGCACTTTAGCTTGCGGGTTCGATTTCCACTGAGTAAAATGATGATTTTAAAACAATTTTCATTACTGCGCTTTAGTAAGACAAACTGCGGTGTTAGGTTCCGCCTCCTAATCAACATAGTATCACAACAAAATTTACTGTATTTCTTAACTATATAAATTCTTTCTAACATTTGAAAGAAATTTCTTATCTCCATACTGTAAAAAAAACAATTTTCAATTTCAAACCACAAGCACATGCTATTTCTATTTCTAATATAAAACAAACAAATGAATTCCTTGCATAAAATCCTCGTTACGTTTTCTCAAGGCGCCTTAATGTGTGCTCATAACTTACTTGCAGACGAGTGCAGTACTGTATTGCTTTATTAAAAACTGCGGTTGGAATTCAAGTTAAATTTAACTATTAAAATTTTAATTTTTACTAATTTCATATATATATATATATATATATATATATATATATATATATATATATATCACGCATAGCAGAATAGATAGACAGAAAGTACCTAGTGTCAAGACATTCCGTACTTTCCCCCGAATTAAGGACATTGCGTGTTAAGTGCTGGAACTCAACGCCGCTCTTTGTCTTACTAAGGCGAGGAAGGGAAAATAATTTAAATATAATAACTCCACCGAGTTGGAATCGAACCCACAACCGATCGCGTTTACTGTCAGACGCTGTCTCACTGCGCCACGACCGGCCTCTACACTTTGATAAATATTTAGTGTGGTTGAAAAATTATTATTATACTATTTCGATTCTCACTCGGTTTTAAAAAAGTGATTTTTATTTATCTTTGTACTCTAAAAGTTAAACCTTATTTTAAAACCTTAGTTAAAAGTTAAACATTTTTTACTCGTGTTGGGTGGTTGTACGATAATATGTAATACGCCATTTTGTTGTGGCGGCCATTTTGCGTTACTATAAGAACTAAAGGAGGAAAGGTATTCTACATTTCTATGAGCTATTGAGATGGGAAATTTAGGCCGTAAAATGCTCCCACACTACAGTCTTAACCGGTAATTTAAATAAACGTTTAATGTCTTACTGTAAATGCGATAGGTTATGTGTTCAATTCTTACTAGAGGAAATAATTATATTTGAAATTTGTTTCCATTTCTCCGCTAGTCATTCAATATGGAATGTCTTGATTTCGACCGGAAACCAGTCAGCGGAGTGTCTTGACACTAGGTTGTTTCTCTTGTTAAATCTTGAAGCTGATAGATTTTTGAAAGTTACATATGATTTTTTTTAAATATACACAATCTCAAGCATTTTAACACTCACCAGGGTCGTCAAAACTCTTGTAATTAAAATATTTTTCTTTGTTCCTTGAGCATGGAATATGGGCAATATTCCATGCTCAACAGAAGTGTCGACACGCGTCTCGCCGCGGGCATCCGCTAGTTTTCAATATACTTCTAAAATAGGCTGTAATCCTGTTAGAAGAGGCTAGGGATGTTAATAAGTTCAATTTGTATTCAGCACGTACGCGGTGTACGTTTAAAATATCGTATGTCAAAATGTCATTTTTAAAATAGTTTTTTTTTAAAAGTGCCTTTAAAATATCAAGCTTCAAGATTCTTTTATGAGGATTTTCGGAAAGTAACGTTGAGATTTTCAGAATGTTAATAAAATCAAGATTTTCTTTTAAATGAAACTATTTTAAACGGAATAATCGTGTATATTTTGGTATTTGAAAATATATTTTTGGATGTGACGTTTCGAATACTTTACAGTAGTCCGTGGTCACAGATAGACTGAGGTGGCATTCGTCTGTCAGTTGATGCAAATATTATTTTATCTATCTACCGCCATCCGTTTGTCAATTGGCCTCGATTCTTGTAGAGTGACTTGACTATACCTTTGTCTCTGGGGTGGTGGTTTTGAGACTTTAATTTTTTTATAAGTGGGTCCTAGATGGTACAGATTTTCCAACCATCTTCTCTTTTGAAATTAGAATGTTTTTGAATTTCAATATTTAAAATAGTTTCATTTAAAATGTGTAAAAATCGCGAAAATCAAAGAAAACAAATACTTATGTTGTGTAGTGTTATGGGTGGTCCCATGGCTAAGCGAGTGGACCAGGAGTGGGTCCAGGCAACCTTGTGGTTGGAGAGAGAACCAATTAAATAGGAAGAGGTGTACTGAGCAAAAGAAAAAGAAAAAAAAATTAAATATCTAATTAAATAAATATATATTTTGCCATTTTAAAAGTGTTATTCCACCACTTAGGATTTTTTTAACTTTTTTTAAAACGTATAAAAATGTCAATAATATTATAATAATATATAATACATATATAGTGATTGTACCCACGTAACCTTAGTAGAAATGAACAGAAAATTGGCAAATCGACGCATCAGATGAAAATTTTTCTTTCAAGAGAGATGTTGATTGACCAAATATAATATCTAAATTCTTAATTTTTTTCTCTTAATTAAATTTGCTATCCATCAAGTAAAAAATTGGACGATTCATTTAATATAATTCAATAGCTTACGACAGATAAGCCTTAAAACTGACTATTATAATTGCTTGAATTTTTGGATTTATCTTTAAGCCTAAATAATTGTTAAACAGATTTGCCTGTATAAAAATACTTGCAAGTTCTTGATACAATGATATTCTTCTTCTGAAAATTCTGAATCCAGATTATCGTTACTTACGATGCAAGTAAGAATGAAGGAGGAGATAAGGAGATATGTTAAGAGAATACACAATTGCTAGTAAAATTTCAAAGTCTAATGTATTATATGCCTTACTAAAAACGAGCAGAATCACTAACATAACTTAATGATTTTCAATACCTGGGAGAGTATTATCTGACCTGCTAACCAATGCAATCGTACGTACCAGGTCTAAAATTGGACTCAAAAGGTCTAAATAAGTTAAAGTCTCCTAGGTATTTACTAAGTTAGTTTACAAGATGTTCGAGAAGTTTTGATAGAAATGATCAGATTGATATTGGTCGATGATCGGACATGAAATAAGTATTGTAGTGTTCAGGCAGTGGTTTTAATTGGACCTCTTCCCAAACAGAGGGAAAGATATCGGAGTTTATAGGAAAAATGAGGTTTGAGGTCATCAAGGAATCATCTTATGACCAATACAATCAGCACCAAACGAATCTGAAATAATCACTAATATATTCTCTTTAACATTTAATATACATATGTAATTTAAGTTTTATATTGTAATATAGTTTTTATTGAAGCGTTTATTATCAATGGAGGATGAAGTCCAAATTGTAATTCTTAATAAAATACATTTAAATATAAAAAATTGAGTGTAAAAGCGATCAATTTAAAAATGCCATTTAAAGCATTTATTCCTTGTTACTAATACTTGTTAATACTTGTTAATACCATAATTAAAATAAACATTTCCAGTAATAAATTAGAATTTTTTAAGCCTAATCTGTAAGCTCCAATAAAATCGAACCTACAGTCATCCAAGATCACAAGCGCAAAACCAGATATCCAGATGGAAACTAAATCCGGCACATGTCGATGCCGCACTCGCAGTACTAAACTTATATGAATCAAGAACGTTGAAAGATTTATGGGTAACTCGTTTGAGCTCCAACATACAATTTCGTGTACATTTTAGAGCAAATCGTTAGGACAAAGCTAAATTCATTTTGCCGTGATGGATGGCGTCAGCTGACAGGTGAAGCGTGGAGCTGCGCTTATAATTTCGCTCGGGAAAAATTATGTACATAAATGTTGAGAAAAGGGATCCTTTGATTGTTATCTGTATCGTGGATTTTCAGGATGAAATCTTGTTTTGAGTTGAATTTTTTTTAGTTTAGGATTATTATTTTGTGCAATTATTTGAAAAATATATAGGACTTCTATAGTTAATAATACGTTAGTGCAAACCAAATACATATTTATGTTAATATAAATATTTAAAATAAAAAAAAAACTATAAAAATCTCATCGCCTTATAAACAAGGTAATACAGGTATTTACAAAATTCATAAAATATCATAAATTTAGTGTTGTTTACAAAGATTGTAACTCTCTTATGTAAAGAAAACGTATATTATAATTAGTATATTACGAAATTGTGAGTAATTTTTTTATAATATTGCATTAATGCATTATCAAGACGTCTATGATTGCTTATCTATGACACTTTGCATTTAAAATTTACTATATACTATAGAAAATATCTCAAGAATACACAGAAAAGAGTAGTCCTTAGTCGGACCACTCTGGCGCAGTGGTACAGTCTGATTGTATAAGCGATCGGTTGTGGGTTCTATTCCCGTTAGTATGAATAATTATGTTTAAAGTAGTGTCTTTACGTTTATATATTACCACTCTATGCAATTCTTATTGCTATTTCCTAGGCCGTTGGCCTCTTTAGCGACAATCACAATTTGTAATACAAAGCGCGGTTGAGTTCATCTCTGAAAGCAGTGAACGGAGTGTCTTGACACTAGGTTGTCTCCGAATACCCAGCTATGCGGGATGAAGCATAAATGCGTGAAGTGTTTAGTCACTTACCAAAAGTCTATATTTATTTAAGCAAAGGAGTAAGTAGAAAAGGTTTAAAGCATCCAGTTCGAAGATACTTCAATCGAATGGATTTTCCGTGTTGGCAGTCAATAACAGCTCTTTGCGGTTACTTTAAACACACTATGGAGATTATTTAAACGCTATTTGTTTGTACGTAGTATATTCTAAAATATTTTATGGCTATTTATTCAATGTTTGTTTACGTTTAAAAATAATGTATATTTTTTTTATGTTTTTTTTCAAAATATTTTCTAATCCTAAGTGTAGAATAACACTTTAAAAATAGTAAAGTATTAAAATAAATATCATTCTCTCTTGAAAAACGATTATTTCTTAATAATCTTTAAGCAGAAATTTATAAAAATCTCTCTACAGATGTGCTGACAATGTGAATAAGTTGTAACAAAATGTATAGGAATTTCGACGTAGCTGGTAGTAGAACGTATGACTTAGCGATCAGATTGCTTGGACGGTTTCTAAATGGGTGGGTTCAAATCCCGCTGCTTTCAAATTTTTATACGTTTTTAAAAACATTTCGTAATCCTAAGTATGGAATAATATAATAAAAATGGTAAAATAAAGTTTTGTTTAACTGGCATGTCCCGTGGTAGCATTCGATAGACCGTTCGACTGTACTGCAATGGTAGTGAGATCGATTGTCATGGAAATTAAATATGTATTTTTTCTTTTGGGTTATAATGACAATCTTTTAATTGGAATAAAGGCGAATATGTTTTTGAGGCCGGTCGTGACGCAGTGTGACAGCGTCTGACTGTAAACACGATCGGTTGTGGGTTCGATCCACAGTCGGGGGAGTGATTATATTAAAATTATTTTCACTTCCTTGCTCTGGAAAGACAAAGAGCGGCGTTGAGTTCCATCACTCAACTCGCAATGTCTTGAATTCGGTGGAAAGTGAAGTACGGAGTGTGTTGACACTAGGTACTTTCTGTCAACTCTGCTATGCAGGATAAGAGCGTGAAGCTAAAAAAAAAGAATATGTTTTTCTTGGTTTTCTAAAATACTATTAATTATTTACAATTTATGTATTATAAATTAATTAGCTGCGCTGAACTTAGAATAGGCGATATTGTTAGTATCGTCCGACATCGTTCACGCAATTTTCAATTACTTACTGCTAATATTTATAATTTTATTGAATTCTAAAACTAATAGTAAACCTTAGAAATGGACCACCTACTAACCTATCTTAATAAAATATATTAATATAGACTCACAATTTACACACACACACACACACACACACATATACGTATACATATATATATATATATATATATATATATATATATATATACCGGTCGTCTGAATGTGAACGCGATCGGTTCTAGAATCAATTCCCAATTAGGGAAAGGTTAATATTAAAACTGTTTTCATTTTCTCGCTTTCGCAAAAATAACCGCGGCGTTGAGTTCCGCCATCAACATGTAATGTCTAGAATTCGAAGGAACTAAACTAGGTACTTTCTGCCTTTCCAGCTATACGGGATAAAAGCCTGAAGATGATAAAAATAAACCTAATAAGTACTTTAACAAAGGTTGTGCCCGTTTCAAGCCAAATTTGATGTGCAACTCTACATTTATATCGTAGCCTTAGTGAACTCTACTGTGAGTGGTGTAGCTAACAGCATACGACAACCTTATTATTTGCGTTTAGTACAGTGATAATGTCTAAGGATTGAGCAGCAAAATTAAGTTTGTTTTTTAATATATTTAATTTTAAATGAAACTATTTAACCGGATTAATCGCGTATATTTTGGTATTCGAAAATACATTTTTAGTAGTCCGTGGTCACAGGTAGACTACCTGTGACCCCGGACTACTGTAAAGTGTTCGAAACCTCAGGTGTCCAAAAATGTATTTTCGAATACCAAAATATACGCGATTAATCCGGTTAAATAGTTTCATTTAAAATGTATAGAAATCGCGAAAATCAAAGATCTTATAATATATTTAATTGTATAGAGATAAACAATACCCAATGTCATGGCCAGAATGTTGAAATATAATTATACCAAGTTTCATCCAAATCATTTGATTTATATCATTTGATAGTTTTTGTATGATATTTGAACAAACAAACAGACGGACAAAATTATTCGAATCACATTTTGGGTTCCGTATCAATCTAATAAAAACTTTTGACTTTTTTTTTAATATTTTTAATGATCGAATTTTAACTTCAACAGTTTCTATATACATATAGATTACTTGTACGGAAGTCATAAAAAAACACAATTTACCAATTTTTCAGAGACTAAAACTAAACAAGCGTTTATAGAAGCTTTCCAATGAAAGGTATTTAGTACATAGATAAATCGACTCCGGTACACGGCTTTACGATATGAAGTAAGCGAGTTAGAATCGAGTATCAAAGATATGCTGTTAGCTGAGATATTATTGAATTACTATTAGGAAATGATAGTAGAGTGGTGCATTTGTATAGTTTGGATTTGTTAGTTGTGGCTTCAATTCCCATTCGGGGGAACAGATTTAATTATTTTTAGTTCTCTGCCTTAGTAAGACTAATCACGTAGCGGCGTAACTACCGGCTCAAACAGGTGTCGTTGAATAACTTTGAACAACTTAGATAGAGTTAGCGTTGCTGCTAACGTTGTCGCGTACAGAGGAGATAATTTAAAAACTTCTATCACGGCTCCCTTCTTTGTATATTCAAATAACTGTTGAACGCTGTTGGCGACTGCTATTAAAGTTGCTTTATTAAGATCTTTGTTTATCGCAATTTTTACATATTTTAAATGAAACTTTTGTAAACGGATTAATCGCGTATATTTTGGTATTCCAACACCTACTGTTGTCTACCTGTAAACAGGGACTACTGTAAATTGTTTGAAACAACAGGTTTTCAATAATTGTATTTTCGAATACCAAAATATATGCGATTAATCGCTTTCAAATAGTTTTATTTAAAATTAGGAAACATAAGAATAAAGTTAATAAAAATATATTGAAACAATAATAACGTCAGAAAATGAGAGAAAGGCAAATAACACTAAAATCTAAATGACTTTCTATAAAATATAATTATTAAGATCGACTGACGTCCTCATAATTACTAATATAACATTGTTACCTATTTAGAAGTAAATAATACGCTAACAAGATACTTTGGTTTTCGTTCGCATTCAAGACATTGCGTATTGTTTTAATATAATCAATCAAATATTATAATCAATAATTCCAAGTTATAATCGAACCCACAACCCATCGGATTTACAGTGAGACGCTGTCCCACTCCATCACAACGGTCTCTAAGCCTGGCCCATTTTAAATGCAATACAAATTTTATACAAATTCTGGGCTAAATATTAATGACAATAAAGCTCCCATTAAGAGATATTAACAGCAAATTACGTAAACACTTGCAAGCCCACTGTCCTTATTTAAAGCAAGTAGCTACAGGACAAATTCACATAAACGAATCCATTTGTAACAACAGACGTGCGACGATATATATATATATATATATATATATATATATATATATATATATATATATATTTTAGCTTCACGCTTTTATCCCGCGCAGAAGGGTGGACAGAAAGTACCTAGTGTCAAGACACTCCGTACTTCGCTTGCATATTGTATTGTGCAATATTTATGTTCAATATGGTTTTGTGATTATTCTGTTTATAATATCTACTATGATATTGAAAACATAATAAAAGTTTATTAATATATAAATAGCTCCACGGTTGTTTTCTAGCAAACATAAGTGTCAAGACACTTTCTTTATTTACCGCTCAATTTGAAGACATTATGTGTTGTGTGGCGGAACTAAACACCGCTATCTAGTTAAATAGGGGATATCAATGTGTTAAACACTGATTTTCTTTTTTTTTGCTTTAAGTATATTATGCCGCATAGCAGGATAGACAGTATTAAGGTCAACACACTCCGTACTACGCATACCACCGAATTCGATTGCGCGTAGAGTGGTGGAACTTAACGCCGCACTTTGTCTTTACTAGAGCGTGGAAGTAAAAATAGCTTAAATGCAATCACTGCCCCAATTTCCTTATTCGCATATCCAAAGCAACAAATGTATTTTATTAACTTTCTCAACAACATATTTTGTCAACGACATATTTTGTTGTTGCTCGAGCACGGATTTGAAAGTTATTTAAATATAATCATTTCTCTAATTGGAAATCAAACCTGCATTATCGCATTTTCATTCGCTAATAAAAAAACAATTTCCTTATTAGAGAAGAAGAGAAGAGAAGCTTCAAGCTTTATCCCGCATAGCAGGGTATTCAAAGACAATGTAATGTCAAGACATTCCGTTGCCATCCCCCAGAAATTTAGACATTGCGTGTTAGGTGGTGAGCTCCGCCGCGTTTTGTATAATTAACTAATTATAGCTTATAATTATTTCGCATACAAATGTCTCAAGTCTACACTACCAAAGAAGGGATGTAGGAGGAAATGAAGTCTACGCTAATTACGCCCGCTGAGCCCCAATAAGCGGTAATTTCCCCACCAACTAGTATAAGTAAATATTTAGTAACAATTATATATGTCGGGTTGTTTGTTCGTCATTATGTATTAAATAGGTATCCTTGAATATATATTTATATTTATTTCAGCTTTACGTCATTATCCCAAACACTATCATTATCCCAGACAGTAGATTCTTCCTGTCTACCCAGCTAGGGTAGACAGGAAGAAACTAGTGTCAAGACACTCCGTACTCTGCTTTCCGCCGAATTTTCGACATTGCGTGTTAAGTGGCGGAACTCAATGCCGCGCTTTGTCTTACCAGGAAGAATGGAAATAATTTTAAATATAATAATTTCACCGAGCGGGAATCGAACCCACAGCTGATCACGTTTACAGTCAAACACTAGTGAGTGCAGACACATTATGACATTAGGTGTTCTACCAACTGACTGACTGGCTGACTGTACTGCTATACAGGATAAGCTAACATATAGGCAGCGGTATTTGAACCCGAACCTCACGTGGCTTGGGATTCAAATTTTTAAACTTTTTTTATGATGTTTTTTTTTTCCTACAATTTTTTTTTTAATTTTTATTATTTAAACCTAGACTTATAAAACTTCTAGAGCTTAGTGTCTCTGTGTGTTCTCTGAAGAGAACTTAGTCCTTGTAATAACTTGTTCTTCTATCTTTAGATTTAAGTTCTTGGATGACGTCCAAAAATAACATTTTCTTGGTACAATAAATGCTTTATACATATTTCGAATATATTTAAGTAAAAAGATTATATAAGGGAAGAACTAAAATGTAATTAATATTTGTTTACTATGAAAAAATACTTGGCTATGAATTTAAACTATAAAGGTAAATTATGTTCATTTTCTTGCTCTGGTGAGACGAAACGCAGTGTTGAGTTCCGTCATTCAACACGCAATATCTTAAGAATTTGGTGAAAAGCGGAGTATGGAGCGTCTTGACACGGGATAAAAGCGGGAAGATAAAAAACAAGTATGAAAAATCAACCGTTTACAATATATATAGCTCTTAACGATACTTAAGCCTAAATTTTAGGCAATTTTACGCCTATAAATATAAATTTTGTCGTCAACTTGGAATTTTTTATATCAGAATTCGGGCAATTTTGTATTTTTATAATATTAAAAAATTAAAAAACAACCATAATTATATATCGCATTGTTTATTATAATACTTGACATTTTTTTATACTTCTGATATCAAAAAGCGTAGCGTTTAGTTCCACTCAGTTAACACGCAATGTCTCAGATTAAGGGGGGGGTGGGTTAATGTCTTACTAGGATCTTCTTGACTACACTGCTATGGAAGATAGTAGAAGAGAGTAGCGTGTAGCTAAAATAGGATATATGTATGTAACATGTTAATATTTCCTCTCACTGGAAGGAGTAAACGCGGCGTTGAGTTCCGAGAAAGGAGTATCTCGACACTAGCACAAAAAATATTTTTATATATATATATATATATATATATATATATATATATATATATATATATATATATATATATATAAATAAAACCATAAATCCATGCAAAAATAACACATTTCAACAATTTCCTTGAACTGAACCAAAAAAAATCAGATAAACAAATCATAGAATTCATTCAATTTGCCTGATGACCTGACGTACCATACCAGTGTAATGTGACCTGAAGATTTCTTTCTTAACGGGTGTTTCTTGAAGAAATCGTTAGCTTTGCGAGATCTTCTTTCATTGGTTGTTGGAACCATGAGTTATGTAGATCTACCTTCAAATCCGATGGGAAAACTATATTTTAATTTTTTTTTTTTAGTTTAACAAACACTTTGATCTCTCTTTCTTTCTGGTTTTAACACTTTCAAGGTAAGTAGATCTTCTAAAACGTATTTCGTATCTCATTGTATCTTCACCTTTATATTTGAAAATAACATACTTAATTATATATTATTAACAAATGTCTTGTTATTTACTATTTTTAAAGTGTTATTCCACAATTAGGATTAGAAAACATTTTTGAAAAAAAAAACGTATAAAAATTTGAACGCAGCGGGATTCAAACCCGCGCCTCTTGGATACCGTTCAAGCGCTCTGACCGCTAAGCCATTCTTTCTGCTACCAGCTGCGTCGAAATTCTTATACGTTTTTTTACAACCTATATATGTTGTTAGCGTCTCTGTAGAGAGATTTTTACAAATTTCTACTACTTAAAGATTATTAAGAAATGATCGTTTAACAAGAGAGATTGCTATTTAATTTTAATATTTACTATTTTTAAAGTGTTATTCCACACTTAGGATTAGAAAATATCTTTGAAAAAAAAAACGTATAAAAATTTGAACGCAGCGGGACTCGAACCCGCGACTCTTGGATACCGTCCAAACGCTCTTACCGCTAAGCCATGCGTTCTACTACCAGCTGCGTTGAAATTCTTATACGTTTTGTTACAACTTATTTATGTTGTTAGCATCTCTGTAGAGAGATTTTTACAAATTTCTACTACTTAAAGATTATTAAGAAATAATCGTTTAACAAGAGAGATTGCTATTTTATTTTAATATTTACTATTTTTAAAGTGTCTATTATTAGTGTGTTTAAAGTGTTATTTTCTCGTTCTTACTACTGTTTAGTACCCACTCAATCCTGATTAACCTTAAATTAGTTAACTTTAAATATTGTCATGTAAGTGACTGTATTGTGTATTTTTTTAGAAATAAATGTCTATAAACCTATTTTTGTCTACAAAAATATACGTAATTATTCCGATTAAAATAATTTAAATTATAATTATTATTAACTATT
Organism: Dryadula phaetusa; assembly: GCA_032432895.1. NCBI lineage: Eukaryota > Metazoa > Arthropoda > Insecta > Lepidoptera > Nymphalidae > Dryadula > Dryadula phaetusa. The sequence continues at coordinate 549,591 of JAOYRS010000005.1, forward strand.
AATGCTATTGGAATGAAAAAAAAAATGTTAAACATATTAGAACTCTGTTATTATATACCTCGCCTAGCCGAACAAGTCTAGTCTTTCAAAATGGGGTTTACAGCATTTATTTAAGCGCAACTTAATTTTTTTTAGCTTCACGCTTTTATCCCGCATAGCAGGGTAGACAGAAAGTACCTAGTGTCAAGTCACTACGTACTTCGCTTTCCACCGAATTCGAGACATTGCGTGTTGAGTGGTAGAACTCAACGCCGCATTTTGTCTTTTACCAGAGCGAGGAAGTGAAAATAATTTAAATATAATCACTCCCCCGAGTGGGGATCGAACCCACAACCGATCGCGTTTACTTAACGACATTTTACAACTTAATTTGCTTATAAAATCTGTAAACTTCATCTTTTATGCGTGAAACCATAATACCAACAATATCCTGCTAGGGCAGTCAGAAAAAATGTAGTGTTAAGACACTCCTTTCGCTATCTACCATCTAAATTAGAGACATTGCGCGTTAACTGACGGAACTCAACGCTGCATTTTGCAATGAAATGAGCTGAGAATGAAATGAATCGAGACCAAGGCGACGGAGAGGGAAACCGTTGGATTATAAACGCGATTTAGCGAGGTTATGGATTCGATTTCCACTCTGGAAAATGATTATATATAAATTTTATAAGCCTTTAAAATTTTAAATTTACACAGAATTAATTAAAATATATTAATCGTTATAAAATTCCAAAACTATTCCATCAAGCCAGCTCTATCAGTACTTAATATGAGATACACTCACTGGCTAACTAAATAACAATGATTGATATATTTAAACAGAACTAGAGATGGGAACTTTGATACCTGCTAACTTAAAATATAAATTTTACATAGAAATAATTAAAATAAAAAAAAATACTGGTTCATAGCTGGTTCACGATTTTTCCGCATAGAAGGGTAGTATGTAATTTAGTACCAAGACAATCCGTTCTCTATTTTCAAACTAAAATAGAGACAATAATATTAATAAATCATTTTTTTAAATTATAATTTTAATTAATTATACCGTATTAATAAGTAGGATTTATATTTTAAGATCATTGTCACAAATCCCGCGTACATCACTAGCTGGTATTATTGCTTATTGTCGGGTTACAATTGCGTCCATTTGAATAGGATTAACATGGATTTTGGTGACTGCCTTGACCCGACTGGCCAGGCGGTGACAGAACAATTATAGCTGGGCTTATTCAGATCTTTTGGGACTTCGGCTTTAGATCCTAATACCCTATTTGGAATATTGTCTGCGTGTATATAAATATATATATATATATATATATATATATATATATATATATATATATATATATATATATATAGAAAATATTCTTTGAGGTCTGCTTGTTGCAGTGTCTGGCTGTAAATGGTATGATAGTGGAAATTTGATTTGATTTGGACTTGAAATACAGAATTAAGCTCCGCCTTTAATTCAAAAGGTCTAGAATTCTAGCAGTGCTTTGAGAAATTTTAAATATTATTTTAGGTCCCCAAATTAATGAAAGAATAACGTTATATTCATTTTTTCATTCTTGTCAAAAACCACAGCGTTAAGTTCCGCCTTTTAATACAAAGTGTTTGAAATTCTACAGCTGTTTTGACATTAGATATTCTCTGCATCACCAGATAATCAGATTCAGTTTGTATAGGATCATAAGAGATAGATATTCAGATATTATTTTAGATCTGAAAATGAATGAAAAATAACTTATTTATTCTTAGTTTAATAAGAAGCTGCGCGAAGTGTTCAATTCAATAACAAATTACCGAAACACTATACAGCTTCCGAAAACTCTCACAGCTGTAAGTATCATTCTTATACATCTAGAAAGTTGCTGAACTAGTTGAGAATTCGAAGCGAAAAAAAACTACTAAAGGTTGGCTTTATTGGGCGAAGTTTAAACAAAAGTTCTGTAGAGCTTTATCGCCCTTAATTAATTGATCCTAAAGACCCGAAGGGCCACTTTCGTATATTTCTTCTACTACGCTGACTGACTACTTATGTTCTATTTGTTTTAAGTTGACTTATATATATATATATATATATATATATATATATATATATATATATATATATCCCATCTGCCGCGAACATCAGGGTACATTACACTAGGCGAAATCAATATAAAAGAAGTAGAGGATGCTATACGAAGTCTGAAATGTAGTAAGCAAATGAAGTTACTGAACAGATGATCAAATATGTTGGACCACGCATCTTTGACCTGTTCTTTTTTCTATGCAATTTATGCTGAAAAACGGGAGAAGTCCCGGATGATGGCGAGGCGCAATCATCGTGCCTTTCTATTAAGGTAAAAGTTCACAGATGGACTGTGCAAGCTATAATGTTTGATTAGTTGGGGCAGCAAAATTTATGCTAAAATCTCAACGTGAAGAATGCAAGAGAAAACTTTTAAGGGAGGCCCAAGGAGGATTCAGACTTAAAAGAGGATGTATGGATCTAGTCTTTTCTCTACGCATGATCACGAAAAAGGTTTTGGCTGCAAGCCAGAAAATGTTCTGTGCTTTTGTGGATTTAGGAAAGGTATTTGAAAGGTTATAAAGAAAGAAGTTATGGGATAAACTGCCCCGGGACTATGTGAATTGACTCTTGTTGCAGGCTGTAAAATCTCTTCACCAAGATCACTCTGCCTGTGTACGAGTAGGAGCTGGCATGTCACTCAATTTGATGTTCCATCGGGTGTCAAGCAAGGCAGCGACATGTCAGCTTGGCCGTTCAATTTGTATTTGGATAGCTGTCTGCAATAAGTGAAAGAAAAAGACATAGGAGGATAAAAGACAAGTTGATGATTTGACAGTTAACTATTTGTTTTATGCAGATAATACAGTACTAATTGTTGACTTTGGTCACTATTATGACAGTAGGGTGAGAAAGTAATGGTCTAAACCTGAATACTATTGAAAGCCTTGATTCTTGTATAATCTCATCCACCCTAAATCGAAATACATATTAATTCTATTCTTTAGTTTCACGCTTTTAGAATTCTAGATATTGCGTGTTGACTGGCGGAACACAACGCCGTGTTTTGTCTTACCAGAACAAGGAAATTCAGATAATTTAAATACCAATCCTATAACCGATCGCGTTTTACAGTCAGTCGCTGTCCCACTTTTTTAAGAATATCAAGAATATAAATAATATTTTTATTTTCATTAAATATAATTCTGGCTGTGTGATAGTCGAGAATGATGGAAGGAGAAATTAAAAAAAAGATTGACACTTGGCGGGCTGTATAATGTGCCGAAGTTGTATTTAAATATACCTATATAATTTTTAATATAAGAAACAAATCGTTATGGATCCCTCAGTAAAAAAATCTTATAGCTTCACGATTTTATCCCGCATAGCAGGGTAAACAGGAAGTTCCTAGTATCATGATACTCCCCGCTTTCTACCGAATTCAAGACATTGTGAGTTAAGTGGCGAAACTTAACGCCGCGCTTTTTCTTACCAGTGCAATTAAATGAAAACAATTTAAATAAAATCTTTCCCCCGATAGGAAATCGAATCCACAAGCGTTTCCAGTCAATGCGCCACGAACAGCCTCTAGACGTCTACCATATTTTCTAGGTAAGTAGATTGGATAGATTACTTATTCCTTATTTTCCATTTCTTTAAAACTCAATATTTTTCTGCATATCAGGTAAGGTAAAGAGAACCTAGTGTTAAGACACTCCGTTCTCTACTTTCGGCAAAATCAGAATCCAGTTTGTCTTATTTATCCAGACGATGCACGTTAAATGGCGGTACTAAACGCTGCGGTTTGTCTTAATTTTCATATAAACCTGCCAACGCTACGACAACTCCAATACCGTTATATGTAATCACACACATATCAGTTATTATATAGTTCTATTAAAAACTTCACAAATACAATTGTATAGGAAATTAACTTCCAACAAAAAAACTTGTTAAATTCAGCGAATTAAAGAACAACTTTAGACTTGGACTGAATGCTTCAAATTTTGAATCGAGATGAAAAAAAAATATATAAAACAAATAACCAAACAACCTTTGAGTATCGAATAAATTGACTTTCGAAATAACAATAATGAATGGAAAATATGTTTGTATATACGAGTGTATAGTGACGCTTACAACCTAAATTCCCAAGCATTTCTTCATACACGTAGCTCCTTTGTTCTTCAACAATAAATGTATCGATTTTTACAATTATAGCTCTAACGAGAGCCCATTGTGCGCCTTATTGTCGAGTTTTTTGACTATTCATTATAACGAGCCGATGTTTTCAAATATAACTATCTCGCTGCCCTCTGGAGGGAGCGCCACTTGTGTAATTACTAACGCGTTTCTTTGCTTTAATTACTTTGTACGAGATCTCTCTTGGCAAACGTAGTGTAGGACGCCCTCTGGCCCGCTGGACTGACGACATACGCAAGGTTGCCGGGGCAGGCTGGATGAGGGTTGCGGAGGACCGGGATGTTTGGCGCAAACTTGGGGAGGCCTATGTCCAGCAGTGGACTGCGATTGGCTGACGACGACGACGAGATCTGCTCAGTTTCTGGCACAACTGAGTGCTTTAGCTTTACGGTAGATAAGTTTGTTGAAATCAAAGTTTATTAATACATATATTCACATTATGGTTTTGGAATCGGTATGCGTGTTTGCGGTGGTATTGAGTTCGATTTTCGACAGTTATACTGTCATATTCAGAGTGTAACTGCTATGTTAAATCGCCTATAAATAAATGTTATGTTTTATTTGAAGAATGAAATTTGAAAGAAATAGAAAATTTACCTTATCTTTTTACCTACAAAAATATGGAAGATGCCTGACGTTACTGGTCGAGAGGCCGTTCGTGGCGGATTGACTACAATCGCAATCGGTTGTGGTTTCAATTTCCTCTCGGTGGTTTGGTATATAAATTATTTTAATTTCCTCATTCTGGTAACATAACGCGCGGCGTTGAGTTGCGCCATTCAACAGACAGAATACAATTTTGTCACATGATGCAGCCTGTCAGGTGCCGATCTTTCTTAAAATTTCTCCTTCCATCGTTCTCAACTACCATCAACTTATATAGCCAACATTATATCTTACAAAAATAAAAATATTATTTATATTTTTGATAGTCCTAAAATATTAAATTAAATAATATTTCAGATAAATATATTATTTTATACAAATATATAATATATCTATATACAATATACATATATATATATTTATATAACTTGCGTGTCCTTGAGGTGCCTGGGGAGCAGTAAAGTAGGATTTTTTAATAACTAGTGTCATATAAAATTTATATAGAAAGAAGTCGATCGTCGCGCAATGGGACAGCGTCTGACTGTAAATACGATCAGTTATGGGATTGGTCCCTACTTAGAGGAATAATTGTATATAAATTATTTTAATTTCCTTGTTTTGGTAAGACAAAACACGGCGTTGTGTTCCGCCAGTCAACACGAAAATATCTAGAATTCTAAAAGCGTGAAGCTAAAGAATAGAATCACTTATTTACCATCTCTTGTAGTGTAGTAACATCGATCATGAGCGACGACGCGAGGGCTCCTCTAGAAGTTTGCTACATCCGTTGTCACAGACGTCAGCTTTATAGTATACAGTTTGAAACTAATAATGTAAAGCGCCATTGTCGGTTAACACGCGGATATAATGATGTTATACACGTCTTATACAAATTTAATATGTATTTCGATTTAGGGTGGATTAGATTGTACAAGGATTGCATGTTAAATGTTGGAACTCAACGCCGCGCGACGTTAAATAGAGTGGAGAAATGAAAATAATTAAAATGTAATCATCCTTCCGTAGATTCGTCCTCCGTTGAGAGAATGAGTGATGAAATGGTAAGAAAGATTTATGATGCCAAGGTGAGTGGTACGAGAGGTCGGGGGAGACCTTGATTGACTTTCGAGAATACAGTATCGAAGAAATTGGAGGAAGGTCACGTAAAAAGCATGATACCCCCCGAAAGGCCATGAAGAGGCCAATGACTGTGAAAGAGGTATGCAGGGACCGTTGCGATTGTCGCTCCTTTGTTATATATATATATATATATCAACAATACTTAGTTAAACTTCGTTCATGTTGATTCTCTTTGTTTAATAAAAATTTGACCTATTTCCATTATAAACTATTATAGAGTTATTATACCAAAAACATCTTTCAGATGTTACTTCGTCCGCAAATCCGATGTCATAACAACTCATAAGTATATGCTAAGACGTACGTAATAACTTAATGATGAATATTAATAGAACAGCACCCAAGAAGGATATTAACAGCGAATAACACGAACACGGCCGAGTGTCCTTTCCGTAGCAAGAAACCACGAGGCAAAACCAAATAAACAGCTCCATTAGGTAGTTTAGACCTGCGACTTGCAAGACATATTTGTCGTGTCTTGTCTTGTTTTGGAAGTATTGAAATATTTCATACTTTTGATTATCTGTGGCTAATTTGTAATAAAAAAATATATAAATGAACTCTGATGTATAAGCCAGTGAAATATTACTGTAAAATTTTAGTAGTTTTTGTGTAAAGGGCTAACAAACATTTAATTATATGTTTTTGCTGATTTTTGTATATAAAATGATCATGGGAATTAAATCAAAGATAAAAAAAATAAGCCATAACAACAGAATGTCAGTATTGTCAGTAAATCTGTATCAGATTGTAAGTAAAATGTTAGAAATTACAATTAAATAGAAGCTTAATACGTAAATTGTATAAGTCCACGATGCAATTAGTTTCAGGAGGTCATGAAAGTGAGAATATTTTTTAATATGAATTTCCTTTACTAACATACTACGTTAAACATGGATGGGCAGAACCTAATGATTTTTTAATTAAGTATTATAAAAAAATATTATAGCGGAATAAACAGGAATTATTTAGTGCCAAGACAATCTATACTCCGCTTTCCGCTGGATGTCTCGGACAAAACGCGTTGAGTGGCGGAAATCAACGCCGCGCTTGTTCGTATATTTATAAATTTTACCTGTGCCAAAATTAACATTTCTAACACTATCCCACATAGGAGGGTAGTCAGAGACAACCTAATGACGTTCCCGCTATTTTTATTATATTATGTATATATATATATATATATATATATATATGTATATATATATATATATATATATATATATATATATATATATATATGTATATATATATATATATATATATATATATATATATATATATATATATATATATATATATATATATATATATATATAATATTAAAAATATTATTCGCCCGTCTGCTGCACACGGTAGCACAATCTGATGTAGTTTCGTGGAAATCAAGTTTGCACTAATTGTGCCCCGGGCGAGCCCCAATAAGCAGTCATTCCTACTAACATATAAATGTGAGTAAATATAAGTAAATAAGTGTTATTTCATTTGTCCTTGTTATAGTTGTTTTGGTTTTCCTAACAACTCTTAATCGAGTTTGGGGCAGATGATGTCTTCATGTCGACTATATGATCATATTTAAACCAAAGACTTTGTTTTATTTTTTAGTGAAAATTATGCGGGCAGTGGTGTATGAAATCAAAATATTTCTTTGATTAATGAAGTAAATGTAACATATAAAGTCTAGATAAATGTAAATGAAGTTAATTTGGCTTTTTTTCATTTGAAAGTTAAAGAAATAAAAAAGCAGGGTCACGCTGTATCCCGCATTGTATGGCAATCTAACTATCTAATGTTAAGACAGTGGATTTCAAATATAATCGTTTGTACGAGTAGGAATCAAATTCATAATCAAACGTGTTATGTCAGTTATTGACCTTGTTATAGTTGTTTTTTATCGATTGATCGATTTTATAATCGAGTTTGGGGCAGATGATGCCATTATGTCACGGATATAATAACACTAGCTGCCTACTCGCTTCTTCGCGTGTATGAACTACGGTGTTATAATTCAATATATAAATGTTTCGTTTTGCTAATATTAATTAAATCACTGTATTACTGAGTGTGAGGCCGGTCGTGGCGAAGTGGGACAGTATCTGACTGTCAACGCGATCGGTTGTGGGTTCGATCCCCACTCTTGGGAGTGATTGTATTAAAATTATTTTCACTTCCTCGCTCTGGTAAAAGACAAAAGTGCGGCGATGAGTTCCACCACTCAACACGCAATGTCTCGAATTCGGTAGAAAGCAAAGTACGGAGTGTCTTGACACTAAGTACTTTCTAAATAAAAGGGTGAAGCTAAAAAAAATTACTGACACTGACAGGGTAACGTTCAATAATTAATATGTATGAAAAAATAATTATCACGGTACTGTGCGGAAACTTTGACTTTACTGATCGTGTGAATCGGCCTTAACGTAGTCGAGATGACATTCGGTATCAGTGGAGAAAATATGCCGACTGCGACTAGTATGTCAACAACAGTAGATTTTAAGGAAACAGTCGATAATCTGAATTTTCCAGATATATGTTAAATGCCAATGAAGATGCTAAATGGTAATATTTTAATGAAATAAATATAAAATCAGTCAATAATTCAGATTAAAGCAACTGAATCTAGTTTGGTTTTTGCTTTGCTTAGATTTTTGTGATTTTTATACATTTAAAAAAAAAAGAATTTAAATGGATTAATCATGTATATTTTAGTATTCGAAAATACATTTAAATACATTTACAGTAAATAAAATACATAATACAGTAGTAAAGGGCTTAAAACGTTTATAATGTATTTTCGTATACCAAAACATACGCGATTAATCTGTTTAAAATAATTTCATTTAAAATTAGTTTGGTATAATTTTTTAACAATGTAGACTTAAAATATAGATACTTCAATATAAGATCAGTGATAATCTAGTGTCAAGACACTTCGGTAACTGCTTCCCGCTCGCAATCAAGACATTGTGTGACATCTGAGTGTCGAACTCACCTCGGAGCAGAAAATGAAAATAAATTTGCCTGAGCAAGAATCTGTAACGTTCATCTCCCCCCCGAAATTGAATATATATAAATACTATAATTATAAAACATACCTTGGCTCATGATACGACTCGCGGTTAGGACCCAATATCGTTATGTTCGCAATAACTCAAGAACTTTTAGAGATTCAGAGGCAACAGTGTCAAGAAATGTTAATAACTACCTATTATCTTAAAAAGGATATAAAACTTTCAGAAGTCATTATAGTAAGAGATTTTAGTACGTTAGATATTCCGTTGTAACCACCACCAGCTTTTCCAAGGAAAGCCGAAGATGCGTCTTATTTAACCCTCTGTTATAAGTATCCTTTGCTGATAGTCATAGCAGAAGGGAAAATAGCTTAATGGCCCCACCCCGCCATATGCCGTGAATTCCGACCGATCGGCGGACCCGACCGACCTCAGAGTGAACCCTCCGAGACGCAACGGAACTTCGAACGTATATGTTACTTACAATGCCTTTGCAAACGAACAATTATTAGTTATTTGTTCCGTCCGTGTAAGGATCCCTCAATGAGGTTAATACGCTTAATACACTTTTAAATACATATCTCGATACTTAAAATTACTTATGGTATTTCTTTACGTACTTTTTACGTTGAAATATATTAAAAATATGTTATAATTATATATTTGAATTGGTTTGTGAGACCATTATATATAGTAGATTGGTTCTTTAGACCGATGTATGTCGTTGATTGGCTTGTGAGACCATTGTATGTCGTAGATTGGTTCTTTAGACCATTATATGTCGTAGGTTGGTTCCTTAGACCATTATGAGTCGTAGATTGGTTCTTTAGACCATTATATATCGTAGATTGGTTCTTTAGACCATTGTATGTCGTTGATTGGTTTGTGAGACCATTATATGTCGTAGATTGGTTCTTCAGACCATTATATGTCGTAGATTGGTTCTTTAGACCATTTTATGTCGTAGATTGGTTCTTTAGACCATTATATGTCGTACATTGGTTGTTTAGACCATTATATGTCGTAGGTTGGTTCCTTAGACCATTATGAGTCGTAGATTGGTTCTTTAGACCATTATATATCGTAGATTGGTTCTTTAGACCATTATATATCGTAGATTGGTTCTTTAGACCATTATATGTCGTAGATTGGTTCTTTAGACCATTGTATATCGTAGATTGGTTTGTGAGACCAATATAAGTCGCAGATTGGTTTGTGAGACCAATATAAGCCGTGGATTGGTTTGTGAGACCAATACATGATGATGATACGTCGATTGGCCTGCCAGACCAATATTACTTTCCGGTTCGCATATCAGTTCAGACGCACAACCGCTAGACGGCCGTTTGTTTTATATTAACGCACAGCACATACGTAGCAGTCGTTTATCATAACCAACAATTGAACTCGGTTATGCGTTCTACCACCAAACAAGGCGCTAGACAAACAGTCGAACACCATTACGTACTACAGCATTTCGTGACATAATAGTATAGCTCTCCCCGTAAGGAGGCAACTAAAACATACTTCGAAACGCACGAGACATAATAGCGTCACATAACCATTCATCCTACACCAGGAGTGTAAAACAACATAGAAACGGTTGAATCTATGTCCGTCGCCGTACAGGTATCGCATGTACAACGCAAGACAGCATCAGAGAAGATACAAGTCGCGCCACCGACATCAGTTATCAGTAAGCTATGAAGCTCACCAAACCCCGACAGTCGCATGTCACAAGCAATATCAACATCCAACGCCATACAAGCATCGCTCACGCAACGCGAGACAGCAACAGACTCGATACAATCAACCAACATCTCCATAGCGGTTCACCTAAGCCGACTATAGCAGCCTCAGTGGCATCAAGCAACATTGGATTGCTCCACCGACATCAGTTATCAATAAGTTGTAACACTCACCGAACCCCGACGATCGCGTGTCGCAAGTTATATCAACGTCCGACGCCGTACAAGCATCGCTCACGCAACGCGAGACAGCAACAGACTCGATACCACTAACCAACATCGCCATAGAAGCTCACCAAAGTCAACTATAGCAGCCTCAGTTACGCCCAGCAACGTTGGGTTGCGCCATCGACATCAGTTATCAGTAAGCTGTAACGCTCACCGAACCCCGACAGTCGCGTAACGCGAGTACATGACGGATCTCCTATACGTTTAAGAATATTATATAAATATAACCATAAAATGCTTAATTCGTTCAATACATGATATTATATTAATTATGATTTATTAGTTATTGTTTGCAGAGCTTAGTATAATATTAAAAATATTTTATAATACTCAGTAAATGCATATAATAATATGTTCATACAACACTATTCAAAGATGGCGGCAGACGCTTTGGTATATTTATATTACAAATTTCATAAATTTCATAGAATGTACATTCTAAACGTCTAATATGTATAATATAATTATTTTACTATATTTATAATAATATTATATTCATTTATTGGCACTTTTATATTAATAATGGAAAAAGAACTTACCAACGAATTCTTCTTATAGAAATGCAAATCTTACCGACCACCAATACCATAAAAACAATAATAATCATTTTTCTATGCGTTTCTGATATTAAATATTGTTATTATATTCACTTCCAGTTTATTATATTTCTATTATTCCAAATTAAATATTAACATTATTCTCAAGCGTCCTTTTCCGCACATGACGCTCCCGCCAATCCTCCATCTTTTTTTTCCAAAATCCATTGTATCATTCTAGACTGCCAGTAATTCATTCAGCCAAAATTATATTTAATAAAAATAAAATTATTAATTATGTTATTACTACCTACCTATAAATACTATATAAAATAATATTAATTGTTATTATTAAATTATTTGTACATTTATATATAGTACGTATCGTTACAAATCGAATCTATAACCAATCGCGTTAACAGCCAGTTATTGTCTTAATGCAGTCTTAATATAAATATATAGTTAATAATTGATAGATAGTTAATAGTTCCGCCATTCAACATGCAATGTCTTAATTTGGGGAGGTAATCGGAAATCAAAGTGTCTCGACTCTATATTCTCTCTAACTACTTTGCTATGAGAGAAGGTGTGAAACTGTTTTATTTGCCTTATACCTATATTTAGGAAAATATTAAAATTTGCGGGATTCGAACCCCACCCTATCGCTGACCAATTTCAGAGGGAAATTCAATTACTTGTTTATCAAATCAAATCTTTTTCATTTCCAAGCCTTTAGTGATTGAACATATTTACATTACAAAAGCAACCTAAATGATAGATTTTAGTATGATTGGTGGTTTGTACGTGATTCATATTTATACGTAGATCAGTTTAACGTCTTCTTCTTATATATTTGTGAATAAACAAACTGGTTGTTTGACTATTTTTTAAAAGACATAACGTGGAGCTGCAGAGTTCAACACCGCGCTAAGTCTTATCAATTCTGGATAAATGAAGATTAATAATAAATAACAATAACGAAATAAAGCGCGGCGTTGAGTTCTGTCGCTCAACACGCAATGTCTCGATTTTGGTAAGTAGAGTATGGAGTGTCTAGACACAAGGTACTTGCTGTCTACCCTGCTATGTGGGATACAAGCGTGAAGGTAAAGAGAAAAATATTTATCAACGTATTCTCGAGTGATTATCGAACTCATTACTATTACAAACAGACGTGTCACTGCACCATTTATCACTAGGTCTTTTGCATACGGCACAAAGTAGCAGAGATAAGAAAAGCCAAAAAAAACAGAATATTTATACACTTGATAGAAGAACACGATCGGTTGTGGGTTCGATCAGGGTAATGATTATATTTAAATTATTTTCACTTCATAGCTTTGGTAAAACAAAGTGCGGCGTTGAGTTCCAATACTCAACATGCAATGTCTCGAATTCGGTGGAAAGCGAAGTACGGAGTATCTTGACACTAGGTATTTTCTGTCTAGTCTGCTATGCGGGATAAAAGCGTGAATTTAAAAAATATAGTTAAAACGCATCAAGGCAAGTCTTCATAATAACATTATATTAATATTGTAGTAGATATTTCTTAATCGTTTTAAGATGGACGTAGTCGAGTATATCAAGTTATGTTAATCTAGTTAGTATGAGAAATTAGTACAAATAAAAAATTGTTCTACGTGATGATGACATGATATATATAGTGAATTATTGACTTTGATACATTTCGAGTTGAGTAGCGGAACTCAACGCCGTGCCTTGTCTTACCAGAATTAAAAATCGAGAATAATTTAAAAGTAATAACAAATGTTATATTTAATATTTTATTTAGACTTGAATTGAATTTGAAGTTATGGCACGTTAAAGTGTTTCCTTTCGATATATTTGAAATACAAATGAAAAACGAAACCAGTCAAGTAAAAAATATATTATTATTAACTAAAACAAAACTTCCAAAGCAAAAATTGCAAATGGCAGCTTATCGCTTTACACCGAATAACGGGTAGTTAGAGAACCTAGAGTCAAGACACTCCATTTACCGTAAAAACATTATTTAATTATTCAAATCGAACCCAGAACCAACCTTGCTTCAAATGGGAAGCTGTCCCCATTGCGTGACCCTCTAACTCTTAAGCAAATTATATATTATTATTATTATTATATTAATAAAAAAAACACTCATGTAATTATCTCCCTTGCTTAATAGAAAGTAATTACTTGGACTACGTCACTGGAACGCTATGCGGTCACTTTACGATGCTCTACATTTTGCTCGCATACATTAGGATGTATGGCACAATTTTATTAATAACTAAACACGTATATATTTATTTACTATTTTTTTAAAGTGTTATTCCACACAAAGGATTAGAAAACATTTTAGAAAAAACGTATAAAATTTTTTTTTATACGTTTTTTCTTAAATGTTTTCTAATCCTTTGTGTGGAATAACACTTTAAAAAAATAGTTAATATTGAAATAAAATAGCAATTTCTCTTGTTAAAAGATTATTTCTTAATAGTCTTTAAGTAGTAGAAATTTGTAAAAATCTCTCTACAGAGATGCTAACAACATAAATAAGTTGTAACAAAACGTATAAGAATTTCGACGCAGCTGGTAGTAGAACGTATGGCAGAGCGCTTGGACGGTATCCAAGAGGCGCGGGTTCGAATCCCGCTGCGTTCAAAATTTTTATACGTTTTTTCTAAAACGTATATATTTAATTTATTTTTTAGTATTACGCTTGTATCCCGCACATTAAGGCAGACAGGAAGTACATAGTGTCAAGACACTCTATACTCCGTGTCGTGTTTAGTGTCGAGACACTGCGTATTGCACAATGGACACAACGCTTCGCTTTGTCTTACCGGGGCGAAAAGTAATAAATTCCTTGAGTGGGAATCGAACCCGTAACTAATCGTGTTTATAGTTAGCCAGTGACTACGACCGGCCTTTACAAATTGAATGCTCATAACCTTCAAAATTGCATAAAGTAAATATATTGTAAGAATTATCGTCTACATTAACAAAGAAATTTAGTTGATGAGTGCCAAGGTTTGGCTTTTTGTAATTTAAAATGAAATAAAAAAGAGGATATACATATTATTCGTTTCTGTATGCAGTATGAATTGCCATTTATTTAACAAGGTTTATTTCAAAAAAACCTATGTACGCGTTTCTTGATCCGCTTTGAATTTAACATCTCTGGGTATTTATTTTAGAATTCTAAAGTAAAGTGAATTATTGTATCATCTATCTGCCAGTAAAAGTCTTGTTAAAATCGGTCCAGCCGTTTCAGAGATAAGCTAGAATAAACAGACAGAAATAGAATAAAAATATTTTGTAATATATATACATCGCCAAATGCAATTAGTATTACATCCGTTGTTTTAACATTGCAATCAGACACTCTAATTGCATTTATTTCTCTAAACCTTGATTAAAACGAAAATATTTCACCTGTACAATATTCGAACCTGCACCCCTCAAATTCCCAATCACACCGCAAAGCGTTAGTACGCGATAGAGAAATTAATATGACATTCCCCACATTACGTTTAAGGCGTACATTAATTTGCATCTCTAATTGCGGAGTTCCGTGAGCCTTATTGAATACTGTTAAATAAGTGACCGTTAAGCTTTATAATCTGGTGGAAAAAAGCTCTCGGTATTTTATTAAATTATTTTATACGATGCTTTTGTATCTGTGAGTATATTTGAATTACTTTCATTTCCGCATAATGCTTTGGTGTGGCAAAGTACGGTGTTGAGTTCCGCCACAGTGGAAGGCGGAGTACAGAGTGTCTTAACACTAGGTATTTCTTTTTTAACCTGTTGTACGGAATAAAAGGGTGAAGTTAAAAAACCAGTAGAAAATGAAGTGAGATTATTTTTTTTTTCCGCACTTTATCCTGCAGGGTGAGAGAACACGTAGTGTCAAGACACTTTGTGCTAAGTGATGGAACTCACTCCATACTTCGCTTTTCATTGAATTCATATTAATAAGATTTGACGTTTTTTTTTCATTTTTTTAGCTTCACGCTTTAATCCCGTATAGCAGGGTAGATAGAAAGTACCTAGTGTCAAGACACTCCATACTTCGCTTTCCGCTTAATTCGCGTCAGTCAACGCCCAACTTTATCTGACCACAATGTGGGCGCCCCAGAGCGGGAATCGAATCCACAACCGTTTGCGTTTACAATCAGACGCTGTCCCATTGCGCCACGACCAGCATAATATATACATATAGAGTTCTTTATAAAAACTACTTCTGTATATCCTACAGGTAAATATACAGCAAGTATTTACTTTACTACTGTAACGATAAGTTAAGTGAAAGGTGCAAAATATTTCCCGCTATCTATACGGACAGCCGTATACAACAGTTTTTACGTGAAATTCACACAGCTTTAAACACGCCACTATACT
Organism: Dryadula phaetusa; assembly: GCA_032432895.1. Taxonomy (NCBI): domain Eukaryota; kingdom Metazoa; phylum Arthropoda; class Insecta; order Lepidoptera; family Nymphalidae; genus Dryadula; species Dryadula phaetusa. The sequence continues at coordinate 565,468 of JAOYRS010000005.1, forward strand.
GAAGCAATATATTTAATGTTTTTTAAAGTAAATGCCGTCTGTCTGTGTTTGTTTATATATGTAGTTGGTTTTAGACGATAATATCGTTATGCAATCATTGTAGATACTAAATTTGTTATTTTTTTTGTTTATTTTTTACTAAGTGAATACAGTTATTAGGAACTTCGCCTTAATAATGTCTAAATATTTTTTTTTGTGTAGCTTCACGCTTTATCCCTCGCGGGGTAGTCAGAGAGTACGGAGCGCCAGACGACTATTTCGCCTCGTCCACAATCATTATCCTCTTCATACATGCCTTTCGGGGGGTGCTCATGCTTATTACGTGACCTTCCTCCAGTATTTTCGATATTGTGTTTTCGTAGGTCAACCGAGTACAAGACTCTCGTACCACTCACCTTGGCTTTATAAATCTTTCTTACTATTCTTTCATCACTCATTCTCTTCTTAATTCTCACTATGACATTCGCTCTTACACCTGCCATTCTGCTCATCTCCTCGCCACATACACGATCAGCTAAACTGATTCCACATATCCGACGAAGAGATCTCATCTCTACTGCATTCATCTTTCTTTCATTCTTCTTTTGACACACCCACGTTTCGCTGCCGTATAACAACGTCAGTATCAGTACTGCATTTTAAACTGCAACACGTGCAGGTACGCTGACGTGTTGCCGTCGCATCAATGCAGCAAGAGCACCGTTAACAAGTGATTTTTTGGTATATATATATATATGTATATGTGTATGCATATAATTATATTATATATTAAGACGAATAAAATGATTGTATTCCTTTTTAAGAAAATTACGTAAAATCCAGTATAAAAATTGGTACAGTTATAGTTTATTTAGAGAAGGAATGCGAAATGCTAATATTTAAAAAAAATAATATATAATAATATATTAAAAAAATAAAACCCACGTAACACACACTACCATATGTTTGACATAGATGTCATTCCTGCAAGTGGGAATCGAACCCACAACCAATCGGGATTACAATCAAACGCTTTCTCACTGCGCTACCACCGGCCTCTATCTCTATTGGAAAATTCAAATAATGTGACATATATCCATACAAAATGGAGCGCGGAGTGTCTTGACACTAGGTACTTCCCGTCTACCCTACTAAGCGGGATAAAAGCGTGAAGTTAAAAAAAACATATACCCTTTCAACTGGCGTTCAAACACAAGCAATGGCCGTCCCACTGTACCACGCCAACTATAATGGACGGACGGACGTGTTAATAAATTTGACACATATATAATATAATGGATTTATGATTTAAATCATTAACATATTAATGATCAGTCCCCTGGTAGCAGAAAACTGAATACCAAGTCAATTACGTCGATACGCACGATGATGTGCTCAGTCTGAAACCCGAAACTTGGTGGGAATTTAATAAGGAAGGCCAGAAGTTTTTGATTAATTTTGTTATAGGAGATGTTCGAGAAAAAAATAAGACACCTTTAGTTAAACTAATTATTGATTTTATATGATTTTTGTTCGTTTACTTTGATTTCAAATCATTTTGTTATGTGAATTTAGCTTATTTTGCTAACTTAAAAGTGTTAATCATCATTTTGGGTAGAAAACATGTTTGAGCGCTTGGACAGATTGCGAGAGGCGCGGGTTTGAATTCCGCTGCGTTCTAAAATTATTAAAACTTTTTTTTTTAAATATTTATTAAGTTTACCTTGTAATATATATATGTGAATACATTTGAGGCCGGTCGTGGCGCAGTGGGACAGCATCTGACTGTTAAGGTGATTGGATGTGTGTTCGATTTCCACTCAAGGAATGATAAAATTTAGCATTGAGTTCCGCCACTCAACGTGCAATGTCAAGCTTTGAATATAAATTGATTTACTTAACAAAACAAAAAAAAATAACGGACTCGAACCTGCGCGTTTTGGAAATCGTCAGACCACTCTAACCACAAAGCCATACGCACTTAACCCAAGCGTGAAATAACACTTTAAACACATGAAAATGTATATAAATGATGAAATTATAATTTTAAAGTCTTAATAACCTTCTATTATGTATGTAATTATGTTATGAATGGGTTCAATTAAGTTTAATTAAATAATTTAGCTATTTCCAGCGATAGGGCAGTCCGGGGTCACGTTTGACGTAACGCCTCCTGCCCTTCATATGTAGTCATTAATATCTATTTGTCCACTGGCAGCGGATAGGTTGCGTGCGGGCATTACGGTGCCCTGAAAATTTTAGTAGATTATAATCAATGTATATTATATATACTCGTGTATGTTTTAAAGAAGTAGCGCGTGGTGAGAAATGGCTTTTGGATTTCAGCAGGGAAGGTAGAAGACAGTTCGCTTTCCGCCTAGTTCGAGACATTGCGTGTTGAGTGGTGGAACCGCGTTTTGTCTTACCAGAGCGAGGAAGTGAAAATAATTTAAATATAATCACTACCCCGAGTGTGGATCGAACTCACCAATTTGGTTTTTATTTAAGTGAGATTTTATTTTATATTTAGCCTTTTTGTATAATGTTTGGTAAGATAATTGACTTTTTCAGTTTACAGTGGAATAGTGTCCAATCGCGAAGGCTAGAGGTTCAATTCTCGCTTTTAGGTATGTACATAATTATATATATATATATATACTAATGCGTGGAGCAATCATTGTATTCCTTTTTACGAAAACTAGCGTGTGTATATATATATATATATATATATATATATATATATATATATATATATATATATATATATATATATATATATATATATATATATATATATATATATATATATATATATATATTAGTTTTAGTTCAGGACACTTCCTGTATTTGACATACACGTTCGTAACGTGATAAGTAACGCAAAGGAACTTGAAATTTTTGAAAAGTAAAGAACACATGAATTGATATTAGGCCCTTTCTGCTGACCCTACTTAGCGGCTTAAAGCGTTTGTCAAAAAGGCAATACATATAAAATATATAACAATGGCCAATTTTAATAAGGCGTAGTATAGTACATATTGTAGTAGCAAAGTATGGGATTTTGAAACGTTACTTGTAATTTCTCTACTCTGTTAAGGAAAAGCGCAATGTTAAGTACCACCAATTAGCCAAAAATGTCTCAAACTCCGATGGAAAACAGTGAATGAAGTGCAGTTCGCTCCGGGTTAAGGGGTGAAGCCGTATTATTACCCACTAGTATAATATATATTTTTCAGTTTGATGATCTTTCCGTTGCATGTTGAATGACGTAACTAAACCCCGCGCATTGTTTTATCAGAGCAGTAAATGTAGTTTAAATATAATGATACCCTCAAAAGAAGATCGATCGAAGATTTAAAACCATAGCATTCAGTTAAATATGTCCATGTCTATACCATTGTGGTTCAGACTCGAATTATATTTTATTTCTATTTAAATAATCTTATAGGAGACCTTTTGCTGAGTAAGGTTTGACATTTGGAAAACGATAAATGTATAGAAAATGTTTTTTTTTTACTTTCAATAAAAAATACATATTATTTACACTCTTTGGAATATATTTTATAATTACATTGCAATACAGATATTTTCTAACAACTGTACTTAAGGAAGGTTACAGCTTCAAATCTGGGAAAAATTATGGGTTTTCACTTGTTTCTTTTTCGGTTTAAATGACTATTAAAGGCATTTATATTATTTTCGTTCGTTTCGTTATTTTCGTTCGTTATATTAAGTTCGAATAATAAAGTTCGTTACGATACATTCAGTAAGACATTTTAAAAAAAAAACCTTTGAAAAAATTTGAACGCAGCGGGATTCGAACCCGCGCCTCTTGAATACCGTCCAATAGGCGCGGGTTCGAATCCCGCTGCGTTCAAATTTTTATACGTTTTTTCTAAAAATGTTTTCTAATCCTAAGTGTGGAATAACACTTTAAAAATAGTAAATATCACTAAGACATATCAATTTAAACGGTCTCAACACTCTTCTATAAAAATAATTAGTTTTAAACTGTTCAAATATTTAAAATTTTAAACGTTTAAACTGTATTAAGTATATAAATAGAGATATTGTGTGAATGGAGAACTCAACACCGCATTTTGTCTTACCAGAGTGTTGAAGTGAACATACACTTCGGGAATTGAAACACTTAACGTTTGTTTACACAACCAGTCTTTCTGCGCCACAATGGCCTCTAAAGATAACGGTGTGTTTTAACACTAGGTTGTCTCTGCCTGATATATGGGATAAAGCATGAAGATGTTTTTTTAAACATACAAGTATATTAAGCCTTTATATTATAATATAATGTATGATACAAATTCACTTTTATTTCAACTAAATCCATTGAAAGTGTGAACGCTAACGGAAACGTACCCAGCAGTTACAGTACAATGGGTTAATGGATCAATTATGATGGAGTTTCGACTTTATTTCAAGAGCATAGAGTCTAATTTTGATGTGTTGAAAATGAAAATTTAGCTTGAAAACGGCAATTCGCCTTGTCTTGGATCTCAGGATGTTATTCGTTTACGATTTTGCTAACTAAACATTGACAGAGATATTAAACGTAATGCTTATGATATGTTGTGAGGTTTATATATATATATATATATATATATATATATATATATATATATATATATATATATATATATATATATATATATATATATATATATATATATATATATATATATATATAATTACAGTCAGAAGCTGTTCCACATTAAAAAGATCTCAAATGTAAAATGGAATAATTATTTAACCAAATTAAAAACTATAACCATTTTTCTAATTTAAAATAATAGCTTTTACACTAGGAAAATTGTTTTCAGATATCAGAAGCTCATATAATCATTTGTTCTCGAATTTCTTTCCAATTTAAGAGTAATATCAATATAACCAATATAATATTAGAATAACTTTGACTTATTATACCACGGTGACTTCTAGTTGTAGATGTGGTTAATGTTTGAAGATAGAAAGTTCCTAGTGTCAAGACACTCCGTACTTCGCTTTCCACCGAATTCGAGACATTGCGTGTTGAGTGGTGAAACTCAATAACGCACTTTGTTTTACCAGAGCGAGGAAGTGATAATGATTTTAATTATAATCACTTCCTCGGGTGGGAATCGAACCCACAATCGGTCACGTCTACAGTTAGACGCTGTCAAACTGCGCCACGACCTCAAAAAAAAATATTAGAATAAACATTTGTTTTTATAAAACATGAATAAAACATAATAAGTTAAATTCCACAAGTTAAATGAGCAAAGGTTTTCCATCATAAATCCCTCCAGACAGAAAAAGTAAGGAACAAAACAGAAAAAAAAAGAATTAATCTCCTAATAAATGGTCAGAAAATACAGCGTTCAGACTTCGAAGTGTAAATTTAATTTTTAAGTCAAAAGCCCGAGGCTACGAGATGAAATTTTAAATAAAAATATAAAGTTCTATCACAGGATTGGCTTGGATCGAAGCCAACGCGCTGCACTATTAATTATAAAGAATACTATTCTTTTAAATATGTCAAAAGTTTGCTAAGACCAGTTACGCTAACTTATAGGTATTTTCATAATTTATATATTGATAAAATAGTAATATAATTCTAGAATGCCGTGTGGTTCCGGCCTAGAATAGGATCACTCTGGTATTGGTGGTGTCGTAAGTGGCGACTAAAATACGTGTGGTAGAGTCACGGTGCCAGCGATGGCACTAATGGGCAGACTCGACCGGATCATTACCACCACCTGGCATTTAAATCCGACGTTAAGTACTAGCTTTATGCTATTGTGTTTTGTATTAGGTAATGCCAGGCCCCGGTGCCCAAATTCTCCCCCTTCACCCCAAAATGAAAGCGGTTCTAGAATAAATTTTACCCCAGGAGGGTACCACATCATTGATGATGGAGAATCCCTCCCTGAGTCTTTAAACTCAGGCCGCCCTTCGACTTCTGGGGAAGGCAAAGCACCGCACCAGAGACAAGGCAAACGAGGCGTACGCTTCACGGCAGTCCCTTCCACACTTAACGTGGATTTTTGCAACATTAGGGGTCTACATTCCAACCTGAATGGTGTCCACCACAATTTTGGGACGGCACAGCTGGCCTTATTATTTTTGACAGAGACTCAAATTGCCCAATCAAGCGACAAAGCCTATCTCCAGTACCCCACGTACAAAATAGAGCATAATTTTGTGCTTCACGCCGGGGTCACTGTGTTCGTGAGAGAGGTCCTGAGTTTTCGTCGCCTTGCCAATTTTGAAGATCGGGATCTGTCTACCATCTAGCTTCCTATTGATTCGGATGATCGCGTCCGAATCAACGCATGCTTCTGCAAGTCCCATTGTGGTAATTCAGAAACGAATCGACTTTTGGAGTATATACAATCGGCTATTGACGATATGCTGTCCCAAATACCCTCTACCGAGGTCGTGATACTTGGTGATTTTAATGCGCACTATACCGATTGGTGCGCAGGGAGGGCTGCGCTTGACTTTGCTATGGCAAATGGACTATCCCAATTGGTTAATTCGCCTACGCGAGTCTCAGATATGGACAGGCACAATGCCTCCTTACTGAACCTTCTGCTGACTTCACATCCAGAACAGTATCAGGTTAAGGTCGTTGCCTCTTTGGGATCTTCTGACCACTGCCTGATATGGAGTATGGTGCCTTTTAAACGTGGTAGTTGCAGAACACCCGCAACCCGTCGCGTTTGGCACTACAAGTCAGCGGATTGGGATGGGATGCGTACCTTTTACTCATCTTATACCTGGGGGCTGGTTTGGAACCTTAGGTCCCTAGCTCTGTGGTGCCAATCAGTGGCAAGTCACGGCCCTGGTTTGTACGTCTTGCAAACAAGCTGCCATTATCAAGCGCGAAGCATACCAAATTTAGGCTGAGGCACTGCTCACTAAGGATTCAAAAGTGAAAGCCTTAAAGAGAAGGTATAACGATGCCTTAAGGTACTTCAAGAGGCCAATTGCTAATGTAAAGTCCAAACATATCACTAACACTTTACAGTGATCACAGGTACACTGAGGTGGCATGCCATCTGTTTCTTTATTACCTCGCGTTCTGCTCTAGATTCTTGCAGAATGAGCTGACTACTGTAAAGGATTTGAAACATCGGATTTTCAAAAATATTTTTTCGAATACCAAAATATAAGCGATTCATCCGTTTAAAATACATATATACAAGCATAATACGTAATTAAGCCAACGCAACGTATGCACAGCATGAAAGTTTTGTATGAAAAGAAAATCGTCTTTTTGCGCTGGAAGTAAAAACCGTAAGGATTATGGTAGACTTTCACTAAGCCTCTAAGCTTGCGGTGCAGATTAATCTGTCCTGTACTGATGCACGTTTTTATTTAGAAACGGAGATCAAAGTACAAGCTCCAATGAAATCTTATAATTACATATTCTTTTTAAATAGTTACATTAAAATGAGCTTTATTAATTTTAAGAAAGGTAGGCTTAGGGTTTTGTGGTGTGACACTGTGAGGCAATTTCAATTTTTTGCCTCTGGTAAGACAAAACGTGGCGTTGAATACCGCCACTCAAAAAGTATTTTGACCCTAGGAATGTACGTCTGTCTACCTTGCTATACAGGATTAAAATTTAAAACTGATGAAAAGTATCGCGACGCTATGGGGCAATGTCTGACTGTAAACGCGATTAGCTTTGGGTTCTAGTTCCATATAGGGGATTGTTTTTATTTTTTTGCTCTGGTAATTGAAACAAGGCATTGAATTTCGCTCAACACGCAATATCTTGATCTTGGGCGGAGAACAGTAAACAAGGTGTCTTGATAATTATTTATTTCTTAATACCCTGCTTTTAGGGTTGGAGCGTAAAAGCTTATGAAAACGTGAAATAACTGAAATATATACACTTAATATTTAATAAGATGAAATATTTTTGGAAAATATAAAATAAAATAATATAAAAAAATACACGTCTCTTGGAAACCATCTAAGTTTATAGTTCAAGTGGATGGTCCGGGGCCCGAGTTCCACTTGGTTGAATTTTTAATAAATTACTAAAAAAAAGATTTTATTTATTTATATATATTACTCGTATTTACTCTTTATTAAGAGCTAAAACGGAAAAATAATCTGATAAAAATTTTAACACTTGTATAATATAACTTGTATCAGATTTCCGCTTTAAAGGCCTTAAAACCGTTATCTCTCTCATCTCTATCACTTTTGGTAAAGAAAACCTAGCGCCACACCTAGTTTTAAACTTTCCAGCCACATAAAAAGAATTACATATTAATTACGGAACTTAACACCGCACTTTATCTAATCAGATGAAAGAAATAAACATATTTAAATATAAACGTGTGCATTTCAGCGACGTTAACAGTGCGAAGTCTTTTTACCTAAATAATTACTTTTTAGTTTGTAAGTATCTAAGGAACAAAGTTGCAATGAACTTCTTCTTGTGCATAAATATTTTATTAACAGTTTCATGCGGGATGCATTGCGAGATATCTAGTGTAAAAATATTGCGTTTCATACTTTATGCTCGAATTTGAGATATTACATGTTCAGTGGCGGAACTCAACGCCGCGCTTTGTCGTACTAGACGGGAGAAGAAAACATAACTTAAATAAAATCAATCTCTCGAGTGGAAATCGAATCCACAACCACTAGCGCACAGTCAGTGTTATCTCACTGTGCCACAATGGTCTTTATATGTTTAACTATTAAAAACATTGTGTTACAAAGCACACCGGAAATGAAGTTTGTAAAAATGCTTCCATTTCACAAGTTGAAGTTGCAACGTTCGTCTCAACTAAGTTTTATATTAATTGCCTAGAGCTTTTACTGTGGGACTCGCAGAGCTTATACTTTGGAGATATGTCGATAAACATACAGAAAGACAGACACTGTCTGCATTTTGAGAAGTGTACAACTGTACAAACGATGGTTATGTGTTCGATTCCCACTTAAAGATTTAAGTTTATATTTAAAGCTGTTTCTTTTATATTTGCACGGCGTTAAACTTCGACTTTTTCAAGCTATAAACTCTTGATTTTCATTTGGACTGTCCTGATAAACGGGAATTATTATAATTATACAATTATATAACGGGAATTAATGAGTTATTATTATTCAGACGACTTTAACGGAAATAGAAAAAAATATCTTAACAATAGTCTATCTAGCTACACACCTTCAAAGGACATCTTATTTTAAACGCTAAGTACTCATATATAAGAATTTTTTAGAATGGGAATCGAACCCATAACTACCGATTTGTCTATATACGGCGTCAGTGGTGGCGTATATATATATTTATATAGTTCTAGTATGTAAATATATATAGGCCACCACTAACGTCAAATATAGACAGTCTAAATGGTTATACGTAGTCAAATATAAACTGAAGCAAACCAAACTGTTTAAAGTTTACAAGACTAGGGTCAATTTCATGGTACGTTACTGTAAAATTAGTTAACAATAATTTTAATTAGGCGATGTATTCTGATACTGTAATTTGAATTTAATAGCTCGAGGCTAAGTGGTTTTCGCTCTCGTAAGATTTAGAATTAAGCTCCCTTCAATCAATTTATATATATATATATATATATATATATATATATATATATATATATATAAATGCAAAAGGTCATTCACGAATTGTATAGCGAATTCTCAGAAATTTAGATAGGGTTTTTGCGAAATTCACACTCCTAAAAGACTGGTTTTAGGGTTGAAAGTTTGTATGAAACTTCTTTATTACCAATGCTAGGAGTGTAAAATTTTGCATATCGTCTCAGTTATCACGTGGGTGATAACTAAGACGTGATGTTGCCAAATTTGACCTTTATGAGGACAACATAAAGGTAAATCAAATCCAAATTTGAGGTTGAAAATTTATATGTGATTTCTTTACTAAGTGTGCAAATTTTAGGTGATACTTATTTTTAACACGTAGGTTCAATCAATCAATCAATCACTAACTATTGATAGTTCACACGACAATTTGTTACAAAGATTGTTCTTTTTATTTTTTCTCACTGGTAAAGACAAATTGCGGCGTTGAGTTCCACCACTCAACACGCAATGTCTCAACTTCGGTGGAAAGTGAAGTACGGAGTGTCTTGGCACTGGCACATCTGGATAAAAGCGTGAAGCTAAAAAAAATTGTTCTTTTTGTGCCTTTACGTCCTCTGTGTAGTTTTAATGATACCAAGAAGTTGTTTATTGCTGGATTTACAATTTTTTATACTTTTAGTATCACGAAGTCATGAGGCATCGTGTTTTGTTATTTTGTGGTCGAAAGTATCTTAAAATTGAATGTTCAACAGTAGTAGATACATTAAAAAACCAAATTGATGCAATTTTATATTTTTTTGAGAACAAAGTTAGCTGGGTGAAAACTTAAGTAATCCGCTTTCGAAGGTGTAAATCCTCATCTCGCTACTATTACCCAATGTAATTTTCCAAGCGAAAAATGTATACGCGATTTATAACATTACTCTAATGATGAAGGTCAAGCAATATTAAAGTATTCCATGCCGTTCACTCCGTCCATTCCCGCCTCACTCATTCAATGATTCGGAGTAGAGAACGAAGTATGAATGTGAGTATGAATGGACCCTTTTTTCATACTGTAAAATCTCTTTACCGGGATCACTCATTCTGTGTTCAGTAAGAAGTAGAAGCTGGCTTGTCGCATCGGTGTGATAATCAATTGGGTGTCAAAAAGGGTTGAGCCATGTTAGCTTGGCTACTCATTTTGTATTTAAATAGCTACTTCTAAGATGTCAAAAAAAGTGACATAAGGGTGATAGTCGGTGACCTGACCAATTGGCTATTGTACGTAGATGATTCAGTTCTTTTTGCTTTATCAGAATGCGAGGAATTGATCACCATTCTGAAAGATGGGTATGAAAGTAATGAAACTAAACTATAAAAAATGGTCTAAAAAATATATTTATTATTCAAAAAAAGCAGCTGAAATTTTGAATGATAATTGACTATTTGAATTTTACACTGTTGAAGTAATACTGTGGTTTGTTAGTATGTTAATTTATACAAAAAGAGAAATGTTTGCGGTTTAAGTTATAACGTCAAAATAAAAAATAGCCATAAGACAATAATTTACTCGAGTGTAATGGAAAATACAACAAATCGCGTTAGCAGTCAGGCTCTCAGACAGGGGAACTCATATGTGACCTCTTGAAATTGCATGTGAACACACAAAGTCATATGTGGACCATCTTATCGGGTATAGATAGGTGAAATCATATTTGGACCATGATAACATATGTGGACGAGTAAAATTACATATAGACGATGATATCATATATAGATGAGTGATATTTAATATGGGCCATGATGTCATATGTGGGTGAATGAAATTAAATGTGGACCACAATAAGGAGGAGTAGAGGAATCAAAACACATGTGAACCAAAATGTCATATGTTGATGAATCGAATTACATGTGGAATATGGTATCATAGGCAGATGGGTAAAACTATATAAGGACTAAGGTGAAATATACAGACGAATCAAACCACATGTGTACCAAGATGTCTAATGTGAACAGGTCAAGTCACACGTGTATAGTACACGTTTTAGTCATATGACATATAGACTATGGTGTTATGTGTGGATGTGGATAATCATATATGGTCCACAATGTAATATGTGGATGGATGATCTCATATGGGAACGATGATGTCATATTTGGACGAGTAAATTTGCATATGGACCATGATGTCATATGAGCATAAGTCAAGCCAAACGTGGACCATGGTGTCATGGGTGGATGGATGATAGGAAAATCATATCACATGTGGCCAGACCAGATAGCAACAGACTTTAAGATAGAGCCGATTTAAGGAAATATGACAGCTTTTGTAACAATATTAAAAGTATCTATACATCTTAGAAACGAATACTTTTCACATGTACATAATTTCATATAACTTTATAGCATCAAAAAATCAAAGCAAATACCTTTTTTAAGTCTATAATAGAAATATGAAATATCTTTGAATGTCATAATATTTTATGTTTTCATTATTGCGTTGACGAAGTCGTGGAATATAAATACGGAAATTCCTGTGAGAATGGGAAAAAATACTGTATTATTATAATTGAAATAGTAAGGCCTGAGTTAACAGGGCTACACAAAAACGAAATTGTAGGGGAAAACTAATATTTAAAAAAATACTTTCTGTCTGGCTAGATAAGTTTCATGATTTATTAGGTTTCATGGAAGGATAAGGACTATCTTTAGGTTTTAGTGGTGGTAGCTTAGAGTCATGGTATCCAAGAAAAACATTAGTCATTATAACCTAAAGCCTTATAGATTTCTTACGTCTAAATAGATTAAGTGAATATATCGCCACAAAATATACAATGTTGACCAAATGCTCGTTAAAAGAAACCATTAATACTATTTGAAGGTACTAAAAGTATTCTTAATTTCTATTTTTTAGCTTCAGCTTCTATTTTTTAGCGTGAAACGTGAAGCGTAGAAGTAACTAGTGACCAAAAACTCCGTACTCCGCTTTCTACTGAATTTGAGATATTGCGTGTTGAGTAGCGGAGCTCAACGCGACGCTTTTTCTTATCAGAACCAAGAAATGAAAATTATTTTAAATATAATCATTCCCCCTAGTAAGAATCGAACCCACTACTGATCGTATTTTCCCTCAGATGCTTATCCCACTTCACCACGACCGGTCTTATATAATGCTTACAAAGTAATGTTAAGAAAGCAACTGCAAAAATAGCTATATTATTTCAATTATTCAAAATTCCATCGCAATTTCTAAGAACACGGCAATAAAAGTAAGTTATGTTCATATTAGAGTCGCACTTTTGTTTGTTATTATTCTATGAATATAGTTGAGATTTTGGGAGTGTGTTATGAATTTTAAAAGAACATTTTCAACATTATATATCGAAATGCATTATATTAAAGCAAATATTATAAGAGAGAATTTAAAGTCAAAACACTCCATAAAACACTCCATTCGGCATTTTTCGCCTCAAATATTAAACATACAAAATATTTTAATGTGCCCAGATGGTTTGGGCACGTTGATAGCATGAGTGGTTAAAGAATGGTAATGGAATAATTTATGAAGGCACAGGTAAGTGCCACGAGAGGTCGCGGGGATCTTTGAAAACACAGTATCGTCGATACTGGAGGAAGGTGACGTAAAACGCATGAGGACCTCAAGAAGGGAGTGTATGAAGAGGCTAAAGACTGTGGACGAGGCGAAATGCCTTGCCTACCTTAGCTGACCTTAGGTTTGGGTTTGTTAGATCTTGAGGCAGTTTTCATTTCAAAGATTTGGTCCTTTTTAGAAAGTTACAGAAGAAGGAAGGAAGGAAGGAAGATCGATCTACTCAAAAATAAAGCTTTAGCTTTCAATCTTTACTTCATTAATATTCTTCATTAATTTCTGGAAAAATTACTGTATAAACTAGTTTTTTTGGAAATCTCTTTAAATTCTAATTCCAATTTAAATAACGGATCTGCCACATGTTAATTTCACCAGGAATCTTAGTAAAATTTTTTTTTTGGTTTTTTTTAGCAAACTTTTTTATTTTTTTCTTAGCTTCACGCTTTTATCACGCGTAACAGGGTAGACAGAACGTACCTAGTTTAATGACACTCCAAACTTGCTTTCCACTGAATTCGGGACATTGCATTTTGAGTGGTGGAACTCAACGCCACACTATGTCTTGCCAGAGCGTAGAAGCGTTTTGAGTGGTGCACCTCAACGCCGCACTATGTCTTGCCAGAGCGAGGAAGCGGAAATAATTTTAAATATATTCACTCCCCCGAATGGAAATCGAACCCACAACCAATCGATCGCGTTCACACACCACCAACCTCTAACTCTGTCTATAGCTATAAATACCAAATAAAATCAAGATATCCATACAAAAATAAACAAAGTATGTAAAAGAATATAATCAAAAGAGTCGAAGAGGAATTTTTTATCTCTAATATCCGATATAAATCTAGTCGACAAAGTAGCGCTCTCATAATTCACTTTTATGGTTTGCGAGTAATAAGCTTCGATAGATGTTGAGTAGAAATACACACAGATAAAATACACTGTGACTTTAGACGTCTTGGTGGCTCAGTTGTTAAGTGTTTATTGTAATATGAGGGGAGTAAATTCGATTCTCGCTTAGAAAAGAAATTAACATTCCATGGGAAGTATTTTTGAGAGGCCAGTCGTGGCGCAATGGGACAGCGTATGACTATAAACATGATTGGTTGTGAGTTTGATTCCCACTCGGGGAGCAATTATACTTAATTTACTTTCAGTTCCTCGCTCTGGTAAGACATAGTGCGGCGTTGAGTACCACCATTCAATACGCGATGTCTCGAATTCGGTGGACAGCGAAGTACGGAGTGTCCTTACACTGGGTACTTTACAAACAACAAAATGAATAATAAATAGAAAAGTGATTGGTACTTTCGATCTAAGTAGACTTAAGTTAAATAAAAAATCGTGAAAATCAAGTATATCTTTAAAATTTTCCTTAGATTTGGTTAGGTTAGGCCGAGTGAGCCTTCCGTCCTAAAAAACCAGAGGACTGTCAGCTTGGAAATGTTGATCGCCTTGTCTGGCCGGGCCTTAGTAAACGCGCGCTGGTCGCTCCCACGCTGTATACTGTTGTAATTTAATATGCAGTGCATTTAAATGATTTGGAACTCAACACAGATGCCGGTCGTGGCGCAGTGTGACAGCGAATGACTGTAACCCCGATCGGTTGTGGGTTCGATCCCCACTCGGGAGAGTGATTATATTTAAAAATTATTTTCATTTCCTCACTCTGGTAAAGACAAAGTGCAGCTTTGAGTTCCACCACTCAAAACGCAATGTTTCGAATTTGGTGAAAAGCGAAGTACAGAGTGTCTTGACACTAGGTACTTTCTGTCTACCCTGCTATGTGGGATAAAAGCGTGAAGCTAAAAAAATTCAACACCCCACTTTGTCTTATCTGAGTGGAGTATGAAAATCATTTACTGGGAATTAAATCCACGATCAATGGAGAAACAAAACCTGAACTGCGCCACCATGAGCTCTCATATAGCCTTTCCATATCAAAAAAAACATAATAAAAACAAGTTTTCCCACAAAACAGTTAAATAAAGGTATATAAAGTAGAAATAAGACTGCCATTGCTTCATAAAAAGCTTACCGTAATCACAGAACGGATGAATAATGAAATATTTTCTAAATAACAAAGAAAACATCACAATTATTAATGCAACAAATGCAAATAATAAAATAACAAAAGCTCTTTTCGAACAATGAGTAACTGTCTTTGTTTGATTTTAATAAATATGATTTTAAATATCTAAGTATTTAAATACCTAAGTAGTATTTAAATATTTAAAATCATATTTAATATGTATTGATTTTAGTAAATATTATTTTAAATACCAAAGTATTTAAAATAATATTTACTGATTTTAAATAAGTATTTAAAATCATATTTACTAAAATCGAGTTTTTGTTGGTCTGATGTAGGTTAAAGCTCAACTGTTAAATAAATTCATTAATTATCATTTTTTATAGCTTCCCACTTTGTATCCCGCATAGCAGGGTAGACAGAAAGTACCTAGTGTCAATACACTCCGTACTTCGCTTTACACCGAGTTCGAGACATTGCGTGTTGAGTGGTGGAACTCAACACCGCACTTTGCCTTTACCAGAGCGAGGAAGTGAAAACTATTGTAGAGTGTGTGCGGACTACTGTAAAGTGTTCTAAACGTCACCTTTCCAAAAATGTAATTTCAAATACCAAAATATACGTGATTGATCCATTTAAAATATATTAGTTTTAATAAAAATAAGTGAAAAATCGCGAAAATCAACGATGTTAATTATTCAAATATAATCATACCTTCTAGTTGGAATCGAAGCTAATTTCGTTTATAGACAAACACATATGATATTTTATTTATCATACATATTTTAGTTCCTGAAAGTGAATTTACCAAAAATCAAACTACTTTTCAAACACTTTACACCCATAATATAACTATCAAATATTAAAAAAAATATTTTATTCTTAAGATTTACAAGAACTTATTATTATGTTAATAATTTGTTTACTCCGCATTTAGGATTAGAAAATATTTTTGAAAACACGTATTTAAATTGGAGAGCAGCGGGATTTGAACCCGCGTCTATTGAGCAGTTTCCAGGAAGCCCAGGTTCGAATCCAGCTGCGTTAAAATTTTTATACGTTTTTACAAAACTGTTATTATTAAAAATTAAAATCTAATATCACTAAAGCAGGCCGTTTACGTTAATTTTTTACAAACACGTTAAGCCAAGCTGTGCGCAGCCACTGGTCACAGAATAAATATACACTATGAATGATGAATGCCGCGAGGGTTGCAAAGTAAACACAAATAATTGGCTGGAACCGACGCCAGTATATTTTCATACTAAAATTGTATTTTTGTATGTGGATTTCTACTGTACGTGCGGTTTTTTTTTAATTGTTGAAGCGTTTAACATTGGGAGGGACGTTATAACTTATATGATGAAGATTACGGGTTTATTTTAAAACCTTTTTTGTTTATTTTTTTTTCTATCTTCACGTTCTATTTCTCTCTGCATACCTCTTTAGCCTCGTATCTCTTCATACAAGCCCTTCGAGACGTCCTCATGTTTTTTACGTGACCTTCCGTCAGTATCATTGATGCTGTGTTTTCCAAGGTCAACCGAGGTCTTTCCCGACCTCTCGGACCACTCACCTTTGCTTTAATTCAGTTTAGATGTTGTAAATTTATTTAGTTGGAGCGTAAAATACGCGTATCCATAGTAACACATGCGTCGTTTTACACAAAAGTGTATTTAACACATAATTTTTTTAATTTATGTGTTAAATACACTTTAAATACAGTTGTATTTAAACAAGTGGGCTTCAAATTTGTAATAAAAAAAATATGAACATTAAATGTGTGGAATTACTAAAACAACTATATTTTGTTCCCTTATCTATATCCTGTTTGTATTAATTTTAATGTACAATAGTGGCCTTCTTAACGTGTAAACACGTGTCGCCTTAGCACCATGTTTACTGCTTTAGACAGAACTTTTGTATCTCTCTCTCCCCCTCTCCCCTTCTCCCTCTCTCCCCTTCTCCCTCTCTCCCCTTCTCCCTCTCTCCCCTTCTCCCTCTCTCCCCTTCTCCCTCTCTCCCCTTCTCCCTCTCTCCCCTTCTCCCTCTCTCCCTCTCTCCCCTCCACTATCTCCCCCTCTCTCTCCCCTGTCTCTATACCGCTTACTGACTCATTTTTAACTCTGCTCTCTTCGTTGGATTTTCAGTTAAAGATTATCGGTTATTTATTTGACAAGAACTTATATACCGAATTCACATGTAAATATATATATATACGTAAACAAGTATATTGTAAACGTATATATTGGTAAATATACATTTAAAAAAATATTCATAACCTTAAAAAAATCACATTTAGAAAAAACATTTGAAGACCATCCACAAATTACATTCATACATTCAAATAAATTTTCTACCGTTTTGAATCCCGTTTCATTGTGTTCGAAGTAACTTTGATTAAAGGGATTAGGTCGCTTTACCTGCCTCCTTCTTTCACTCGATAAAAGCTAGAAATCTATTTCCATTGTTCATAGTACATTTTGAAGAGAAAAAAGAAGAAAGAAAAAAGAAAAAGAAAGAAGTACATTGTACATTTTGAAGAGAAAAAAGAATGTAGAGAATTAGACCAAATTGTATACAAATGATATATTTCTGAGGCCTATATTTAAATTATTTTCACTTCCTAGCTCTGGTAAGATAAAGTGCGGCGTTGAATTTCACCACTCAACACGCAATGTCTCGAATTCAGTGGAAAGCGAAGCTGCTATGCGGGAAGAAAGCGTGAAGCTATAAAAAAATATATTTCTACTAATACCATGTTACCTAAGAGACCGTGGCGTAGTGGGATAGCATCTGACTGTATAAACGATCGGTTATGGGTTCAATTCCATATCAGAGGAATTGCTATATTATATACTTAGATTTCATTTTGGTCGGATGGGAAGGAGACATGGGAGTGTCCGGATAATAGATTGTCTCTGATTAACCTGCTATTCAGGATAATATCATTATTCACGCTTGGAACGCTTATTTTAGAGTCTATTTACCAGACAGGCATGGTAAAATATTTTAATTGTTAATTTTACCTCGAATATATATAGAATACTTTGTAAAGTACTTAGAGATTTTAATAAGATTTACTTTGAACGTCACATTTATGTATGCAAGCTAATCAAATGTAGAATAAGAATCCAGTTATTTTTGCTTAAGCCGAGGCCACTGCACTATTTCCTCTCACTACCATCTCAAGGCTTATTATATATTCACAACTATAATATTTTGAATATCCACGGGCGGATGTAACACTTTGCCATCAGATGGTCCTTTTGCAAAATAAAAAAATGAGCATGAAAACACGTAAATAAATTAAAATATGTTTAAATAATTGTTTAATATAATGGAAACACGCAATTGTTTGTTAGATTTAAATCTGCCCAGTTGTAAGAGAATTCATTAGTAAAATCCAAGACAGCTCTACTTATTACGGTGAATAGGTACTACAATGAAGGGATGAATGGTGCTAAATATATTATTTTCATGATCCCATTCTTTTAAGATGAATCGCGGCGTAGAGTTCCGCTGAGTAAACAAAATAATTCGAATTTAGGTGGAAAATGGTAAGTAAGTCTTGACAATAGGTTGACTCTGATTATACTGGTTTGCTTGATAAAGCGTGATGCTGCGAGAGGTGATAATGTTTAATTTTATATTATATTCTGTTTCCTATATAAATTCTTGTGATATTTGCCTAAAAATATTTAATTTAAAATATATATTTAGATGATATGATTTTTTTTCATATATAGAGATTCCATTATTTTCTACCCATATTTAAAATAAATATAAAAAAATATTTTTAAGTAAGTACACTGTAACCCTCATATATTGTAATCGTAAAACAAAGAAAGAGCCTTGTCTAAATATTTCTAAAGTTGAACGTTTAACATTCCGTAAACGAAATAAAAATTAAATTATAAACCCCAGACTAAATTTGAACCTGCCAACTCCACGAAACATCACCTTTCAGGTTGATAAAAATAAGGCCTACGCTTGTTTCCCCAATATAAGGTAAGAAAGAACCTAGTGTCCAGACATTCCTTACTGTGTTTTCTTACCGAATAGAATTATTATTCTATCGAGTCATAAAGGCCTAAAAATAAACGTTGCTTTAAAATTTGATTTACGATATCAAAAAGTTTTTTACGTATCATCTCAATATAAAAGCGATGTGTAAAAGTTTTATATCTAACTAACTAAATAAAAATGGAGTGTCTGTTTGGAATATTGAAATAATAGTTATTTACTAAATATATATATATATATATATATATATATATATATATATATATATACGGTGTTTTTGACAAAATATCATATGTCGTGTGCCTGTCTGTCTGTCTGTGTGTTTATTCTGGTTGTGTCGATCGGGCCACCTATGGAACGGCTGATCATAAGGAATAACTTGCACTACATTTTACTACTTCAGTACTTTTTATTTAGAATTATAAAGTATAGCTCTGGAGATGTTACATTTCACAGAAGCAGCTAAGGACATAGTTTGTTTTATATATATCCAATAACTTAGACTGGCTAGAGTTACGCTAACATACATTATCTCGACATTTTAAAAAAATCTAAAGTTAAAGGTTAAGGGTCTAAGGTTATGACACAAAACAGCCTCATACACTAACTCACACAATAGGTAACACTCCATTAAGCAATAAAAGAAATTAACTCAAAAGTGAAAATAAGAAATTATTCAAACTTTCCAAGAGAATTAATAATCGACTTAGAGCACAAAGCGCTGACATAAATCTCTTTACCTGCTCCTCCTCACATTTTTATCATAATCTTTTATATGATTTCCGGCCGACGAAGCCTTTGTTCTTACGTTTTATGTTAGCATTTTGCAGATATTGTAAGTCAGCGACTTCTATTTTTTTATCCCGCATAGCAGGGTAGACAGTAGGGTAAGGTACCTAGTGTCAAGACACTCCGTACTTCGCTTTCCATCGAATTCGAGACATTGCGTGTTCAGTGGTGTAACTCAACGCCGCTCTAGGTCTTTTACCAGAGCGAGGAAATAATTTAAATATAATCTCTCTCCTGAGTGGGAACTGAACCCAAAACTGATCGTGTTTACAGTCAAATGCTGCCCCACTGTGCTACGACCGTTCTATCCCCATATTAATAACAGAAACTAGATTTAGATTTATCTAAACATTTATAGATGAGTTCGCAAGTAATTAAAGCCGATGTCAATCAATCAAATGTGATACATAAGCGATGACATTATCGTAAAGCTGTCAGTAATTGCTTGTAAAGCTTGAATAATATAACAGTAAAATATTATTGAAGTTCGCGAGCTAGTTGGTCAGTGTGGGTTCGAACCCTCTCGGGGTATGATTGTTAAATTGTTCCTATTTAACCGCTTTATTAAGACGAGGTGACGCGGCGTTCGTAAGTTAGAATGTGCTTGATTTTATTTAGCGCTAGGATAGGCCCAGGATTGGCTTCATATCCTGATCCGTCGATGAAAAGAGGATCTGGGATCCCTGTTGGCCAGCCTAGCGACGGTGGAGGCTTTCTTCCCTAACCTAGAACGCTGGGTCGATAGAAGGTTCGAAGAATCCTGATATTCAGGCTGGTGCAGGTTCAAAAGGGGCACAGTTGTTTCGGCATATAACTCCACTAATTTGCATGCCGGAAAGTGTCACCGGCGGTCCTTGCATGATTGTAATGCACCTATCGATTCAGCGCATCACACTCTGACCGAATGCCCCGCTTGGGCGCCACAACGCCACGCCTTGATGAGTTGTAGTGGGGTCCATGCTGGAGAACGAGAGGAGCTAGTCTGCTAGGGTCTCCTTTTGCGAGTCTATTATCGTATTGAAGGAGGCTGCGGAGCGTGAGCGTGAGTCTAGCTCAAATGCAGACACGCTTCTTTGTCGGAGGCCAGGGGATAGGAGAAGGCGGTATTCACATTTCCAACTTCCTCTATCGTAGAGGAGCTGTGAGAAGATGAATGTGATTCTTTCTGTGAATTCCTACAAGTTATCAAGGCTGTGCGTTTTCGGAAAGTAACCCCAGAGCACTCTGAAGGCTACAGTGGACCTTATTCTTGTAGGTCCCCTAGTATTACAAGACACCACATACCATCAAGTGACCTGCATGCTCCTTTGACTTAACTTGTCTTAAGAAAAAAGCTTTACATTTTGTCTACAAAACAGGATAGTCAGTCATTTCGTTTTCAACTTAAATCTGAAATATATAGTGTAAAACGGCGAATAATGCCATGTTCTTTCTTACCAGAGCAAACATATTTAAACATTATTTTTCTGAGTGGGAATCGAACTCACTACTAATTACTAACCTCCCATAACATTCATTTTAGAATATTAAACGAGAGGTATTATATGTATAAGCTGTCTTAAATCGTTTAAGGTTATCGTTTAAATTTTAATAAACGTGGCGTTAAGTTACGCTTTAGCAAATGACATCTTAATATATTGATGTGGAATAAACCGGAAAATAAATTTATTTCAAGTTAGGTATGTGTTACGAAACTAAACTAACGCAAAAGAAACGGCTTACGTATTGTAAACGAAAATAAAAAAAAATGTTTCAGCGAGCTCGTTTGCGCGATTGTGAAGAAAGTTGCTCTTGGAATATTATTCATGGCACCATAAAATATATATTATATCTATGTGTTGTAAAAATGTATTTTTTACATTCTTATCCAATATCTGTTGTGACAAATAAGGATATTAGGAACAATTTTATGGAAAAGTCTAAGAGGAAAAAGGAGAAGAGGATGAGAGGAGATATAAATGTATTAGCAGGATAGAGTAGAGAATAAGTTGTGAATAGAGAGTTCTGGAATGAGCTGGAAGAGGCCTTTACCCGTGAAGAGGTCCTAATCATCGGTAGTAAAGTCAACAATGAATAATCATAAACAAATAAAAATCATAAACAAAAAAAAATATATTACAAGAAAGAAAACTATAAAAAATATTGAGATTGAAAATAAGTGGGTTTATAATAATAATAATTGTTGAGTAGTGTCTTTGTGAAGAGCCATAATGCGTATATTAAAGGGCCTCTTATTCCTACACGTACAAGACCAGACTCCTCTCTGCATTGCAAGGAACTTTGGAATCCACAATTTTCTTTTATATTTGGAAGGAAGACCTTTTTTTAATATTAGATATTGGTATTTCTCAGGTTTTACAGTAACCTTTACAGTTTATCTCATCTTTAAAGACCCGACATGTTAACTTCAGCTTACCGCGCTTAGTACGTTATTTGCCAATTATTCAGTAGTCAAGCTAAGAAATGGGTTAAATTTTCTTATATATGGAATAATCGCAGTTTAAAAGTGTATCATTGTACAAACCTCGGTTATGTGTTCGGTACTCACGGTCTTGAGCTGTTATATCTAAGTAATTCGGCTCTTCCGTCTGATTAGATATATGACGGCGTTGAGATCCGCGATCCAACAATTGGCAATTTAAAATGGAAAGTTAGGAACGTAGTGTTCTAACCAATTAGCCTAAATCAGTAAATGCGGAGGAGTGAAAAATATATTAAAATTAAGAAGAAAATAGATTCAATAGGAAAAAAGGGCGTCATAATATCAATTTTTGTATTAAAATATACGACGGCTAAAAGTACCCGGAACTATGTGATTGGACGGGATTTCCTATGGGATGGGAGTTTCGTTCGCGACTGATTAATGCATATTATTAATTGGGAAACCGGAAAAGCTTATAAAGATTTTTTTGCTCGTACATTAAATATATATTAGCATTGCAAAATGATCAAACGATGTGAACACGCGATGGTTCTGAGTTCGATTTTCACTAGTTTTTATAGGTATATTTTAAATAGTTTTCTATTCACCGCTTTGGTAAGATGGAACGCGGTATTAAGCTCCGTCTCTTAACACGGAAGTAAGGCGTTGAGTGAAGGACTCCGTCCTCTAAGTTCTTTATTTTACTATTATTAAAATATTATTCTACACTTGGGATTAGGAAACATTTTTGAAAAAAACGTATAAAAACATGAACGCAGCGGGATTCGAACCCGCGCTTCGCGGAATCTTATCCCAACAACATAAATAAGTTGTAACAAACGTATAAGAATTACGCCGCAGCCGGATATAGAACGTACAGCTTAGCGGTTAGAGCGCTTGGACGGTTTCCAAGAGACTGTTTTGGCGCGAGTTCGAATCCCGCTGCTTTCAAATTATTATACATTTTTTCAAAGACGTTTTCTAAGTTCTTTCTTACTATATTTTCAATAATTAAATTAAATTGGGTTTGAAGAAATATGACATGTATTTCTTTGAAAACTAATAATAAGATGTCTTTGTGAAGAGATCAGTATAAAAGCGGACTTTCTACTAAAAGTAATCTTATACATTAATTGGTTTCTTTGTTTTAAATAATAATTTCAAATGCAACTAAGTATACATTTTTAAAGGTATATACTTTTTTGTATAACACGGTAGTCAGAATTTCTCCTAGTGTCAAGACACTCCGCTGTCTATCGAAACCTTAGAATAGAATCATATATAAAAATCCCTAATTTAATATGTAAATCGAATACCAATTTAATATGTATGTATATTATATTATATTGTATGGCGCAGTGTGACTGTAAACGCGATCGGTTGTGGGTTCGATCCCCACTCGAGGCAGTGATTATATTAAAATTATTTTCACTTTCTCGCTCTGGTAAAGACAAAGAACGGCGTTGAGTTCCACCAATCAACACGCAATGTCTCGTATTCAGTGGAAAGCGAAGTACGGAGTATCTTGACACTAGGCACTTTCTGTCTACCCTGCTATGCGGGATAAAAGCGTGAAGCTAAAAAATATAATAAAAATAAAATATTATAAGCTGGTGTAAACATGCAATGTGTCCAATTTGAATGGAAAGCTTTCAACGGAGTGTCTTGACACTAGGGTGTCCCTAATGAACCTGCTAAGGTTTTTTAAGGTTAGCGATACCAGAGCTCGGTTGACCTTCGAAAACACATTATCGATGATAATGGAGGAAGGTCATGTAAAGAGCATGAGGACCCTCCGAAGTGCATGTATAAAGAGGTTAACGACAGAGGACGAGGTAAAACAAGTATGTAGGAAACATAGCGTTTGACACTCTGTCCTCCCTGACCACCTCGCCAGGGATAGAGCGTGAAGCTAAATATATATATATATATATATATATATATATATATATATATATATATATATATATATCCATGAATATCAATGTCACCCAAACTAATAATGCACGAACGTACCGAAATCCCAAAAAGATTTATATATTCATATTATTTCAACGTTTCAACAATAAATATGTCATGAATAGAAAGGAGGGCAACCGTTCTTGTTTCACACACGCCCTTTATTTTGTGACAGATATGTATTCAGTGAGAAATTGTTCCGAATATTTATTGTTAGGTGTACTAGTACTTATGTGTTTCCTTGTATATATGAAATCATAGAGATGTCTGTTAATACTATTGGTTGCATGTTCGATTTTCGTTTGGGTAAAATTTTATTTAGGTTTATTTTATTTCTCCCTATGAGGTGAGATATACGGCGGCGTACAGTTACGCCAGAAACGTTAAAACACTTTAGTCTGTATATAAAAAAGTTAGTCATAGAAAAATAACATAGTTTCTTTTATTATGTAATATAGAGGTGCAGTGCTATTCAATTATCACTTGGGGAGTGAATTTTAAATTTTATTTAATTCCTGACTCTGGTAAGACAAAATATGGCGTTGAGTTACGCAAATAAACACGCAATTTCTATCATTCAAGTAGAAAGCGGAGATAAAAGGTGGCGTACACCTCCGACGATTGTTACAAATCTTTAGTTCGCAGTGCTATTATATTACCACTCGGTGAGTGAGTTTTAAATCTTATTTAATTCCTCAAACTGGTAAGACAAAATATGGCGTTGAGTTACGCAAATAAACACGCAATTTCAACCATTAGAGTAGAAAGCGGAGATAAAAGGTGGCGTACAGTTCCGCCGATTGTCACATAACATCTTTAGTTCGAGTGATGAGTGAGAACGGAGTGTTGGAATTGTTTTTATTTAAACATAATATTTATTATGTGTAATTTGGTTAAATTTTCACCAGAAACTTGTCAAGCATATGAAAATGCACAAAGATAAGACACAAGATAGATAATTAAATATCTGAACACTAGACTATTAAATAAATAAAAAAAGCTAAGTCCTTAACGAATCGGTCACCGTAATTTGTTAGGAATCAAGTCATCTTATGTTCCGCCTTTCTCATGTTTCAGGTATACGAGATTAGAACATCGTATATATGTATGTATGTTCGTGTATATATATACATAGGAAGGAAGGAATAATAGGAAGACGTTTTTAATACAAATAGGTAAATGGGAGATCGTTTACGCGTAACCAACGCGTTGTCTAGAAATGGTATTGTATATCACAATTATTTTAAGTTTAATTTAAAAAAAAATAATAGCATTATGCACTCCTTTTTAATATAAATAATAATTTAAGTAATTTGCGTAAAAATGGGTAGAGAGTTTTTAGAGACTTCTTATATTAATAAACGTGTAAAGAGAAGTGTCAGAAGTGTCGCATAGCAGGGTACACAGAAAGTATCTAGTGTCAAGACACTCCGTACCCCGCAATCCGCCGAATTCGAGACATTGCATGTTGAGTGGCGGAACTCAACCACGCGGTTTATATTTTTGAGGTCACTTTAATATCTACATGAAAAAATAAATTATAAATGAATTTTATATCCCCGCATAAGTAAATCGCGGGCGGATAGCGGACAACGGAGTGTCGTGACACTAGGTTGTCCCTGCCTATCCTGTTATGCGGGATAAATCTACAACCATACATCATCAATGTAATATATACGGTACAGTCGTTCCCGTAATGACCGGCCTTTGTGTAAATTCAATTAATTAGTCGCACTATTGAATTAGTGTTCACAATCTCCCAATCGTCCCCTTGCCTTATTTGACCCTGTCTGTATACGAAACGATGTGTAATATATATGCGTACGTCGTGTGTATGTGTATTTATGTGTACATATATTTTGTATACAGTGTGTATATTAATGTGTGGAAGAATTTTCGACTTGCTTATACGGAATATCCTATTTCGCTAAGACAAAATACGGCGTTGAGTTTCGCCATTTTACGTGTGGTGTTTCAAAAAATTGAATGAAATGGGGCAAACGATGTATTTTAACATAAGACTCTCTTGGGCCACTGCAGGTACCTGACTCAATGAGTCGGATGTAAGCCTAAATTTTCAATAATACAAACATTTTTTTACAATTTTCGTTTATCTGTCTGTTTGTTCCGCTTAATGTCTAGAACTGAACCCATTTCAACGGAGCTTTTACCGGCAGATAGGTGATGTTATAAGAGCTGATTCAGTCTAGTTTTTTTTTAAATTATAAATTTTAGATCCACTATTAACACGTGAACGCAGTTGTAGGAGCCGCTGGTCAAAAATATAAATTAAAATAATTTCCCAATAAATTAAAATAATTATTAAATCTTATGTTATTTTATTTATTAGCTTCACTCTCTTGTTGTGTATAGCAGGGTAAGCAGAAAGTGTCTAGTGTCAAGACACTCCGTACTCCACTTTGCACTGAATTCGAGATATTGCGGCTAGTCGTTCCATAGTGGGACAGGATCTGACTGTAATCGTGATCGGTTGTGGATTCCATTCCTCGCTTTAGTAAGACCAAGCGCGGTGTCGAGTTCCGCCACTAAGCACACAATGTATCCAATTCGTTAGAAAGTGCGTACGATGTATTAAGTCTTAGATTCAATAAATATCACATTAAAAGTATACCAAATAATTATGAATTTGGCCGCTCTTTCAATAGCAGTTACAAAATTAATTAAATATATTATTTGCAGAAATATATCAATATTGGCACAATATGGCGGCGCCGATACTCAATTTAAATCAGATATTTTATATAAAACAAGCGAAACAAACGGATTTAACAATTAATGCGCTCGTTAATTGCAAGGCTTTACATTTTATTACATAATTTACAGCTTATTTGAACAGTGGCCTGCGTTATGAACTGCAGGTTGACAAGTAAATACGTTAAGTAGGCTGGTCAGAGACACTCCGCTTACACTTTCTACTAGTTCAAGTCAATTTGTTGAGTGGCGGAAGTGAACGCCGCGCTTTGTCTCATTGAAGCAGTAGTAACCTAGAAAATAGAATATTACCGTCTTTGAAAGTCAACAAGTTGTTTAATGTAATGTTTACATAATCAAGACATATATATATATATATATATATATACATATATACATATATATATATATATATATATATATATATATATATATATATTTCTTTTTGACCCCATGATCATTCAAAGTCACTGATAATAACCTAAAAAACAAGAACCAGTCTTTTCTCCTATATCTAGGTAGATAGTTCTAAAATAGTGTCAAGACACTTCGCTTTCTCTTTGCTTAAACTCTATAAAAAATTTAATTACTTCCATTTCCTTACTCTGGTAAGACGAAGCGCGGCGTTGAGTTCCACCACTCAACACGCAATATCTCTAATTTGGCGGAAACTAGAGTATGAAGTGTCTTTACGCTAGGTACTTTCTGTTTACCCTGCTCTGCGGGATAAATGCGTGAAGAAAAAAAAATATATCCTTTAGTGGGAGTCGTACCCACAACACTGGCCCACAATGACCATCAGGTATTAGATCAATATCTGTATATATATATATATACACATAATTCTTGTAAAAATTCAACTCGATTTGCCAATAGAAAAATTTTAAAACAATAATATTGAACAACAGTACCTTTATTATTCTATTTAAAAAAAATACTGTACTGATGTTAATGTATGGAATTAAATGCAGTTGAGTTAATAATTGTCATGAGTTCGTAATAAAACTCTCTTCTCAACTGAATTGCCTTCCGAGCCGGTGGTAGGTTGTGGGACTGACAATACTGACATTATATGATGGGATCAATGCTTGTTATGGCGTATTTACATAAATATTGTAATATATTTTACTATTTTAAATTGTTATTCCACACTAAGAAATAGGAAACATTTTCTAAAATACGTATATGAATTTAGACGCAGCTTGATGTAGAACGCATGGCTTAGCGGTCAGAGCGCTTGAGCAGTATTCAAGAGACGCGGGTTCGTATCCCGCTGCGATCAGATTTAATGTGTTTTTCATGTTGTGAAAATGTTTTCTAGAGAATATTATGATTTTTGGAATAGAGATTTAAAGTCTCCCATTCTATTAATATAATAAGTCTTTGATCCTCGCACTTTTTACACATTTTAAAAGGAACTATTTTAAACGGATTAATCGCGTATTTTGCTATTGGAAAATACATTTTTGGAATTTTTAGAACTATTAGATTTGTGGTAATCTATATACAACCATGGACTACTGTAAAGTGTTCAAAACGTCAAGTTTCCAAAATGTGTTTTCGAATACGAAAATATAGGCGATTAATCCGTTTTAAATACTTTTACTTAAAACGATTCTTATTATTTTAATATTCACAAGAGGATTTCATACAAAATCCAACATACTATTAGTTCTATAGTAAATTATAGTCCCTAAATGCCGAGAACATTGCAGTACAATGGCATCTATGGAATAGCAATTACGTTGTATAAATTGTCACAACCTATCAACACGCCGTCCATAACTCAGCAGCGCTCTGCCTCTCTGATATTATCCTGCGATAAGCCACGCCCTGAGTTAAACATTAGATTTACTATGTATTTCTACATTAGTTCAAAAGGTCGTCGTGACACAGTTTAACAGCGTCTAGTTCTGGCAATATATAGCACGGCGTTGAGTTCCGCCACTCAACTCGTATGGTCTCAAATTAGAGCGGAATGCAGTTAACGAAGGGTCAGGACACTAGGTCGTTTCTAACCACCCTGCTATGGGGGATAAAGCGTAAAACTGCTTTATTATTTCAACGCGACTGGTTGTGGGTTCGATTTCCAGGCAATGATTATATTTAGGTATCACCTGTGTAGCTAAAACATTTTTTTAAATATTATATCTTTATTTGAGAAAAGTTATATTAGGCCATCGCGGCGCAATGGAACAGTATATGACAGTAAAAACGATTTGTCGTGGATTTTATTTCTACTCGTTACAATTTCAAATAAATTATATTAATTTCCCCGCTTGTAAGACAAAGTATGGGGTTGAGTTCCAACACTCAACTTGTAAGGTCTCGAAAATAGTCAACGGACTGTCTTGACATTAGGCTGTCTTTGACTACCTATACGGGATGAAGTACAGTAAAAAATATGTATATAATAAAGAGAATAAATCAGAATACAGTACAAGCATTGGCAAGACTAAGGACTATAAATTTACTTTAACCCAGACGTCGAACAATTTGCATATTGGATCTTGCCGTCTTATTTATATGTTTCTTGATAACGTGTATCAGAGATTTATATATAAGCTAGGGCATAGTAATGTGCTTGGATGGTTACCAAGAAATGCGGGTTCAAATCCTGCTACATTTAAATTATACAGTTCTATATATCGCTTTAATCAATAATACTTTAAAGTACGAAGTGTCTTGACACTAGGTACTTTCCGTACCCTGCTATGCAGGATAAAAAGCGTGAAGCTATAAAAAAAATTAAAAAAGAAACGATTAAGACTCGCTCCTCTAACAAACCGTTGACCTCATCTGTATATAGAAGGTATTGTATAGTGGTTAGTGCTTGGACGGTATCGAGCGACTGTGCGTTTTGATAATAGATTTTCAGCCTACTTTTCCAAGTGAAAAACCAATATTGTCTTTTAACATCTTATATATTCAGGCAAGTATTAATGAATGAAATAAATATCAAAGCTTGTTTTGAAATATGTATGACTTAAATAGCATAACATGAGGCCGGTCGTAGCGCAGTGTGACAGCGTCTGACTGTTCACGCGATCGATTGTGAGTTCGATCCCCACTCGAGGAAGTGATTATAATTAAAATTATTATCACTTTCACGCTCTGGTAAGACTGAATACGGCGTTAAGTTGCATCACTCAACGCATAATGTCTCGAATTCGGTGGAAAGCGAAGTGTCTTGACACTAGGTACTCCGTACCCTGCTATGCCTGCTATAAAATTATTGATTTTTTACCCAACATTGCCTTATATGACTGACAAAAATTGACTTACATTTACCTTACAGCTTAAATTTGAATGCAAATACTCAATTCACTCATAATGCATACAAACAAGTACTTAATACAAATCACCGTTATACCAAAGCTTTATGTAGTTTTCCAGACGTTCAATTAGGTAAGACAGTTTGATTTCGTTCGTAAATTTCCGAACCAAATTAGTTAGTGAAATGGCCTGAGTATTGATTGATTTTAAGAGCTTGTAGACTAATATTACTTAGCATATTTGCATGCTTGTGGCAGGTCGTGGCGCAATGGAACAGCTTGACTGAAGACGCGGTCGGTTGTCGGTTTGATTCCCAGTCAAGGGAATGTTAAGATAGATAAGATTATATTGAGATAATTTTCATTTTATCGCTCTGGCAAAGTAAAGCGCAGCGTTGAGTTCCGCTACTTAACACGAAAAATCTCGAATTCAGCGGAAAGTGGAATACGGAGTGTCTAGAACCAGGCACTTCCTGTGTACTTTGCTATGCGGGATAAACGCGTGAAGGTAAAAAAAGCTAAAAAATGCTAGTAAAGGCAAAGATGGTGTCACGACAATCCGTTCTATACTTACCATCCGAATTTTTGTTACGCGGCGGAATTAAACGCCGGTTTTTGTCTTATTAGATCAAGGAAAACGACAATTCGCTGTTAAACGCTGTCACACTGCGCTAAGATGGCGTTTTAATTATATAATTGTAATATTATTATAAGGAGTTTATTAAATACATTGCACTCCATTAAGAATTTACCTATAGCTAATTCTTATTATTATTTATTAATGTTCAGTTTCGTAAGACAAAGCGCAGTGTTCAGTTTCACCAACCACGCAAAATCATCAAAACGAATGTCAAAGAACTTTTGTCCTTAAGTCACTTTTGACTCTATAACTAGAACTAGTTCTCCGTTTTCCTCTTGGCTTAACGAAAACGCGCATTGAGTTTCGTAACTTAACGCTGCTCTTCATTTTACTAGATCAAAGAAATAAAAATAAACCGGGAATCGAACTGACATTCGTCATATTCACAACTGACTGACTGACATTTAATTTGCTATACTAATATTAATTATAAATTATTTGATATATATCTCAGATTTCATACAGATATAAAAGCTTTGAACTTTGAGTTAAGCATGCCTCATATGTTAATATAGCAAAGTCTTTCATATTAGAGTAGACCTGATAACGCCTAAAGATTATTCACGTATGTTATTCGCGTGAAATAATTTTAGTATTAAATTATTCCCTTAGAAATAAACATTTCAAAACAAAGAATAGCAAAGCAGTT
Source organism: Dryadula phaetusa (assembly GCA_032432895.1). Lineage (NCBI taxonomy): Eukaryota > Metazoa > Arthropoda > Insecta > Lepidoptera > Nymphalidae > Dryadula > Dryadula phaetusa. The sequence continues at coordinate 597,119 of JAOYRS010000005.1, forward strand.
GTTTGTAATATATTATATCCAACTAATATGTGGTCGAGGCCTGTCGTGGCGTCTGATTGTAAACGTGATCGGTTGTGGGTTCGATCTCCACTCGGGGGAGTGATTATATTTCAATTATTTTTATTTTCTCACTTTTGTAAAAACAAAGTGCGGCGTTGAGCTCCACCACTCATCACGCAATGTCTCGAATTCGGTGGAAAGCGAAGTACGGAGTGTCTTGACACTAGGTACGTTAGTTAATAAAAAAAAACAAAAAAAGTGGTTTTTCTTGACATTCGGTTCGAAATGTACGAGAAGTTATTATGGCGTTGTTAAGTATCTGATGCTATACTCGATTCTTGGGTTCGATTTATCGATTCGAGTCAGATTTACGAGTAAGTATAGTATTTAAAATCTTTCTTAATTAAACACGGCGTTGAATTCCACCGTTCTATATAAATAGAAGGTGAATAAAGAAGTTACTGAACCCTAGACTTGACAATATCTCTAAATATTACTTCAAATAGAGAAAAGTAACTTTGTCATTATTTAAAAAAAATATATATATTATACAGAGTTCATGATGGAACTACGATTCTTCTGAATGCAAATACGATTCTTGTAAGACAAAGCGCGGCGCTCTGTTCCGCAACTCAACACGCAATTTTCCTTTTAAGGTACTCAGTATGTGAATGCGTGAAGCTGAAAAATCAAATGCAGTTTTATTTATTGCTATAACCATACCTGTTTACAACGTACCTATTTATAACTAAGAAATCAATTCAGTTTCTCCGATATGTATGAGTGGAACAAGTTTGTTTGGCTGAGTTGTTACTGCTTTTGAACGCAGCCCTCGTTAGTCCATCTCATAATATCTTATACACGAAGTTTTAGTATAAAAAAAATTAGATTAATAATAAAAATATATTTAAATTTCGCGATTTATACACATTTTAAATGAAAATGCTTTAAACGGATTAATCGTGTATGTTTTTGGTATTCGTATTCAGGTGGACTCAGTCTACCTGTCACTATGGGTTAGTCCAAAGTGTTGGAAATGTCACGTTTCCAAAAATGTATTTTCGAATATCAAAATATACGCGATTAATCCGTTTAAAATAGTTTCATTTAAAAATGTAATAATAATGTTTTTTTTTGGTATAGACGAAAGAAACAGAAAGAAAGTAAGGTTACTGCTAGAGACAACCCAGTGTTAAGTGTCAAGACTTGGAACTCAACTCCGCGCTTTGTCTTACCTGGTCGGAGATTTATAAATAGAATCATTTGTTTAAGTAGGAACTGAATCCACAACCAATCTCGTTTACATTGAAGTGTTCTACTGCGTCACCTTGGCCACTATTTTTTGATTTTTTGTATTCTATATTACTTTCAAAAATTATATGAATTCTACCAATTTTTTTTAACTTAACGCGCTTGTATTCCGTATAGCATGGTTGACAGGAAGTACTTAGTGTCAAGACACTCTGTACTCTATTTTTCGCCAAATTTAAGACATTGTGGATTGACTAGTAAAACCCAACGCCGCTCTTTGAGTTATCTTATAGGAAAAATTAAAACAATATTTAAATAGAATTAGCTTGAGTGGGAATTGAACCCACAACCGATCTCGTTTACAATCACACCTACCTGTGAGTTGTAATGTTATTGAAATTAATAATTCTATTATTTAATAATAATTATATAAATTCTAACAAAATTATAAAATTATTTCTCTTAATACAGCGGTATTATTTAATAGCCTCTAATAGTCGCTTCGTAAACGTCCGCCGCATACTGCTGGCATAGTTTTAAATGAGAGTTGCACTGCAATGAAAATAATTTCTTTAGATCTGTTCTCAACTTAATTATCTTACCTTCTTGAATTTTATTCTTGATTCGTGTGAAACATTTATATTGAGGTGAGCGGTAACAATATGGAATGGGCGATGGGCAAGCGAAGTCGCAGGAAATGGTATATTTTTGCTTAGGTTCGTGGGTGAGTGGACAGCGTCTGACTGTAAATGCGATCGGTTGTGAGTTCGATTTCCGCTCGGACGAGCGATTGTATTTATTTTCACTTTCTTGTAAGCTCTGGTTAGGTAACGTGGCGTTGAGTTCCGCGACTCAGCACGCAACGTCTCAATAATTTACTTCCACCGTACATAGATTCATATATATATATATATATATATATATATATAAAAGTTAAAAATCCAAGCACATTTCTTCCGCCTCTTATAAAGGATATTATTGATAAGGCAAACATTATCAAATATTCATAAGGTTCTATCTCGAACGGAATGTCAGTTAAACTCAATATTTGTAGAACGCTTAGGAGACACGTGGCGGGCATCGTGAGCGCTGCAATGAAAAGTTTCTATTAAAAAACTCTCATACTTCTAACAAATTTTCTTATTTTTATTGTTAAAAGTTCTTATTTAATTTGATATCGTTAGATAAAACGCGGCGTTGGGTTCCGTAATGCATTGGTATACTTGTGTTTATTTGTAAGCTGAAAAAGGTAAGACTTTTTATTATGATTGTTAGAAAAATTCAGAAAATATATGAAGCCGAGCTATAATAAAATAATAAGTTAGGTAAAACGCGGCGTTGGGTTCCGTAATGCATTGGTAAACTTGTGTTTTAGTTGTAAGCGGTAAAAGGTAAGACTTTTCATTATGATTGTTAGAAAAATTCAGAAAATATGTGAAGCTGAGCTATAATAAAATAATAAGTTAGATAAAACGCGGCGTTGGGTTCCGTAATGCATTGGTAAATTTGTGTTTTAGTTGTAAGCTGAAAGAGGTAAGACTTTTCATTACTTTTCATTTTCATTAATTTTCACAACCATGTTAGAAAAATGCAAAATATATAAAGCTGAGATATAATAAAATAATATGTTTTTTATATGGAGTATTAAATGAAAATATTTATTTAAAAAAAATCTATTATAGAGCGAATAAAATTGATTGATTTTTTTATACTGCTCGTATAAGACAAAGTATAGCGTTGAGATCCGTCACGTAATACGCGTTGTATAAAAAGATTATTTTTTTAATTTTGTGCTATAGAAAATAAACTCAGTTTCTTTTAGTAACTAAGTCGAATGATAGAAAAAGACGTTCCCAATCCCTTAATATAAATTGAACTGAATTTACAACCAACCTGAACACTAAAATAGCATTCTTAATGCCTTAATAGGACACACTCTGTAAACACTCTGGTACAACAAAGTACGGTGTTAAAATCCGCCACTCAACACCAAATATCTCGAATTCGGAAAGCGGGATACGAAGCGTCTTAACATTAGGTACTTCCTGTCTATCCTGCTATACGGGATAAAAGCGTGAAACTCAGTGTCAAAACTCTCCGCTTTCCACACTAGTGTTACGTAAGCACTAAATCTACTAAGGAACGCAATTAACACGTTACTAGCGTATATTCCAATGCAATGTTAATTGTATTGGGATCTTGGTATCCAAATCAATTAGTGAGGAACAACCGACAGTCTCTTTAGCACATGATACATGGATGTGCGTTAGCACTAATTGATTTATACCTAGTGTTTAATTTAATTAACGAGTATAGACATGTTAGAGCTAATTGAAAGTAATATTTTCATTTCCACGCTCTGGTAAGACAAAGCGCGGTGTTGAGTTACGTTAATTAATACGTAATGTCTCGTTTTTGGTGCAAAGCAGAATACGGAGAGTTTTAACACTAGAAAGTTTTTTTTTTCAATTTAAATCGTTGATGTTATACGTTTGTGTCAATGAAGCTTCACGCTGTATCCTGATAGTAGGGTAGTCAGAGACAACAAAGTGTCAAGACACTTCGTCGACTGCTTTTCGCCCGAAATCGAGACGTTGCGTGTAGAGTGGTGACACTCTACACTTAGTTTATAAGAGCGAAGAAAATAAAAAAAATTGAGTATAGTCTTTCCTTTAAGTGAAAATTGAACCCACGACCAGTTTACAGTTAGTTGTCAATGTCTGACTGTGCTGTGGTTGCTTGACTATGTTAGTATATTTTTTAACTTCACACTTCACGTATCAAGTGTCAAGACACTCCGTACTCCATATAGCTTTCCGCCGAATTCAAGACATTGCGTGTTGAGTGGTGGAACTCAACTTTACAAATACACTTTAAAAATAGTATATAATAATTATAGCACCTCTATAAGCGCGGTGTTTAGTTAAGTAACACATAATGTCTCGTTTTTGGTGCAAAAGCGGAGTACGGAGAGTTTTGACACTGGGCTTAACACATTTTGTATTTCAACGTTAATAAACAAGAAAAATATATACCGTAGTAGAAATTAAAAAAAAGAAAAAAAAAACAATCGTTCCCTCAAAGCTCCTAATAATTTCACTTCGCGTGAGCTTTTTCAACGCTCTCAAGGATTCATCTCGAGTCAAAGTCGACTCCAATGAAGAATCGTTATAACTGTGCATATTTTGCTACTTCTTACACAAGCGGTCCTTACATTTTATCTTTGTTCCGATTATTGTTGAGTGTTGATTTAAATCACTGCTGTTGATTCAAGAAGCGTCATGCTTTATCACAGTAGTTAGAATCAATCTAGTGTCAAGACAGCCTGTTTACCGCATTCTATGTAAATTTGAGACATTATGGGTTAATTTTTGGAACTCAACGCCGCACTTTGTCTTTGTCTTTATATTCATTCCTGTGCTCTCCGCACAGGGATGAACATAATTTAAATACTAAACTGCGCTACGATGTTCTATTGTTTATTTAAATCATATAATCATATAATGATGATAAATAGAATGAACAAGACAGAATATATATTAGTTTTTTTTATTGATTTCACGCTTTGATCCAAGACAGCGGGCTAGACGGAAAATACTTATTGTCATGACACTCCGTACTCCGCATTCCGCTGAATTTAAGTTATTGCGTGTTGAGTGGCTCATTGCCGCTCTATGTTTTAGCGAGGAAGTGAAAATAATTTAAATATAATCACTTCTCTAAGTGGGAATCGAACCCACAACCAGACGTGTTTACAATCAATCGCTGTCCTATTGCGCCATAACCCCATAACCGGCCTTTAAGTAAATAATTTAAAAACGATTTGATAGAGATTTTTAATCTAGTTTGAACAGAAACTAATAATAGTATCTAGCTTGTAATTTCGTAGTCATATATTTCTATATATGTCACCTGTCCTTTGTGAACGCAGACAATTGTAAAACCTCAAATACTTAAATTGTTTGAACGTATTTGCGGATAACAAAATTAACACGATTAATCCGTTTAAAATAGTTTTATTTAAACAAAACAATACAATAAAATTTCAATAAAGACTTCCTAAATTAGTAAAAAAAAAACAAAATAACTTTATATCTAATAATAGTAGAGCTCTCGTACTTTTGCTCTATTTTTTACAATTCGAAAATTTAAATCCAAAGATTTTCTCTTTATTATATTAGCTATCTGCCAGTAAAATCCTATTACAATTGATCCAGCTGTTCAAGAGTACAGGTAATCCGTATCAATATAATCAAACAGATAGACAAAAACTATAAAGAAGTTTACATTGCATCAAAATCTGGGAAATAATATGATTTTCTTTTTATTTATTAGGAAAAACTAGAATTCTTTAAAAGTACCGAAACTATAGCCAATGTAAGGATATAGTATAGATGTAGAGTATTATATAGTACATCTCTGAGTAAGACAAATCACAGTGTTGAGTTCCGCCTTTCAACATGCATGCGTACGTAAAAAGTGGAAAACGTACTGTCTTAACATCAGACAATCTCTCTCTATTCTGCTGTTCTATTTTATATGAAAAAGTATAAAAATATCTGGAAATTATTTTCGACATATTTCTATCCTAAATGACTTACGCAGGTGAATGCAATGAATGTTAATTGAAATGATTCTAACATACCAACGGCGTCAGCGTTGAACGTTTAATACGAAAGATTTAATGTAGAGCAAATATTTTCAATTTTTTTTTGTTTCTAATATTGGGCTTTTAAAAATATAATATTTTTTTAGTTTGAGATTATTATTTTATTGTTTTTAAATAATAACTTGAAATTACTTACTATCCATTTATAGCATTTTTTTAACTTCACGCTCTGACTTAAGAAGGTAGGTAGAGAGAACTTACAGTGAAGACTCTCATTTCTTTATTTGTTCCTAAGTTCGAATTATTTGTAAAGAGTTGCGGAACTTAACGCCACGTTTTTAAATAGAGCAGGGAATTACAAAGTTGGGAACTAAAAAAGGTAATAAATTATAAAATTTACCCCCTTGGCTCTCTTGACTCTCTCGGGAAGACATAGAGACACTAAGGCCTCTATGTGCTCAAGGAGAAAGCTCCTTGTCCACAGTCATTAACTTCTTCATAAATGTTATTATTCTGATACCTGGTGCGGTTTTAATCACTTAGCTTTACGTTTTATCACTAGCAGGATAGTCAGAGAGAAAGAAGTGCCATACGCTATGGCCTCTCCATACTTCTTTCACCTCGTCCATATTTATTGACCTCTTCATACATGCCCGAAGGGTCTTCATGATTTTTACATGACCTTCCTCCAGTCTCATCGATTCTGTGTTCTCTAAGGTCAATCGAGTTCTCCTCTAAGCGAGGAAAATAAAACCAAAAATATTAATAATATTCTCTTAAGTAGAGATCGAACCCATAACCAATTGTATTTACAGTCAGAAAATCTCCCACTACGCCAAGTTGGACGTTTAAAATTATGAAAAAATATCATATAAAAAAAGCAATTTTAAAACTTCAATGAAAAACGCGGGATTGTAGATTTAATCACTTAAACATTGCTCTCAAGGAAATTAACAGCCGTAGTTCAAACAGGCACAGTAGTTTACAGCTTCCGGTTCATTTGATACGAGCTCTGATTACTCGCTTATTTTGCTTTTATTTATTTTATTTATTTTCATATATTATATATATATATATTTCATATATATATTTAAATATGGAAATAACTGAAATGAGGCCATCGTGGCTTCGTGGGTAAGCATATCATTGTGAATTTGAACGTTTGTGGATTCGAATATCATCTGTGTGAATTGAGTTTTATTTAAAGTAAAAATAATGAAAATAAAAACTTTATAAATATTTTCATTTTAAATGAAACCATTAAACCCACTTTTATAGTGTTGGAAACACAGAGTTTTTAAAAATGTATCTTCTAATACTAAACTGTTTTTATCGATTTATCTGTACTATTTCTTTGCATGATTACTTCTAGTGTATTACGTAAATAACTTATTTATATGAGACTTAAGATAAATATTTTATTAAAATTTATGATATAAGTATGAAAAATATAGTAGAAATTTACATCGAAATACATATAATATATTTACTTCAACTTGCAAGGATTACTACTAGAGCTAGTTTCACGCGAAACACGCAACAATCCCGCGGGATAAACTCTCAATTTCCCTATTTATGTATATATAATTTTACAGCAATGCCCCCGAATACGTAATCTTTCCGTCAACCCTAGCTTTTACTGCATTACCGTGGAATAGAAAGTTTAATATTTTATGTGCGGATGAGTATGGCTTTAGGGTGGTTTTTGTGACCCATATATATATATATATATATATATATATATATATATATATATATATATATATATATATATATATATACACATACATATGCCATAGATATATCAATGCCATATTTAAACCGGGGAGTAAACGGAGAACGGAGTGTCTTGTCTCTAACCTAACTACAATACCTAATCTACATAGCTGCTGTAAAAAATAGTATAAAGTAAAATTAATTTTTGTTAACAAGATTTCATTGTATTTAAGCGAATGTCAATTAGAAATCTAATATCCGTAGGTATCTGCCCATGATTGGTCCAGTTTGTGGAAACAGAGGTACGTAACGAGGCTTTCTAAGTCAAAGGATCACTATTAATATTTACATACATACATACATATCTATATATATATATATATATATATATATATATATATATATATATATATATATATATATATATATATATATATATATATATATATATATATATATATATATATACCACTATATGGTATATGAATTGAGTGAAATGTTTGTTTAAGTAGCTAAATGTATACAGCGTATCTCGATCGACGGATCAACAACCGCCCAAGGGTACCTCACTGTCTATCTATTTAACCTCTATTATTTACGATATATATTACAAAATGGTTTGATATTTTTGATAGAATAATTTTAAAAATATATTTTGGAAATGCTTGTATAGATATTTGAAATTAACTTGAATAGAATAGAATAACTTTATTGCATACAAAATACAGAAAAACCATCAAATAACAATATACTAAAACAAGATGTATGCAAAGGCCGTCTTATTTGCTACAAGCAATCACTTACAGACAACCTTTGGTATCAAAAGGAATAAAAAAGTGAAAATAAAGAAAAAAAATATAAAAGATGGGAGATAGTGTATTAGTGCAAATTCACAGTATTTATATATATATATATATATATATATATACATATATATATATATATATATATATATATATATATATATATATATATATATATATATATATATATGTATAATACCAAAATATACAATCACAAACATACAAAATATGATTTTTTTTAGCTTCACGCTTTTATCCCGCATAGCAGGATAGTCAACGACAATCTAGTATCAAGACATTCCATTGGCTGGTTTCCGCCCGAAATCAAGACATTGCATGTTGATTGTCGAATTCAACGCCGCATTTTGTCTTACCAGATTAAAGCATTGGATTTAGTTATTAAAATATATGCAGTATATATACCAGTATAAAATATCATTTACGTTGCTAAGGAAACACTATTTTTACGCTTCTTTCTTAATATATACTAATGGGAGTTCTATAGATAGATAGAGCTGCATTTCTAACAAGAGCTTAGAACAATAGACACGCTAGTGAATGAAATGACGGCTAGTAAGGCAATTTAGACAAATTCGCTATTAAACGGTGACCTCAGTTGGATGATTCGTGTAATTCTCTTTGGATTTACAAGCAAATTGCATAGAAGACGCAGAACTTAATGCCTAAGTGCTTTTGCAATTTGAGCTTATATTAATATGGCTTTTGTTCTAGGTTTCAGGCTATCTCTATTGATATACGCGATATATCTATCTAGATATACAGATAATATATAGTATCTTATTATTTAATAATTCCTAATTGTTCTTAAATGTGTATAAAATGACATTTTTTGTTGTATACTGGAACTGCAAAACGTTTCCCTTTATAAAAATAGGATAGTTTTTAAATATATTAATAATATTGTCGCCTAAGATGGATACTTTTTTTAGCTTCACGCTTTTATCCCTCATACCAGGGAAGACATAAAGTATCTAGTGTCCAGACACTCCGTATTTCGCTTTCCACCGAATTCGAGACATTGAGTGTAGAGTGGTGGAACTCAATGCCGCACTTTGTGTTACCAAATCAAGAAATTGAAAATAATTTCAATATAATCACTCTCCCGAATGGGGATCGAACCCACAATTGTGTTTACAGGCAGTCACTGGCCCACTGTGCCTCAACTGGCCTCAAAATCGTGCACATATTATATCTGGGAGGCGAATATTGAGAGCGAGTGTTAAATTTTTAATTTTAGCCTTCATATTATTTAGCGTTATGAGAGACCCAAGAGTTATGTGTTAAAAGGGCCGTTTTACTGTCTCGTTACCAGAATTCAGGTCGTTACTTATTCGAGACCCGATCGTTCCGCTGTTATGCGTGAAAAATTTACTGTATACCTATAAAACATATATCGCTCATGTACAGCCCCTTATTTGGGACTGAATACGTTTGAAGACATGAATAAAATATATATTTTTTTTATTTAAATTTATTTATTTAAATATTTTATTAAAATATGTCGATATATTTTAAGCGCGATGATCCACGATCTGGTAAGAAAAGAGTGAGGTGTTAAGTTTCACCACTCAACACCCAATGTCTCGAATTCAGTGGAAAGCAATGTACGGATTGTCTAGACACTATCTGTTTATCCTGCTATGTGGGATAAAAAGCGTGAAGATTTAAATTGCGGTGTTGAGTACCGCTATATAACACGCAACGATTCGTTTTCTGTTGGAATTGCAGGTGAAGTGTTATGACACTGGGTTGTCTCTGTTTACTCTGCTATGTGAGATAAAGTGAAGCTACTCTCTTTTTCGCATTAACATTAATTCGTTGAATTTCAGATGATTCAATCATATTTCATATTCTGTTTAATTCATTATTTACATTTTAAATAACATGTATAATAAGAGATGAAATTAAGAATCTCGACTGCTTTTTGGAAAAAAATTGGAGACGAAAGAGCATGAAATTTGGTGTAGTTGTAAATAAAAGATAAATATCGTTTTAGCTTTACATTTTTTTCATTCCGTATAGCAGGGTTTACCATATACTTCTGTCTAAAATGACATACAGGTTACTATGGCAACAATAATATATATATATATATATATATATATATATATATATATATATATATATATATATATATATATATATATATATAGTTCTAAATTTTATTATTCTTTACATGATTCTAAGAGACAAAAACGTAGTCTTGATACATGGTTCTCTATGAAACGAATCCTTTTTTCTTATATTTTTTATGAAAGTTACAATGTAATTTGAACCCACTACCAACAAATAATTAAGTCACTAAACACAACGGAGTCACACTAGCAATTATTATATAACATTTTAGTACAAAATAAAAAAAAAATTTCAATATCCACAAAGAACAAGCGATACGAGCTATAAACAGCTTTAGGTTGAAATATTTTCATAAACAAACCAACCGTACATCTATTATTACTCTTTACGCCTACCATACTGTGAGTACAGGTTTGTTTGAATGGAACAAAAAAAAAACTTTTTGTAAAAACCATTTTTTTTCATATAAATAAATATTTTTCAGCGATTCAAGCTGTGAGCTTAAACTTATTTAAATAATTTTGTACAACTTTGTTCCCGTCCTTTGGGATCGATCCGCTTCATGGCGTTTGAGATTTGACGGTTGGGAAGTTAGCTTTATAATTTTGTATTATATTTTTTTTTAAATAATATCTAGATGAAGCCTGTAGGGAATATTATTGTAGTGAAGTGATTATAATATATTTTTTTACAGAAAATTGAGGCAAACGAGCAGAAGGACCACCTGATGGTACGTGGTCACCTTCGCCCATGGATATGGACACCTTGAAAAGGACGTAAAAGTAGTTGAGGGAAAGAATGGGTGGGAATAGGGAAAGCTGGCTTACGTGACATCTAAACGGAACACATCATGAGAGCAACCGAGGGGAATTGTGTTCTACCCCATCCCCCCACAGGGATAAAATATACATACATATTTTGTTTGTGAATTCAATTTGTATTTGGAGCTATAAAAATCTTAAAAAATAGTGTCCAGTTTGATATACAGCGGCGTTTAATTCCGTTCGCGCTATCCAACGTAAACTAGAAAATTGATGACTATAACCCATATACTATATATGCTTATTAAGGATTAACTATGTGGTAAATGCAAAATTACCAATTCTGGAGAAATGTAGAGAATTAAAAGTGTCGGAAATAAATATTTTTTTATTATAATTGTCCCGCAAGTTGCATATAGAGCCGATCGTGGCGCATTAGGACAGCGTCTGACTGATTTCGATTCCTACTCAAAAGATGATTATATTGAAACTATTTTCATTTCCTCGCTCTGGTAAGACAACGCTCGGCGTTATTATCGCCAATCCATACGCAATATCTCAAATTCGACGGAAAGCGGAGTACGAAATGTCTTGACATTAGGTACTTCCTGTCTATCCTGCTATGCGGTATTCAAGCTATGTGTTATATATAAAACAAATATCATTCCAAAATCGAACCCGCACTTACCGTCTAAACATAAATATCAAAACTTACAAACAGAACGACATTAAGCTTTTCAAACATTTGCACATTAACACAGATGAAAGGTAAAATTCTAACGTTTATAATTGACGTTCAGAAACCCAAACGATCCGACTCGAATAATGCCTATCCCTTACTATACTATACCTTCGTAATAGCTTCTGAGGCTGTCATTCTAAAACGGTATAACGAGGTAATCTGTAGTTGTCTGCCGATAATTAGAGGGATAACCCTTTTGCGTGTTTTAAACGAATATTATGGCTTAAAAGTAGTTTTGTTAAAATTTAAATTATATTTGATTAAATGAAAAGTCCGTGGCGCAGTAGGCCAGTGTCTATTTTCTCGCTCTGGTAAAACAAAGCGCGGCGTTGAGTGCCGCCAGTCAACACGCAATGTATCGAATACAGTGAAAAGCGGAGTACGAAGTGTCTTGACGCTGTGTACTTCTTGTCTATTCTTTTATGTAGTATAAAAGCGGTAAGCTAAAAAAAAGTTTATTAGTACTGGAAAAATATAGGCCGGTTGTGGCGCAGTGGGACAACGTCTGATTGTAAACACGATCGGTTGTGGATTCGATTCCCATTTAGAAGAATGATTATATATATTTCCTCGCTCTATTAAGATAACCGTCTTGACGTACTTCCTGACTATTCGAGCGAGGAAATGAAAATAATATAATTATCATCATACCCCCGAGTGGGAACCGAATCTACAACCGATCTCGCTTACAGTCAGACGCTGTACCACCGCGCCACGATCGACCTCTACATATAAGAACAGTAAAAACCTTATCAAAACTGATGCATTAATTTAGGAGTTACAATGCAACACACAAACAAACATACAAACTTTTAATACACTTTTGTTAGCATCAGAGAATAAAAACAAATATGCACTGGCTCATAAAATATGTGTGTAAAACGACAGCTTTTATTGTTCATATCATAATGAATGGTACATTATCTGGTTGATTCAAGGATTTATTAGCGATATCGCTCGCCTACGGCATCTATATTATATAACTGTTCGGAAATTCCTAAAACCTATGGATTGTGGTTTCAGCTTACGTCGGTGATGTGTTTGTGTGATTTTAGAATCACCTCACATTTTCTTTTGTATGAAATAGGATAAAGAAGATAATCGTAAGAAATTTCGTTGTTTATGTGTTTTTTTTTTAATTTCGTTACTTGGCGGAACTCAACGTCGCGCCGTGTCTGGGGTTATGAGTGTTAACAATATAATTCATATAAATCACGCAAGTATCATCATGATGTAATAGTGAGAGTGATATTTTTTTTCTGACTTTTTTTCCTTTGAACGAAAAAAATAGAGAACAATTTGTATTATATTTTTATATTTTTCTGTGTTATTCCATACTTAGAATTAGTTAATCCACACTTAGTAATAGTTTTAAAACATGTATAAAAATTTGAACGCAGCGGGATTCGAACCCGCGTCTCATATAAGCCAAGTGCTGAGATCGTTGAGCCCTATGCTCTACATCCGGCTGCGTCGAAATTCTTTTACGTTTTATTTCAACTAATTGACGTTATTATCATTAATATATTTAATTATCATACGTTTTTTAAATATATATATATATATATATATATATATATATATATATATATATATATATATATATATATATATATATATATTAATAGATTCAATATAGTGATTGTATATTTGAATCTTAGATATAATCTAAGGTTCTCAGAGATTGGTCTCAAGTATACCACAGAGACGTTACAAAGCATTAGCAACGCGTATGGTATTCTGTTACATTTTAAGAAGGTTAGCGCAAAATCTCTGTTCTGAAAACTTGTAATGGACTATGTGCCATGGTTTATCATAGTTTTAAAATATATGTATACTTACTTCATCTTGGTTATGGGTTCGAATTTCGTTTACATTAAACTATGTACCAGTGCCACTAGAGTGCTAGAGTGTAGAGAAAAGACTCTCTCAAGTTACCAGATATAGACACCCGAAACTCGGTATGTAGGAGTGTGTACACTTCTTTATTATTTGAAATTCCTTCGGAAGCGAGAAAGAGCGAGACATAGTGAGATAGAGTGAGATAGAGCGAGATAGCGCTAGAACGTGGAAGAGCCAGAAACAGAATTTCCACGCAACGAATTTCAGATGACAGATATGATAAAGGTTTTTTTAAGAATTTTTCTATACAATAGAAAATAGGTTTAGACTTTAACCATACTGAAGAAGCAATAATTTTTTTTTAGCTTCACGCTTTTATCCCGCATAGCAGGATAGAGACAAAGTACCTAGTGTCAAGACACTCCGTACTAAAAATATGTTTAATATAAACATTTCTATGAGGCTGGTCGTGGCGCAGTGTGTGCAAATACAATCGTTTTGATTATATTTAAATTTTTAAGACTCTAATAAGACAAAGTGCGACATTGTGTTACAACCTTCTAGATGCAGTTTCGAACTCGGTGGTAAGTGAGTACGCAGTGTTTTAACACTAGGTACTATCTATCTACCCTGTAATGCTGTAAAAAAAAACACATTTATTAAATCAGAATCGAATATGAAACCATCGCACAGTGAAAGACATTCCCAACTGCGGCACAAAGGGCTTTTTTCCATTTATCAAAATACACGATACAGAATATTTGTAATTACATTTCACTCCTCTGAGAGATTCGATACGTAATTAAATTTATAATTCCGTAGGAAAAGTTGCAATCCGTCCGAGATTATTGGGACAGAGCTCCAGAGGATGGTTGTTTTTGCTTTGCCTCATTTCTATTATTTATATTTATAAATTATTCACAGATTTTATAATGATTAGCCTCATTACACAGTAGAGAAATATCTTTCGCTGTTTACTTCAGAAATAATAATAGAATTTTCAAAATACTTATCCATTTTATTATTTTCTTTGTATAAGAAAGTGCGGAGTTCGGTTACGCAATCCAACACGCAGTGGTTGAAAATAGAAAATATAGGGTGGAGTGTTTTGACACTGAGTATTCTGAGATTTATTCTGAGAAACTATAAAAAGCTTATTAATAACATGTACATAGATTTTAAATGAAACTATTTTAACCGGATTAATGGCGTATATTTTGGTATTCGAAAATACATTTTGGACACCTGACGTTTCGAACACTACAGTATCACGTGTATTTTCGAATACCAAAATATACGCGATTAATCCTCGGTTAAAATAGTATCATTTAAAATGTATAAAAATCGCGAAAATCAAAGATCTTATTATGTACATATATAATGTACAGTAGAATATATTCTTATTAGAAACAACTTTTACATCACCAAACTTTCATACTGCTTTCTGACTTATGAGGCTTTAGGCATTTTTTGTCGTTTGAAATATGAATAGTTTCCAAATTTTTGCTCTATAAGCATTTTATTCTGATTCTGACTCTGATATTCTTAGCAAAGTACGCGTGAAATATCTTTATATATTCATAAGGCTTTGTTACTGGAGTGTTACGATATTTTCTTCTGATATACTTAGGTGTTAGATAAAACTGGAATATGCCATTGGTTTTTTATTTGATAAAATATATCTTTTGTAGCGTTCGAGCTTAAATATATCGTTTTTCTTGAGTTTTCTAAGGAATTTGTGTAAATATTGGTATATTTTTTCTTTACTCAATGCTATGTTTCAATTCTTTATTTTATCCAATATACTGTTATCATTTCTAAAATATTTGTTTTTAAAGACACAATTGACAAATATCTCAGTAAATGTGATATTTTAGCTTCCCATTCGATCTAAAGTAAAAATTTACAGAAATTAGTTTTTTTATAACAGCAAGTAAAATATATTAGAATTAAAATAATTTCATCTCTTAATCCTACTGTTACTCCAGGAAAACTAAATTCCAAATATAATATTTTTTTTAGCTTCTCGCTTTATACCTTGTGGGGTAGTCAGATTGGGACGATTACCAAACGCTACGCATACCTCTTTTGCCTTGTTCACAGTCTTGTTCATATTAACTACTTCATATATGCCCTTCGGGGACAAAGGTGAAGCAAAGGTGAAGCGAAGAAGAAGAGGACGGGGGCGACCTCGGTCGACCTTCGAAAACACAGTAACAATGATACTGAAGAAAGGTCATGTAAAAAGCATGACGACCCCTCGAAGGACGTTTATGTCATAAAGAGGTTAATATGTTAGTCATGTCAAATATCTATGTAATGTTTGATATGACATTCATATTATATTTGACATTTAGGCGTATAAGAATATAACGAAGTGTCTTGTCACTGAACATGTTATATCACTCTTTCTATTTGTAAGTCCACGTTCCAATTTAAAAACGTGCGGTAAAAATTTTATAGTCTCTATATATGTAGGCTTTTAGGTAATCTTTTTATTGTATACAGAGATTTGTATGGTGGTAGATTTATTGTGATGCTTTACTGTATATCAAAATAAATTATTCAATTTAGACTCTCGAGTGATTTTTTTTCTCTCTCCGGTCATTTTGAGAAAGATATAAGGATTGTGTCATGACATTAATTGTAATGTTATCGAATCATAACTCGTGTGTCTAACGATTATGGTATCTCATTTGGTAAGACAAAGTGCGGCGTTGAGTTCCACTACTCAACACGCAATGTCTCGAATTCAGTGGAAAGTGTAGTGCGGAGTGTCTTGACATTAGGTACGTATTGTATATATGTATATGTATATATATATATATATATATATATATATATATATATATGTATATATATATATATATATATATATATATATATATATATATATGTATATATATATATATATATATATATATATATATATATATATATATATATATATATATATATATATCTATATATATTTTAGCCTAGCTATGCTCGCGACTTGAATTAAACATCTCAGATTTTTTTTACTTACACGCTTTTATCCAGCTTAGCAGGGTAGACAGGAAGTGTCTAGTGTCAAAACACTCCGTAACTCGTTTTCCGCCAGAATTCGAGACGTTTCGTATCCGGCTCAGCATCACCGGGCAGAGAGGGGAGGGTAGTTCGCTCAAGAAGTCGAGTTAACCCAAATGACAGCTTGGAGGAATGAGGGTATCGGTGGCAAAGGGAACAAGCCTGGAGGAATTCTCATGACTGGCTTGTACTCCCTTCCTGTGACACCTGTGGCATTTTATTATCGAGCTTAGTGTATGGCAATGATTCACTTATTTTCGCCAAAGAAACAAGTGTAGGGTATTCATTGAGTAACAAATATAACGTGCCGTTCCTAATATATTAGAAAGACATTTATATAGATAGGATGAATTGTTAAGCTTGTAAATTGAATAATTTGTACAGAACGATTTGTTAAATATATTTTAATAATACATTTTTATATATTTTAAATTTTCATCAGGTTTTAGTTTGAAAAGGGATTTTGACGGTATTTTTTTGTACTATGCCTACTTTGGGGACACTGTGCTTAATGCCAAATTGTAAATTAAATAAAAATTGAAAGAGAAATCGTATTGATGCCGATACAATAAAGGTCGGCGTTGAGTTACGTCACTTGTAACGTCGCGTATATAATAGGTGTTGTAACAAAGAACTCTTACTAAGAAAAAACTCAAATTTTACATAAATATGAGATTGAAACGTAGCGACACAAACAAATTTATTTCGATAACAATTTGAACAATGAAAGAAATCAAAATATAGGTGGTAATGGAGCCGTCGAAATATGAAAATATTAAAAATGGTTTTTAGGTACGTGTACAGAAGAATTAATAGTCCATTAAAATTTGCATACTACTTTATTATTGTCGTTTGTGAAATAACGCTTGAAAATGTTATATTGTGAGATAAAAAAAAAACATTTTGAAGAGACGGTGATGATATTTAGAGTTTGCTTAACGATGCGTTAGAAAGCGTTTATAAAATTTGAACGCAGCGCGATTCGAACCCGCGCCTCTTGGATACCGTCCAAGCGCTCTGACCGCTAAGCCTAACCTAACCGCGGTTACCGCAGGTTCGAGTCCCGCGTTCAAATTTTTATACGTTTTTTCAATAATGTTTTCTAATCCTAAGTGTGTAATAACACTTTAAAAATAGTAAATATGTATATATGAATATGTATATATATGTATATATATATATATATATATATAAATATATATATATATATATAAAAATATATAGAAAGTACGTACCTACGCTCAGTACTTTGCTTACCACCGAATTCGTGACGTTGCGTGTTGAGTGGTGGAAATCAACGCCGCACTTTGTCTTACCAGAGCGAGAATGTGAAAATAATTTTAAATATAATCACTCCCCCAAATGGGGTTCGAACCCACAACCGATCGCGTTTTCAGTCAGACGCTGTGTGCTGTACATATATATTAGTAATCAAAGTCTTTCCTATATTTTCATGGTTCACCCAAGTTCATACTGAACGCAAAACCTAAAGCCTCGAACCACTTAATCTCTGCCATGTCCACGACAAGCGTCGAAGTTTTTACATTCTTTGTTCTAAGAAAAATGAGATGTTTTGTATGTTTGTTAGTTTAGTTATATAATATGTATATATATATATAATATATAAATATATATATATATATATATATATATATATATTTATATATATATATATATATATATATATATTTGGTCGATTGTGGCGCAATGGGACAACTTGTGACTGTAATTGCGATCAATTGTGGGTTCGGTTCCTACTCGGGGGAGTGATTATATTTAAATTATTATCACTTCCTTGCCCTGGTAAGACAAGTTGCGGCGTTGAGTTCCACCACTCAATATATAATGTCTCAAATTCGGTGAAAAGCAAAGTACGGAGCGTTTTAACACTAGATACTTCCGGTCTACCCTGCTATGAGGGATAAAAGTGTGAAGCTAAAAAAAATTAAAAGCATACTTTCATTGTACCGTCTGTCCTATAAGATACCATCTAACTCTAAGCTATGTTGATTTAAAATAACGCACGGCGTTTAGTTCTGCCATGCCAAAATGTAAAAAAGATTTTTTCTTTATACTATGCGGAAGAAGGCTCACATATAATATTTAACTATACAAAAAATTAAACATGTTAATATTTTAAATGAAAGTATATGATTGATTGATGTTTTTAATTTTGAAATGTTATTCCACACTTAGGATTAAGGAATATTTAACAGAAAACGTATAAAAATTTGCACGCAGCGGGATTCGAATTCACGCCTCTTGGAAACCGTCCAAGCATTCTAAACTGTAATTTTTGTACTTTTTTAAATTTTAATTATTACAATTATAGCCCTTTTTTACATAAATTTTTCGTTTTGGTTCTTCAAAAAAAATAAGCTTGAATATATTTTATTAATCGTCAAAACCATAAAATATAAAATAAACCTAAATATAGGGTTGTATGTAATAGTAAATATCATACAGAACCCTATATTTAGGAAAATTCGTTCAGAATTGACAGACTTAGCACTCATATCTCGCTAAATTAACGTCTTCTCTTGCAAATTATTTGAAAATATACTTCCATTGATGTTAAAATAAGATCTTATTAAAGATACGATTTATTTTCTCAGGAAATTATATAGAAAAAAAATATATATCAAACAGATTTGTACATACATGTAATGATCAAAGAAATGGTAGCAAAAGCTTATACTAATAGACCATGTACATATATATATATATATATATATATATATATATATATATATATATATATATAAGGTGAAATCATTTATTTACAGTTCCTCACTCTGGTAAAACAAAGCGCTGCGTTAAGTTCCGCCAGTCAACACGCAATGTGACGCTAGGCTTTTTCTGTCTAACCTGCTATGCGGGATAAAAACGTGAAGCTAAAAAAATTGAGAATAGTTAAAATATAATCACTCCTTCAAGTGGGAGTCGAACTCACAACCGATCGTATTTTCAGTCAGACGCGGTTCCATTGCATCACGACCGGCTTCTAAACAGGTTTATACTGAATAAATTCACTTTATACGCTTTAAAAATATTTATATACTACCTCCAGAAAATAGGATATGTAAAGCAAAGCTCTGGTAAGGCAAAGTGTGGCGTTGAGTTCCGCAATTCACCACACAGTGTCTTGAATTCGACGTAATTTGGAATATATAGTCTTGACAATAGGTACTTCCTGTCTACCTTGCTATGGGGAATACAAATGTGTTCTTAAAAAGTTTTTGCTCTTTCAGTCAGTAGTCATTTTTTATGCTCAGAAAGAATCTAGTGTCAAAATACTCCGTTCTCCCTTTTCTATCTCAATTAGAGACATTGCGTGTTGAGCGTTTAAATTTAACATTTACACCTAATTTTAATTAAAATTATTTTTTCTAGTGGGAATTAAACCCGCAATCAATTGCATTGTAAACAGAACTTAACGCCGTGTTTTATTTAACCAATCTAGAAATTATTCTTACTTGAAATATGAAAATTATACCTACATTTACCATTTCATAGTAATAGCAGTAAAAATAGATTGTACATTTTCTAAAATAACACCAAGTGAATACGCTTTCCTTGGTACAACTAAAATGAGCAGTTAGAAATTGTAACAATCGTGTGAAAACAGTGGAAAATCCTAGAATTTTCTTATAAAAAATAGAAAATTTAAATTTAATTTAATAATATATGTCTGATTTTAAAAATCTAGTTAATACATATATTGTTCGTTTTTTCTTTTTTTAGCTTTACGCTCTTATCCTGCGTAGCACGGTAGACAGAAAGCCTCTTGTGTCAAGACACTCCGTACTTCGCTTTCCACCGAATTCGAGACATTCCGTGTTGAGTTGCGAAACTGTACACCACGCTTTGTCTTACCAGTGCGTGGAAATGATAATAATTTAAATATAATCAATTACCCTAGTGGGAATAGAATCCTGAATTGATCGAGTTCACAGTTAGACGCTGATCCACCACGCCATTTTCATTCCAACCTACAATTTCATTTTATATTGCTGTATTTCTTTAATCTACTTCACGCTTTATTCCGCACAGGTTACTTAAACACAATCTAGTGTCAAGACACTTCATTCATCGCTTTCCACTAAAAATCAACGCCACGTTTTGTCTTAACAGAGCAGTGATATCAAAATAAATTTACAAATAAATCACTCCAAGAAGGAATTGAACTCACTCTAATCGCATTTACATTAAAACACTGTCCCATAGCGTACATCCCACAACAGAAACTTAAGATAAGATTTAGAATAAAAAAATATATTAATAAAATATTTAAATTTCAATAAAAAATTGTCAACCGTAGACCGAGAATGTAAATTGTAACGCGTTTTATCGACATTTCATCAATCACAAGCAACGCCACCATTGTGCCTGTAACGCGTTGAACTCAAATATGTATAATTAAAAGCGGGCTCCTTTGTCCTTTCCGCGAGGCACACCGAAAATATCTTTTTGTTATATATTGCGTCAATTAAAATGGCGAATTTCTGTTGAATACAAAAATAAAATTGGTGGAAATAGTATTTGAAAATATTAAAAAATTAGTAAATAACCTTATTTTTGGTTAAGCTGGAGAACGGAGTGTTTTGACACTACGTTTAACCTGTTAAATTATCTTTGCCTGTCCTGTTCTAAGGATAAAGCGTGGAGCTGACAAGTTGCTCGTATGGTAAATGGTATGTCTACATCAAAGTCAGTCGGAATATTTTTTTTATTACAATACTCTTTTATAAATTGTCAGTTAGTACAAAAATACAGTCAGTCTTGTCAGTGCTATACGAAGCGGCCACCGCTTAAGAAAAGAGGATAAGAAACTCAGCAGTTGGTTGCTTAACTTCTTTTTATAGTATTATATAATAAATTTCCCAACCCAGAATAGAACCCACGAACATCGTGTACACTCTATCTGTTATATTAACGATAATAGGGGTTTTAATATACCGTATATAATAAGAAAAACATTTTCGTAAATTTAAACTAGGTAAAACGTTGAAATATTGAGTCCTTCATGGCTCAGTGTAACAGTGACTGTAAAGCGATTGGTTGTGGGTTTGATTATTACTAGGGAGAATGATTATATTTTAAATATATTTTTATTTCAGGAAATGTCTTGATTTCTGATGGAAATTGGTCAATATAATGTCTTGATACTAGGTTGTCTCAGAGTGCCCTCCTAAGTGGGATAAGGTATGAAATTGATAAAATAATTAAAATAAACAAACAATACTAAAAGAAGTAACAAACGGTATATGTATTACCTAGATTTTTTAACTAAAAATAATCTGACTGTAAACGCGACCGGTTGTGGGTTCGATCCCCACTCGGGGGAGTGATTATATTTAAATTATTTTCACTTCACAAAGATAAAGTGCGGCGTTGAGTTCCACCACTCAACACGCAATGTCTCCAATTCGGTGGAAAGCGAAGTACGGTGTGTCTTGACACTAAGTAATTTCTGTCTAACCTGCTAAGCGGGATAAAAGCGTGAAGCTAATGAAAAAAATCTAGACTTTTATTTTGGCTCCATCGGGTTCCTTATAGTAAGACGTACATTATATTAATTTTTTTTCTATTTTTTATCTTTTTATAAGAAAATTCTAGAATTTTCCATTGTTTTCACACGATTGTTACAATTTCTAACTGCTCATTTTAGTTGTACCAAGAAAAGCGTATTCACTCGGTGTTATTTTAGAAAATGTACAATCTAATTTTACTGCTATTACTATGAAATGGTAAATGTAGGTATAATTTTCATATTTCAAATACGGATAATTTTTACATTGGTTAGGTAAAGTATGGCGTTAAGCTCCGTAATTGCTTGGTTCAATTCGTGGGTAGAGTAGCGTTGTTGGTGAGTGGCATATGCAATTGATGGTTGGGGGTTGATGTGATTATGATTAATTTTTACATATTTTATGTAAGTTGACAGGCCTGAGATCTGAGACGCCGGTCGCTCAATAGGACAGCGCTCGACTGTAACGCGATCTGTTGTGCGTTCGATGCCCACTCGGAGTAGTAATTATATTTAAATTATTTTCACTTCCTTGCTCTGGTAAGACAAGGTGCAGCGTTAAGTTCCACTACTCAACATGCTATGTAATGAATTCGGTGGAAAGCGAAGTACGGAGTGTCTTGACACTAGGTACTTTCTGTCTACCCTGCTATGCGGGATAAAAAAAGCGTGTTGCTACAAAATAATTCCATACTTTTTTCAATGCCAAAATCTATTGTTTTTATTTGGGTATACATTTTAGAGATTAGGCTAGATATTCTAATAGAGAAGGTTTCGTTTCGCTTTATAATATAATACAATATGTTTATTACAATTATAATAAGTATTTAATGAGAAAATTAAAGCTTGAAGTGCCTTAATAGACTGGATATCTAAATATTATAAATAATGATTAAAAAAATATATAAAAATTTAAAAAAGAGGATACTTTTTAATAGGTAAACACTTGGTTTGTATAAAAATAGAACCTACGACCTCTATGAGATTATATAAATCAATGAAGAAAAGTAAAAAAAAATCATATCCCCATACAAAATCAGACACCAAAAATAACCGAAGAGCGCATCGTTCCGAACAAAAAGGTGCCGTTCAATACCCCACAGTACAGGCACAAAGAATTACAACTTTTAAAAGAGTCAATTTGGGAAGCGGCTTCCTGTTTTAATTAAGACCGAATGCTCCTGGGGAAAAGGGGCCTTCAAATGAAATCGCCTCTCATTTGAAAAGAAAATAAAGTACTATTGAAAATACTTGGTCGCTAATGGCCGATGGTTGTTAGAGATCCCTCTGATTTACTGGTATTGAAAGGTAGGTATATTATATAGGACTCAACTCGAAACGAATTCGGCGATAACTCTAAGGTTGTTAGTTCGATTAGCACTGAAAAACTATACTAATATTTTCTTCAGTAAAACGCGGTGTTGAGTTACGCCATCTAATGTTCTAAATAACTTACGTATATTGTATAGGGATGTTATATAGAGAACTTAATTCAAAACATATTTGGCGAAAATTCAAAGGTTATTTCGATTAGCACTGACAAACTATATTAATATTATGTTTATTTCTTCAGTAAGTCGCGGTGTTAAGTTACGCTATCTAATGTTCTAAATAAATTACGTATATTGTATAGGTATATTATATAGGACTCGACTCGAAACGAATTCGGCGATAACTCTAAGGTTGTTAGTTCGATTAGCACTGACAAACTATATTTAAATTATGTTTTTTTTCTTTATTAAGTGGCGGTGTTAAGTTACGCCATCTAACTTACAAATATTGTATAGGGATTATATATAGAGGCCGATTATAGAGGCCTTGGTAAACTATATTAGAATTGTTTTTATTTCTGCTTTCGATATCGGCGTTGGGTTACGCCACATAATGTACTGGAAGTTAAGCGCAAATTGGCGCATAATGTCTTACCTCTCTTACCTCTCTGCCTACTTGTTATCATATACAGGCAAAACCTGAAACTGCCCAGTTATTTAACAATACGTAGTTAGAATATGATAGATTGTCGTTATAAGTGAACAAATATAAATAATGAAGCTGCAATAAACTTAATTGGATACTGTTGTAAGTGTTTTATTAAATTTATTATTTTGGCTCCACAAGTAATTATCTTCAATCATTTGAAGTTGGTATAACCAAAATTTTCAGGTTAAAAATTTCAAACAAAATATCGCTTATCACAATAAATGCTTTGAATAATTAATTAGAAATTGTTATAAATGCCGGTCGTAACGCAGTGGGACGGCGTCTGATTGTAAACACGATCGGTTGTGGGTTCGATTCCCACTCGGGGATGTGATTAAGTTTAAATTGTTTCCATGATCTCGATCTGGTAAGACAAAATGCGGAGTTAAATTCTGCTTTTCAACACGTAATGTATCAAAATAAGCGGAAAATAAAGTACGGTATGTCTTGACACGTTGCGTTTGTAAACACTGCCTTACTACACCAGGATATCTTCAATTATATTGCTTAACGCCTTCTTACATATCAGGTTATTCAGACAACAGTCAAGAAACTTCTCGGACTGTTCTCCGCCTAGAATTATAAACCTCGCATTATCAGAACGGATAATTATTCCCTCGAACAGGAACCGAACCCACAACCTATTGCGTTTACAGTCATACACTTACTGCCTCAATAATATAATATTAATACAAAATAAACGAATCAGAATCACAAAAACTGATCACTAAAACAAAATTACGGTCGAAATTACATATAAATTTAGACACTCATACATATCAGTCAACATATGTATGTAGGGATACAGAATTGCAACTCGGTATGATTTCAGAAAACAAATGTTGTGGGTCGGTGTTAGACCCTTTCAAACCCTCGTCCGGGAACAAAATATTTGAAATTATATTATGTTACGATATAATGTATATATATATATATTATTGTTGTAACAATTGTATTATTCTAATGAATTACGTTTTTAAAATAATATTTTGTATGATTTAAAGAAAAATCTGTTAAGCGTCTGATGGATTGTAAACGTGAATAGATGTTGGTTTGATTCCCACTCAGAGAAATGATTTGAAATTTATTTTTGTTTTTCCCTTCTGGTAAGACAAAATATTGAAGTGACTTCACTATTCAACATGTTAAATCTTTCATTTGTGCTGATAGTAGTCAGCGGAGTGTCTTGACACTAGGTTGCCTTTGATTACGTTGTTATGAGGGATAAAGAAAAATTAACTATCGTGCTGCAGTGGGGTAGTGTCTGGCTGTAAATTAAATTGTTTAGAAGTTATTTTTTTGTTTTCTCTTTGAGATAAGACAAAGTGCTGTGTTAACTTCAGTTAAGTATGTAGAACGAGGTACAAAACGAGTCCACTAGGTTCCCTTACTAGGGGATTTGCTTGAGTCCATCCGTCCATCCGTCCATCCGTCCATCCGTCCATCCGTCCATCCGTCCATCCGTCCATCCGTCCATCCGTCCATCCGTCCATCCGTCCATCCGTCCATCCGTCCATCCGTCCATCCGTCCATCCGTCCATCCGTCCATCCGTCCATCCGTCCATCCGTCCATCCGTCCATCCGTCCATCCGTCCATCCGTCCATCCGTCCATCCGTCCATCCGTCCATCCGTCCATCCGTCCATCCGTCCATCCGTCCATCCGTCCATCCGTCCATCCGTCCATCCGTCCATCCGTCCATCCGTCCATCCGTCCATCCGTCCATCCGTCCATCCGTCCATCCGTCCATCCGTCCATCCGTCCATCCGTCCATCCGTCCATCCGTCCATCCGTCCATCCGTCCATCCGTCCATCCGTCCATCCGTCCATCCGTCCATCCGTCCATCCGTCCATCCGTCCATGTTTCTATCTACCATAGTCTTGCATTACGTTCTTTCTTCGTCTCTTTCAAATATTAGAATCTTAGTTTTACTCGCATTCAGGTTTAGACCATTACTTTCACACCCTTCTTTCAGAGTGGTGACCAATGCCTGTAACTCGCATTCTGATGATGCAATTAGCATTGCACCATCTGCGTACAACACACAGTTAACTGTTAAATCACCACTTTCACTCCTATGACACTATCTTTCACCCTTTGGAGACTGCTATACAAAAACAAATTGAACAGCCAAGCTAACATGGCGCAGCCCTGTTTGACACCCGATTGAATATCAAACTGAGGCGACATGCCAGTTCCTACTCGTCATACAATTCCTAAGATTCTGCCAGCATATTTCAACACTTTCAGTACCTATTTTGCAGACAGACCCTTTATTCTAGCAATTACTAGATAGTGATCTGTTCCCAAATCGGCAAACCTAAACACACGCGTGTCCATAACTTGGTTACGAATACGCTGATCGACACGGAATCAACTCAATCAACTATGCTAAAAAAAGAAGATCAACTATGCTTTTCTCTCCCATCCACTCTCACGTGTATATATGAATTTGTTTGTGGTCAACATAGTGTTTATTATAAACAAACCATTTTCCTTACATAATTCCAATACGAGCTTACCAGCCTCATTTACTCTCTTATCACCATACTTCCCTACTATGCGTTCGTAACCATGTCGTGTGGTTCCGACCCATCCATTCAAATCACCCCATACTATTGTTTTTTCTTTCCCTCTTACACTACCTAGAACTTCTCTGACACACTCCCAGAACTCTTCTAGTTTACTTGATACATCCTGTATACGCCACTAACAAGAATATTCTTGTTATACCCAGCTTGAAGCGAACCCAGAGCAACCTCGGATTGATAGCCTTATATTCTATCATTGCACTCACCAATCGAGAGGACTAATCCTTACCCAAATAAATACGTTATTTATCACGAGCTCTTATTTTTGAACAAAAATGTCTATTCTATCAATATCACCATGCGGGCGAAACCACGAGCGAAATATATATATATATATATATATATATATATATATTGTAATAATATGCTCCTATTACATAATAAGCTATCGAATATATGAGCGTAGTTAAAGTTTCAGGTCCTTTGAAATGAGAGAGCCTAATAACAGCGCACGTATTTGGTTAATTTTGATAGCTAATTAGATTTTCCGGTGAAAATTGTTTCAGTTGCCTTAATATAATTATAGAGTACATTAGGGTCAATACATTTTGTAATTATA
Source organism: Dryadula phaetusa (assembly GCA_032432895.1). NCBI lineage: Eukaryota > Metazoa > Arthropoda > Insecta > Lepidoptera > Nymphalidae > Dryadula > Dryadula phaetusa. Next base: position 624,669 of record JAOYRS010000005.1, read on the forward strand.
TCTGTAATATTCATTGCGGAGAGCAGAGTGTCTTAAGTTGTTTGGATGGATAAATAATGAGAATATTTTTTTTAGCTTCACGCTTTTATCCCGCATAGCAGTGTAGACAGAAAGTACCCAGTGTCAAGACACTCCGTACTTCGCTTTCCACCGAATTCGAGACCTTGCGTGTAGACCTGAGCGAGGAAGTGAAAATAACTTTATATTTCTAGTATTCATCATTCCCCCGAATGGGGATCGAATCCACAACCGATAATGTTTACAGTCAGACGCTGTCACACTGTGCCACTGTATTTTTATAGAACTTTATGGCAAAGTAAGACTGTCGTTTCCAACATCTCTTGCAAAACGTTTATATAAATATAAAATATTCTCTGCCTAAAGCCTGCCTATCTGCTTAAAGTAAATACGCCAATGAATTCCCGTTACTCGTAATTAAAACACAATCGCTTTGTTTTATTTCCAGATAAACGTATAAAAGTCAATATTTATATGTATTTTACTTGTGGATTTCTTGGGATATTGCGTATCACAATTGATGGAAATCTCGAATTATATATAATAATGGTTTTTCTCATCGTGGTAATAGTACAGCAGTTTAATTATAAACGCGATTGGTTCGATTCCCACTCGGAAATTTCTTATTTTACAAAGCGCGTTGTTGGTCGCCACTTAACACGTAATGTCTTTATTTGGGTCAAAAGCATGGAGTGTCTTGATACTCAGCAATCACTGACCCATGTGTACGATACGAAGCTCGAAGCTATTTTTTATGTTTAAAACCTAAAGCAGGAATCGCGAGCTAGTTTCATTCACAGTAAGCGGATAGAAACGTAACATAGAATTTAAATTCTACATTCATACACGGTACCATTAAAGTAATTGTTATACCTCAAGCAAAAGCAGAAGATACAGTTTCAAATGAAAATACAATTGTAATATTCTTTGAAAACCTTAAGAGTTATTCAAGAAAAGTTTCTTTGTGTTCGAAGTAAACTGAACCGAACCGAACAAAAGTTCGCACTGCATTGGACCGGCGGATACCGTGAGAAAAAATATTGGCGGGATGAAATGCATAATATTAATGATTATAATGCCTTGGGAATTATTTTTTTTTTGTATTTTAAAATGGGTTTATTCTTTTTCTTTTTTAAATAGATAGGTCTGTATTATGGACTCTATAACATTAATCCAGAGGAGTTGCTGTTCTTCTACAGGGCGTGTTCCTCGGTGGACGGAAAGAGGATAATCACTCACACTTACAGAAAAGTGGACTGGGAAGTCGAAATCGCGTGGACCAAATCGGGAGATTTGCGCACACCATTAATTGTTTGTTAACCACATACTCTAGGAGAGCATACTCCGGGGGAAAAGCAACGGAGAAGGCGCAGAAGTGTTGGTGCCCGATGTGTGCTCTCCACCTAATTTTCGACGTTGTTTGTTGAACGGCGGAAGTCAACGCCGCGATTTGTGTAACCTGAACGAGGAAATGCAAATAATTTAAACATACCCCCAATGGAAATCGATCACTCAACTGATTGTGATTACAGTCAGGGACAACGTGTCCCAATGTTCTACGACCGGCCTCAAAATTATAATTTTTTCTATTAATAATATATTTTATTTGATATGTTTATAATAATTTAAAATTTTACTTAATTAGAATATGAAAATATTTAAAACGCATCGCTTAGCGTTTACAGCGCTTGGACGATTTTCAAGAGGCGCAAATTCGAATTCTGCTGCGTCAATTTTTTTATAAGTATTATAAAAAAAATATTTTTAAAATAATTACTTCTTTGGTTCTTAATACAAGGTATGGGAACGTTGCAACGAAACGCCGATCGACCATCAGATCAAATGCAGGAAATCGTGCCGGATTGGCCACACGCTACAGAGAGATCCTAGCCATATTCCAAGCCCTAAGCTGAAAATTCCTGCAAACGCGCAAACCTGACACTGGAAGATTATTGGAGAAGAAATGCGAAGCTCAGAATCGACCGGGTTACCTGAGCACTGTGGACGCCCTCTGCCCCAGCTGGGAAATTTAACTAAGTAAAAAAGTCACTTTCTAAATACAAATAGACCTCCATCGCTCAACACGCTTCCAATACAGGGACAAAACTGACATCACATTATCTTGATACCTTACCTACCCTGGATATGAACTGGTGACCATAAAAATGTATATTCATAAAAAAATAAATGTATGTATGGAAAAATAAAAGCATCTAAATAAAGTTTTAAACAGTGAAGCAATAGTCGTATAACATTTTGATTCCGTAGCAATTTGCTCACAAAATTAGATCAAGCTCGCAGACGCTCGCTCCCGCCAGACTCGACGTTGGAAGTTAAATTTTTGCCAAAACATATTACTTTCTATGAAGCTTCTGTACATTATTTATGTATGTAAGTATGTATGTATATGTTATCTCTATAGTAGTACTTTAATTATAAGTGTTAGAGTTGGGCCGCGAGATTTTTTTTAGAAAGTACCTAGTGTCAAGACACTCCATACTTTGCTTTCCACCGAATTCGAGACATTGCATGTTGAGTGGTGGAACTCAACGCCAAACTTTGGCTTACCAGAGCGAGGAAGTGAAAATAATTTTAAATATAACCCCCCCGAATGGGAATCGAACCCACTATCAGTCATACTGCACAACGATCGGCCTCAAATTGATTTTATCTCAAATTGATATATGGATTAAGTTTAATCGAGATAATTTAAGTTAAAATCGATTATTATTTGAATATTAATAACGAGTCATAAGGCGTTCAAAAAGGCGAAAATACGCCAAGGGGTGAGTATGACATTTGAAATAATTATTTAATGTGTAGAAAATGTTCGAAAAATTAATATTTCTTATAATAATGTGTTAAAAATATATAAAATTAATAAATCATATATACACATAATGTGTTTGACGTATACTTTTGTATTCAAAACACATGGTAGTGTGTATTTTTTGTGTCAAGATGTTTATTAGTGTTAATTAACTATTTTTGATTTTCGCGATTTTTATACATTTTAAATGAAACTATTTTAACAGGACAGGTAGCCTACCTGTGACCACGGACGGTCTACCTGTGACCACGGACTACTGTAAAGTGTTCGAAAACGTCAAGTGTCCAAAATGTATTTTCGAATACCAAAATATACACGATTAATCCGGTTAAAATAGTTTCATTTAAAACTATTTTTATTGTTCAATTCTGATTACACAAGCTTACTAAAAGGAGCGAAGAGAATAGTCACAAAGTTTTTTATTTTTCTATTAGTCTATTTAAAGCGGAAAGCAGGCAACAGAGTGACTTGACACTAGGTTGTCTCTGACTACCTGTATATACAGGGCGAACTATGAAACTGCTTCTTACTTCAATTACTTGGAACAGCTGCTAACTAACTGACAATACAGTATAGCAATTTTTAGTAAGAAAACTAATAAGTGAAGTTTGCGAGAACTTTGTCAAACCAAAGTTCACTACTTAACGAGACGTGGGACGCCCTTGAAACTTCGCCGTGTCCTCGTGATTGTGATAATGGTTGGTGACTGTATATATACAGATCTATATACATTTTATAATATATATATATATATATATATATATATATATATATATATATATATACATATATATATATATATATATATATAGATATATATATGTATATATATATATATATATATATATATATATATATATATATATATATATATGTGTATATATATATATATATATATATATACGATGTATATTGGTGTATTAAATACACTTTTGCAATAGTAGTTGGTTCAAATTCTTCTTAAAGCGTATAATATGAATATATATTTAACCAAATTATTTTTTATTTTTGAAAAAACCTACACAAAATATGAACAAAGCGGGATTCTAACTCGCGCCTCTTGAATACCGTCCAAACGCTCTCACCGCTAAGCCATGCGTTCTACTAGCTGGGTCGAAATTCTTATAAGTTTAATAAGATCTTTGATTTTCGCGATTTTTATGCATTTTAAATGAAACTATTTAACCAGATTAATCGCGTATATTTTGGTATTCGAAAATACATTTTTGGACACCTGACGTTTCGAACACTTTACAGTAGTCCGTGGTCAGAGGTAGAAAGGTAGACTACCTGTGACCACGGACTGCTGTAAAGTGTTCGAAACGTCAGGGGTCCAAAAATGTATTTTCGAATACCAAAATATACGTGACTAATCCGGTTAAATAGTTTCATTTAAAATCTTATACGTTTATTACAACAATCCAAGAGATGCGGGTTCGAATCCCGCTGCGTTCAAATTTTTATACGTTTTTTCAAAAATGTTATCTAATCCTACGTGTGGAATAACACTATAAAAATAGTAAATATTATTTATTATTAATATTTAAATGGGAGTTCATCCCACTTTTATAATTCATTCATTCTATTCTACTCTATACAAGACATAATACTAGATTGATTGAGGCCAGGTAGACGAGATCCATTGTGGGTTCGATTTCCACTCGGGGAAATGATTATATTTAAATAATTTTAATTCCCTCGCTCTGTTAAGACAAAGCGCGGCGTTGACTGCCGCCACTCAACACACAATATCTCAAATTCAGTGAAAAGCGAAGTACGGAGTGTCTTGACATTAGGTACTTCCTGTCTACACAAATTTATACTAAGTATCTCTAAGTACCTACAGCTAACTACTCTTGTCTAGAGAATGTAAGGATCTTAATAAATCATCGTGAGAGCTAGGTTTAGGGTTTGGGATTTACTCTGGTTCTAGGTCACGCAGAAATTGGATTTCTTTAATGACACCGAGGAGCGACGCACGTCCTTTTTATGATGTTTGTTATTTCTGAAGTTGAAGGTCATTTGGTTTATTATTTGAAATATCGTACACTAGTGTTATTATTTACTTATAAGTATTTTTAATTTTTTTAGCTTTCTATCAACAGGAAGTACCTAGTGTCAAGATACTCCGTACTTCGCTTGTATGATAACTATGTATGTTATATGGAAATTGTATAGTGTTTACAAATTATTATCTATATATAGCTATATTACTGTAAAGTTTCATTTAGATTTGTTCAGTAGCTTTTGTGTGAATTAGTAAGAAAGTACCATTTAGAAACCAGTTCGAAGATTTTCAAATTGTGATCTAAATTCCAAGAGGATTGAGGAGGTAAGGACAGGGAAGGCAAACGATCATGCATTTGACTTGATGGTAAGTGATCATCAACGCTCACGGCTCCGTGTAACACCAGGGTAACTACAGGTTCGATGCCGGCATATAATATGGGAATAAGCGAATAAGCGCGCTTTTTGAAGATATCAATGTCGTATCCACCTGAAAACACTGCCGCAGGTAAATCATTCCATAGTTGTTTTCAAATACATATATTACGTGACGCCCACTTTTTTTGACATGAATCTTTTAATCGTCGTTGTTAGTAAAAGTTAAAATTTAAGTAAGTAAAATAAAAATATCGGGTGCAAAGTGAAGAATGGAGTGTTTTGACACTTATAATAAATTTAATATTATAAAACACTTTGAATTCTATTATTAAATGTTAATTTATCGGTTAGAGCACTTAGACGTTTTCCTAGAAGTACGGGTTCAATTTCTCGCTATTGTCATTCTTTTAAATAAAAAAGCATTAATGCTTCCTGCTTAATTATACATAGCAAAGTCGGAACGATGAGCAGTAGTGTGCAGGAGAAACAACCTAGTGTCAAGACACTCTATTGACAGGTTTCCGCCCAAAATCGAAGCATTGCGTTGAGTGCGAGTTGCGAGCTCAACGGCGCGCTCTAGGAGAGCGGAGAAATGAAAATTAATTTTAAATATAATTATTTCCCTGAGTGATAATCGAACCCACATTCAACCGTTTTACAGTAGTTACAGTGGTAGCAACTTCTTTTATACGTTTCCTAGAAATATTCAAGACATTTTAAAGAATATTTAAATATTATTTAACATAATAATTCAGCGGAGACAAGACATTGGAATGTGTGCTCGAAAAATGCGCTAAGAGAGCTTTACTAGAAGGAAACACAGATAAACTTCTGATTATATTATTACTGATAATATTATTAATTGTCCTCATGATAAAAAAATCTATATCCTCCAGGTATCGTGGTAAGATATGATAGTAGAAACGATGGTTTTGGGTTTGATTCCGTTTGGGAAATGATTGTATTTATAATCATTTTCATTTTACAGAGAAAAGGGGTAAAACGCATCGCTGACCTGACGGCCACCTTACCACACATTGTCTTGAAATGAGAGAACTTGAAAGTGGAGAACGAAGAGTTTTCACACTAGGTTCCATTCATCAACTGACGGAAATGCAATGCCAGTTGATTTGGATGAGATATTTATTTTAGCTTCACGCTTTTATACCGTACAGCAGTGTGAAGACACTCCGTACTTCGCTTTCCACCGAATTCGAGACATTGCTTGTTGAGTGGAGGAATTCAACGCCGCACTTTGTCTTTTTACCAGAGCGAGGAAGTGAAAATAATTTAAATACAATCACTCCCCCGAGTGGGAATAGGACCCACAATCGATCACGTTTACAGTCAGACGCTGTCCCACTGCGCCACGACCGGCCTCGACAAGATTCGCTAGTAACTAAATTTCCACGCCTGATGAACACGCAATGTCTCGAATTCGGTGGAAAGCGAAGTACGGAGTGTCTTGATACTAGATACTTTCTGTCTACCCAGCTATGCGGGATAAAAGCGTGAAGCTAAAATAATATAAACAGTATAAACGCTGTTGATAGCCAAATCCCGTGTTCTCACTGTACTAGCAACAGATCGTTTAATCACGTGTCAGCGCGAGCTACTTTTATATTCAAGTTAAAACTTCTTCTATTGTGTGGATTTTATTTAGGTTTATACTATTTTTGTATTAAAATATATATTTAGAACTCACAAAGTATCGAGCGTTATTTACTAGAAATGATAACATCAACTTATTCTATTAAGATATGGCGTGGCGTTAGGTTACGTTATTTATATTCGTTGTATTGAATTATTATTATAAAATATTTTTGAAATTGTTGAGGCATGCTTTGGACAATTAGGTTTCAAATCACGTATTTGTTAAGTTTTTGACGATAATATATTTGATTAGATTTTTTTATATAACTCCATGGTTTACTCCGCAAAGAAGGATAGTAAGATACAACCTAGTGTTTAAACTCCGTAGACTGTTTTCTCTTCTAAATCGAGACATCGCGTATTGCGTACTTCAACGCCGCGCTTTATCTCACCAGAGCAGATAAATAAACAATAAATTTTAAATATAATCATTCAGTCAGACGCTATCTCATTGTGTCACGAGCTTGCTTCTTAAATAGAGATTACTTAAAGATCGAAACTTATATGATCGGCAATGTAGTATAAAAAATAATATTTTCAGTAACTTCACTATCTATTTTATCTATCATTTACTAGAGATAACGAAGAAAATCTGTGAAAACTAGCAAAAAAGCAAAGTATATCTGAAAAATCTAATTTATATCAAGCCACTCAATATTTAGTAACAAGATACGGCAAGGAAAAAGGCAATACAAAACAAATGCTCTATTATTAATAGCGGAATGACCTAATGATTCATCTTAAAGAAACGCAGGAAGCTGGAGTCGAGCCAAGTGATATCGGAATATACGTAAAGATACTGGCTTGACCTCGTATATTCGTGGCGTCTCTTTATAATTAGCTAAAATGTGAAGTGACGTCACAAAGTGATTTGATTTATATTGCGATTGATTTTTGAGTCTACTTGAAAGGTAACGTTTAAAGGAAAGGAAAGGATAGGAAGGAAAGGAAAGGTAAGGAGTTTCTTGCGTCAGTTCTTCTCGGGTCTGAGGCTTTAGTGAACTGGTAGAATATTAGACGTTTAAGCTTGAAAGTCTTGAGTAACTAATAAAATCATTAGACTTTGACTTTGACTTTGACTTTGACTTTGACTTTGACTTTGACTTTGACTTTGACTTTGACTTTGACTTTGACTTTGACTTTGACTTTGACTTTGACTTTGACTTTGACTTTGACTTTGACTTTGACTTTGACTTTGACTTTGACTTTGACTTTGACTTTGACTTTGACTTTGACTTTGACTTAGACTTTGACTTTGACTTTGACTTTGACTTTGACTTTGACTTTGACTTTGACTTTGACTTTGACTTTGACTTTAACTGACTTCGACTTCGACTTCAACATCGACTTTGACGTCGACGTCGACGTCGACATCGACTCTGACTCTGACTCTGACTCTGACTCTGACTCTGACTCTGACTCTGACTCTGACTCTGACTCTGACTCTGACTCTGACTCTGACTCTGACTCTGACTCTGACTCTGACTCTGACTCTGACTCTGACTCTGACTCTGACTCTGACTCTGACTCTGACTCTGACTCTGACTCTGACTCTGACTCTGACTCTGACTCTGATTCTGACTCTGATTTTGACTTTACTAGCTTTTATTTAACTTGCCGTGTTAGTTAGTTAGTTAGTGTATAATCTTACAAATTTAATTAGACCAACTTTCCTAGTGTCCTATTGGATTGAAATTTGACATATACCTTTAGTTTTGATGACAATGCAATTATATCAGTCAGTCAATCAGTATTGTTATTGAGATCGGTCGTGGTACAATGGGACCGCATTGAACTGCAAACGTGATCGGTTGTGGGTTCGATTCCCACAATACTTAGTTCTTAGAGTCAAGACACTATGCTGTCTACCATATTAGAAAGCAAGTGACGGAACACAACGCCTCGTTTTGTCTCATCTGAGGCTTAACATTTTCAAGCCTTTAAAAATTATAATTACTAATTTTATTTCTAGATATAATATTCTTTGAGAAAGTATAATATAAAATTTTAATATATATTATTCATAAAAATCATTTTCAAAGTCATACATAAATATAACGTGAACTAAACGTCTACTTTACAAGATAGGTCTGATACAGAGTGTGATTTTGTAGCAATTTGCTTCGCAAATTGGATCAAATATGCAGCCGCTGCCCTCACAGGCGACGAGAGTCACAGACTTTTGGTAAAACGGATTACTTTAGTAATATATGTTAGCTATATACGAATATATATCGAAGAAATTCATAATAATATTAGAAATTAGAATTTAAAACCATTAAATGTAAGTATTTTAAACGAATTAATCACATATTCGAAAATATTTATTTTTGAAAATCTAACTTTTCGAACATTTTATAGTGATTCGTGATCACAAATAGAAAAAAAAATAATAATATAAAAATCCCGAAAATCAAAGAGCATTTGAAAATGTAAGGTAAAATTTGTAGATAATACATAATGGAATGATTTAAAGTTACCTTTTCGTATATAAATATGAAGGCAAAAAATTACATTCAAAATATTCATTACAACAAAAAATTTTATACACTCCTTGTAACTTATGACGTCACATGTCACTAGTATGACTTGTTTAATTTTATAAAATTTTTAACCACCTATTGTGAATATCACTTTTAATTCATTTAAAAATTAATTTAATATTAAATGAAACTATTTTAAACGGATTAATCGCGTATATTTTGGTATTCGAAAATACATTTTTGTAAACCTGTAAGACAGACTACCTGTGACCACGGACTACAGTAAAGTGATCGAAAAGTTAGGTTTCCAAAAATGTATTTTTCAAATATACGCGATTGATCCGCTTAAAATAGTTTCATTTAAAATGTATAAAAATCGCTAAAATCAAAGATTTGAAGTTAATATTAGAAAATATAACATTATTATAGATAATTTTCGTACGAACAATCAAATAATGAAATATAATTTTATTTCTAGTCGGTAATGATGAAAACAACAGAAAATCAGTTCCCTGTAGTTTATTTACTAGCAAATAGCAAACTTTAAGACTTGTTCAAGGATAGAATAATTTTAGTTGTTAAGCTTGTTCCAAACAAAGTTAAAGTAGCTGAAACCATCTGAAAATATTATTATTCGCTTTTTAAACCAATTTTATTATGAAAATGAAGAGGTATATTTAAACATTGCAGTAGAAAATGCACGAGGCGAGGCGATGCGATGATTGCAACATTCAGTTTCTTGTTATTTACTATTTTTAAAATGTTATTCTACACTTATTATTAGAAAATATTAAAAAAAAAGGTATAAAAATTTAAATGCAGTGGGATTCGAACCTGCGACTCTTGGATACCTTCCAAATTTTTGGTCATTTTTTCATAAATGTTTTCAGTTTCCTGTTGTTTAATTTTTAAGTATTAACGTTTGTTTTGTTCATTACTTAAATTACAACTTCTTAAGACTAATGTACGGTAGTTTAGAATATTTTATTGTTCGTACATATTGAGTTGTTTAAATTTTTAAAGAATTTTCTCTATGAAAAATAATGTAGGATTATGTTTGTACTATATTATAAAAAGTAGAAATCATTAAATTGAATTAAATTCGTTTAAAATTGAACAATTATTAGGCCGTTCGTGGCGCAGTGGGAGAGGTGATTATCTTTAAATTATTTTCAATTTCTTGCTATGGTATATACAAAGTGCGGCGTTGAGTTTCACCACTTTCACACGCAATGAATTCGAATTTGATGGAATGCGAAGTACGGAGTGTCTTGACACTAGGTACTTTCTGTCTACCCTGCTATGCGGGATAAAAGCGTGAAGTTAAAAAAAATATTATACACCATTAAGGTTGTATAAGACTTATTATTTTATATCTTTACGCTTTTATTTCGCAAAGCAGGTAGACAGGAAGTATCTAGTGTTAAGACGCTCCGTATTAATTTTCATCGAATTCCAGACATTGCATGTTGAGTGACGGAACTCAACGCCGTGCTTTGACTTTCCAGAGAGGAGAAATGGAACCGATCGCGTTTACAGTAAGCTGTCCCACTGCGTCACGAATAATCTGAGTTTATTTTGATATTTATTTGAACCCGCGCCTCTTGGATACCGTTCAAGAGGCGCGGGTTCGAATCCCACTGCGTTCAAAAAAAATTTTATACGTTTTTCCATAAATGTTTTCTAATTCTAAGTGTGGAATCACAAATAGTAAATATTAAGCTAACATAGTTTTTATATTGAAAATTTGAAGGCACCTAGGGACAGTCTGATTGTAAGTGCTATTAGTTAGGTGTTTCACTTTCGGAGAATTATTACATTTAAAATTTATTTTCATGTTTCCGCTCTGGTGAAACAAAGCGCGGGGTTGAGTTCGGCACTCAACACGTTCGTCACCTCGATTTCCGCTAGCACACAGTCAGCGGAGTGTCTTGACATTGCACTGTCTTTGACTACTCTGCGGTGCAGGATACAGCGTGTAGTTAAAATCTAGAAGAGTTTTATCTGCTTTTTCCTAAATTTCATCAATTCTTTTCTAACATGAAATAATAGAATTGGGGAAACTGTTGGCGTAAAGTGAAACGTTTTACAAAATATATCTTGAAAGGTTCGTGTTTCTTTACAAGCGTAGTGTAAATTCTTATTTGGGTTTATTACTTAATGATTTAGTTTTCAAACAGAATATTCTAATAATATTGTATTAAGAATAAGATAATTGCATTAAATTAAAGATTATAATTGTAGTAGAAAGAAAAAAATCTCCCTGGTATTGTTTTAATTATTGAAGCTTCACGTTTTATTCCGCATAGCAGGGTAGTCAGAGACATTCATGATGTCAAGACACTCCGTTGACTGCTCTCCACTCAAATTTGAGACACTGTATATTAAGTGTTGAACTCAATACCGCTCCATAACTTAGAATCGTTGAATGAGATCCGGTTTAGGAGTAATTTGGAGAGCAAAGCCAATTTGTCTTCAAAAAAACTTGGGATACTAAATAGATTGAAACAGTACTTCAAATCAAGACATAGACTTCTGCTTTATAAAGCCCAAGTCCGTCCATGTGAAGTACGGGTTCCATCTATGGGCCGGTGCCCATCAACATCAATTGAAGCCACTTGACTTCGATCCTAATCTAACTAACAGTATAGAATCCCTGAGCATAAGGAAGGACATTGGCTCTCTGTCGGCATTCTACCTTATTTTTAATGGGAAATGCTCTTAGGAATTGTTCGATTTGGTGCCACCATCTACCTTTTACCATCGATCCTCTGGCCACTGATCTAGATATCATCCACACCACGTACACGCATGGTTAATATCTATAGTGCGTGCCTCAAGATCTTTCTTTCTTCGTACGTGTAGAATGATCTTCCTGGCGAGCTTTTCCCTGAACTCTCAATCAAGGCCGGCACGCATCAACAACCCCTTTACTGTTGTAATTGTCCGTGGGCGCAGGTTTGCCTCCTTTTTTTAAAAACAAAACTAACCAGAGAGGAGAAATTAAACTAAATTCAAAATCTACTTAATGTTTTGAATGGGTTCAACCAATTTTAGCATACTTTAACTTTATATAGAAAAATGTATAAATACTTTTTTTTTAAATAATACATGTTTTTTTAAACAATATCACAATTTTTTTAAACAATACAATTTTTTTAAACAATATCATTTTTTCATCAAATTATTTAAATAAATATATATAAAATTATTCAAATAAATATTTTAAAACACCTAAATAAATTAATATACTTTATTTTTAATTTGTTTCTTTTTCATTTTGGCATCATTGTGTCTTGTCTCATTATATTCTATATTTGTATTCATCGTGTGACTTTACGTGGCGTTAAATTCCGCGTTGTCGTTATTAAATATAGGAAAAACACAATTATTTTTAATTATTTTATTTTCTAGTTTGTTTTTTCAAAAGGCAAATTGCGTAAAAATTTGCCTACTTAGCTACTTACTTCTTAATAAGATCTTTCATTTTCGCGATTTTGATGCATTTTAAATTAAATTATTTTAAACGGATTAATCACATATATTTTGGTATTCAAAAATACAAACAAATTTTTAATGTTTTTTTTGTTTCATGCTTTTATTCCCACATAGCAGGGTCGAACTACACAGTGACAACACACTTCACTTTCCACCGAATTTGAGACATAGTGTTGAGTGGCGGAACTCAACACCGCACTTCGTCTTGCCAGAACAAGGAAGTGAGAATAATTTAAATATAATGGCTCTCCCAAGTGGGGATCGAACGCTCAACTGATCGCGTTTACAGTCAGATGCTGTCCCACTGCGCCACGACCGTCCTCATAAACTAAATCCCTGGAAATATAACCTGGATTAACTAAGTTATGTCACCTTATTAATGTAAGACGGTTGGAGAGTGGACGTTTTCCCAAGAGGCATATAAATTAATCACGTGGAGGACACACTCAGAGAGAGCTTAGCTGGATCATATTGTTATATATATTTTAAACGATTTAAGCTAAAATATTGTTTTAATCTCATATATTTGAAGATTTTAACAAGTTTTGACAACAAAAGGTCTGCTTTAGGTTATATTTACAAGTATTTGATGTAAAATTCGGGCCAAGTTGCAAGAATCTAGTAAGACTGACATGGAAAAAGTGACCGACAGCAAGAAATTACATTATAAAAGTAGGTATATAGTGTCAGTCACCGGAAACTGACACGGCCCAATTGGAATAGTTTAAATTCATGCACTAGTGACTGACAAAGCGGTCAGTGTGTTGAGTACTTTTTTTTAGCTTCACGCTTTATCCTGCATAGCAGGATAGGCAAAAGGTATCTAGGGCCAAGACACTCCGTACTTCGCTTTCCCTCCGAATTCGAGACATTGCGTGTTGAGTGGTGGAATTCGATGCCTAACTTTATATTTACCAGAGCGAGGAAGTGAAAATAATGTAAATATAATCTCTCCTCCAATTGGGAATCGAACCCATAACCAATTGTGCCTACAGTAAGTTGCTGTCCCAATGTACCACAATCGACCTCAACCTTAACCCTACCAGGGAATTAAATCAGAAATTAGTAAAAAAAATAATTTAATATCAGATGACTGTAGCTTCGATTCTTACTCGATGAATAATCCGTTCCATTTTAAAGAATTATAGTTTTTTAGCTCTAGTATAAAAAGCGGCGTTAAGTTACGCTCTTCAACGAGTTAGGTCAGAATGTAACAAAGAAATGATTTTCCTGCGAAACTGTGTAATTAAGGATAACCCAGTGTCGAGACATTCCGTACATTATATGAAATCGATACAGTGCGTGTTGAGTGGCAAAGATTAACGCCACGCTTTGTCTTGCCAGAGATTGGAAATGGGAATAATTTGAATATTATCATTACCTCGAGCGGGAATCAAAAGGACAACCGATCGCGTTTACTGTTAGACATTGTACCACTGGGCCGCGATGATCTCTTTATAATATTTATCTAGCTATTATCTACATCATATATTAATAGACCAAAAAACATAAAGCTTCAAGAATTGAGGCCGGTATCGGCTATGGGTTCGATCTCCACTCGGGGGAGTGATTATAGTTAAATTATTTCCACTTCCTCGCTCTATTAAGACAAAGTGCGGCGTTGAGTTCCACCACTCGGTTGAGTGATGGAACTCAACGCCGCACTAATCTAATTATTTCTAGCAATAATTTAAATATAATTACTCCCCTGATTGGGGATCGAATCTATAGCTGATACTGGCCTCTATTCTTCGGCCTTATATTACAAGTAATGCAATGTCTCGAATTTGGTGCAAAAAGCAGTACGGAGTGTCACGACACTAAGTATTTTCAGTTTGTCTTGCTATGTGGGATAAAAGGGTGAAGCTAAAAAATATAAGAAAGTAGGATTATACATAAAAAAGACAATAAAGGTAGATTGTTCTGGCAACAACGTGGTCTCAGAAAATAAACATCACAATTTATATGAGAAACAAATACTATACGGAAGTCTATAAATAAGTGCATGGCTTATTTACATGTACATGAATCTGTGGAGGATGAAATAAACTTTTTTATTATTTTTTTTATATTCATAAATTACAAAATCTCCGTTCTTTACTATCGTGGTGTAGTGGCGTAATTTAACCCCTCGTTAAATCTTATTTTTTTTTAGCTTCACGTTTTCATCCCGTATAGCAGAGTACATGAAGTAATCCGCTTTCTACAGAATTCAAAATATAGTGTTGAATGGTGGAACTCAACGCCGTTACTTATTTAGAATCATTCATTGAGATCTTTTAAGAAGGTTGGGCAGAAAGAGTTTTGGCAGTAAAAGACGAGCATTTACGCCGACTTAGCAGTCCCACATAACACGTACGAGTCTCCAAACGGGAAATAACTCTCAAAGGAGTATAAAAATTTTAATGCAACAGGATACGAATCCACGGCTCTTGGAAACCGTCCAAGCACTCTGTCCGCTAAGCCATGCGGTCTACTACCGACTGTGTCGAAATTCTTATTCATTTGTTACAACTTATTTATGTTGTTAGCATCTTTGAAGAGAGACTTATACAAAATTTTGCTACTCAAAGATTATAAAGAAATAATCGTATAACAAGAGAGATTGCTATTTTATTTCAATATTGTACTATTTTTGAAGTGTTATTCCATACGTAGATTGGAAAACATTTTTCAAGAAACATTTTCCAATCTACGTTTGCGTTCAAAAAATTCAAAAATATTTGCTAATGCTAAGTGTGGATTCAAACTTTAAATATAGTAAAATATCTACGCACACTTTATTTCCTTACATTAATAAGTAAAAAAAAATCCTTAGTAACTCTAATTTTCAATATATACTTAAACATAGGTTTGTATGTTTTGACTTCTGGGTACATATTGGTGGTTGGCTCGCGTCCAGCAAGACTTATAGCGTATAAATCGTACATCCATTATTGATATACTTGGCGCGTAACCCTCGGTCGAGTCAAAAATATTCAGAATTTAAAACTGGATACGTTATATTTTTTAAGTGAAACTATATAAAATTGATAAATAAATAATTTGAACGGATTAATCACGTATATTTTGGTATTCAAAATATATTTTTGGAAACCTAACCTGAACTTACCGTCATCTGTTTTTAATTTTTGTATCAACTTACAGACGATTGCGAACTCAGTCTATTTGTGACCACGGACTACTGTAAAGTGTTCGTCACATCAGGTTTCCAAAAATGTATTTTACAAAAATTTAAATTTAATCTGTGTTATATTTTTATATATTTTCTAAATATCTGTCTAGGTTATAACATATTTATGATTTCAGATTATGCTAGTAATAAGAATTTAGAAACGGAATTTGAACCCGCGCCACTCGGATACCGTTCATCCACTCTGACCGCTGAACCATGAGTTCTATGTGTAGAATTTTGTCTAATTTTAAGTGTGGACTAACGTTTTGAAAATAGTGGAATATATAACAATCTGCTATCTTCAAAAGTACTTGTATATATGAAGGATTTTTAATATTTAATATATTTTCATATACCACATCTGGTTATATAAAGCCGCTAAGCGGAGTTAAGCACTGCTAAATGAAAATGTCGCTGGAACAAGTAGAAATTTTATAAAGAGACCCCGCAAAAACGCGAATTGAAAAATGTTTATTTATTGCTAAGTATATACGTTTCAAGCACTTTCGGATCGTTTATCAACATAAAATATCAATATTGTCAGCTCTAATTTTTTTATATCTCTCAGAGTCACGCTTTTTATCCCACATAGCAGGGTAAGCAGGAAGTACCTAATGTCAATACTCCGCACTCCGCTTTACGCTGAATTCGAGACATAAAGTGTTAAATAGCGGAACTCAACGCCACATTTTGTCTTACCAGAGCAAAGAATTGCAGATAATTAAAATATTATCATTCCCTAGAGTTAAAATTAAGGCCACATTGCATTTACATCCAGATGACCTCATATAAAAGAAAAAGTTATCAAATATTCTAAGCACAACCGAATAGAATCAATTTAGTCTTGTACAATCTCTCTTTAGTTTTATAAGATAGAGTTAAAAAGTAAATTAAATTTTATTGGAAAAATTCTGTCTTCATTTGGATCTAGCCGGAAATTGGAATTTCGATGCGTAATCGGTTGATAGATTGACCTCAATTACTTGACCAGTATGATACATGAATATGTTCAGGACTTAAAATGAATTCTAGTTTTAAGAAATATCGAAGAAAATATTAAACAATTTGTATAAAACATAATATTTGAACTATAAACCTAGAGAAAAAAGGTATTTACTACATAATATACAACGTAGTGAGGCAGTGGTGTGTGTACAAGACCCACGCAAATATACAAAAATATATAAAAAATACTTTAGTATATTATTTTTTAAGACACCATTGTGGCGAAGTGGGAGTGTCTAACTTTTATTATAAATTGGTTTTGGGTTATTATATTTAAATTATTTTAATTTGGGTGGAAAGTAACGAACGGAGTGTCCTGACACTGAGTTTTCTCTGGCCTACAAACTCAACGCCACATTTTGTAGGGTTGCTATGCTAGTTAACGTGAACCTAGCATATAAGGTATTTCTTGCAGCAACATATCTTCTAGATAATTGTCAAAAAATACAGTCTTTATATAAAACATAAATCAAAATATTTGCAATTGTATGAAATTATTGTTTTATTATTATTGGTAATTATATTTTAATTTGCTTGAACATGATTAATGGTGTAATCTTTCTACAGAATAAATATTCCTTTACTTAAAGCACCTAAAATTCGCCTCTCGTTAACTAAGACTTGGTCAAGAAAAAAATATCACAAAGATTTACCTTTCACATCCAAAAATATATATAACATTTTCTGACTGAGAACGACAAAGAAAAAAAGCATAAAACCTATTGTCTCAATATTAATGGAACGATCTGTTGATTTATTCCCGCGAGGAATCCCAGCCACTGGCGGGGGGCCAAGAGATACCGAACGTAGATACTGGATTGAAGAATTCGACTCTAAAAAGCTTTGCTGGCTTATAACGGTGCGGGTTTCATTTATTTATTTTTTTTAGTTTCACGCTTTTTATCCCGCATAGCAGACAAAAAGTATTTAGTGTCAAGACACTCCATATTTCACTTTCCACCGAGCAAGGAAGTGAAAATATTTTAAATATTTAATCACTCCCCCAAGTGGGGATCGAACCCACAACCGATCGTGTAACAGTCAGACGCTGTTCCACTGCGTCACAACCTTCATAGAACGAAAACTAAAGCTATTTTAGTTTTCGATTAGGTGCTCGCTACTTTAATCGCGTGGGATTTCTTATGTAGGTATTTTTATTTTATGAATGAGCCAGTAAAAACCCTGTCAAAATCGGCCCAGCCGTTCCAGAGATTAGCCTATGGTTCTACACTTGGGAGAAATTGGGACATATTTTTATTGAAAAACCCTTTAAATATATGAAGCGTTTGTACGTATGGTATAGCGGTCAGAGTGCTTCGATGGTTTCCACAAAGCCCGGGTTCGAATCTCACTGCCTTCAAATTTTATATGTTTTCTTTAAATGTTTAGTTTATTATATTCTGTAGTTTACCTACTATTTATTTTAGATATGAATGTTTAGTGGTAGAAGCCAACATTGGCTAAGATAAATATACCTTGTAGCGTCACTTTCCACCCGAATTTGTGGCGTGGAATTCAACGCCGCATTACGTCATAGTAAAGTGAAAATGAAAATAAATATGTTGTAATCTAAATATATTACTCTACAATTCAATATCGTCATCGAAAATTTAATTAATTTAATATTTTCTAGTGCCATTTCTATGTATACAGGGAAAACAAAACAATTGCCCAAGTTTGTAAGGCGATTTTGTGAGCTGAAATAACAATTTCATAACGCGGCCATTCTCGTGTTAATGAAATAATTTGTACAACAAGTAAAATGATTTCTAAACCGCTATTTTCGCGTTTTGCTTGCAAATTTTGCATTTATATACATGATAGTTTTAAGTTCAGTTCTCAGTTGGGGAATATAATCTAGTTACGTTTTTTAATTAGCTTCACGCTTTTATCCCGCATAGCAGGGTAGACAGACAGTACCTAGTGTCAAGACACTCCGTACTTCGCTTTCCACCGAATTCGAGACATTGCGTGTCTTTTATCAGAGCGAGAAAGTGAAAATAATTTAAATATAATAACTTGCCTGAGTGGGGATCGAACCCACAGCCGATCGCGTTTACAGTCAGACGTCTCCACTGCGCCACGACCGGCCTCTAGTTACGTACATACATATATATTAAAATACCTTTATTACTTACTCATTGACTGACAGACCACTGACTGATACAACTGACACTATTGGTATTAGAAAAATAAAATAACTAAGAATTTTTGTTAAATGGAACGATTATACTAAGGAAGGAAGAAAAGATTTTCAATTTATAGTCTAAATGTCCCGTTGACGTGTTAACACGGCGTTGCCTTAGCAACGTGTATGTCAATTTATATAAACATGTGTCTAACACATGTTAGTGCATGTTACATTTTTTTTAAATAATTTAATATATTTTTATGTATTATTTTTAAGAAATATTAATATTCTACACTCTTTCTCTATATAAATTATAACTGTCTAATTTCACACTCCTCATTTCACGTTATATTCCTAAATAACGGTACAAAGATTTTGCTTCACGTATTTATATATAGATATTAATAAAGTAGACTATAACTTGTTTGGTGATGTTTAATTTTTTTTCTTTCTGGGTTTTGAAGCTAGACTTAGCCTCAAATACGAATTATTAGAATATTTGTACCATATACTATTATATTAAGTTAATGTGCTCATTTAAATTAAAAAATATATATTATAGATTAAAGAGGTATTCATATTTTTAAAACTATTAAGAGATCATTATAATATTTACTGTTATTTGAATGTATTGTGATACAGTGGGATATGACCTAGTTATAATTGCAATTGGCTGTGGGTTTAATTCTATTTTATTTTAGAGTAATTAAAAATTTTCACGCCTTTGAGACATTGCGTGTTAAACGGCAGACCTTAACGTCGTGTTTTGTCTTACTTAAAACAGGAAAAAAAATATTTAAATAAAATCTATCGAGTGAGGATTGAACTAGTAAACCCTCGGAATTACCATCAAAATGATTTAATTATGATTATATTCTCGAGTGGGAATCGAACTGACGAAAAGTTACGCTTAAAGTGAGACATTTCACCATTGAACTACGATGGCCTCTCATAAAAATTATTCGAATGAAACTACTTTAAACGGATTAATAGCGTATATTTTGGTATTGGGAAATAGGTACACGAACTAATGTAAAGTGTACGAAACGTCGAACTAATGTAAAGTGCACGAAACGTCGATTTTTCAAAAATATATTCACGATTATCAAAATATTCGTTTAGAATAATATTCGTTTCATTTTAAATATATTTTCTTTAAATAAAATAATAACAGATAACTTGTAATAAATAATATTTATTAACATATAAAAAACGCAATATTATATAAATAAATTTAGCGGTCATTGCGTTCTAAGCCTTAAGTATAATAAAGTTTGTTTTCTTGTGCAAACTTTCCAAAGGGCGAGCACAATTGTGGTCGAGTTCAGGAACTTCTGCAACTTAAGAGGCAAAGTCAACAACGCCACTTCTACGAATATAGATATATAGATATACTATAGTATAGAATAGATAACTGTATTTATGAGATGTTTCACTAAGTATACCCTGTACAAGCTAGCTTGATCTTTTCGATAGACGATGTTTTATGATTTATAAAATTTACACGTGGCAAAAAGATCAAACTAACTTGTACAGTGTATAATAAACAATCAAGTGTTTATTTCCAATATTAGTGTAGTGTTCTTAGTGATGAATCACTACGTTTTATATATCCGAGTCTATCTATTATCTATATTGGTAATCATGAATCACAGAAAATTTTTTTATCTATTTACACTTTTTCAAACAAAAAAATTGTTCCATTTTTATGAAAGTGTTACAGTCGAAATAGTCTATATAATTTTTATTTAATGTATAAAGAAGAAATGCAGAATGCTTATTTTTTAAAAAAAAAATCTTAAAATACATTAAATTAATAAAATATTTGTTGAACACTTTGTTGAAGTATCACGTCGATTTACAACAAGTTACTAATTACTAATATAAAAATCAATTTACCTATTGAGGCCGGTCGTGGCGCAGCGGGACAGTGTCTGACTGCAAACTCAATCGGTTGTGGGCTCGATTCCCAGTCAGGCTAGTATTTTTATTGAAACTATTTTCACTTCATCGCTCTGGTAAGACAAAATACGGCGATGGCGATTTGCAACTCAACACTCAATGTCTCGACGTCGGCGGAAAGCGAAGTACGGAGTGTCTTGACACTAGGTACTTTCTGTCTACCCTGCTATGCGGGATAAAAGTGGGAAGCTTAAAAAATATACAACTTTTAAGGTTATTTGCACTCCTAAAAAAGCGTGTGGTGCAGGAGTGAAAGGATTGACTTTAAGCGTTAGCGGTGTCAATTCTTTGCCCATTAGAAGAAAAAATACATAATCATTTTGGTTTCCTCGATCGTATAATAGGGAAAAAAGGATATTCACGCTTTATCCCGCATCTAATGTTAAGAAACAATCCAGTGTCAAAACACTCCGTTGAGTGCTTTCAGACCGAAATCAAGACAATGTGTATTGAGTGGCGAGCTCAAAACCATCCTTTGTCTCACCAGAATAAAGAAATGAAAATGTTTTTTTGACATAAATGATGTGAACGGAGTGTCTTGACACTACGTCCTTTTACACGACTTTGCTTTGCGAAAAAGTATATTAGATATAAAAAAGCACAATGAGTTCCAACGATTATTATTAAAGTTTTGTACTGGTGGTGGGATAACGACGGAAACGAGGGGGAAAGAACTGCCCTTTCTATAACGACTTACTAGAAAATGTATAAAAGAAAAAATATATAAGAGACTTATAGTTTCAGTTAGATGTGTTTTTAATGTTATATTTTGTAGTACTTAGCGAAGAACGTTAAGGATTATCAAAGTACTAAGGACTTACAATATTTGTGTCTATATGTCTTTAAATTTTATAATAAAAATAACACTTTATTTATTCCTATGCTATGCGGTTAGATAATAGGAAGTACCTAGTGTTAAAACACTTCGTACTCCGTACTCCTATGATTTCATAGTGAAACTCTACGCCGCACTTTATCTTACAAGATTTGTATCAGAGAGAAGATATGAATATAATTTAAATAAAATCTCCGGGTAGGAATCGAATCTACAACCGATTGCACGTATAGTCAGAAACTATACTATACTATACTCACTAATCCAGGACTAGCCTACAGTAAAAGTTAATAATTCCAGGTCATTGTAGAGCAGTGGGGCAGGATATGATTGTTGATGCGGTTGATGCGTTCGAAACCCACTCTAGAATATCTTTACGCTATGTCCCGTATAGCAGCATAGACAGAGAATCTAATTTCAATACACTGCGTTCTCCACTTTCATAAATTTTAGACTTGGCGTGTTGAGAACCGGAACTCAACGCTGTCTTTTGTCCAAAGCGGGTGAGTGGTAAACCAACCATCATTGTAGACAGAATCATTCTAGAATTCCAGACATTGCGTGTTTAGTGGGGAAACAAGGAAATGAAAACTTTTTAAAATAATTATTCCTCCGAGTGAGAATCGAACCCACAACCGATCACAGTCTCCTTCCGATAAGCGATAAAAGAAGATAAAAAAATCCTTAAACATCTTAACTCAATACATTTCTTTCTTCTGTGTCAACTCTCAATACACTTGGTACAGAGCAAGTGCATCAAGATGTCATAGAAACCCAGTATTAGTATAAAATGGAGCATAATTCCTTCACTATATTAGGATTATGCCGAGTAATTCCCTAATACCCCGCTACTAAGAAGCTTTAGCAGATGCGACCTTGGATATAGTGTAGGAGGGAGCGTACAAAATCCATAAGAATTTGTCAATTGTTTTCATATACGTAAAATATTATTTTATAGTTGTAACATACCTACCTTGGAATAGACTTGACCAATGCTTCATGACTTATTTATTAATATATAAAAGCAAGAAAAATTGATTACTTTTTCCAAAAATCATCTTTGTGGTATGAAATTAGTTTAGTAGGATAAAGAATGTAGAAATATATCAAGAATATAAAAAAATATATTAAAATAAATATTATACACTAGCTACAATATTACTTAAATTTATTCAAATTTAAAAGTGATATATACGTTGCTAAGGTAACGCATATTTTACTCTTCGACGGGGATTCAATAAGGAAAATATCTTTTATTTTATCGCATCAATCAAGACAAGTCGCGGTGTTTATAAATAGAGAAGGAAAAAAAGAGACCTAGAGTATTTCCGGCATTTACCGCGCAAATGTTCATTGCGTTACAGTAAGTAGTTAGCTTAAGAAACTCCTTTAGCAAAAGCATTAACACTTGCCCCCACTAATTGGACCCCTCTCTGACTCCCTCCTTCCCTCATTTCAAAATATGTAATTTATAATATTGATTGGTTTACATTTCTACGTTTAGCCCCCGGACTACTGGCAAAAAGAGATTTAGTAAGAAATATTCATACCTAGTTGGGTCAGAGCTTGTCGCTCGAGTTAATGTTTTAATATCTTAAGATATTAAAACATTAACTCGAGACATTGCTGTTTCCCTTTTTTTACTTATTTCACACTAGTTGCACAGTGAAACGACATGTGATTGTATCGTGATTGGTTATGGATTCAATTCCCACTTAGAGCAATGCAACATTCATAGACATAGGACAAAGCGTGGCATTGAAATACACCACTAAATGCGAGAGATGTCTAGAATTTGAACTAAGAGCGGAGAACGGAGTGTTTTAACATTAGAATCAATATAACTAGTAGTGCGATATGAAATAAAGCGTGAAGCTGATAAAATAACCATACTTTTGCATTACTCACAGAAGTTACGATATGGAGAAACGCAGACGAATCGCCTGAATAAATTTCGAATCCGTAATTTCCTTAAGAAATGCAAAAGAAGATAGCACTTAAACTTCTGAAGTGACTTTATATTGGTCTTGTCTTTTAGCTTCTCAGTTTTATTTGGCTGGTTGGTATAAGGCGGTGATCGATGGAATAAGTATAATGAATTAATTTAAATAATTATTGGTAGGCACATATTTTTAATCACTCTAAAATTGGAAATAGTACAGAATTGTAATTAAAAAGTGAATATTTTAGCATTTCAGGTGTAAAATGGAGAGATTTTTTATTACCAGATTCTCTCCGACTATTTCACTATCCATAAAAAATTCTTTATTTTTTATTAGTAAACAAGTTTAGATTGTTTAAATTGTCCTGAAAGCCGAATATGCAGAAGTCAAGAACTTTCAGCAGATTCCAAAGGCTTCGACGGCTCCAAAAGCCTCGGCATTCCTATGGAACTATGAAAATTGTTTACGATGTTTCGGGAATTTGAACACATAAAATTGTGGATTTTATGAACTGACTTTGTCCTTTTGGAAAATATTCAGAGTGAAGCTTTTGACAATTTCTTTTTTTTTTCAGAAAGCTGTTTGCGCTTTCGTGGTGTAACACTGTGTTCGTATTGTATTTTTACGCTTGTAACCATTGTATATGGCCATGTAAATGTGATCGTCGTTTATAACTTGGCAGTATGTTAGACTTAAATTTTATATACGTATATAGTTATTTTGGAGAGAAATTCGAGTTTTTAAATGCCACGTAGTGGAATCGATTTCTGGTTTGATGAATGTTTTATATGAATTGCTAATTTCATTTCTGGTTTTTTTTATTTAGTTAGATCTGACGTTTTTATTGATCATCCATATTTTTACCAGTGTTCATACGTGGCTTTAATCTCATGAACTATAAAAAGAAATTGAAATTTCTGGAAAAACTAAAAAAAAACATTAAAGAAAATAATTGCCTATGTCCATCTCCATACCCTCAAATATCTCTATATCCACATTCATCACAATCAGTTGAGCAGTTTGGCCGTGATGACCTGAAAGACAGACAGTTACGTTCTTATTTATAATATTAGTATGGATTATAAAGCTTCACATTGCAAAAATCTGGCGTCAAGACTCTCCACTCTGCAATTTCCGCCCAGATATGAAAAATAACGTGCAGAACAGTGGCATTTAGCGGTGTGCTTTGTCTCACTAAATCGTTCCCTCTCAGAAAAATGGAACTTTAAACTATCAGATTCACAGTGGGACTGTATCCCACTGCTCCACTATACCCTTATTTCATTCCTAATTACTCCAATTAAAAACAGAGAAAAAAAATACACTTAATGAAGAAAATATACAGTATATTTCTACGTTTTTAATTAACGCGCTTACAAGCCAAGCGATACCGAGACTGTTTGACAGTGCCGTGTTTAAGAACATCCACTCTAGTTACAACGTGGCAAAAACAAAATAGCCCCTACAAAAGGAACACTGCAACTCTGTTTGAAAACAGGCCTTATTAAGGTTTTCTATACGTAAAAACTTTTAATATTGTCTAATTACATTTTAGAGTTGAAAAGGGGTAAAAAATATTATTCTGTGAATTATTTTTGATAGTTGTTTTTTTATTTTTTGTAATTTGTATGTAGGTATTTTTAAAATCATATAACAATTTAAACATAGCAAAACTCGAATTCGTACCTCAAGGAAGCTGTACAAGCGTCTTGATCACTAAGCCATACGGTCTACATCCGGTGATGACGAAATTTTGTTGTTAGAATTTCAATTAGCTTAAAAGGCAAGGCAATGAAAAGTAAACCGTCCAACCGATATATGGTAGTATAATCAATGGTAGCAGGTTCAAAGTTCGTGGTACGTTCCTTACAATAGGGAGGAAATATATTTTAAATATTATTGTTACCTTTCTAATTTATATACATGAATAAATATATTAAAACAACTAAACACGCTTTCAATAGCATCGCTGTGTTTTTTGATTTTTTTCGTTTCTTGCTTCACATTTTATACCTTGTGGGGTAGTCAGAAAAGACGGAGCGCCAAACGGTCCTTACCTCTTTCGTCAGTCCACAAGTCCTCTAAAAATACGTCCTTCGGGTGTCCCCGCGATTTTTACGTGACCTCCAGTATGATACATACTGTGTTTCCAAGGTCAACTGAGGTCTACCCGAACCTCAATATTGTTTTGACTTTTTGAAAAAACATATAAATATTTAGAACCCAACGCGATTCGAACCCGCGCCTCTTGGATACCGTCCAAGCGCTCTGACCCCTAAGCTATGCGTTATACTATCAGCAGCGTCGAAATTCTTATATGTTTGTTACAACTTATTCATGTTGTTAGAATCCCGCTGCTTTCAAAATTTTTATACGTTTTTTCAGAAATGTTTTCTAATCCTAAGTGTGGAAAAACATTTTAAAAATAGTAAATATTAATTTGATTTGCTTGAAAATTTGCACGTGATTCATAGATAATACAATATTTTCATTATATATACCTGCTTTACTTGACTTGGGCTTTCGCTTCGCTTTTATCCCGCATAGCAGAGTAGACAGGAAGTACCTGTCAGTATCAAGACACTCAGTAATCTGCTTTCCGTCGAATTCAAGACATTGCGTGTTGAGTGGCGGAACTTAAAGCCGCGTTTTATCTTAGCAGATTTCCGATTTCTTTGTATCATCGTTATAAAATACATATATTATATTTTGAACAAAAATAAACCCAAAAAACATTAAAATAAACATATTCAGTTTAAAACTTATATAATTTTATCTGTACAGCACGTTATGGGATATTAGAAAAGTTTGCGGCGTACCTCGGGGCGGTTCTAGCTGCATTCGGCGTATCCTTAATGCGTTTGGGATGCACATAGCACTCCTGCTTTTATATTGGTGTATCATAAAATTTTACTCCTTCCTTTCTCTAGAATAGAATAGTTGTTTGTTTAGTAAAATTTAGTTAAATATTTCGATAGTTATTTTAATCTTATTTTATGTAGAATTTTGATTAATATGTTATGGGTAAATATTTATCATCTTCGTTTCGTTCGTTCGGTTGCGTTTTGTATGGAATTTATATAAGCTTCTATACAATAATATTAGAATTTTTTTTCGATTCAATTTGATTATCTCTTCTATTTCAAAATGGCGCAGTGGGACAGCGTCTGACTGCGGTTTCACTTCCTGGCCTTGCGGCGTTGAGTTCCGCCACTTAACACTCAATGACTCGAATTCTGCGGAAAGGAGAGTACTGATTGTCTTGACACTAGACACTTCCTATCTACCCTGTTATGTGGGGTAAAGGCGTGAAGCTAAAAAAAATATTTTTTCAATGCGCGTCTTGAAAATTCTAAAATTAGAATTTCATTGACTTTTATGATACTAGATGATTTTTTGACATATAACATGAAACTTCTTTGTTTTATTAAAAAAATATTTTTTTGTGATTTTGAGTTCTGTTACTTCATTTTATTTAGTTTTAATTTCTTTCTTACTTATAATAATAATTAAGACTATACTTTTAGCTGGTTTACCTTGAGGTCGGTTGTGCTGCAGTGGTATAGCGTCTGACTGAAACCCGATCGGTTGTGAATTCGATTCACACTCGGGGAAATGTTAATATTAAAAATTATTGTCATTTTCTCGTTCTATACAAAGCATGACACCTTGTTTTCCCACTCAACACACAATGTCTCCAATTCGATGGAAAGCGGAGTACAGAGTGTATTGATACGAGGTACATACGTACTGTCTACCCTGCTATACGGGGTAAAAGCGTCAAGCTAAAAAAAATAATTAAAGCTTTAATTTTTACTAATCATACAACCCATTAGAGGAGTTTCAACAAAACTTTTCGTGTCCTACATATAGTATACAAAAGTTGCAAATGTCACCAAACAGTTTAACTCAACACTAATTCAAGAGGCGACGAGTTACCGCGCACTTTACACCTGCGCCAGTTACAGGATTTATGTATGACATTCATACATTCGTACATACATACATGTGCATGTTTAAATATATTACTTAACTTTAAAACTTTTGTTAGGAGTTGGGTTAAAAATTGTATGTCGTATAAAAGGGCATGTAGTTTTTATTTAAATATATCAATATTATGTACGAAATAATCCCACTATTTCCTGTTTTCTTAGAAATTTCAGAAACTCCTATATTTGTAAACGCGAGCAGTAGTGGGTTCAATTCCCACTCGGGTGAATTATATATTTAAATTATTAATTATTTCTAGTTTAATTTATTTTTACGCTTTTTCCCTACCAGTGTGTTCAGAACGGTATACTAAACTGCATATTTCTTTTAGCTCGTCCACTATTATTAGCTTTTTGACACATGCAGGAGTACTTCCCTCCAGGAGTACACTCACGGAGTGAAGGTTCTCTTCATGCTTTTTAAGCGACCTTCCTCCAGATTTAAAATTAAAGGTAATCCAAGGTCATCCTCTATCTCTGGTACTAGTCACCTTCTATCTCTCGTAGTCATAACACGTTCTTCTTTATTCTTACTTATATATTTTTTTTAGCTTCACGCTTTTATCCCGCATAGCAAGGTAGACAGAAAGTACCTAGTGTGAACACACTCCGTGCTTCACTTTCCACTGAATTTGAGACATTGCGTGTTGAGTGGTGGAACTCAACGCCACATTTTATCTTCTACCAGAGCAAGGAAGTGAAAATAAATATAATCGCTCCCCCGAGTGGGGATCGAGTCCACAACCGATCGCGTACAGTTAGGCCTCTAATAAGAAAAATTTACATACAAGAAAAAAACCTTTTGAAATAAAGTAACATCTCGAACAATAATTTAATGAAACCTATTAATGTTACTTCAATCCTTTTCCTTTAGGCAAAGAGATTTCTTTGAAGCTTGCACAGTTAACTGAAAATAGTCGGAAAACAATAAAAGAATCTTGAAATTCAAAGGAATTTATTATAATTGAAATAATTAAAGTGAAACGGTATATCTGTATTTCTTTTACAAAAAAAATAACTTATGATTGAAAAAAAAAACAGCTTCCTGTATAGTACGGATATAACCTAGTGTTGAGACACTCCGTGGACTGTTTACCGCCCGATATCAAAACATTGAATATTTAATGGTGAATTTTATTTATGATTCCTTATATATATATATGGTTTTTTATATTACTACAATTCTATAAAAAAAAGAAGAATAACTTTCAATTTCTTTTTGGCTTCCAAATGTTTCGTATTGAGTGGCGGAAGTTAACGCCGCGTTTTGTCTTATCGGATATGTGAAAAAAACATTAAAAAGATCATTGCACTGGATTTGAATCAAACTCACAACCAATCTCGTGTAACAGCTTATTATTGTTATATATATTTTTTTAAGAAACATAGTTAGGCCACTTCGCTTTTATATTCAATATCTGGAAGATAATTAAAAATGCAATTATGAAAGACCATTAACAGTTATTTTATTAGTTAATGTTGGTGGAAGCTCTTAAATACGTAATTGTGTTTGAACAGGCAAAATGAATTATGAAATTTATATACAAAATTAAACAAAAAACCTTTCTATGGAAAGAAATAAACATTATAAAGATTTATTTTGTATACTGTATTGTAAGACTGATTGTGCCTGCGATTTTGTACGCGTGGAATTTAATATCTTCTATATCATAAAAGTGACCTAATAAGATCTTTGATTTTCGCAATTTTTATACATTTTAAATGAAACTATTTAACCGGATTAATCGCGTATATTTTGGTATTCGAAAATACATTTTTGGACACCTGACGTTTCGAACACTTTACAGTAGTCCGTGGTCACAGGTAGACTGAGGTGGCATTCGTCTGTCAGTTGATACAAAAAATTAATTATATCAATCTACCGCCATCGATTTCGGTTCGGTTGGAAACTATCTACCACCTGGGACCCATTTATTAAAAATTTAAAGTCCCAAATCCACCACACCAGAGACAAAGATATAGTGAGCTCATTCTGCAAGAATCCAGGGCAGTACGCGAGGCAATTAAGAAATCGATGGCGGTAGTTGGATATAATTAATTTTTTGTATCAACTGACAGACGAATGCCACCTCAGTCTACCTGTGACCACGGACTACTGTAAAGTGTTCGAAACGTCAGGTGTCCAAAAATGTATTTTCGAATACCAAAATATACGCGATTAATCCGGTTAAATAGTTTCATTTAAAAAGTGACCTAAATTCTTATTACAACTATCCGCCAGTAAAAGTTGCATCAAAATTGGTCATAGATTAGCCGGAACAAATAAACAGATAGAATATTATATGTACCGTGTATACATACATATGCATTTAGTTAGATTTGGTTATATTTATATTACAAACAGACACGCCAATTTACTTTATTTGTAAAAATCTAACAAAATTCAAATGATATGGCGCAGTGTGACTGTTAATGCGATCAGTTGTGGGTTCAATTTCAAATACAAAGTGCGGCATTGAGTTCCACCACTCGGCACACAATGTCTCGAGTTCTGTGGAAAGCAAAGTACGGAGGAAGCTGGATACATTTTGTCTATCCTGTTATGCTGAATAAAATTGTAAAACGTAGCAAAAATCTCATATTATATTTAGTATTTGACACTCATATGGGTTGTATATAAATAAAATAAGATATTTGGCCATCTTATTTTGGCTGTCATTTTGTACTAATAACAATATTGAGTATATTAATTGCGTTAAACTAAACTAAAATTAACTTAATTTAACTAAAATTATCAAAAATTAACTAAAATTAACTAAAATTAACTAAAATTAACTAAAATTAACTAAAATTAACTAAAATTAACTAAAATTAACTAAAATTAACTAAAATTAACTAAAATTAACTAAAATTAACTAAAATTAACTAAAATTAACTAAAATTAACTAAAATTAACTAAAATTAACTAAAATTAACTAAAATTAACTAAAATTAACTAAAATTAAATAAAATTAACTAAAATTAACTAAAATTAACTAAAATTAACTAAAGTTAACTAAAATTAACTAAAGGTAACTAAAATTAACTAAAATTAACTAAAATTAACTGAAATTAACTGAAATTAATTGAAATTAACTAAAATTAACTGAAATTAAATAAATTAACTGAAATTAACTGAAATTAACTGAAATTAACTAATTAAAGATTTATTTCAAACTGGATAATTTTAGTTTATATAAATTTCACCCTCAATAATTTAGTAAAACAGAAAGTTAAAGAAAATTTATTTTTCTTACAATTTCATTATTTCACAACTAAATTAGACTGTAAATAAAAATATTTAATTTAAATTTCAGTTTGATATTTCCTTTAAGAAGCCTTCAAGAAAAAATGTCTTGAGATATTTTAAATGAAACTATTTTAAACGGATTAATCGCGTATGTTTTGGTTTTCGAAAATATATTTTTGGAAATTTTACGTTTCGATCATTTTACTGTAGTCCGTGGTCACAGGTAGATTGTCTCACAGATTTCCAAAAATATATTTTCAAATACCAAAATATACGCGATTAATCCGTTTAAAATAGTTTCATTTAATATTAAATTCATTTTCAAATGAATTAAAAAGTGATATTCATAATGAGCGTAAAAAATGTTATAAAATTAAATAAGTCACGCTAGTGACGTATGACGTCATATCTTATGACTAGAGGCAACCTAAGGTGGCATTCGTAAGTTAGTTAACTTTACATTGTACTGTAAAGTGTTTGAAACGCCAGGTTTCCAAAAAGGTAATTTCGAATATCAAAATATACGCGATTAATCCGTTTAAAAAAAAATTTCATTCAATAAGTGTAAATAATTATGAATCTATTTTAAACGGATTAATCGCGTATATTTTGGTATTGAGAAATAGAATAATTTTGCCATACTTTGAAGTATTGGCCTGTTTAAATATTTTTTATCTTTTACTTTATAGAATATTAACATAATAAATAGTTGGTTTAACCGTATTTCTATTTAAACAATGTCTAAAATGATCAAATCATTTCAGATGGTAAATCTAAAACTGATTCTCATTTTATCCGCTTAAATAACAATTTGTGTAACATCAAAGAGGCGTTTCGGAATCTGCCGCAAACATTTTAAATAATGAATTCCTATTTTCTAACATAAATCACGATAATGTTTCAGTTATAATCGTAATTATTATAATTTAAAATATACGTTAAAATGAGCAGATACGATTTTTAGCTTCACGCTTTTATCCCGCATAGCAGGGTAGACAGACACTTCGTACTTCGCTTTCCACCACAATTCGAAATATTGCTTGTTGAGTGGAGAACCTAAAACGCTGACCCACTCCTATATATATTTGTATATATATGTGTATATATATATATATATATATATATATATATATATATATATATATATATATATATATATATATATATATATATATATATATATATATATATATATATATATATGAAACATAAATTAGTAAGTCACAGCCACATACTGTCCCGACCGACCGAGTATGCCAACTGTTGACTTCTAAAATTTAAGCTATGGTATTTTGATATGGGAATTGAAATATCTTTGTCTTAAATTTCAGTCCTACAGTTTATATATCTATATAAGCTGCGTTATAACTTCATTGTTTTTTTCAATTTTCAATGAAATACTATAGTATTTTATTGAAACTTGAAAAAAACAATGAAGAAGAAAAAAGAACGGATTAATCGAGTATACTTTACAGTAGACCGTGGTCAGTCTACCTGTGACCACGTATTACTATAAAATGTTTGAAACGTTAAATTTCCAAAAATAAATTTATAAATACCAAAATATATGCGATTAATCCGTTTAAAATAGTTTTATTTAAAATGTATAAAAATTTTGAAAATTTTGTATTTTGCGAAGTATTATTTAAAATATGTTAATGGAAAAATGTACGATTCAAGGGTAAATGTGAAATAATTTATTTATTTTCTAATGAATCTGAGTGATGAAAGAACGTTAAGAAATATTTATCAAGCAAAGGCCAGCGGTACAACAGGTCAAGGTTGACTTGCAAAAACACAGTATCCATGACAATGGAAGTTCATGTAATACCATGAGGATAGAAGTATTTGGATGAAGAGATTAATGACTTTGATGCCAGTAGTGGTGCAGTGTGACAGCATCTGACTGTAAACGCAAGTGAATGTGGGTACGATTCCCACCCAGGGGAGATATTCAAATTATTTTCACTTCCTCGCTCTAGTGAGATAAAGTAAGTGGTTGAGTTTAGCCATTTAACACGCAATGTTTTGAATTCGGCGGCAAGCGATGTACGGAGTGTCTTGATACTATTATCCAGCATTGTAAAGAATACAAAAAGTACCTAGGAACTTTCCGTTTTCTCTGTAATGCTGGATAAAAGTGCAAAGCTAAAAAAATAAAATTAATGACTATGGATGAGAATGTGAGACGTGAATGAAGTATTTTAACGTTGATATATATATACACATATATATATATATATATATATATATATATATATATATATATATATATACATACATACATACATAGCGTAATTTATTTGTAAATAGGTAACATTACTCCTGTATAAAGGGTAACTAAGGCGACGTCATTCAATCATAACAGTGTTATTGTTATTAGTTATATCCCATATTGATTTGCTTTCTTTTATTCGATGCCTATATTAGTCAATAATTAATTCCACTTGCTTTTGGCTTTTTTATTTTTATTTTACAGAAACAGGAAACAAACGAGCAGAATGGCCACCTGATGGTGGTCACCTTCGCACATGGACATCTACCATATTAGAGTTGTAGATGCGTTGCCGGCCTTGTGATAGTGAAAGGATAGGTGAGAGTAGGAAAAGCTGGCTTACATGTCATTGAAGTGGAACATATCACCAGACATTTGGCGGTTCGTTTTTATCATGATAGTGGTCACGAGCCAGTTGGACGATTAAACTCCAACCACCAAATGACTGGGATACTCGCCTCTTACGGCACGCTACGCAGCGGAGGGGAATTGTATTCTACTCCGTCCTCTCTCAAGGAATTTCGGGTAGTAGGTGGGATTCAGTGCTACCTAATATTAATATTATTTTTTTTAGCTTCACGCTTCTTATCTCGCATAGCAGGGGAGATAGAAAGTACGTAGGGTCCAGACACTCCGCACCTCACTTTCCACCGAATTCGAAACATTGCGTGTTGAGTGCTGGAACTCTACGCTTCACTTTGTCTTACCAGAGCGAGGTAGTGAAAATAGTTTTAAAATAATTATTCCCCTGAGTGGGGATCGAACCCACAACCGGTCGCGTTTACAATCAGACGCTGTCCCACTGCGCCACGACCGGCCTCATCTTGATATATTAACCAGGTAATGCTAGTCGATACACATTAAAACATATTAATATTTGTAAGAGCCCACTGCACGTTGGACCTTTATCCCCACACAATAATTTCATAAAACCAGTTTCTTTTGAACGTAAAAATTATATAACAAATAATGGCCGATTTTATAAATATCTAAACGCACAACCGATAATTGTTACTTTCCAAGTAATATATTTATAAAAATTTGAACGCAGCGGGATTCGAACTCGGTTCTCTTGGACATGCTGTTTAGTTACATACTTCAAAATATGTATATTTAGGGGAGATAGTGAGAATTCACTAAATTTTCTTATTTCCTATATAATGCTAGAAATGGGTAAGATATAAAATATTTCAGTAACACTAGAAGTCTACTTGGCACGCGCACTAACGTTGTGGTAACGGTCAACATCTTGTTAATTTATAGTTTGAGGTACAAACTGTGGGCGTGTTACAAGCTTTGCGGATTACTCGCAGTTAAGATTAAAGATATCAAATGGCTTTGTAATATTTTTAAAGTATCATATGTAATTGGAAACTAAAATATGTTTTAGAAAACGTATATAAATAGAAATTGGTCGTGGACCAGTGGAACAGCGTCTGACTGTAAACGCGATCGGTTCTAATTTCGATTTCCACTTGAAGGAAATGTTTTTAATTAAATTTTATTTAATGGCTCTGGTAAGACAAAGCGCGGAGTAGAGTTCCGCCACTCAACACACAATGTCTCGAATTCGGCAAGCAGAATACGGAGTATCTCTAACCTGTTATGCGGCATAAAAACGAGAAAATTTAAAAAAAAATTGGAAGGTAGCTGGAGTCGACTTTACGACTATAGACGTATGGCTCAGTATTCAAAGCGATTAGTCGATTTGCAAGGGTTTCAGTACCTTTCCATACAAATTTCTTACCGGATAAGATAAGTTACGGCGTAAGGTGTTGTTTTAAAAATAGTAGAGTTTAGTGTCTTAACTCTACATTCTCTATACCCTGCTATATGCGAGATAAAAACAAAACTCTTAATATTTTAATACTTGCCTCAAGCCAAGCTTTCCTTCAAAACAAAAATGGAGCAACGTCTATCTATACAAAGGCTTTATTCAATCTATTCTTGTTTGAGGCGGATTCTGAAAACCGATCTTTGACACTACCGTCAGCTGTAAACAATACTTATTAGAGGATAAAACGACCCACTGCCTACTGTACTGTACTGTACTGTACTGTACTGTACTGTACCGTACTGGATGCTTGTGTTTTTTTCTGTATACATTATTTGCATTTTATGATTAAGGATAAATTTAGATTTATATTACATTAAGTAGCCGCGACTTTGCTCACGTGGAGCTTAAAATCTCCATCTTTTTTTAGCTTTAAACTTTTATCCCGCATAGCAGCGTAGATAGAAATTACTTAAAGACTCTCCGTACTTCGCTTTCCACCGAATTCAAGACATTGCGTGTTGAGTGGTGGAACTCAACGCCGCTCATTGTTTTTACCAGAGCAAAGAAGTGAAAATAATTCAAATATAATTACTCCCCAGTTAGACGGTGCCTCGAAAGGTCTCAATATCTTTATTTATTGATTTAAAGTAAAAGTAACTTAAGTCCTTATTAGATTAGCTATGTATCATTCAAAGTCCGATCAAAATCGGTCCAGCTGGAACAAGCAGACAAACATACAAAAATATTATTTTCATTTATTAAAAAGCGATTATTTTAATAATAAAAAACATACACTCAAATTTTAGTTATTTTTAGATATTAGTTGTAGCCTTTACACAATGTTAATGTAACTGTTTTTACCCTCGAAAATACATTTCGTAAAATCCGACGTTTCAAGCACTTTACAGTAGTCCAATATCAAAAATAGCGGAAGTATTCTATTTAAAATAGTTTCATTTACTAAGTAGTGAGTAAAAGCAAAAATCAATATCTATAAATAAATAAAATTGGAGCATATATTTGATTTATTAAAAAATCGTTGTTTACTTAATGCATAGATAGTAGATACAGATTTCTTGATAAAGTACAGTCAGCATTATTTCTTATAAGGTATACCGGCATAGACAATGATAACCTATTTTAAATGAAACTAATGACTCTATTTTAAATGAAATATATTTATATGTTCAAAAATATTGAGGATTTTCAGAAATGTATTATCGAATACAAAAATATGCACGATATATCCATTTGAAATAGTTTCATTTAAAATGTATAACAAACGTGAAAATTAAGGTTATTAAATGATGAACGAGTGCCGAGATAATATCTATTTTTGCTTTGTGTTGAACTTTTAAATTGCGTTTCACAATAATGTCATTCTTTTTAATTTTACGCTTTTACCCCAAATAGGAGGGTAGACAGGATATACAGGATCGTTATGGACCCAATTACCTGTGACAGGCTAGATACTTTTCTCTAACGCATATATCGCGGGGAGTGTTCTGGAGAACTGTTTGACTTAGTTCCTGCCGCTGAATTTTCAAACCTCATAGTACGTAATAGACAATACCATCAACGCTCCTGTAGCTCCTCTGGTGTTACACGGGGCCGTGGGCGGCCGCGATCACTTACCACCACGTGACCCGCACGCTTATTTGCCTTCTCTGTTCTATAAAAAAACCTAGTGTCAAGACATTCTGAACTCTGCTATCCACTGAATTCGAGACATTGCATTCTGAGTAACGGGACTTAACACCGCGTGTTATTTTACCAGAGAGAGGAAATTTAAATATTATCATTTCCTCAAGTGGGGTGGAACCCACAATCGATCGCGTTTACAGTCAGATGGTGACCCACTGCACCACAACCGGCCTCAATTTACGCTATTTACGCCAATTTTACGTCAAAATTATTCAAACAAAACAAAACATTATGACCTGAAGCACAATATGTTGAACCGTGTATTGAGATGTGCTAAATGCCAATATTTTTCATAATAGTTCGCCAAAAATACATTGAAATAATAAAATAACACACAATACACACTTTAAATATTAAACACAAATGGCGTAAACGTTGCTATGGAAACGGATATTTTACGCCCCGATTTCAACTTGAAAAACATATTGTGACCAAACACTTAACAGCCAGAAAATATATATATTTTTAATCCAAATAACAATGTAAATAATTAATTCCTTATTACATTTACACAAAATAGTATAAAATGTATATTTTAATTACAGACTTCCATTTCCATTGCTGATTTGTTTCGTGTCTGTACATTGGACAGTCTTAGGAACCTCACTGTGATACCGCAATAGTCTTTAATTAAAATCTGTGAAATAGTTTTATGCTTATTGTACACTAAATAAATCATAAAGATAATATATTAAGCTATAAAATATTTTACTATTCACAGCATCTGACAGTAAACGCTATCGGTTGTGGGTTCGATCTCCACTAGGGGGATTATATTTAAAAAAATATTTTCACTTCCTCGCTCTGGTAAGATATAGCGCGGCGTTGAGTTCCGCCACTCAACACGTAGTATCTCGAATTCGGTGGAAAGCGAAATACGGAGTGTCTTGACACTAGGTACTGATAAAAGCGTGAAGCTAAAAAAAAATATTATCCCATTTTTGTTAGTGTCATTATTGAATGTATATATTTAAATGCACTTAATTTGTCATAATATCAAAAATAAAAATGTAATTATTTAAATAATCTATCAGTTTACTATTTAATATTAATTATTAGGAATTTATGTATATAGATTATTTTATTATGGAAAGTAAAGATATTATTTATTTATTATACCTTGAAGTCATTTGCATTCAAAAACTCGACAATTTTAGACGCAGATAATATTTTTGATATGGTTTTAAATAGAAATTCTTAGTATGTTATGCACTCAGCGTACGAGTGCCAAGACTGTATGATTGCAGCTACAGTTTAAAATGCGCATCTTCATTTTGTAAGACTTATCTGTTTGACTTTACTTATCGTTTTATTTGATATAATAAATAAACGCAGCATTTCACCATTCAAGACGCAAATATACCTGTAAATATTCTCTATATAAATATATAGAAATTGGGTGGAAAGTTTCACGCTTTAATCTAAAATAGCAGGGTAGATAGTAAGTAAGCAAGTAGAATTGCCAAGACATTCTGTACTTCGCTTTTCAACGAATTTGAGATATTGCGTGTTGTGTGGTGGAACTCAACGCCGCACTTTTTCTGCCAGAGCGAGAAAATGCATAACAATTTAAATATAATCACTCCCCCGACTGGAAATCAAACTCACAACAGATCGCCTTTACAGTCTGACACTGTCCCACTGCACCACGACCGGCCTCGAAAGTTTTAAGCGAAATATCTTATATTTATGTTATTGTTCCATAAAATGCAAAAAATGACATAATAAAAGAAAACATAGCATGCCCAATTCAGTGTATCACATACCTGTGTGTATAATTAGAGCATTTTCTGAGCGGACGTGAGCTCGCGATTCTGCTCGCGACGTTTGTATTGTTCGGTGGAGGATTGAAACTATATATTTCTAAAGCCTTCTATTGGTAAGCATTGTCTAATAAGCGCTTGCTTAGCAAAATTGTGGTTTGTGGTGGAAAAGTTGAAAAACAGTTTAAATTATTATTAATTATTATGAAGAGCGTTTTGTTATAATCGCATTTTGTTATTTATAACTCCGTGAAAATTTTGCAACGACAGTATGACTTCTTTGCTTATTTTGCTTCTTGCCATTTAATTTGCTTCAAAATCTGCACACGTGTCCGTATTCGGTGACAACAATCTTTTCATAGTGAACATTTGACGTCTTATTTGTTTACAACTTCCCGCTTTTTCCCGGCAAAGTAGGGTAGAAAGGAAGTGTATAGTGTCAAGATACATTGACACCGTAATCGATTTTCGAAACATTGCGTGTTGAGAGGTGAAACTCAACGCTGCGTTATGTTACGCCGCGATATTTTACTACTTTTAAATAGTTTTATTTCTCACTAACAGTTTTGAGATCAGAAGCGAAGGTTCAAATCCCATCGCGTTTAAATTTTTTATTTTTTTTTCAAAATGTTCAAACCTGATGATCCACCAGGGTTATCACCTTAATGATCTATCAATGAGGACCTGGAGAGCAAAAAGTACATGTTCCAATATTAAATTTTCAGGAATTTAATATACGTAGAGAGAATAGAGATCCACTCTCCGTTTGTAGAGAACTTTACATCAAGTATTTTGTATGAAGCAATTTATCTTTGTGACGTCTTTATTATACGACCGTAACAGCTATTGTTGAATGATTGATTGGTCGTAATTCCCGCGTCGGTTTAGATTAATGGAATCGATTTTGTGATTTTAAAATTTTGCATATTATTAGACTTGTTTCGCCGGGCAGCTTCTGATTCATATTGATTCATATTGAATTCGTTGAAAATTGAACTACTTATGGACCTCATTTCCACTATCTTTTAAGGTAAAACGCGGCGTTGAGTTCCGATTTTTGCAACTTCACGTAAATTGTTCACATTTTAGCTGGAATAGAGGATGGAGTGTCTTAACACTTTCACATTTCCTCTGCCTGTTCAGACATGGGCTATCGTCCATAATATCCTAAATCAATATTTAAATCATTGCAACTGTTGTAATATATATTTTCTATAGGAAAACATTTACGTACAGATAAAAAAAAACAATTTTTTAAACAACCAATACG
The DNA here is from genome assembly GCA_032432895.1 of Dryadula phaetusa. Taxonomy (NCBI): domain Eukaryota; kingdom Metazoa; phylum Arthropoda; class Insecta; order Lepidoptera; family Nymphalidae; genus Dryadula; species Dryadula phaetusa. The sequence goes on from JAOYRS010000005.1 coordinate 664,615, forward strand.
TATTTTAATTATGTTTCAAATACAAAGATGTCGTACAAAGATATTATTTTGTCCATTAAGTGAACTCCAAAATTATAAGAACAAAAGAATGAGAAGAATGGGATCGCTTTTGATTATACAAAGATATTGTTTTATATATTTCCAGGATTCTTTTTCTATATTTTTTTTCTATCTATGAGTATTCATAACGTCATTTTTTTCCCGCATAGCAGGGTAGACAGGAATGATCGAATTTGAAACATTGCGTGTTGAGTGGTGGAACTCAACGCCGAAATTTGTAGTAACCGGAGCTACAAAGTGAAAATAATCACTCCCCTGAAGTGGGATTGAACCCAAAACTGATCGCGTTTACAGTAAGGCTGTCCCAATGCGCCACGACTGGCCTATAATGTTAACGTGTATTTTGAAATTATCTGTCTGTAAACTTAATGTAATGAATTAAATAATTTCCCAAAAGAATGTTTATATGTTTTTAATTTTAAACATGTTTGCAAAAACGCGGCGTTAAGTTACGTCAACTTTACAAAACTAGCAAACAAGTAATGTAATGTTAAAAAAATGCTAGCTTCTTCATGTTTCAGTACTTTTTAAATGAAGATCTGTAATTTTTTTAGAATGCAATTAAGAAACAGATGGCGGTAGATTGATACAATTAATTTTTGTATCAACTGACAGACGAATGCCACCTCTGGCATTAAACATTAAACAGACTGAGGAGCCTACCTGTGACCACGGGCTACTTGAAAGTGTTCGAAACATCAGGTTTCTAAAAATATATTTTCGAATACTAAAATATAAGCGATTAATCCGTTTAAAATAGTTTTATTTAAAATGTGTAAAAATCGTGAAAATCAAATATCTTATTAAATCTTTTAGAATTGGTTTTTGATATTAAAGAAATATAGTATTCCACCTTCTGTTATACACAACTTGGACTTTCTGTCATATACAACTTGGAGTCCATGAACCAATCATGGACTCTACAATCTATATCATCTAGATTCGACTGTAAAATATCTCTTTTTCCTCTTTACCAGCTAAGACATGATACCTAACCTCCAATATTTCTGATATATTGATAACCGACTTGTATGTATTTTATATTGTTGGAGCTGAATAATATTTGTGTATGATGATCTTATTAGGCTTCCAAGTACGTGTGCCTAATTTGGTAAGTGTGTTTGTATGTTTGTTTGTTTGAACAACACAAGTTTTATTAAAATCAGTACATTAATTTCAGAGATATAGCGATATAGTTATTGTGAAGTCGGTTTATTTTTAATAGTGTATATGTATAAAAAAAATTGTAAAAATCTAGGGAGGTGAGAAATATAATAATAATTTGAAAGACGCTTAAAAGAATTTCAACGTAGGTGGATAGAATGTATGGCTTAGAGGTCAAAGCGCTTGGAGGGCTTCCTAAAAGTGCGTCATTAAGTTCCTCTACGTTTAATACTTCATAAGGTTTTTAAAAATGTTATTCTTAATATAAATTCTTAAAATAAGTCCTCTCTTATATATTTGAGTCCATTGTGGCACAGTGGGACAGCGTCTGACTGTAAATGCGATTGGTTTTGGGTTCGATTTTCACTTAGTGAAATAATTTTATTTCTATTTACATTCTCTTTTCTCTGGTAAGACAAAGAGCGGGGTTGTGTTTGCGAATCAATACGTAATATCTTCATTTCTGGCGGGAGACAGTCAATGGAGTGTCTTGACATTAGGTTGTCTGACTACTCAAATTCTATACTATGAATTTCAGTGGAATGTTAGCTGTTAGTATCTTAGTGAATAACAGAAGACGCTATATTATATATACATTAACCTGATTGAAAATCGAACCCAAAACTATGGCTTAATAATATAATTTTCCAAACTAAGCCACACGTACACATCTAAAACTAAATCCCCTCCCCCTACAAAATCTAAATCCCCTAAGATTTGTACAACTGACTAATAAAACACAATACGGTATTAATTATTAGTGAGATATAATTACAGCACTTGAAGGCGTTCCGTTTTGGGATCGAAGAAAACATAATAATACGTTTATGATTTATGTTAATTAAAATTTATTTATATTATTGTTTAAAAACCAATGAGACCATCGTGGTGCAGTGGCACAGTATCTGACTGTAAATTCGATTGGTCATGGGGTTTAAAAAGCGCAGTGTTTATTTCCGCCTTAACAATATATTGAGTCTTGACTATAGGGTGTCTCTGTAATGAGCCAATATCTGATTGTAAACTCGATTGGTTATTAGTTTGACAAGGTGTGGCGTTTAATTCCGCTTTAACAAATAACGTAACGAATTTTAACAGAAGGATCTCTTTTACTAACCTACTATGTGGGAGTGGGGATGAAGCTCTTTTTTTCTCTTTAAATAATTAACAAAAGCATTTTATTGTATATAACTTTCTCTATAACAGTGTTCTAACTGCTATTTGTAAGTAGCAAACAAGTTTAACGCCAACAATATCTACAAGACAAAGCTTAGGAAGTATGGCTTGTTGTTTCCGAGTAATGCACTTTGAGAGTACATTAGGGTGGTAATTTTGTACGTACTACTGAAAAGTTTTATTTCTATGTATATTTCTATATTATGTAGAGAAACAAATGGATTGTCTTTGTAAAAGTTGACATCGCGTGTTTGATGGTGGAACTTAACGGCGCACTCTGTGTTATCATATTATGTATTAGACCAATAAAACAAAAACAATTTAAATACAATGATTATTATGAGGCTGGTCGTGGCGCAGTGTGACAGCGTTTGCCTCTAAATGCGATCGGTTGTGGGTTCGATGAGAAGAAGTGAATATATTTAATTTATTTCTACTATGTCTCAAATTTGACGGAAAGTGAAGTATGGAGTATTTTGATACTAGGTACTTTCTATGTACGCTGCTGTACGCGATTAAAATCTTCTTCTTCTACTTGGCATGTATCCCTAGCCAGGGTCTGCTTTCCCACTCATCTTCCTCCACTTTTCACGATCTACAACGTCCTCTTGTTAATCATTTGGCTCTCATGTCCTGCATCACATTATCCAGCCATTCCTTCCTTATTCCTTCCTTGGACGTCCTGGGGGTCAAGCTCCAGGGACAGATATAGCAAGGGATTTTCTTCCGACGTAGTTTGTAGGCCGGTGCGCTACACGGCCATACCATCTAAGGCGATGCTCTATGAGCTTATCCGCTACGTCACGGACTCCAAGACTACCTCGGACGAATATGTTGCGTACGCCCGCGTTACGCCACACATCCACCTCAGCATCTTTATCTCCGTGACGTGAAACTCCCAAGTTTGCTGAGATAGTGCAGGCCAACATTCCGTACAAAAGAACTGGTCAGACAATGCTCTTGTAAATCAGTCTATCGAGCTTTTGCGATATTCTGCGATCGCAGATCACGCCAGAGATCTTGCGCTATTTGGCCCAAGCAGCGCTGATACGGGCATAAACATCGTGATCGATGCTCCCAGGCTCATAAAAAACGAATCCAATGTACTTGAAATTTTCCAACTTAACGGGTGGTTCAGGACCTATATGGATAGTACTAGAGTCCGAGCATGTACTCAATATTCGACACATTTAGATTAAGACCGCTGTTCTCAAGCGTACCCTTTCAAATGTTCATTCTCTGCTCCAGCTTAACCCGGCTCTCGTCAATATGTGAGTACGTCATCGGCATTCACCATCAACCATGGTGGCTGGTCCCAAATATAAGCCGAGACAGTATCTACAACTACATTGAACCACAACGGGCAAAGATCGGCGCCTTGGTGAACACTTATCGTAATAGGGAAGAACTGTGAGTCGCCAACAACAGTTCTAAGGATGGAGGAGACTTGGAGAGGAAGTTCAGGACACATTGTGGTGGCTCGAGGATCCAGTGTCGCCTACTCGTATGCCCAAGACCAAGTATCGTTCAGATACTTGGCAGGACGGGTGGTCTGGATACTAAATATAAAGTTAAAAATAAATATATATTTTGACTTGGGATCTCTACTACTCTATCTCGACTAACAGCGTCTGTCTGTAAATGCGATTTCATTTACAGACAGACGGTGTTCAAATGCGCCACCATAGCATGATAGAGTTGTTATAAATATGGACTATATTTTTTTTTTGGGTCAAATTTTTACAATATATTTATTATACATATAAAAAGTATCTTTATCACATCGTTATGTATTAAGAAAGAACCTAGTGTCAAGACACTCTGTTATTCAATTTCTGCCTACATTCAAAACAGTACTACCCTGTTATGCATAAAAGCAGCATCACGTTTCATTCCGCATAGCAGGATAGTCAGAGACCACCTAGTGTCAAGACACTCCGTTGATTTCTTTCCACTTGAAATACAGACATTGCGTGTTGAATATCATACTCAAAACCACGTTTTGTCTTACAGAAAAGACACGTGTATAAAAATATACGTAAATTAAATATAAATATTGAAGTAAAAGCTTATTAAATAACTTTTATGTATGTAGAAAGAATCATATTTGAAGAGGAGCATAAGTAATAAGATAGGCTATTTCTGTTACAACACAAGGCGTACCCATCTACCTGTCAAACGATCTCAACTGAGAGACATGCAGACGTTTCATAATTCTACTTGTTGTTTTCTATTATATATATTTTTAGATAAATTTTTGTTGAAATATTGAATAATAATATGATATTTGATTTTCGCAATTTTTATACAATTTAAGTGTAACTATTAATTATTTTGAAGGGATTAATCGCAGTAGTCCGTGGTTATAGTTAGAAATATTGCGTACTGAATGTCGAAACCTAACACCGCGTTTTGTCTCAGATCAAAAAAATAAAATATTTTAAACGTAGTTCCCCTGAGTGGTAACCGAACCCCGGATCGCGTTTACTATCCCATTGTACTATACTGCGTCCTAAAGATTATAGAAATAATATCGTACATTTAGTATTCTATTACAATTCTCAGATCCAATCATTCCCATACGAATAAAGTACCATCGCTCCATTGCAACGGTACTAGGCCTGACATTCACCCGGCCTACGCTCGAACGGTCTTTTCACTTCACTAACCTCGTATGCAGCTCTATACGGATATAGATTATAAAACTTTACTATATAGAGGTGATTTAAATTTTATTGGTAGAATTGTTGACGCGTAAAATCTACGTTGTCATAGCAACGTGTATATAAAAGTGTATTTAAAACATATGGTAATCTGTCTAAATGTAGTAGTGATTTTCATGTAATATGGGGTACAACTGTGGACTCGATTGCTCCGATGCTAATTCGTCACGAGTAAGTACTTATTTAGTTATTTTTTTCAAGCTTTTTTATAGAAAGAGGAGGCAAACGAACAGAAGGGCCACCTGATGGTGAGATCTTCGCCCATGGACATCTACAAAGATGGAGTTGTAGATGAGTTGCCAGCCTTGGGATGGAAATAAAAGGAGATGAGGGAAAGGGTGGGCGGCTTATATGACATCGAACCGGAATACATCATCAGTTGGCAGATCGTTTTTGGATTAAACTTCTACCACCAAATTACTGGGATACCCGCCGCTTAGGGGCCGCTATCCAGCAGCTGGGGGGAATTTTATTCTACTACATGTTCTCACAGGGAGAAATGCAATGCCTTTTCTTATGAAATTTTCTTATTAAATATCTGTCTATATTATGTAAAATCATATAGCTATATATATATATATATATATATATATATATATATATATATATATATATATATATGTATATAATGTTTTTTTTATTCTGTATATATGGAATTACTACAGATACTAAGCCACCTTTTTACCACTTTTTATTTAAGTTGCCGAGTTAGTTAGTGAGTGTGTGAAATCTTGCTAGCTTACTTAGACCTACTTCCCAGTGAGCCGATTGAACTGAAATTTGTATTACGACTTCAATTTTAACGATAATGAACTATATACTCAACGTTCTTGTTAACCTAAAATGGCCGCCGCAACAAAATGGCGGATTACACAACCCACCTAAAACGGGTATCAAATGAAAGATGTTGTTTTGTAAAACACAATACTTGTTTTTAATAATATTTTTTAAATTATTATTTTATTTATTTATAAATCTAGGCGTGTCGTGGCGCAGTTTGACTGTGTCTGACTGTAAACGTGATCGGTTGTAGGTTCGATCCCCACTCGGGGGAGCGATTATATTTAAACTATTTTCACTTCCTCACTCTGGTAAAGACAAAATGCGGCGTTGAGTTCCACCACTCAAATCGAAGTACGGAGTATCTTGACTTGTAGGTGCTTTCTGTCTACCCTGCTATGCGGGATGAAAAGCGTGAAGGTAAAAAAAAAGCCTAGTAATTTCAAACGTACAATGAACATTTAATAAACGTAAAATTTTCCAAGAAGTCATAGTCAGTACAACTTTGCCGCGACGTCGTTATCCGACTGCCTTTGTGAGGTATCCTTCAAAAAAAATATTTTTATGTGAGAAATTTGTCTTAAAGATTATTTTCGCCTGAAAGCCCTTGTTACGTAGCAAAGATCGGATTTCAGGCTTCCTCAAACAGAAATGGGTTGAGTAAAGGCTTTGTTACAGCCGTGGCTTGGTTTTTCAGCTTTTCAGCATATTTTAAGTATATTAAAAGTACGCTTAATTTGATGGTTGTTATTTATAGTCTAAAGTGTTGGTTCGTTTTTTTTTTTCAAATTATTGTGAGAGATTTGATCTTGTACAGGTATTGTATTAAAATTTATAATTGTAAAAGCGAAATAACGTATGATGGAAAAAATGCTTTAAATTGTTTTAATTAATTTATTTTTTTTATATATAATAGAACAGACAAGGACAGCTTAGTGTTAAAATATTTTTGATTGCGGAACTCAACGCCGCGTTTTACCTTACAAGAAAATATATATTTTATAAAATTGCAACATACCTGTCTGTTAGTTATATATTCGAATCACATCGTGTATTATTATATATGTTTGATGTAAGAAAGAAAATGAGGCAAGATGTAAGAAAGAAAGAGAGGATGAGTGATAAAAGAATGGTAAGAAAGATTTATAAAGCAACGGTGAGCGGAAAGAAAGGTCGTGGGAGACCTCAGTTGACCTTCGAGAACACAGTAAAAATGACACCTGAGGACTGTTATATAAAAAGCAGGAGGACCCCTCGAAGGGCATGTATGAAGAGGTTGATGACTGTGAACAACGACGACGACGACGGTTCCATCCACTCTGACTACCCCACAAGGAAATGGTAAAAATTGACAAATTATTTTCTTATAAGCTTATATGATAAAGCTCGAAGAAACATAATAAAAATTCTGAATCATCATGTATTGACGAGCTTCACGCTTTGCCATCACAGTAGAGCAGTCAGGGAGAATCTAATGACAAGATAGTCTGTTCTCTTAATTTCATCTGAAATAAAGACTCTTGGTGTTGAGTGGCGAAACTCAACGCTGCGGTTGATCTTACCTGAGCATAGAATATTAAAAATTAGACATAATCAATTCTTTAATTGGGAATCGAACTTTCAACTAATCATGATTACATTAGACGCGGTTGAATTCCAAATCGATGGCTTCTGCATGATCTTCACAAATATATACAAGGTAAAGCAATTCGCATTACTTCAATCAAACAAATTGAATTATTCAAGGGCTTATCTCGCGTCAATTTGTATATATAATGGCTTCTTTGACTCTGAAATGAATGTCTTGTTTTCTTTTCCTTATTTGCTAACTTGAAGATATAGTATTTAGGCAATTTTTTTTAATAATATATTTGGGATTTTTCTAATATTATCACTTAATATTAGAAAAATCCCAAAGAAACGAGAATGTTTTGTCTTCTATAGTTAATTTTGTTAAACACTGCTGTGTTGAAAAGGCAATATGATGGTAGAATATGATTATTTTAGATGTTATGGTACCGAAGTTAAACAGTTCTTGATTGTATATCATATGGTTGTAAGTTTTTCACTCAATAAGATGTGTAAGACTATCTATTTTAAGGGAATTAATCGCGTTTATTTTGGTATTCGAAAGTATAAAATTTTAAAATTGCAAAATTGCGTGATTCTTTTTTTCAGCTTAACGCTTTATCCCTTGCGGGGTAGTCAGAGACAACGGAGCACCAAACGTGGGGGAGGGGTCCTTTTATCTTCTCATGCTTTTGTACGTGACCTTCCTCCAGTATCATTGATACTGTGTTTTCGAAAGTCAACCGACGTCTCCCTCGACCACTTTTACCACTCACCTTACGTTATTAATCCGTTTTAAATAGTTTTATTTAAAATGTACAAAAATTGCGAAAAGTTCTTACTAAAATAAACAAAATCACCTAAGTGAAGATTCAATTAAAAGTAGATAAAATTTATAAATCAGGCACGTCTCAATTTCTCCAAAAAATAACATTAGGGATTAATTAGGGAATTAATTTTATTTTTAATAATAGATAAAAATTTATTATTTTTAATTAAAGAACAATAGAAATATGTTATCAATCAAGACATTCCGTGTAGTGAAGAACTTAATGCCGTCATCTTACCAGAGGGAAGAAATGCAAAAAATTAAATATAATTATTGGACCGAGTGGATATTGAACCTACGACCAGTCACCATTACAGTCGCACCTCGCCACATGCCACCAAAATGATCTCTAAAAAATTTTTTTTTTTTCAAGTAATTTATAAAAAAAATCCCACAAAGGTAAACCTGCCTTAAATACAGATATTATTCATTCTAATAGATGGGCTTAAATGAATGTAAAAAATTAATTCAAGTGCTTAACTTTTAAAGTAGTTTGAGAGAAAAAAAAATCTTTCCAGTTTCTTTTACGAGGGATTTATCATTATAATTCAGACATTTTTGATGTTGGTAACATAAAAAATTTTGTCCTTACGTCAAAAATGTTGAAATCTTTATATATATATATATATATATATATATATATATATATATATATATAACGAGATTTACTTTGTTAGTACTTTGAAAGACGTTATTATAATATATTATATTTGTGAATATATTTACTTATATTTATATCTATATTTTTTTTGCAAGTAAAAAATGCTCAAGTCACCATAATTGTGTCTAAAATATTTAAAGAGTTTCTTCGATTTTTGTAAAATTCCATTATTAATTACTTATGATTTTATAATAACGAAACGAGTTTTAAGTTATCCTTACATTTGATAATACATTTTTTTGTGTTTTTGAAATCGCATTACAAATATTAGAGTTGTGAGATAGCACATATGATATTAAATTAATAATTTATTTTTTTAGTATCATGCTTTATCCCTTGTGAGGACGGAGCGCCAAACGTGACGGTCCCTGCATACCTCTTTCGCCTCGTCCAGTCATCAACCTCTTCATTTGCTCTTTGGGTGATCACGCTTTTTACGTGACCTTCCTCCAGTATCATTGATATGTATTGTGTTTTCAAAGGTCAAACGAGAGCCGGCAGCAACTCTACTAAACATAATTCACTTCACTTTTTTTACTTTCACTTGTCTAAAATTCATATGTAAAAAAAGAAGAAGCAACTTATGTTACGGTGTTCGGAGAAAGACTTTTTAAAAAGTATTTATTTATTTAAAATTAACAAAATTATATATTCTATTAACTAATTATAATTGACTTCTCTTATCTAATGCTATTACAAGACTGTTTTAAATTCTAATATTAATTATTTTCGAAAACAATATGGAATGTGCGTGTAAGCAATTACATTGTATTCTATATTCCATCGTCAACGGTATGTGCATTGTTATTGCACCATAACTCCTCCCCTCTTTAGATGGAAGCCTGGCATCTCAAGGCTTTCACTGTCCTTCGGCTGGGTGTTTTCTGGATGAGCATATTTTTTACTTCTGCATTTATATATCTTCCATACCAGAATCGCGCTTCCGATTATGTATAACAGGATCGTAGTCCAACTAGGAATCGCCATATCAAGAGACCAATCATATGACGTGTTTTCTTCGGCAACATTCTCTATCTTATTAAGAAGTTGATGAATATTATCTAGAGATACATCTTGAAGTTCTACTTCATACTTTATGTTTTCAGTATGGATGTTCTTTTTCTTAGGTAATGGTATGATTTCATTCAGCAAAACTATTTGGCTGTTAGTTTGCAAAGTCCTGTTCAGGAACTGTAGTTTGCAGCCTTCTTCGATGGTGACCAACTGAACTCCGTTTATTTTCTTATATGTTGTTCTCCCATTACACATTGAACGGACAACTTCTTCTCTTTTTGTGATAAGTAACCACGTGTTATCATTAACTCTCTGGATCTTGCTTTCCTTCATATTTGTTTTGGCTAGCGTGCAGTTTGCCTTCTCGTGGCGAATTAAAGATATGATACAGTCATCAGACGATGCTATCGGCTTAGTATCCAACTGCTTACAGAGATGTTTTTCTTCTGTAATTATTCTGCAGTCTTCTTCCATGTAGGAGTAGTCTTCACTTCCAAGTGCTAGGAGATTGGACTTAGGAATAATAGTGAAGTTGTGGATATCAGGAATGGAATATAGACGGATCAAATCATATATATTGGGTTCAACATAGGGAATTTCTAGAATAAAATTCAAAGTATGCTCTGTGCTATAAGCTTTAACTTCGATAGATCTTTCAATTTCATGTATGTAACTTAAACTTATCGGTGCTACCGCATTAAAAGGAATATGACTTTTTATTTCTAAAATTTCTAATATTAAATGCTGAGGGCTTAAAATAGTGGGGTGCATTATTCCCATTTGAGCAAATGTAATAGCATCTTCTAAAAACATTAATCTATCTAATAATATTTGTATACTATAATCTATTTCTATATAAATTTCTAAAAAAATTAATTGATTTTTAACTAAATTAGAGTTACTGGTAACATTGAGTAGAAATTTAGAAATTTTTAATTGATTATTGTTAATTTTTCTTACTTGATTACTGAAATCTTCAATTGCGTTTTTCGCTAAAATAAGGGAAGATTTTTGTGAATTCTGAACATAGTTCATACGATTCTTTAATTCTGTTATTTGTTGTTCGAATTTAATTGCATCATTATTATCTAAATTACCAGTAACGGCCTTAACTACTGATCCTAACCCGTCGATAAGACCACGTTTGGCTCTTATTCGAGGTGCAATAAATGTTAGTTTCTTATTTATTAAATCTAAATTATAACTTATCTGATCTTTATACGTTGCATGCAAATGACCAGATTCTGAATGTTCTTCTGCTTCCTTAGCGCTGTTATATAACGATATTAATTTAATGGATGCTAATTTTAGTTCAGTTATGTTATAAACACTAACTAGTCTAATGAAATCGATTTGTCTTAAGATCCGTCCTTGTTTTAGCAACAGGATACCATTGTTATTATCAACGGAATTTATATTTATTGTGGCTGTTGTGTAGAGCACGAAGGCTCCTGCAATGATGACCCTGGAACAAGGTGAGGTCTTCGTAGTAACTTAAAGTGGACTCTAATAGACTTAGAATTAGGATGGTTGCCTACTATTTCAGCTACGTTATTTGGGTGCAAATGGATTATTTTATAGGGTCCTTTAAATACTGGTTTTGTCTTATCATTCCTAGCTGTTTTGGCTACCCGTTTATATACTTCTTCACCTACCTTAAATGCGATGTCTTCTGCTGCTTGATTTCTTTTAGCTATTACCTGTTCTTTATTCTTCGATGTTAATGCTGCTACATATTCTTGTATAGCTTCTGCATTACGCCTATGTTTGATAACATACTCCTGATAAAATTCCCTAGGATAATGTAGTTCTAGAGGATTCCTAGCCGTCGTATGTCCGTACAGTAGTTCGTAAGGTATATATCCTGTTGTAGAGTGAATGGAATTGTTATAAGCTATGATAGCATATCGCATTAGAAGTTGCATTGGGTCATCTTTATTTGTCATTCTATTAATTCTTATAATTTCACCTAAAGTAGAATGAAGTCGTTCCACTGGTGAGTTTGAGTTAGGGTTGTAAGGTGTGGTGAAATGAATTTCAATGTTATGGGATGCAAAGATTTCCTTTATTACGTCATTGTCAAATTTGCTGTCAGAGTCTGTAGTTATTTTATGTGGTAATCCTAAAACTGAAAATACTTGAAGTAGAGCCTCTGCAATATGAATACAACTCGTTGCTGTCAAGGGAATAGCTTGTGCGAATTTAGAGAAGTTGTCTATTAATGTCAAAAAGGTGGTACCTCCAGTTGAGTATAAGTCCATAAAAAGATGTTGCATTGGTTTTGTTGGTGTTTCAGTAAGTGCTAAAGGGGGTCGCAAAGGGTTCCTTTCATATTTGGCCTTAATACAAGTATCGCATTGGTTGATATATTTTTGGATCACTGGCAGCATATTAGGCCAATGGTAATTGCGGTGTAACTGTTTATAAGTTTCCTGTATACCTCGGTGAGTCGTCTTACCTTCATGATATTTCTTTATAAGTTCCTGCTGTTCTGATTTATTTTCAACTAAGGTTACACGAGAAGTACATTTAAAAAGCTTGGGACCTCTATTATTGAAAACAGTTGTGTAAACTCTAGAAAAAGCGGGATAAAGTTCATCATTATAAAAATAACAATGGAAAACACGATCGGCTATCGTATGCTCTTTTAAGAACCTAATTATTTCTTGTTCGGTATTGTTAATTGGTATAAATACGTCCTTAATAATAGTTTTAGAATTAGTTGATCTATTTTCTACTCTGTATGTTGAGCTTGGTGTGGATCTAATGTGAAATTGTTTAAGCTGTCGGTCTATAGCGTCTGACAATATCGGGATTCCTCTATTTTCATTATCTAACTGAGTATGTCTAGTAGGAGCTAAGTCGTCGTTGTCTAAATTAGATGGGTTGGTACTTATAGGTTCCTCTGTCTGTTGGTAACTGTTATCGTCAATGTGGTCGGTGTCTGCGTCAATTTGGTCAGTATCTGCGTCAATTTGACCGTTGTTATCGTCAGTTTGGCCGTTGTTATTATCAGCATTTCTCGTGTTATTAATTCGAATATTTTCAAAGATCTCGTTAATAATGTCATCGTTTTCATTATCATCAAAGTTAACCATAAGAGATTCTATGCTATTATGGAATATTTTAGCTCGAGAAAGGGCGTCAGCATTAGAGTTCTGTTTTCCTTTTTTATAAACTATATCATAGTCATATTCAGCTAACTTAAGTTTCCATCTAGTCAATTTTGAGTTTGGATCTTTTAATGACATTAGCCAAGTTAACGGTCGATGGTCGGTGTAAATGGTGAAGCGTCTTCCATAAAGATAAGGTCGAAAATATTTAACTGCCCATACAATAGCTAACAGTTCTTTTTCTATGGTCGAATATTTTGTTTCAGTATCTGAAAGTGTCCTAGAAGCATATGCTACTGGTTTGTCAGAACCTACTCGTCCTTGTGACAGAACTGCACCTAGAGCTACGTCTGAAGCATCTGTTGTCAGAATAAATGGTTTGTCAAAGTCAGGAAACTGTAAGATTGGATCGTTCGTTAATATTTCTTTACATTTACTAAAGCATTCTAAAAATTGTGGTGAATGAATAACTTTAGCATTTTTTTTTAAACAAGCTGTCATTGGCTTCGTCAGTTTCGCGAAGTCCTTTATAAATTTTCTATAATACCCTACTAGGCCTAAGAATGCTTTTATGTCTTTTTGTGATTTAGGAAGTGGAAAATTTAAAACAGCTTTAATTTTATCCTTATTGGGTTTCAGTCCTTCGTCAGTCAACTCATGTCCTAAGAAATTTACATGTTTTTGGAGAAACTCTGATTTGTCCAATTGTATTTTTAAATTATGTTGTTTAAATCTGTCAAAAACTTGACTAATTTTATTAATATGTTCTTGCAATGAAGTTGAAGCTATGATAACGTCATCTAAGTAAGTAAATACTCCGTCTAAACCTCTAAGTATATGGTCCATCAGTCTTTGGAAAGTACCGGGTGCATTTTTTAGTCCAAATGGCATTCGAAGGAATTCGTAATGTCCTCTTTCTGTCGTAAAGGCTGTCTTTTCTATGTCCTTCTGGTGCATTTCAACTTGATGGTAACCACTAGCAAGATCAAGAGTTGTGAAGTATTGTGCACGTCCAAGTCTGTCAAGTATATCGTTTATATTGGGTAGGGGGTATTTGTCTTCTATGGTCTTGTCGTTAAGTCGTCTATAGTCAATAACAAGTCTCCATTTGACCTTTCCCGATGCATCTGGTTTCTTAGGTACAATGTGCACGGGGCAAGACCATGGAGAAACACTATGTCTAATTATTCCTTGACTTAATAAATTGTCAACCTGCTTTTGGATTTCCTCGCGTTGTTGGGGGGCGTGTCTGTAGCTTCGAACGTAAAGAGGGGTAGCGTCAGTCAGTCTTAACTGGTGTTTAACAGCATGAGTAAAAGTCAGAGGTATATTTTCTGAATAAAATAAGTCACGGTACTGAAAGCAGAGTTTATTGATTTCTCTTTTTTCTTCTTCATTCATATGGTCAGTACGAATTTTCTTTAAGTTTTCCCTAAGTTCTTTGTCTACATCTATACTATTTACTTGTATTGAGTTAAGTTCAAAACTTTCATTAGTTTTAGAGTTTACTATATAAGACTGTAAGCGAAACGGTGCAATATTAGATATGATTTTCTTATGTGAATTAAAATTAATAATTGACGTTTTAAATTTACCATCTATAACATTAACAATAGCAGCAGGTGATTTAAGACCGCTTGACCATAAGTAGTCATCATAAATGTATTGTCCATCTGTATAATTGGTTCTTACTGTAATTAACTTTTCACATTTAGGATCAATGCTAATTTTTTTAATAGGATAATCAAAGTAAATAGGAAGTTCTGCCGTAGCTGTATATAAAGTTTTATTTTTTAAATCTATATTACTTGAAAGCACTTTTAATAAATCTAATCCAATTAATCCTTTATACTTAGGGTCAAAATCGAAAATGAGAAATTTATGGACAATGTTAGTATTAAATGCGGGAGGAAGAGGTAAATATACTACATGATTATGTTGTGTAATTGCATGAGCTGTCTTAACTTCGAACGGTTCATACTCAACAAAATTTTGAAAACCCGAATCGAAAATAACTTCAGGGGATATCATAGATCGAGATGCACCTGTATCGATAAGAAACTTACCTTTAAATTCCGGAAGCTCTATGTACGGAAGGTGATCTTTATCCTGATGATTCAGCTTCACTATTTCTTTTCGTCTTGGATCTCTTCTAACTGAAAATCCTGTTGTTGACTTACCTCTTCATTATCACTATCAATGGGTTCTTCTGTAGCATCGTAATTACTTACCTGGTCCTGGGACATGGGATAGTAATATGGCATAGGATAATATGAATAAGTATATGGGTGTGTACTAAAATGAGGTGTATAAAACAACTCTTCAAAAGCCTAGTGGGGTTTGGCTTGCTTATTTACTGAACGCATTGTTACAGCGGTATTATTTTGTTTAGTCGTTGGAGGTATATTTGGTAAATTGCCTGAATTCCTGTTAGGGTTAAAAGCAGGTTTATTTCGCCAGGGTAAACCGAATTAACTAATTGTTGTCGTTGCACAGGGGAAAGATTGTTGCGTTGAGGAACATAAGTGTTAGGGTTAAACATTGGCTGCATCTGAGGGTGAT
Source organism: Dryadula phaetusa (assembly GCA_032432895.1). Lineage (NCBI taxonomy): Eukaryota > Metazoa > Arthropoda > Insecta > Lepidoptera > Nymphalidae > Dryadula > Dryadula phaetusa. The sequence continues at coordinate 680,266 of JAOYRS010000005.1, forward strand.
TAGGTAAAACATGAGATTTAGGTGGATCAACCTTCGACTTGTTAGGAGCTGTTGATGGCATATTGTTATTATGAGTACGACTACTATACTGAGCCCTAGCTTCTTCTTGTCTAGCAGCTGCTATGGCTAACTCTAACGTAGAGGGGTTGGCTATTCTAACACCAATAGAAATTTGAAATTCTAATTGACTAATAAACTGATCTATAGCCATTTTTTCGTAATAAAGCTTATCCGGGTTATTGCCCACAGAGTAAAGTATATTTAATATTTCTCTTAAGCGCTTGCCATAACATTCAGAATCCTCAGATTTATTACGCCTCGTACGCATGAGCTCTTGGACTAATTGAACTTCTGTTCTAGGATCTCCTAACCTACGAATTAATGCACATTTAATTCTATCCCAACTATCTAAGGATTCCTCGTGCATTATCGCGTCAATTGCTGCACCACTTAACCTATTTTTAATCATGCATACTATAATTTGATTTGCATTACCTTTAATTTCAATTAATTGTAAAATTTTATCAACTTCTTTAATATAAAAATTAAGAATTTTAGGGTTGCCGTCGTAACGTGGCACTAAATCAGAGATAACCTTATACATGTGGCTATCTTCCATTTTTTTTTTTTTTAAAAAATAAACAAAATTAAATTAAATTAATGTAACTAAAGTGTATATAATAATATAATCGATATTAGATTATAAAGGAGTCTATTGGCGATAATAGCCTAAAGACGAACATACAACTAAAGTATATAATATAATCGATATTAGATTATGTAAGAGTCTATCGGCGATAATAGCCTAAAGACGAACATACAATGATTTTATTATTTTTATATATAAATAACGACAGGAAATATAGAAGGAGCTTGGAAGGCTTACCACACTGCTTGCATTTCCCGCCGGGTCTTGTAAAGCGCAGGTCTCCTTTATTCCGGATTCCCGCAAGGTCCGATCGCCGTAAGGTTCTTCTTGGATAGCAGTGACTAACGATTGGAATCGTTCGCTAAAGCCTTATCGAGAAGATTTTATTCTCCACAAAGACTATAGTGCCGCTATCCTACCGACTGCGCCACTTATGTTACGGTGTTCGGAGAAAGACTTTTTAAAAAGTATTTATTTATTTAAAATTAACAAAATTATATATTCTATTAACTAATTATAATTGACTTCTCTTATCTAATGCTATTACAAGACTGTTTTAAATTCTAATATTAATTATTTTCGAAAACAATATGGAATGTGCGTGTAAGCAATTACATTGTATTCTATATTCCATCGTCAACGGTATGTGTATAGTTATTGCACCATAACTCGGTTGCTGCTCTTTTATCGTGAACTTGACGCGACACGCAGCCGTGTGTTTAAATTAATTTTCTTTATTATTATTTTTTAATCTACACTTTAACTGTAGCAAGTTAGTCTCAGATAACGGAGCGCCCAGCACTACGGTTCCTTTTTTTTAATCGTGAGGAAATCCATCACAAATACCCGCATGATAGGGGACTTGAGATGGGTTAACTGTTATCTGTGACTCCGAACATCATACATACACCCACTATAACCTCACGGTGTTCCTCCTCGACCGCTACTAACTAGACTACGGTAACCCTAATCAGGGGTGGTGGGTCACTCTCAATGGTTTGCTTGGAGTAGTGCGCAGGAGCGACCTGCATACACCTACTCAAGCCAGGGGACTAGGCGATCAGCTTCCCCAAGCTGACCGCCCTCTGGCCTATCAGAGCGGAAGGCGGTGGTCGTGTGCCGTTCTCCGACGACCTGGTCTTCTGCGGCGATTGGTGAGATTGAAGGAGGTCTCTCTCAACCATTCCACCGCCTCCTTCTCGAGCACCACTGCCTCGCAGAAGGAGGTAGCCAAACGTTACCGTTCCTATCTCATCCTCTTCGTGCCCAAGCCACTTTTCTTCCTAGTCATCGATATATTTAAAATTCTTTTAAAATCTATATGTCGATTTTTACTACTATACTGAAACAAGAAGTTTCTCTCAAACATTTTAAAGTTAAGATTTATTTAGCAGCAAATGCCTTAGAAAGTAAGATAAGGCGACATCGACCGTAATGTTGGAATATTGAAAATCTATGTACCAAATTATAAGTATTGGAAAAGTGGAGATAAAATCCTTTGAGTTATAATTTAGTATGGATATATTTTAAGCTAAATTTTATATCAAAATAGGTGCTTTTTTATTAAATAATTGCAGCTGTATCTTTTGTTTCCTTATCGTTATATGGTTTGTATTGTAAAAATTACAAGGCCGGCAGTGGAGCAGCGTTTGACTGTAAACACGATCGGCTGTGAGTTCGATTCTCACTCAAGGGAATGCTTATATTTAAAATATTTCCATTACTTAGCTCTGGTAAGACAAAGTGCAGCGTTGAGTTCCGTTTCTCAACACGCAAATTATTTAATTTGGTGGAAAGCGTTGTACTGAGTGCCTTAATGCTAAGCACTTTCTATCTACGCTATTATGCGGGATACAAGCATAAAGTTAAAAAAAATACATTATAATAAATAGCAAGCAGCTTCCGCGCCCATATGAAAAGGTCGTTAGAGGGAACTAAGTGTTCAGGTACCTTGTTTTTTGTTTTTACCACTAAGCTATAAACTATAAGTAATTTTAAACAAATAAATCCCTAGTAGTGTTATTCGCATACTTAAACATAATCGGTTATGGGTTCGATCTCACTCGGGAATGATTATTTTTAAATTGCTTTCATTACCTCGCTCCGGAAGGCCAAAGCGCGGCGTTGAGTTCCGTGACTCAACGCGCAATGTTTGGAATTTGGCGGAAAGTGAAGTACGGAGTGTCTTGACAATCGGTACTTCCTGTGTACTATGCTATTCGAGATAAAAGCTGATAAGTAAAATTAAACATATATTTCCCAAGTACCGTTATTTGCATACGTATTGGTAATTCATTCATTCATATCAGCATGTATTGAGAAACAGAAATTTAAACATTAATAAAAAATGTTTTACACATTTTATTTTTCATAAATTTTAATACAATTACAAAATTATTTCACGCTGTATTAAACAGAATTTACGAACAAATTGAATTTAATTTACTTCAATTATGTCATATTGGCTTCATTGAATTTGTAGAGTCAAAATAATATATATATATATATATATATATATATATATATATATATATATATATATATATATATATATGTATATATTCTTCTTCTTTGCCATTGCATTTCTGCAGAGTGCCTTCTACTTCTTTGGATGACGAGGCGTTCAAATTATCGTCTCCTCAGCAAGAAATGTTAACAGAAAACAAGAATTTGAATAGATACTTTGCTATTCTTTTTTTTACTAAATCTTTGCAATATGGTTATTATTTTTATATATAAATAAAGAAAGATAATTATAAATTACTTGAAAAATGTATTATTCAATAATAACTTAGAATTTTAAAGCCATCGTGATGCGGTCTGATTGTAAATGTGGTTGGGTTTGGATTTATATGGGACAAAACGCGGCGTTGAGTTCCGCCCCTCAATGTACAATATCCCATAGCACTAAAGCACTAAGTTTTATTTCATCACATGTTTATACAAAACATCACGCGGTCAGAAAAATACAAAAAATCCTCCTAACACGTTAAAAACCTCTTCATTCATGTTCTTAAACGCAACATGACCCCAATTTAGTGATGCGAATTTCACCTGAATGAAATGCCTATCAATCCCACCCATACATCACTAGGATCAACACTATGGTATCCATCTTATCCCATTTCCTTTGTAAAATATGCCCGAAGGTCTCCGCAGGACACTATGAAATAGTCATAAAAAGTAATATATTGTTATTACGCGACATAAATCCGATTATCAGGCCCGCATTGACCTTGTTTTAGCTATCGAAATGCCCGCGTTTAATTGTGAATTGAGCTATCGAAAGCTTTTATGTTTTTTTTTTTGAAATATTACAGAATTTTGAAGCCGATTGTGGCGCAGTGGGTTATGGACTCGATTCCCACTCGGTGGAGTGATTATATTTAAATTGTTTTTACTTCCTCGCTCTGGTAAAAGACAAAGTACGGTGTTGACTTCCACCACTCAACACGCAATGTCTCGAATTCGGTGGAAAGTGAAGTACGGAGAGTCTTGACACTAGGTATTGCGGGATAAAAGCGTGAAGCTAATATATATATATATATATATATATATATATATATATATATATATATATATATATATATATATATATATATATATATATATATATATATATATATATATATATATATATATATATATATATATATATGGAAGGAGACAGCAGCTTCACAGTGAACATAGTGCCAACTCTCCACAAACACTACTTCAACTGCTTTTATACTATAATCGAGATATTGACTATTTAGTGATGAGTTCCACACTGTTCCCCCAAGTGAGAATGTACACTAGGTCCTCGTTGCACATCTTGTTTTATTTGCACATTTAAAAAATATTTCCTGTTACTTTACGCACAACACTTTTAATAGACGTTCAAAATAAATTGCGTTCTCTCTTACCAAATGATAATTCTTAGAAGTAATAAATATTGGAAATGTGTAAAAACTCAAGACATTCTAGCAACAAATATAAATTGTAACAAACGTTAGAGAATTTCGATAAGCTTGATAAGAACGTACAGCTCAGTTGGTTACAACGCTTGGATTATTCAAGTGGACGTGGGTTCGAGTCTCATTAATTTAAAATTTTGTACATGTTTTTCATATGATTTGAATGATTTTAACGATCCCAAAAATCGTGACCCGATTACCATAAAACTAGACTCTGAGACTACCATTAAAAAAAAAGGTATACGCATAAAGACAGCATACGATGAATCTCGATCTACATGTTCCCAATTCGAAATGTTAAGGGCCACTCGATCCGAGGACAAGTTCATACATACAAAAATATTTCTACCGATAAAGTTGATAAAATATTTTCTAAAGAATTTGAATTAGATTCGTTGCGAGAATTTTATAATTTATAAGTTAGACAATTGAGGCCAACAACAACAGTTGAGGCCATCGTGGGGCAACGTCTGACCCGAAACGCGATACTTTGTGGGTACAGGTCTTTATCTGGGAAATGATGTTATTTAATTTATCTTGCCATAACTCTGATAAGTCAAAGCCTAGCTATGAATTTTGCAATACAAAAGGCAAATTCACGTTTAATTTATGTGAAGCTTGAAGAACACTCCGTTTTTCAAATTTTTGACACTAAGGTTCTCTGGTTCTCTGGTTAAAAGTAAAAAAGTATGACTCAAAGGAGAGCTTCTAAAGGATAAATGTTGCATCTGATGATGTGATTGTGAGTTCGATCTCTGCTCTCATAGTAAAAATATATTAAAATTTTAATAATTTTAATATATCAAATTTAACCTAACCTTATTTCAACCAAAATGGAAATAAAGGCCAAAAATAATATATCTCTATACAAAAGCTCTACCATTGTGTGGTCTACATACATGGGTTATTTAAAAACCTCCGTTGAAAGTAGGACACGACCTGTGACAGAGCGCAGGGGAATGAGTAAATTAGACCTAATTGCTTATGAGTTGTTAACAAGGAAGTTCTAATGTAAATTTTTGGTGACACAACGGACAGACTGACTTTATCTAATTAAAAGTTTCAGCTATAATACCTTGGGAGTGGTGAAAGGGAGGTGAAGAGTTGCGTAAACAATCATAATTTTCTGAATGAAAAAATTTACAAATCATATTACGTTGTATAATATCTGGCAGAGGTAGTGTTAAGGCACTCATATTAAAAAAAATTGATTTTAAATCCATTGAACACTGGCAATAAATGATTTTTCTTAAATGATAGAATAGGAAATAAAATATTATAAGCAATCCTTCGAACGGAAATCAACGGATCAACTAATCGGAAATCATCACGTGTTGATTTTTTTAACAAAACTAACTTATATACATATGAAACAGTTAAAATTGATTTAAATCAGTAACTATATGATATAATATATCCAATATATTATATTGGATGTGAATGTGGCCTTTAAATTAAAAAAAAACTTTAAATAAAAAAAAAATCTATTTTTTTTATATACACCAGACACAAAGGTTATTATCTACCGTATCATCCTTGTCACTCCATACATAACTATAAGAGCGCTGGTATCCATACCACAAGTTAAGTCTTACGTCGTATAATTCCTGTAACTCGTTACTGTACATACTTTGAATCAATAAACATTATTATTATTATTCTTTTTATATTAAGCAAACCGCATTATCCCCTATATTGTGATAAGAACCTAATATCAACACACTCCATTCTTCACTTTTTATCTGATCTCAATTCACTAGTGGATAGGCGTAACTTAACGTATACTTCTATACCAGAGCAATAAAATATAATACCAAGAAAATATAATCATTATATCAAATGAGAACCGAACTCACTACCACAAAGCTTATAGTACAGTACATTTATATTGAAGAAAAAAAACGTTTAAACAAATTAATTCATCAATTTTTCTAAAATAAATACAATTTATTTCTATTCAGCTTTTTAAATGCTATACATATTTGAGTAGCTATTAAAATATATTGTTAGGTAGACAATATATCTGTAGGGACATCTCCGATAAAGGAGAGACCTTTGATGTCTGATTTATTGTTATTGTAATAAAGTAATTTCCGTTTAGTCAATTTCAATGGCAACAGTACAGTCTTTTATGTTACGAAGTTGGAAATTAATTTAAGCTTTTGACGTATTACAATATATTTTTAAGGCTTTCTTGACGCGAAAAACATGTACATGTTGACGTATTAAATTCTTTGCAACGTGCATGTTTATGTAATTTTTTACTTAACGTGCATGTCATGTTGATTTTATTCATTTAATGCATTACTAATATATTATTATATAAAAAAACAAATTTCTGATTTTTTTCCCTATTAGTTTTTTTCATTTATATTTACTTCCTCGTTCGGTAATACAAAGAGCGGTGTTGAGATCCGCAACTCATCACACAATGCCCCAAATTCGGTGAAAAGTGGATCATGGAGTGTCTTGACACTAGGTATTTTCTGTCTACCCAGCTATGAGGAATAAAAGCGTGAGGCTAAAAAAATAATCATCATTTAACTATACATTCGGGGAAACAAGTACATATATTTTAGTTATTTTTATTTTATCACTGGTAAGTCAAAGCACGGCGTTAAGCTCCGCCATTTCACAGATAATAAAGATATTCGGGTGGATAGTGACGCAGGGAGTGTCATGACACTAGATTCTCTCCGCCTACTCTACTATGAAATTACATATAACATATCTGTCTGTACTATTGACAAATATATCTGTGAAGTAACATGAAAATGAATCTTCTTTAGGAAATATAAAAAATTTACGATATCGTAAACTCGAGGTGCGCAATCACGTCATCAGTATAAAGCTATATAAAGCTGTAATGATAATTATATGAAATCCTTCAAAATTGGGTTCACTATGGTACTATGGAACAAGTTTTTCGATATCAGGGTTAATTATGGCATCTCCCTCAATAAAAGTGGAGAGAACCGATCGTTAAACTCCATTAGATACTTTCCAATAAACACAAACTCGATGGCGGAACCCAACGCCGCTGATTTATATCTTACATAATAAAAATACTTATTTTATTTTATTGCAAGTTTTATTCAAACACTTAACAATGCTTGGATGATTTGTTAGAAGCACGAGCTCAATATTCTATATTTTTTAAAAATATTTTTTTTATATTCATTTCCCATGAGTGGATCAAACCAATAACCACCGTATCTACAATCGAGAACTACTGTTCTGCCACGATAGATTCTAGATGGTATCCTTGTTTTTACTGCCTTTTTAAATCAGAGAGATTTATATGTTTATAATATATTAAGTATAAATATATATATATATATATATATATATATATATATATATATATATACACTTAATATACATATATATTTATATATATTTGTATATAGCTGATCAAGAATCATAGCAAATAACGTACACACATACACGTTCAAGTACAGTATAATAGTACACTAATTAATAAAATTATACATCACTCGATTGTTATTTAGAGCAAACACCGTTAGTTCCAATTAAAAATAATGAAGTTGTGGTATAAAGATTTTTCAGAATATTTTTTGGTATTGTCATACTTTTATTTAAATGAATTTTGTATGTATATAAGTATACACATTATAAACTCATATGTTTTTTTCATTTTCGCGATTTTTACCCTTACCGTGGTCACAGGTAAATTCATTACTGCAATATCTTCAAAGGGTCTTGTTTCCAAAAATATGTTTCCAAACCATAAAATATACGCAATTAATTCGTTAAAAATAGTTTCATTTTTAACAGATTTATCGTGAATTGACGTTTTTAGAAAATGGAAAACGAAAGGAAATATAATAATTTGAACGCGTATTCCAATCCATACCTGTTGGAAGCGTTCAACGGTTTTATTATGATATGCATTTTTCTTCTTCTCATACTAACACTATTGTCTTGTAGTGATTGTGTTAAGCATTGTTTATTCCATTACAGGAAGTTGTTGTTTGTATGTACTTAGTTCAATAAGTTAGTTGAGAATAAATCTGAATTTTTTCTATAGTTTCACGCTTTATCCCGCATAGCAGGGTAGAGATAATCTAGTGTCAAAACACTCCGTTGACTTTCCGCCCAAAATGATTACCCTAAGCTATTATCTATTTATATATATATCACATTATTTGTAGAAGGAAAAAAGAACCTAAATATGAAGACTCAATAAAATTTCGAAATTTATTTAAGCAAAAACGCGAGCTTTTTTCAGTAGTATTATCCTTTGCCAATGCACTTACGCTGTAATTACTTAAAGAATTCTCGCAAAACGTCCTGTCTATAAATATCACAAGCTATTTGCAAACTAAGTTGTTTGAAACGTACACAATTTCGCAAGAATATTTAAAGTTGGTCGCGCAAAAACTTTTCTTATTTAAATATTTTCGGCGAAGCTTTAGGAAATATTTTGAAATATTCAACGTCAGTATTTCTTGGCTGTAAAGTTTTGACCGACCACTAAAATAAGGAAAAGGGGGGTTAACAAGTAAGGGGGTTGCATTTAATTTCATCTATTTTAATTTAAATTATAGGGCTAGTAATAGGTGAAAGGTGAAACAAAGTGAAATGTCACCAGATTTTTTCTCCTAAACAAGATTATCTGATTTAGTTACAAGGATTTAAGCTGCGTAGGTTGTATTATTGAGAAACATATATAGAAATAGATATATACGTCCACTCATGCATCAAAAATTGACAAATACTATATAATGAACATTATGTTCCTTTAACAGAATGAGTATTTAAGCTTTATTTCTCAGAAACTTGCTAATTTGTGGCTTTCTTTTCGATTACAGATCTTAGATTAAAGATATTTTTGAGCAAGAAGTATAAATCATCGCCTAATTTTATGTTATCAAGGATATTATCATATATCCAGAGTGTTCAATGGTTTTTTGTCTATGAGAAATAATAGAGGTGGCAATAAACGGCCTTGTGGTACCCCAATAGTACTTGAAATTTCCGTTCCCTTCTTATCTATTTTGTCATAGTCTTCATGGAAATATTGTGATTGAACTTTACAAGGACAAAAACACAAATAATTTTACAACACTTGTTATAAACGGTTTATTTTCTTTAAAAAATTCAAGTAAAATAAAATTCTATTTGTGTTGAAATGAATGTACGATAATAGTCTATTTAATTTTATAGGAATAATATTACATTTATAAATTATGATTGTTAGGTTTTGAATGTGATAGAGCCTATTGTGAGAATTAGGGGTCTCATTATGAGGACATTTTGTTCCCTTTGTTCACGATACGACGTCACGATAAATTACGTTTTGTTCATGTACTTCAATGAAAGTTTCAAATTAAATATTTTAATATCAAAGTTTTTTAATGCGGATCTTTTCTTATTATATATATTCTTTAATTCATCTTAACAGACAGCTTTTCTCTACGTTTTATTTGATTTAAATTTTATGTATATTGGTGGAAATTAACACCGCGTGAGTGGGAAAATATATGTAACTTTTTGCAGCTTCATAAAGAACAGAATAACCATAGAGAATCTAGTACCAAGACATTCCGTTGTCTGCTTTCAATTTAAAATTGAGGAGTAACTCAACGCCGCGCTTTGTCTTATTAGGAATTAAAAATGTTTAATAAACCATTCCGTCAGAATATCGAATTTGCAACCACCGCGTGTACAATTAAACTTTCACCCACTGCGATATAGTGTATAACAAAATATAAGATATTTAATATTGACTCCTTCACATTTTCCATAGAAGTGTTCGTCTCACGTTTTCTTTTTAAACGCAGCTTTAAGCGGTTTTTTTTATTTCATTGAAATCATTTCAATAGATATGGGATTATTGGATCTAGTATATTAATGCCTTGAAATGTGAGAATATTTTTTAGTGGAATGTACGTAGATATAGCGTAGCAGGGTAGACAGAAAGTATCAAGTGTCAAGACACTCTGTACTTCATTTTACATTTTACGTCGAATTCGAGATGTTGTTGCCCTTATTGAGTGGCGGAACTCAACGCCGCACTTTATGCCAGAGCGAGGAAGTGAAAGTAATTTGAACATAAAATCACTCTCTCGAAATCGAACCCACAATCGATGTTTAAATTATATTAAATTCTTTGCACTGATAAGACAAAGCACAGCGTTGAAGTCCGCCATTCAATACAGAATAACAACAATATCTTTTTACTTATCCTACTTTATGTGGAACAGGTTAAAGTTACTAAATTAGAATATACTTATTGATTGGCAGGATGGATTAGTTGGGAATATTATCACAACAACGCAGGTATGAGTTCGATTTCTGATTATATTTCCCAATTCCGTTATGAATAAATACTTTTTATTTTAGCTAAATGCTTTCTCAAGATTAGACTGGTGTCAAGATACTCCGTTGGCTGTTTTACGTTCGTAATTGAGACACTACGTACTGAGAGGCGACCTCAACGCCGCGCTTTATCTTACCAGAGCGGAGAAATTCATATAACTATTTTAAATAAACTGATTTCTTTCGCTGGTAATAGAGTCCACAACCAATCGAGTTTATAGTTGGCCATGTACTACTGCGCCATGATGGTCTCTTGAAAGTACTTAAGATAACAAACAAAGTTTGTTACAGAGCAGTTAAATTGGGAGTAAATTCAATACGAGAGTGACGTAGCACTAAACTATCTTTGGTAAATCTATATTTAAAGACTATACGAACATCCACCGGTTATAGTGCAGTGGCACAGAGAATGTAAACGCAAGCAGTTGTGAGTTCGATTCTGACTCAGGGGGTATAATTATATTAAAATTATTTCCATTTCGTTGCTCTGGCAAGACAAAGCGCGGCGTAGAGTCTCTAATTCATCGGAAAGTGGAGAACGGAGTATGTTGACACTAGGTACTTCCCGTCTACTGAGCTATGTGGTACCAAAGCTTGAAGCCAAAAAAAAAATTATGAATATTAGTAATTTAAATATAATTTTATCATTTAAATGCTATGTAATAAGCACCTGTAACATTCAAACTCAACAGTTGGGGATTCCCCGTAAAGAGAAACTAAGTAGTGTATTTAAACTGTTTGTGTACTTTGCACGTTTAATTATATTCCAGCATATCGTATGTTTGAAACTATAAGTTGAAAATTCAACTTTAGAATTCATTTAAATCATATATAAAATATGAACGAAAGCTTTTCATAAATGTATAGACAAAGAATTTAGTGCCACTCTGACACTCTGTTCTACGCTTTATGTCGAAAATCAGAACATTGTACATAGCAGGTTAGACAGAGAGTATCTAATGTTAAGACACTCCGCTTTCCGCCAAATTTGAGACATTGGGTGCGATTAAATGTGAATAATTTATTTTAGTATAATCACTACACCGAGTGGGAAACGAAATCACAACCAGTCGTGTTTGCAGTCAGTCAGTGACTCTAAAACGTGATCGACTGTGGGTTCTATCCCCACTCGGGGGAGTGACCATATTTAAATTATTTCCACTTCCTCGCTCTGATAAGACAAAGTGCAGCGTTGAGTTCCACTACTCAATACGCAACGTTTCAAATTTGGTGGAAAGCGAAGTACAGAGTATCTTGACGCTAGGCACTTCTTGTCTATCTTGCTATGCGGGATAAAAGCATGAAGCTAAAAAATCTATACTTTAGTTCTAATAAGGCATATTCTGTATGCCTTTTTTTGTTTATATATTAAAAGGAAAAAAGGCATATAAAATATGAACTTAAAAATGTCAAAATTTCACCAAACTAAACCTAGTCGTTAGATAAAAATTTAATATTTATCATTTCTCAATTTTCTTTCGCTTCGAATAATACGTAATGCTTTAATAGATTTTGTATTACAAAGGACAATTATGTAAATTGATTATTTACAATTCACAATCAAAGGAACACTCGAAGGCTTGGAGTTTTATAGCGCAGCGTATAATGCGGGTATCAAGATAAATTGTCATTTGAATCATTTTCGTTCTTATTTTACAGTTTTCTCGGTTGTTTTGCGCTTTATTTAGAGATCGGTTGTGGTGCAGAGGAATAGAGTATGAGTGTAAACGTGATCGGTTGTGGGTTCAATTCCCACTCGGGGGAGTGATAATATTTAAATTATTTTCACTTAATCGCTCTGATAAGACAAAGTACGTCGTTAAGTTCCACCACAGTGTCTTCACAATAGGTATTTTCTATCTACCCTGTTATGCAGTATAAAAGCGTGAATCTATTTTGGATTGATTCGTCTGAATATAGTTTGTGTGACTTTTCCCGTATAGCAAAGTTGTCAGAAAAACCTTAGTCGCAAGACAATCCGCTCTAATGTTACGTCCAAATTCGAGGCGTGTCGTGTTGTAGGTTGGCGGGACTCATCCCGCTAAATACATATATAGAAAATCAATTTATTGAAATATTATATACAAAATGAGTTCACCACCCAACAAGCAATATCTCGATTTTGTACAAAGAGGACTCATTGCAGTGTCTGGACACTAAATTGTCTCCGACTGCTCTGCTATGCTATAAAGCGTAAAAAGCATGGTGTAAAATTATACACAATAAACAAACTACCTCGGCCTCTAAACGACACTAAATTTAAAAAAAACTCTTTAGTTTGAAATTGCCAAAAAGCTAAATAATGGAAGCTTTTAAAGAACTTTTTCTTACAATTTCTTGAAACTTAAAAATGGCTTAATTAGGTAAAGTGGGGTAACATTGAACGTCTACTACTTTATTTGTAACATACTGCTGAAAGTTACGTCGCCAACGAGGGAACAGTGCCAAGTATTTAACATGGTAGATTAGGAAACTTTTTATGGCTTTAAAATGCATTTTGACTGTCATAGCTCAGTTGGTATATGACTGGAAGTGGTAGTTGTGGGTTTGAACAGCATTGGATGATATTTTTTTTTAATCCCAACACAGTTAGCCGTTGGTAAATCTTTGTTTCAGAGAGCTTACGACCTTGGTGACACTGAACACCTAGGGAACGAGCCTCGACATATGGAGAGGATCCTTCATCAGTTCAAGCTACCAGTTCCCAGGAGCGTTGCATGAAGACCAACCAGCCACCCACAGTGAAGACGTGTGTCAGTGTAAACATACAGTGAAATCCAACCACTACATCAGATTTGATAAGCTACATATCCTCGCTAGGGACAGTAGATATATTCCTAAAATGATCCTCGAGGCTATTGAAATTTAAAATCATCTTATTGTCAATAGAGAAGACTTTCTACCACCTGGGACCCACTTATAAAAAAATATAAAAAAATTAAGTCTCAAATCCTTCACACCAGACCCAAAGACCGTCAATCATTCTGCAAGAATCCAGGCCAGTACACGAGGCACTCAAGAAACAGATAGGGGTAGACTGATAGAACTATTTTTTGTATTAACCAACAGACAAATGTCATCTCTGACCACGGAGTTCTGTAAAGTGTTCGAAACGTCAGGTTTCCCAAAATTTATTTTGTGCTGTCCAATGATGACTTGTTCGAATTTTTCATACTTTTAAATTCTGAATTTACTCAGTCCCAGTAAATTTATTATTTGTGTTCACCATGAATAAGTTCGTTAAAATGGAAAAATGTGTGTGTTCTTGCTCATAAATTTTAATATATAATTTATAATATGTTACACTTTGGTAAGGCAACAAATATTCTACCCATTAGCTTTACGCATTTAGCTTCACGATTTTATAGTGTATAGCAGGGTAGACCGAAAGTACCTAGTGTCAAGACACTCCGTACTTCATTTTCCACTGAATTCGAGATATTGCGTGTTGAGTGGTGGAACTCAACGCCGCACTTTGTCTTTACGAGAAGAATGAAGTGAAAATATTTTAAATGTAATCACTCCCCTGAATTGGGATCGAACCTACAACCGATCGCTTTGTTAGATTCTGTCCCACTGCGTTATGACCGGCCTCATTTCATTCTACCCATTAATGGAGTTTTTTTTGTTATGAGATTTAAAATTTTGACGTTTGACGTTTGATTATAAGTCCTAAATATGTCACGGTTTACTTTTCTTATGTTAAAGCAGTGAAATCTTCTAAAGACTTTCTAGGAAATAGTTTATAAATTTCCCTTTTACTATTGCAGTATAAAAACAACAAGCAACTAAAGTAAAGGTATCATGATAATAAGGATATAGATCTGTATAATGATTCAATGTTGAAACGTTCTCAGTATGTTGTTAAACTAATATTGTGTCTGAAATGATTTCAAACATATACATTATATTATATTATACGAGGTTAGATAAAACCTAATGTCAATTTGTGTGACTTTAACTTGTGTGTTTATTTTGACTTTGACCTTGTCCTAATAATATTTGGTACGTGAAATACGAGTTTTTGTCCAAAATTAGAATATTGCCTGTTGAAGACATTAGGTTAACTCAACGCTGCGTTTTTTTTTCACTAGATATTTATGCGTATATATTTTTAAAAACAAATCTCTGAAACCACTTTTAATTTTAATAATTTACTGTCATCTACTTATCGAGCTATTTCATTTGATACCCTATTGGATGTATTGTAGAAAAAAATGTAACCCGATATTTTATTGAGGCGGCCATTTTGAAGTAAGCAATAATATTGATTATTGTCAACTAAAGATGTATTTTTGCTAAAACGGACATAAGAACTAGGTCAAATTAAGCTTGTAACATTTCACATACACTAACTAACTAACTAACTAACAAGGCAATTTAAATAAAAGCCTGTAAAAAGTAAAAGGATGACTATTTCATTTTTTTTTAAATGCTTTTAAATCTCAATTTACAATCTTACAGGTAGTTTAATTAAATATGCATTACAGAATCAAATTACGTCTGGAGCTGGGTTTATTTCACGGCTCATTTCTACCAAGTTCTTTAGCTACGGTAAAAACATAGTATTTAAATAAGCAATCTAGACATAATGTTGATTCTGTATTAAAACGTTTCTTGGTGACTGAAATTTCTTAGTTCTGAATTAGACAGTCGAATGGAATTTAGTCCCGTCTTGGTTTAGTAACGACTTCAATGAACCGTTTCAAAAGATTTCAAATTTGATGTAAAATTTATATGTAGGGGAGACAGGGGCATTAAGTACCAGATGTGACTATTAACAGTGGTATACTGACTGACTAACTGCAAATATCTTGTGATATGTTGACACAAAACTATGACAAATGTCAAATATGACAAGTCTACGGCAAATGCAGCGTTGAGTTCCGCCTCCGCTACTCATAACGTCTCAACATTAAGTTGTCTACATCCTGCTATATATGAATGTTAAATGAAGATAAAATAAGAAATAAGGAAGAAAAATAGACCATCTTAAAATATTACCAGTGTAATATTTAAAATGATGCAAAGATTATTCATGTGTGATTTGCCATATTTCATGCGAGTCGCGTTTAATGGAGCGCGCGATCCCCGTGGCCGGGTGACACCTTCAGTCTACACATATACGCTATACCTTGCTTGCTAGGGAAATTTTTAAATATGAAAACGGAAATATTTAAGTTAGAGATGGAAAAATGAATAAATAATTGATTTTTTTTTATATTTTATTATATTATATTCAACAATTTAAAATTTATTTTAATTGCTACGGTCTGGGAGACAAAGGGCGGCGTTGAATTCTCCACTCGACACGCAATGTCTCAATTCCAAGCGAGAAGTAGTCAACGGAGTGCCTTGACACTAGATTGTCTCCGACTACTCTCCAAAGGATAAAAGTGAAGCTGCCGTAGTAGACGTTTTACATCATAGAAACGAATTTATATTTGTAGTTGAAGTGGCCGGGTGTTCAATAAGGCAAACGAATAAAAGTCATAGATATGCAGTCTTGGGCCTTGGATCGCATCGCATGAGCCTCGAATAGAAACATCTCAAAGCTTTTGACGCTCGATAAAATTTCACTTACGCGTTGCATTATGTACAACTATTGTATAAAGAATTGAGAAATATTGAGTATTGAGTAAGTGAAATAAAAAAATTACATATATCCACTCTGTTCTTTATTAAATAATTGTTAATTTTTTTTAGCTTTACGCTTTTATCCCGCTTAGCAGGTTAGACAGAAAATACCTATTGTCAAGACTCCGTACTTCACATTCCATTGAATTCGAGACATTGCATGTTGAGTGGTGGAACTCAACTCCGCACTTTGTCTTTTTACTTGAAAATAATTTTAAATATAATTTTCCCCGCGCGGGAATTGAACCCACAACTGTTCGCGTTTGCAGTCGACGCTGTCGCACTGCGCCACGATCGGCCTTTTCTTAATTTTTGTCTTATTTTATTTTATATTGCGAAGTGTTTAGGGCCATCAAAATTGTAGAGCGTCTTAAAAGTGAACATATATTGTGTATCATATAATATTTACATTGTTGTTTAAACGCATTTTTTTTCATACAGCAAACACACCTGAATGTAAAGACTTTCCTCCTCTTTTACATTTCACTCTATATGTTACGTGACGGAGTTCAACGCTGCCATAGTATATTGACATTTTAATCTATTTCAAAATACATTATTCGCAACCTTCGACTATTAAACATATAGTCAAATAACCACTGCGCCATTATGGCCCGAACTTCCTTCTATTAAAGTATAAGGTATTTTATATTTAAGAACAAATAAAGTTTAAAAAGAATTAAAATTGCATAGTTGGGAGGTTAATTGCTTTTGCACAGAATTATTAATAGCAGCAATAAGGTACGCGTGTTTGTAGGCGTTAATAGAACAATCATATTAGTAAAAAGAACATTGTGTAGACTGTTTCATGTAAAACGTTTGGAAAAATCTTTTAATATGTACAAAAGTATTTTTTTATATGTTATATATCTCTTTTTTTCAGTTCTACATTTTTTTATGGCGTAGCATGGTAGCGTGTTCCGTGGTGCGGTATTTAACGCCGCGTTTCTTTATGCAAGGGCTGGTAAAAAATAGCATTTAGTTCGATTAGTATTATTTTTAATTCAAACTGTTGTAAAATTGTAAAAAAATATTATTGTAATTTTTATACAATAAAAGGCTCATACAGCAGGGTAGTCAAGGAGTATGTTAAGACACTATGTTCTCAAGTTAACGTCCGTAACCGCGACATAGCGTATTCATTGGCGTAATTTAATGCCACACTTTGTTTTATTAAAGAAAGGAAATGGAGAAATTTAAGAGAGAGAAGAGAGAGAGAAAGGTTCCTCCGAGTGCAGATTGAACCCATAACCAATCGCGTTTACATCCAGGCGCTGTCCCACTACGTTACGAAAGATTTACATTCCCCATTCATTTTCATAAAAGATTTTAACACTAAAGATTATTATTTTACAATTTTTTATTAGAAAATATTCATATTTCAGCAAATTTCAATATAAATCTATTGTTAAATGGAAAATATTTTATGTTTTCATAAAAATACTGGTTTAATAATGACTGGACTAAATTGATATCGTTTTTGAATGTACTGACATTGTGAAAAATGTAAAATAAAAGTTTTTTTAACGAATTGTTACGGTTTTATTCTAAAGCTAAATGCTACCGAGTAGTGGATCAAAATTAACTAGAATTTTTTTAAAATAGCAAAGAATTACAAATAACAAAAGCAATATCCATAAGGCATAATAGAGGCCGGTCGTAGCGCAGTAGGACGGTGTCCGAGTGTAAACGCTATCGGTTGTGGGTTCAATTCTCACTCGAGGGAGTGATTTTATTTAAATTTTTTTCACTTCCTCGCTCTGGTATGGCAAAGTGCAGCGTTGAGTTCCACCACTCAACATGCAATGTCTCGAATTTGGTGGAAAGCGAAGTACAGAGTGTCTTGACACTAGGTTCTTTTTGTCTACCCTGCTATGCGGGATAAAAGCGTGAAGCTAAAAAAATAAGGCATAAAGCAAAGGCTTTATGCCTTATCCCCCAGTGTGAGTGGTCACCCTAAATGGCCAGCTGGTAGTAACGAAGTCTACCCAGGTCAGGAGACTAAACGAACAGTTTCTCTTAACGAACTGCCCTGATTAACCTCTAGCTGGTAAATAGCTAAAGCTTTTGCCAGCTGGGTCTCTTACATTCCATTGCGCCTCCTCAAGTATTGCTTGCTGACTCTGATCAGGTTGCCACAACTTAACGCCAACTATAACCCAACATCAGATTAATCACGTCTAGTTCCCACGATTCCAGCCAGCACGCATGCCACCTCACCGGAAATGGTCTGGTACCTCTGTATCACCCGGATGACTACACATAACAAGGTATACATATAAGTCTAGCGTTAAGTAAACGCATTTGTCTAGTTTGATCTAATTTCAGCATAGCGGAACTCAACGCCGCTTTACTATAATCAATTTATATATTTTTTTAAATTAATGTCTTTTATATTATAGTACGATTGCATAATCGTGGTACACAAATAACTTTTAATTTACTGAAACAACACTTTAGAGATTAGGTCGGCCTTAATTACTTTGAAGTAAGTTTCCAGAGCAAAGCTCGATTTCTACTTGTTATCTAAATAGTGAAACTTTCAATAATCAACAAATATTTAAGGGAATGCGAGTTTTGATTGTTAGTCTTAAACTACAGTTGTAACGGAGTTGAAGTAATTTAGTTGGGTTTTGGAGAAAAAATAAATGAATATAATTTTTTTTTTATTTTAAATGAAACCATTTTAAAATGTTCATTTTAAATGAAACTATTTTAAAATTTTAAATGCGTCTTACTACCAGCTGCGTCGAAATTCTTATTAATGTTGTTAACATCTCGATAGACAGATTTTTACAAATTTCTACTACTTAAAGATTATTAAGAAATAATCGTTTAACAAGAGAGATTGCTATTTTATTTTAATATTTATTATTTATAAAATGTTATTCCACACTTAGGATTAGAAAACATTTTTGGAATTTGAATTTTTGATGCTAGCAACCTAAATAAGTTGATATAACAAAACGTATTAGAATTTCGACACACCTGGTAGTAGAACTCATGGCTTAGCGGTCAGAGCGCTTGGACGGTATCCAAGAGGCGCGGGTTCGAATCCCGTTCCGAATCGCGTTCAAATTTTTATACGTTTTTTCAAAAATGTTTTCTAATCCTAAGTGTGTAATAACACTTTAAAAATAGTAAATATGAATAGACTATGTTTGAAACGTCGAATTTTTAAGCTAAATATTTTCGAACACGAAAATATACGCGATTTATCCGATTTCATAATATTTTAATTTTAAATGTATACAAGTCACAAAAATAAAAGATCTCATTATATTTGAGATATAAATAATTTTTTGAAATCATAATAATACATTAAGAAATTTGCATTATTTTTTTTTAGCTTCACGCTTTTTATCTTGCTTAGCAGGGTAGACAGGAAGTTCCTAGTGTCAAGACACTCCGTACTTCACTTTCCGTCGAAGTCGAGACATAACGTGTTGAGTGGTGGAACTCAACGTCGCACTTTGTCTTTACCAGAGCGAGGAAGTGAAAATAATTTAAATACAATCACTCCCCCGAGTAGGGATCGAACGATCGATTATATATATATATATATATATATATATATATATATATATATATCTATATATATATATATATATACATATACATATATATATATATATATATATATATATATATATATATATATATATATATATATATATATATAAAATCATTATATAAACATATATAACTCAAGTTATAAATTAAATATTTTATTATTAAATCCCAATACATATCTATCTTACATAAAATAAAATCGGCAACTTTGAGCGATTTTCAACTTTAAGGCGTGTATATCAAAAATATCGGATAACTCCCTTAAGGCTACTTCGACTACAAATGGACCCTAATTTATTATAGGGGACTTACAGTCGACCTTCGACAGTTTCTCCTCACTTCGTGATAAATAGCTCTCCTTCCTTGCAAAGAGTAATGAAAATGCCAATGTAATTTATAATTATAAATGTATTGAGTTGACACATGATTTTTCTTATTATTTAGAATATTGAGATGATTGCTTTGTGTAGGTTTTCTTTTAACAGAAAGTAACTAGTGTCGCGACACTCCTAACTTCGTTTCCCACCTAATTCTATACATTGCGTGTTGAGTGGTGGAACTCAACGCCGCACTTTGTCTTACCAGAGCGAGGAAGTGAAAATAATTTAAATATGCTCCCCCGATCGCGTTTACAGCCACGACCGGCCTCAAGGTAGATTTTGTTATATGAAAAAAGAAATGTTTTTTTTGTATATTGAACCATTATAGGGAAAATTAATTGAAAACGGAGGGTTGCGAGTTAATTTCCAACTCTGGATATATAATGTCGGTAGTACCAGTAAGTCGCGATGAAAACGATGAACGGAGTGTCTTGATATTACTCTGTGATTACCTTGATTTATATGATAAAGCGTTAAGCTAAACGAGACAAAGCGCGATATTAAGTTAGTCGTCGAAAAAAAAATTATAAATCTGTATGTTCAAGTATTTTTATTCTTAGTGGAGTTGATATGCCATTGTGGCGCAGTGGGACAGCATCTCACTGTATATGCGAATGGTTGTGGGTTTTATTTCTCTCCATTTCTCCACTCTCCAAGCCGCGCTTTGTCTCACCAAGACAAAGCGCGGCTTTAAGTCCCGGCCCTCAACACAGTGGAGTGTCACAGTACAGAGTGTTTTAACACTAGATATTTCCTGTCTGCCATGTTATACGGGATAAAAGCATGAATCTATAAAAAGACCTAAGAATAGATACAGCCTTCAATCTACTTTATTTATACATACATATAATGTAATAAATTAAATTATAATAACTACAGAGAAGTTATTTTAAAAAATATACGAAATAACTTCTTAAAAGTTTCAATTAAATAACGTAAGGAGGGCGAAAGTCAAAAAATTTAATTTTTATTTGTTTAAAAGTATTTCTACTTTTTGTCATTTTAATTTTAGTATGGCGGCGTTGAGTTCCACCACGCAACCCGCAATATCTAAAATTCAAATGAAAATCGGAGATTAGTATCTCAATTAATGTGAGAAGAGAAGCTTCTGTAAAGACACTCCTTTATTCACTTTACCTTAGATATACAACAATGTGTATTGGCTAGCGTAACCTAACACAGCAGTTTACCTTAAAAAATCAGGAAAATGAAATTATTTAAAGACTAATGAACGTTTAAATCGGAATCAAACCCACTACGATTGCGTTACAATCAAATGCCGTGTCATTACGCCTCTAAAGCCTCATAAATGTATAATATTGCACAATATATAAATACATATATATATATATATAACATAAAAGATACACAAATTCCTATCAATTATACTAAGTAATTATACAAATTGCAAACTATAGTACATTC
Organism: Dryadula phaetusa; assembly: GCA_032432895.1. Taxonomy (NCBI): domain Eukaryota; kingdom Metazoa; phylum Arthropoda; class Insecta; order Lepidoptera; family Nymphalidae; genus Dryadula; species Dryadula phaetusa. Next base: position 702,231 of record JAOYRS010000005.1, read on the forward strand.
ACTAGTCAATAGTGAGATCCGGTCCTCAAGCACTTCCTTGTCCTCGTATGAGGTAAACAATTATATTATTCAGAATATATTGAAGATTTCGTTTGGGAACTTCCGGTAGTGTTTGTATAGCGTATCAAATTAAGTATGTACTATATAGAGCTTATTTCTACTATATATTATATATGGCGGTGCTTAACGCCGTATTTTTGTATATTTAATTATAATAATATATATAAGTATAATCACTCTATGGTTAATAGTGTCTTTGCAGTCAGACCTTGAACTACTGTACCGCGATGGCTTAACATATATTGTTTTATGATAACAATTTAAGTAAAAATTCTTAGTTTTAAATGAAATTATGTTAAACGGATTAATTGCGTATATTTTGGTATACAGACTCTATTGAGCCTACCTGTGATCACGGACTACTGTAAAGTGTTCGAAACTTCAGGTTTCCAAAAATGTATTTTCGAATACCAAAATATATGTGATTAATTCGTTTGAAATATTTTCAATTAAAATGTATGAAAATCGCGAAAATCTTGATCTTATAAGAATTCTTGGTGTTGTCTGAAGTCTTAAGTGCTTGATTTGAAAATCGAAAGAACTTTTTGATAATTTTGTGTTTCAAACTATATTATATTTAAATAAAAATTTATTATTTGTTTAAATAACATATTTAAATTTAAATTATATTTAAATTTAAATTAATAATTTAGAATATTAAAATAACTAATGTTGTTACAGCCGTATAAGGATTTGAACGTATTGCGTTAGAATTTTTTTTTATTTTCTTTTTTAATGCCTTTATCCTGCATAGCAGGGTAGACAGAAAGTACCAAGTATCAAAACACTTCGTACTTCGCTTTTCACTTAATTCAAAACATTGCGTGTTGAGTGGTGGAACTCAACGCCGCACTTTGTCTTACCAGAGCAAGGAAGTGAAAATAATTAAATATGATCACTTCCCCGCGAGGAAACCGAACCCGCAACCGATCGCGTTACCAGTCATACGCTGTAACACCAATATCATGATAAAATACTAAAAACGAACAAATTCATGTTTTTTTTTCGGAGGCATGGAGAAATAATTCTCCGCTTTTCCAAAATTGAGACATTACGTATTACTTAGCAGAATTAAAAGCCGCACTATATCATACAAAAGCAGAAAAATAAAATAAATAAAACAATATTTTCTCTGATAGGAAATTGACCCCCAAACATTCGCGTTTACAATTGCTATCCACTGCGCCACTGCCACCTAGATGGCATTACTGTTTTACATGTTATATCAAAACATGTCAGATCTCATCTTGCTACGTAATAATTAAGCCTCTCAAATTATAAATTCATACGGTAAAAACAAAAGCCATTCCCCACAAAGGGGTTAAGTTTTAATTAGTTTCACCCTCGATTCGGACTAAATAAATACCTACTGGCCTTGTTTAGATGAAAATTTTCTGTTAAAAAAATTTTTTTACGTGCCTTTCTTTTGAATAGAAAATAAATTATATTAAATTTATTCTTGACTTAATTAGAACTAAAAATTCAGGACTACAGGACTTCGGGGTCATGTTTATATTTAAAATTAAAAAAATAATAATTTAAGGATGTAGCTTAAAAGAATACGCTTAAATTTACTTCTTAAAGTTAATTATACCCTGTACGAGATAGCTTGATCTTTTTGACAGATGTAAATTTTTTTTATCGACGTAACTTTGCAACGACGAACTGATTACTTTCTTGAAAAAATACATATGACACAGAAGTCCCTAAGCATTCAAGAGTTACCTGAAAATTTAATATAACTAGCCCGTCTATCAAAAAGATCAAGTTAACTTGTACAGGGTATAGTCTCACTGGTCAGTATATCAGTATCGTGTCGCATCTGATACAATTGCAAATTTTCTAACAAAACTGATGGCCGTTTTGTAACATTCAAAAATATAAAGGTATAGCACAGTAGTCAGAGACAACTTAGTGTCTAGACACTCCATTAATTGATTTCTGAAGAAATTGCGTATTAAGTGGTGAACTCAACGGTGGGCTGACAAATTATATTAAATTACCCTGAGCCCACGACCAATTGCGTTAACTGTCAGATGGTATCTCACTGTGCCACTATGAACGTATAATAGCAATATATTAAAAAGATATATTAAATAAAAGAAAATTAATTTCAACAAACGTGCTAAAACGGACACGCTGAAAATAGTTGTCTTGTTTACTTAGTTCGTATGAATATTAAGAAGTAGGTAAATATAACAATAGTAAATTTAAAGCTAAATTTCTCACATACAGCTTGTTTAAATGAATCTATTTTACAGCTTATAACCACGGACTTTTGTAAAGTGTTTGACACTTTGAATTTCCAAAACTATTTTCTAATACCAACATTACAATAAGAAAATAATATGAAAATGCATGATTAATCCAATTAAACATAGTTTACGTAGTTAAAAAAATCATTTAAAATATTTAAAAACGTCTAGAACCAAAGATCTTGTAATACTAAGACCAGTAAAAGAGTCCATTATAAGAGTATCTAGTAATAATTCGTAATTTTATAATATAAATTTTGCTAAATTTATCTAAACTTCGGTATGCCTTATAAGTATATACGGATATACGTATGTATATATGTATATTTATATTGTATATGTATATAGATGTTTGTGTATATATTGTAGTGTTTTATTTTGCTAGAATATTTATTTTAGCACTAAGCCCACCTTTCATGCCAATTTGTATAAATCGAGTGGAATAAAGAACACAAACATAAATCAATGAAATATTTCCAAACCAAATCCGTCACTGTTGCAAGTGAACACACAAACGGTCATACAGTCAATTCATATTTGGCGTACGCTTAATTTACGAAACCAATAGTGAACAGTGAATTGTTCAACCACTTCCTTAACCCCCAAGAGAGCGAACTATTACTTAGCGTTTTGATTCATATTTATGTAGATCCCACAAACCTCCGCTACGATCGCTGCAAGACATTGACTAATGTCTGCCCATAATTTCTATCTCGTCCGTTACCTGTTCCACAAGACCCCTCTTGCCCCTCTCGGTTTCAACCAATCTGTATATCTCGGGGGTTGTTTAGAGGTATATGGGGGTCAATTTAGATTGGTTGCACAAAAGCATCGGTTTTGGATATTATCGTCCAACTAAATGTGCAAAGTCAGGAAGTACCGGTACATGTTTGAACAATTACTCTTTGAGAAGTGAAAGTTTGAATTTCAGGATTACAATTGGCTTTTGAGATGTGATTCGGTTTTAGGATTTGTATTAGTATATATTTATAAACATTAAATATCCCTTTGTTGAGTAAACATAACATATTTTTTAAAAAAACGGGTAAGCCATTTTATATAAACGTATATATCCGGTCACTTCTTAGGGCTTCAAAAGCGATATAGGATATAAAAATTCATATGTCTTAATATATAGATAATATCTAGATACATAATACTTTTGGGTGATTATTTTTGCATACAGCTTTTATGCCGCATAGTAGGGTAGACAGGAAGTACCCAGTGGCAAGACACTGCGTCCTAAACGTTCTGCGGAATTCAAGATCTTGCATGTTGAATGGCGGAAGTCAACGCCACAGTTTGTTTTACCAGAGCAAATAAATAAAAATAATTTAAACATAATTATTCCTCCGAGTGGAAACTGAACCCACAACCGATCGCGATCACTGTTCGACACTATTACACTACACCATGACTGGCCACTATTGCATATTAGGCATAAAAACTATTTTATTAGAAAAAAAAATAATTTAAAAAACTTTGTGGTAAGACAAAGTGCGGCATTGCGTTCCACCACTTAACATGCAATGTGTCGAAATTCGGTAGAAAGCGAAGTACGGAGTGTCTTGACACTAGGTACTATCAGTTTACCCTACCATGCGGGATAAAAGTGTAAATGTAATATATATATATATATATATATATATATATATATATATATATATATATATATATATATATATATATATTTCCAAAATAAAAATAATCCAAATTATTCTTTATTACATCAGCTATATGCCACTAAAAGTCACGTCAAAAGCCATTCCAGAGATGGGCCGGAAAAAATAGACATACAGATAATAATTGTAAAAAATATTATTTTGGTATATGCACTGTGTAGTAAAAAAAAATTATTTCAATTTTACAAACAGACACTCCAATTTAATTTATTTATATAAATTAATAGTATTATGTTACAATAATTCCACTATTTGATATTAGATAGAGGATCTTCATAGTAAATCTGAGCTCTGAATTATACCTCTAAATCAAATTCAAATCACAAACACCTCGTTAATTGGCCCTTTATAGTAAACAAACTATTTGCGCGTATTTACTTATGGTATATATAGATATAACTGTATTTGTGAATAATATAGAAATATAAATATAATTTGTACTATACTACCTGGTATGACAAAGTGCGGTGTTGAGTTCCGCCATTCAATACATCTTCAAATATCTATGTTTATGTTATGTTTTTCTATAATTTTATTATGATTATATGTAATTTTACTATGTCATCTTGAATGTTTTTTTAGCTTCACGCTTTATTCCGTATAAGAGGGTAACCAGAAAGTACTTAGAGTCAAGACACTCCGTACTTCGCTTTCCACGGAATTCGAGGACTCAACGGTACACTTTGTCTTACTGGAGCGATAATAATTTAAATATAATCACTTCCCCAAGTAGGAATCGAATTCACATCCACTGTGCCACGACCGGCCTACATTAATTTATTTATACGGCTAATTACGTACATTAAAATCTGTTCAAGATGTACGTACACACTGTCAAATTTATATTAGAAGTATAATTAATTACTCATTAGTAACTCGACTTTTGGTTGTCATGTCAAAATGAAATGGGAGAATCTGATGATTTAAAGTTGCTTTAGAAACAAGTATTTTGATGGGGTTTTCTCTGTAAAAAAGAGAAATTCTGTGAATAGAATACAATTAATTGGATATTTGTTTTGCGAATGTCTAGACATTGAGCGGATGAAATACTCTCAGCCTTTTCTGACTTACACACAAGATACATATTTCTGGTAAGACAAAACGCAGCGTTGAAATCATCACGTAATGTCTCGATCAAAGAAGTGTCTTGACACTATGTTGTCTTATTATAAAATAAGTGTTTCTGTATACAGCTTCACGCTTTACGCCGCATTGCAAAATAACCCAGTGTCAAAACACTCTCACTCACAATACTGTAACGGAGAGAAAAAACAAAACAAAGAAAATAAGAAGAAAAATAAGATTTCTATTTATTTAATTTTATAAATTTCAGTAGGTACTTGCCGCAGTTTTAAATTCAACATGTTCAGGTGATACCTGAAAATAAACCACCCGTGTGTCATTTTATATAAAGAGGTATATCAAACACATGATTGTGTTTCTAATATTTATTTTATTAATTTCTAACTTATTATATTAATAAAATATCAGGTATTACTCTCAAGGATAAAAGCTTGTTAAAATATATATTCACACATACATTGGACAGAGTCTGACTTAAAACGCGATTGGTCGTGGATTCGATTCCCACTTTCATTCAGTAGAATGATTATATTTATAATTATTATCATATCTTTAACACGCCATATCTCAGGCGGAAAGCAGTGAAGTGGTTTTTTTGACACTAGGTTGCATCTGACTACTCTGCCATGCGGGATACAGCGTGAAGCTGTTTTTCATATATATTTTCATATTTTTTTTTACAATTAACTTAATATAATATTTATACATGACTAAAACACAGTAAATAGTGGTTTGAAAGTTTCAACGAGTCTCTGTAGACCATCCAAATTAGTTACGTAGTTTTAAGAACTTAGCGGTCTTGAGGTGTGAGCGCCGTAAACTGTCGATTCACACGTAAGCCTTAATATTTCATGAAACACGAATGATAAATTAATTTATCCATTAACTTATTATGGTATTGCCTATTGTGGTACTGTATGGCCTACAAAATGGTGGACTATAAAAAAGGTGGTTGGGGGTTTTATTCCGCTAAGGGAACAAATATATTTAAAAAAAATCTGGTGAGAAAATTCGAAGCGTTATGAAATATATGAAAAACGGGCGGTAATTACAGAACGGAGAGATTTTCTATATTTATCCTGGTGTTTGCAAAATTTATATGAACTTGATTTAAATGTACTGTCCTCTCTATATTTTTTTAGCTTCACGCTTCTATCCCGCATAGCAGGGTAGACGGAAAGTACCTAGTGTGAAGACAATCCGTACTTCGCTTTCCATCGAATTCGAGACATTGCGTGTTGAGTGGTGGAACTCAACGCCGCACTTTATCGTTTACCAGAGTGAGGAAGTCAAAATAATTTTAATATAATCACTCCCCCGAGTGGGGGGGGATCCACAACCGATCGCGTTTAAAATCAGACGCTGTCCCACTGTGCCACCACTGACCTCAAATCCTCTCTCTCTCTAACCAAATTAAATCAATCCAACTAATATTGTTCTTTAGATATATGCTAATAAAAAATATCAAAGTTCTCTGATTCTCATCTTTTAATTTTTTTATAAAGACATCTTGATATGACCTTTCTATAATTGACTAACTTAGTTTTTATGCATTTAGTATGCAATATGATAAACGAATTATATAAAAAAAAACAAACTTTTAAAGCCATCTTGAACTTAAGCGTTATCTACTCAAGCCTTATTTTAATATTTTTACAGTGTTATTCCACACTTAGGATTAGAAACTTATTAAAAACTTGAACGCAGCGGGATTTGAACCCGTGAATCTTGGAAACTGACTAAGCACACCGACCGCTATGACATCCGGCTGCGTTTGAAATTCTTACGTATTTTTGCTCAGAGTTATACAGTAAGAAAAAAATACTATAACATCTCTGTATACATACATATCATGATATAATGATCATTAAATAACGCTCCCAATTATGATTAATGATAGAAAGTTGCAAAGTAAGGAAGTCGTGAACGTTTCCCGACGCTAATATCTTATCAAGAAAGGTCATTTATTTGATTAAATTTACAAAATTTATAAGGTTCGCGTTGAATAATTCTTGTTTGTGATTTTATGTGACATTTTTCTATTACGAATATTCTGTTTTCTTCTATCATTTGGTTTTCTATGCTTTGTTAAGACAAAGCGTGGCGTTAAGTTTCGCAACTCAACACTCAATGTTTTGATTTCAGTCTAAAATGACAGAACAGAGAGTCTTGACACTATCTTGATGCAGTTGAAAATATACACATTGTTAGCTTCACGCTTGTTTTCCGCATAGTAGAGTAGACAGAAAACACATATTTTGCGCAGAATTTGAGGCATTGCGTGTTAAGCGGCGTGTCACCGCCGCGCTTAGTCTCTTCAGAGCGATTGAAATTATTTAAACAATAGCATTCCCTCAGATTTAAATCGAACCCACAACCGATCGCATTTACAATCAGACGCCTTCTCTTGTCACTTTTAACATGTTTTAACCAAAATTAACGTTTGTTAAGTGTGAATTCTATTTAGATATCGACAATGTCATCGACGCCGATACACGCGTCCGCTGTTCGTGTGGAGTATACTCTCATATTATGCTCATTAAAACTACTGTAGCCTTGTGACTATTAATTGATAAGTACTTTGTAACATTGTGATTGTTTGATGAATGCTTTGTGACTATAGGTTCAAATATTGGAAGAATATTTACTGTTTTTTTTATTATTAATATAAAATTTAATACACTACAGACAGCAAAAGCACCCTTTTTACCTTAATATTATTTATTTATTATATACATATAATTATAATCAGCTACTTAGAAGTAAATTTAAATTTAAATTTAACCGAACTGTATTTAAATTTAACCGAATTCTTGACACATTTATATGAATATATAAAATTTATAAATTTTTAAATAATTTAAAATTTAAAAATGAATATATAATATTTATTTGAATATATAAAATTTGACTTATATTAAAATAATAACATTTTTATCTGGGTTTAGGTGTGAGAGATTTGGCGGGAAAAAAGCATGGACTGCTATGGCGGAGGATGTGACCGCCTGGTTCCTATGTTTTATGGCCATATATTAATTGTATTTCACTATATCTTTTGTCGTTGTCTTCATTGCATTTCGGATTAGCCTTCTGTCTGCGTCATCTCCGCCGTCACTGTAGTAGGTGCAGCTGTTCGTGTGACGTGAAATTGCAAGTACAGCACGGGAAACGTTATCATGCAGCTGCAATTTTACTGATTTACAGTTTACTATTACAATGATAGCGCTGGTCAGACCCTGGGCCTCATGGATTATTAGTACTTTTTCGCCTATCTCTCCTCCTCAACTTTGACTGGTCAGAGATTCTTTCTCCTCTTGAGTAAAGTAAGATAAATGGTTTCATTCAGATCTTTCGACACTGATGTTTTCTTGATATTTTTTAAAGAAAGGGAGTGTATTACTTTTGTCGAAGAGTATATACCAAACATATCTCTCGCATAACGTAGGTGACATCCATGAGACGTCTACGAGTACACAATAGATCCTGCGTGATGGTGTGAATACCTGGTGGTCTGCGGTAGAACATTTTGCGGTCTATATAAGGCAGCTGATTGATATCCCCTATCAATAATATATCCTCTGCTACGCAGACTCTGTCTGTCATTACTATCGCTCCAAGTTCCAGGGCCTAGTCTACTATCAACCGGTTACACCTTTCTGATTTTTTTCGTGCCACGTTTAATAGTATAAGGGCCATAGTGCGGATTTAGCTGTTTACCAGATGCAGATCTTATGCAGATGCATATAAGTTGTACCTTTAATTTCACCCGCGATGGTCTGGCCGGTACCGTTATTATCTTGCAGCTTCTGCATCCTTGAGTTTTACTTCCAGCATTGAGTATCGGTAAGCATTCATAATCTCCTCGCACTTTCTGTGTGTTCACTTGCTTGGTGGCTTTTAGTGCGGTAAGAATTTCTAGGAAAGCATTATTGTAATGGTCTTTGTGTTTCTTTATTGGTGCCAGGATTGGTGGTTGTACCTATTCAATATCGCCTTTGAATGTATTTACGGGGCTATTGCAGTTGTCTGTTTTTAACCAGCGGTTTTCTTCTGCCCAATATACTACCTACGACTGCACTGAAAGCGCTGCACAAGGCCTGGCAAAGCGCGGTATTGATTTCATCACTCCACACGCAATGTATTGATGTAAGACGGTAAGCAGTTAACGGAGTGGCTTGACACTAAGTTGTCTCTAACTACACTGTTCTAGGGGATAAAGCTGTAAGAAATAACTCTTCTTTACACCGTGTATTATATCAAACGCTATCCAATTGCCACAAATAGTAGTGCACTCGTAATGTCACATTCATCTATATAAATATAAATTTTAGTAATTACAATTAGGTTCTATTTTTATATCTAGTACAAAATGAAAAAATATAATTTATAAGGAGTGGAATCTTAAGCTTAAATGCATAAGAGAGTAATATTAAATAAATTTTTAAGATTTTTTAAAATTTTTTTAAAATTAAATAAATATTAATTTTAACCTACCTAATATAAAAAAAACGTATAAAATTTTTAACAAAGTGAGATTTGAACCTCACTAAACCGTTCAAGCTCTGACCATTAAGCCACGTGTTCAATCCAGCTTCATTGAAATTGTTATAAGCATGTTATAATATAGGTAAAACGAATGGAGTAATGGTTAAGGGCTTTTAAGAAACTCGAGACTCACCTAGTTTAATTTGTTACATTTTTTTTAATATTGAGGCCGGCAGGGCAGTGGGAAATCGTCTGGCGATCGGTTGTGGGTTCGATTCCCACTCGGGGAGTGATATTGAAACGATTTACATTTCCTCGGTCTGGTTAGACAATGCGGCGTTGAGTTCCCTCACTCAACACGCTACGTGATAAAAGTGTGAAGCTAAAAAAAATATCTAACTTTACATAGAAAATCGCAAAAAATATAATAATTTTTATAAGTGAACGTTTTCGGTGAACATTGAAGTTCGTCCAAAAACTAAATTAGGTCACGGTGACGTAAATGATGATATTAGAGCACGCTTATCCTAAGGGAAACGAAATTGTCAGTTGTAAAGTTAATTTGTTATTAGGAGTGGGAATAACAGTTTGTAATACTTTGATTGCGGCGGCGTTGAGTTCCGCTGATAAACACAGAAATATTAGCAGGAAACACAAAACAAGTTATAAACTAATTATAAAATTACATTTAAAAAAGCAACTGTTAAGTTTCTTGTCACCACTTAGCAGGATTACCTTTAAGTTGGTTGGTGACAGCTTTCAGTACTGACAATACTGACATTTCTATATTAATTGGAAGCATATATATATATATATATATATATATATATATCAAAGTATGAAAGTCCAAAGAAAAAGATTCGAAGAAAACCTTCATAATAACTGTTATCATAACGCCGATCTCTTTCATCTTTGCGGGGTCTGCCCGTAATTACACGCCATCGGCTATGCTCGAAATAAATGATCAAAAATATATTACATCCTCAAGTATTCAAGTATACTCTATTATAGATATTTCAAACTATTTCTTATGAATATTTCTGAAAATCACTCAATAATCAATTTCTCGCTCCGTTTGCTAAGCATATTAAGAACTTAGTGACAAGATACTACCCGTCGTTTCAAGTATCAAGACACTACCAGTTGTTTTTTTTTAAAAGAAAAATTGAAATTATTCAATTTAATTCTCAATTATTCGTCAAACATACTCTATTATAGATATTTCAAACTATTTCCTACTAATATATATTTGTAAAAATCACTCAATAATCAACTTCACGCTTCGTCTGCTAAACAAAGTAGATAAAGAACTTAGTGTCAAGACACTGCCCGTCGATTTTTGCTCGTAACAGAGACATCGGGTGGCAGAGCTTAACGCCATACTTTTTTTACAAAATAATAGAAATTACTCGATGGAATCAAACCCACAACCAATCGCGCCTACAGTCAGATGCAATCCCACAGCACCAAGGTAGTTTCCTCTTGTTTAAACTAAAAAAAATTTAAGCCGTTCAATATATTTCAAATTGAAAACCCACATGTTTTCATACAAGATAAGGTAGGATAGATGAAATTTACAGGAAACAGCGCTCAAACCATTACTCAAGTAAACAACTCCCCTAAAAGTTCAAAGTCTTAAAGTTACAAAATCGTTATCTTAATATGATTTATCGTGTCTTAGATCTATTAATTATGAATTATTGCTTAACTTTCTGTTCACTATTTTGGTGTCTTTGCTTAAATTATTTCTGTTGAAAGAGCACCACTTATATAAAAGTCCCATAAGACGCAACTCAACACTGCACTTTGTTCCTGGAAATTAAAACCAGTTGTGTAATCATTTTAGTACAACGAATGGAATCTGAACTTGGAACAAGGGTTATATGAACTTTTTTTTCATTACCCCACTTTTGGGTAAGACAATGCACGGCGTTGGGTCTTATCACTCAGTGTTCAAATTCAGGCAGGAAGCGGTAAACACAGTTTCTTAACACTATAATCTCTCTAACTACCTAATTCTTCAAAAAAATAGAAGAAAATGAAAAAAAAATCAATCACAAGAACACAAAACCCAGTTCCTACCGAACACCAAAATGCAAGAAGCTAAAAAATTGTTTCCCCAAAACCTCTTCTGCACTGCAGTAAACGTATTTAATTTAAATGTTAAATTCGTTTCTTCAAAAGCTTCTACACTGAAGCTCCTTTGAGTCTAAGGCTTAGGGCATGACTTGCAAATGCAGCAGTCACTTAAACTGTCCATTAAAATGGGGGAATGGGAAATATTCTTACTTTTTCTTAGTGTCTTCGTAGGGACTGATAGCTTGAAAACAATAAGGTTACGTTTTTCATCTTATGTTTGTAATACGATATATTTGACACAGCTAAATACATTTTAATAGCGTAACAGAACGCAGCGTCTGACTGTGAATAAGATTGCGATCGGTTGTGGGTTTCCACTCGGGAGAATCATTATATTTAATTTATGTGCATTTCGTTACTCTGTTAAGACAAAGCACGGCGTTACGTTCCGCCACTCAACACGCAATGTCTCAATTCAGAAACTGGAATACGGAGGGTCTTGACACTAGTTACTTTCTGATTACTCTTCTATGCGGAATAAAAGCATAAAGTTATAAAAAATAAGTAAAAAAAACATTTCCTCGATGGGAAATGAACCCATTACCATCTGGTGGCAAAAAACGTTTGGAATAAGCAATAAGTTTTACATTTTTCACTGGGCTAGTTGTCGGAAAACATTTTTCCATCAACATATAACCTGTCATATTCACGATACGTATTTCTACGTGTGGCAAAGGTTAAAGTATAAACTTAGTTTATATACGAATAAATTGTAGAATTTGTATGAAACCTTGTAACAAATATTATTTTATCATACTAATTTTGATATATAAATCTGGAGTGGCGTTATCACTTAATACGCAGTGTCTTAATTGTGAACGATAAATGGTCAACGAAATGTCTTGACATTGGGTTATGTCTGATTACTTTGTTGAGCGGGTTAAGTTTTTCTTTTAGCTTCACGCTTCTATACCGCATAGCAGGGTAGACAGAAAATACCTAGTGTCAACACACTCCGTACTTCGCTATCCACCGAATTCGAGACATTGCGTATTGAGTGGTAAACACCTTTAGATAATTAATAAACCGTCAATTACTTCAAAATTCCATTTCACGTTTAAAACGTATGAAAAGTGGACCGTCGATCGTAGAAAAAAGCTTTTCAAACAAAAGTTAGCTTTCAAACGCTATCGAGGCTTTGCAGGCATTGGATATCAACCAACTTGGACATCTCGACATAGAAAAGTATTAAATTTAAACTTTCCACGTATAAAACAATTTATGTTACTGATTTCATGATTTACGACGTTCCTTTTGTCAGCTATAATAATATTATAATAGGTGCTGTTAGTTTGTATAATAGAAATTTAATTTCCCATTTCTTATATAAGTTTAGAAAACAATAATTCATTTTTTTGTTTTTTTTTGGTTACTTTTGTCCCATGGTTATTTATATAATTCGTCAATTAAAGATACAGGGCTGATTTTGCTCGCTGGCCTCCTAAGACATACATACATACATATATATATATATATATATATATATATATATATATATATATATACACCAAATTAATTCTTTTACGCATAAAACCAACGTTTTTTTACTTCAAATTGACTCCTTGATATATGAAATACCTAAGAAAGTCTAAAAAGTATAAAATTATATGAATTGTAAAACAAAACGGTGTTTTCAATTTAATATATACGTAACTTATAGTTAATAAAACAAAACACTTTATAGCCCATACAAATAAGCATGATATAATAAAGCATAATTAGTACTAACTCGAGTTTTTGTTCAAGCATAATACTCAATTAGCGAATTAAATGATATTTTTTACGCAACGAGCAATTGTTCGTATGATAATTAGTTTTATTATTTATTTATTTTCTTAACTTCACTTTTTTATTCCGCATAGCAGTGTAGACAGAAAGTAACTAAGTGTTAAGACACTCTGTACTTCGCTTTCCACCGAATTCGAGACATTGCGTGTTGAGTGTCGTAACTCAACACAGCACTTTGTTTTAGCAGAGCGAGGAAGTGGAAATAATTTATATATAATCACTTCCCCGAGTGGGAATCGAACGCACAACCGATCGCGCTTACAGTCAGACTGTGTCGATCGGCCACAAGTAGTTTTATGTTTCTTTAAAATACCTTTTTATTTCATATATTTATTATTTGATTTTGTTGTCAATAGAGGTTCTTAATATATAATTTGACAAGCCAAAATAATGTAAAAAAATATATTTTTTCCGTACATATGCTTTGCCTATATAGGAAAGAAATCATAGAGACTGTCACAATTTGAGACATTTTATGTCAAGCAGTGTTCAACGCCGCGCTTTGTCTAACTGTATCAAACAAATAAAAATGGCTTAAGTATAATAATTCCCTCAATTGAGAACGGAACCCATAACCTGATGGCCTCAATTTAACGTCTCCGAATCCTTTAGTAAAATTTAAATTGTCATAATAATATAATAAAGATTTATAATCAATATCCGTATAGAGCTGCATCCGAGGTTAGTGAAATGAAAAGACTGTTCGAGCGTAGGCCGGGTGAATGTCAGGCTTAGTACCGTTGCAATGGAGCAAGGGTTGAACGTTTTATTAATATAAATGAATAAAATTGGAGTGTTTGTTTGTATATTAATGTAATCGCTTTTTACTGAATGTACATGTATGTAGAGGCCGGTCGTGGCGCAGTGTGATGGTTGTGGATTCGATCCCCATTCGGCGCAGTGATTATATTTAAATTATTTTCATTTCCTCGCTCTGTTAAAGACAAAGAATGGCGTTGAGTTCCACAGTCTTGAATTCGGTGGAAAGCGAAGTACGGAGTGTGTTGACACTAGGTACTTTCTGTCTACCCGACTATGCGGGATAAAGGCGTGAAGATAAAAAGATATGTATGTATATTGTGTCTTTCCATCTGTTTGTTTCTGCTTATCTCTATAATGGACTGACCGATTGTGATAAGACTTTTACTGATAGATAGACGACACAATAAAGAGTAACCTAGTCAAGTATTTTTAGAATTTTAAGAAAAAATCGGACATGTTAAATTTTACGCGGAATGAGCCGCGAGAACATTTAGTATAGGAATAAATGTGATAATTTTATTGGAAATATCCAAAGCTTTGAATCTGTTTAATGAATAAATTAAATAGTATACATACTACAATATGCTTACAAATGCTTCTTGGTAGCAATACATACATGTTACTAAGGCAACTAGAATTTTACTCGTCAACCGATATTATAGAAAAGAATATTTTTAACTTCACGCCCTTTAAACTGCATAGCAGGGTAGACATTTCCTTTCGCTTTTCACTAAATTTGAAACATTTACTGTTGGATGGCGGTACTCAACGCTGTGTTTTATCCATCAGGCTGAGAAAATTAAATATATTATAAATAATTTAAATATTATAAATAATTTATATATAGCCATTTTCCGGTGTGGGAATCTAGTCCAGAACCGATGTGTTTACAGTCAGAAGCTGTCCCACGACCAGCTACCTGTTATAGATTAATACATAATGATTAAGGGCGTAATGGTGCATTGTGACAATATCTGGCTGTTATCGCGACTAGCTTTAGGTTCGCTTCTTATATGTGGGAATAAAATACGGCGTTAAATTCCGCCACTCAGCATATAATAAACGAACGTAATGTCTTGATACTGGTTAGCAATTCCTATATAGTTCAGGCAATAAGCGTTTATAATTCATCTAAACAGTATACTGGTGATTTAATAATTGATTTTAAATTTATTTATTAACATCAAAACGAAAGATAACACAGTTATAGAAAGTTCGCTAAAGGCGAGTAATCCCAACTTAGTAATGAATTTAAAACTGTAACGCTACTTCGACGTTTGACGTAGCTGCTCTCGTTTACTATAGTTGTTACAGTTATTTTGAAATCTATGATAGATTTATATTTAGTTATTTATGAGAAGATATTCGTTAATATTTCTAAATTTCACTCTAGCCCGTACAGTTCATAGCTTTCAAGAAAGAATAACTCGATTTAGTGTTTGAAACATGCAATTCAAGTGTAAACTATAGCCTGCTGTTCATAAAACACATATAATTTAAGTTTTTTTGCTATACTAATGTAAAAAATATATTTTATTCCGTTCATCTGGTTATAAAGTTATCTTATCTTATTTTAATCTGCATCATTTTAGAGGGGCCTCTGAAGGGGCCACTGAAGGGGCCCTTTAAAATGTCTTCATTGCTTGCTGTATTGCGTAATTTTAGTCAATTCGATAGATAAATGAATTATATAGTCCTTCTTATGTGATTCGCTTTTGCCTTCCGTAGTTATTGAAAATTTTGCCAAACTCACTGTCGTCCACAAATGTTTGCAACATATATTATAAAACGTTTTTGAAAAAACATAAGAATTTGAACGCAGCGGGATTCGAACCCAAGTCTTTTGGATACCGCCCAAGCGCTCTGATCGCTAAGCCATGCGCTCTACTACTAGCTACGTATCAACGTAGCTAGTAACATATTTTGTATTTACAGGTTCGAATCCAGATAATAATTGTTTTTTCTCACTTAGGTTAATTTTTCTGTGTATTACGATATAATCACTCTTATTTTGTTTTGAATATACAAAATGAAAGCAAAGATTATATTATATTAATCTGATGTTCTAAAAATTTCCTATATTAATATTTTTATTTTTTTTTAACTTCACGCTTTTATCCCGCATAACAGGGTAGACAGGAAGTACCTAGTGTACACTCCGTACTTCGGTTTCCATCGAATTAAAGACATTGCGTGTTGAGTTGTGGAACTCATAGCCGTACTTTGTCTTACCAGAGCGAGGAAGTACAAATAATTTTAAAAATAATCACTTCTCAAGTGGGGATCAAACCCACAACGATTCGCGTTTACCGGCCTCATTTTTACATAATATCAAAATCTAGACATTGCATGTTTAGCCGCGAAACTTAACGCTGCGTATTGTATTACCAGTAAAACAATTTATATATAATCATCTGTACGACTGCGCTATAATGGACGTAGTACTTCAAAATAAATTTTTGATTATACATATAATATAAAACAAAAATTAACTTTACATTTAAACGTATATTCTCATAATAATGTATACGCATTCGCTAGCGACTATAGTAACAATAGACTAACATCAAGTGAACAATAGCGTAACATCATCAATATTAAATTTCACTGTCACGTTAATTTTCTAGTTGAAACTTTATTATTACATTACATCGTTTAGCGTAGCGTTGAAAGCTTGGCGTTAAGGAAAGAATTATAATAATAATATAAGGAAGAAACCGGTGTGGCGAATTGGTACAACTTCAGACTGTAAACGCGATCAGTTGTGGGTTCGATTCCTACTGGCAGAAATTATTATATTTAAGTTATGCTCATTTCCTAGCTCTGGTAAGCGCGGCGTTGGTAGAAAGTGGAGAATGGAGTGTCTTAACACTAGGTACTTTCTGATTATTCTTTTTTCGTCTCGATACAAACAGTTTGTTATTTAAAATTATTATTCCATAAGAAAGAAATAATAATAGTAAAATATATTTTTTTATCTGTGTTTCCCCAATTTATTGTCCTCACAATGAAAAGCCCTTCATTTGATACACCCAAAACGGGAGGTATTTCCATAAAAAAATCTAATTTCTAATCCGCCATTTTGTTGTGGCGGCCATTTTGGATCCACAAATTGTATTGCCAATCAGAAAATCACTTCTCACTCTAACAGACTAACACAGCAAATTAAAAAATGCGTACTCCATTTAATATTTCAAACGCAAACCATGCAAATATTAAAATTTGCAACATCAGTGGGAAATATTGTCTTGTATCAGAACTTGTATGCCCTTATTAGCATTTAAATAACCCACACGTCACTCCCGGCTGGCGATGTTCGGTCTCATTTAGTATGTGCCACTGATAAGGAAACATTTTAACTGGTTCCATAGCGTGTCGTGAGTTATGTTGACCGCCTAAGTGCTGACTAGACTGCTATATTAAAAATTAGATTTATTTCTCTTTTTTAAATATTTTTTTTTAGCTTCACGCTTTATCCCTTGCGGGGTAGTCAAAGAGCACAGAGCGCCAAACGCACACCAAAGTCGTGTTTGCTTTCAAACGGTTGTGTGTTACTTATTATATATTTTTTGTTCGTTTCTTTTAAATATCAATATATAATAACCGCTAGCAAACTTTGTAAAAATAAATAAGTAAAGAAGTTTTATACGAACAAGCTTTATACGAACTAGGTTAGATGAGCTTGCCAGACAAATCGCGTGGTTGAATTACGTTACCAAACACGCAGTAACACCAAGAAAGGTCAATAAAGCAAAATGTTGCTAGTTTCTCAAAATGTAGTTAGTGAAATTAAATGAAAATCACCCAGAACGCTTACATAATACATTTACTTGGAAATATAAAAATCTGTACAATTTACCATAATGGCAATGTAATGAATTAAAAATCTTAAATATCGTTTTAAATTATGAAGGAGGCTGTTACAAAGTAGGTTGATTAGCGCACAGTACTCCGGTATAAGAGTCGTTAAGAATAATCTTTTAAATAGGTCAAATATAATTTCATTTTATTACTTTTTTTGATACCGTAATATGCTGTAGAAAAATAGAATTATGTTAAAAAATTAAAATTCTTGAAGCAAGGAAATGCTTTTAACTAGCCACTTCGCCCTTTAGTCTTTTTTGTGCCATTAATATTTATTATACAGTATAGTGAAGGAAATTGACATTTCCCCGCGCTGGTTAGACAAAGCGCGGTGTTGAGTTCGCCACTCAATGTCTCGATTCGGGGCGGAAAGCAGTCAACGGAATGTCTTTTTTTTAACACATTTATTTTAACATTTTCATGTATATATATATATATATATATATATATATATATATATATATATATATATATATATATATATATATATATATATGTGTGTTACTTTAAATACCTGGTAAGAACAAATCACGTATTTAAACTAATTATAGTAATACCACCTACGAAGTACTGTGTAGAGTGACGGGTCTCAACCTCGCACTTTTTGGTATTAGTATGCTAAGAGAAAAAAAATAATTTAAAAATAATCACTCCCCCAAATAGGAATCGAACCCACAACCCATCTCGTTTACAGCCAATCGCTGTCCCACTGCGTGACGACCGGCTTCAAGTTTCAATATGGCTTAATTTTTTTTTAAAATAATTTATTATATATAATAATTGTACGGAACCATTTTCATAAAAACAAAGTTATTCAATTATTCATAATTTATTTTGACTTTGTATTTTTAGATACATTTTTATTTCATACGTTGAGGATCTTTTAAAATATGTGGCTCTTGACATAAGCGTCTCACGAACAAGCTTGATGAAATGTTATAAACTATGAAATATTGTGTAGAGATATTTTAAAATATATTAAATTTAATATAAATTATGAAGGGCCGTCGCGGTGCAATGGGATAGAGTCTAAATAAATACGCAATTGGTGGTGGGTTTGATTCCAATTGAAGGAATTGTGATAAATATCGTATTATAATAATTGCTTTATCCCGAATAGAGTGGTAATCAGAGAGAAGTTCTTCATGCGTGTTGTATGACGTAACTCAACGCTGCATTTCGTCTTACTAGAGCGTGGAAATGTCAGTATTTTTCATCTTCTGAATTTTTAATCGAATTCACGACCAATGGAGTTAAAAGTCTGTTGTGTGTCTGTTGTCTTACTGCTCCACAATGACTCACTACTGTCCATAGCAATTAATATAAAGTATAATTAATATATCTAAGTCAGATTAAGTAAAAAAAAGTAAAGAGGAAATAAAAAAAATAGAAGAATATAGGCCATAATTAGTACTAGTAGTAGCAATTTGAAAAGAATATTCTTTTACTAATTTCCGCCTATTTCAGAGTTGGAATTAAACGCCGCGTTTTATCTTATATAAACTTGAACAAAAATAATAATAAATATTTAATCAGTTTAGTTTTCAACCTTTAACTACATTTTTAATTCGACATCTACTGTACTAGAGTGGCGTCAAGATTACTCAAAGTGAAATTAGTCTAGCCATTAATGCTATTAAGTGGCCAAGTATCCAATGCGTTAGTGTCTCTGTCACTATCAATGACTTTGACTATCAATTACCAGATGCCAAAGTATCTCAGGCTCACATGATGATTGTCAATTCGATTCCCAGTTAAAGAAAGCAGATTCATCCATAATCCCTTATAGAAGGATAGAATTCATAGAAAATTTAGTGTAATGTCATCAAGTTCTCCGCACTCTGTCTATATTTTAGACATTACAGTTTTTTTACATTTAAAAATATCTGTTGTTTTATATTTAAAAATATTTGTGAGAGTACTAAAGTAACCGACGTAGCTCGCAAAATCAGTAAGCTGAAGTGGCAATGGGCCGGTCACGTCTGTCGCAGGACCGATGGCCGTTGGAGCAGACGAGTCCTGGAGTGGAGATCGCGTCTTGGCAAACGTAGTGTAGGGCGCCATCTGGCCCGCTGGACTGACGACATACGCAGGGTTGCCGGAGCGGGCTGGATGAGGGTTGCGGAGGACCGGGATGTTTGGCGCAAACTTGGGGAGGCCTATGTCCAGCAGTGGACTGCGATTGGCTGACGACGACGACGACGTAGTTTTTCTGTTAATAAATTTCTGA
Source organism: Dryadula phaetusa (assembly GCA_032432895.1). Taxonomy (NCBI): domain Eukaryota; kingdom Metazoa; phylum Arthropoda; class Insecta; order Lepidoptera; family Nymphalidae; genus Dryadula; species Dryadula phaetusa. The sequence continues at coordinate 722,579 of JAOYRS010000005.1, forward strand.
CTACACACGCTGGTTGTCGATCCGATTTTCAGTTTAGGAAAGCAGCTTCACGCTTTTTACCACATAATAGGACAAAAAATAATTTTTTGTAAATGTATTGCGTTCTCCGCACTATATTCAAATATTAGACATTATATGTCACGTTTTTCAATATTTAAAAATATTTTTGTCTTCTATATTTACTTGTATTTCTATAATTATAGAGTGTTTCGTTGTTAAATAAATTAATCAGTCCATTAAAACGATATTATCCAAAAACAAGATAATATTTATAATGAAGTATGTTAAAAGTGGGTTTTTCTTATTAAAAAAAATATTTTGGTACTTTTTTATTTAATACGATAAACAGACTCACGTAACTAAACAGAAACTCATATAAATACATCAAAAAAATGTTACAAATGGAGCAAAATTGTATTTTCTTCCATTCTACGTTATAATTAAATTATACATTTCAAAATTTTATTAATAAAAACAACGCTGTGCCAAAAACGATTGTCACACAACGTATATGAGAGGAAGCGGAAATTCTGTAGAGAAATGAAATAAAAACCCGTTTAAGTGGCAGCTTTGTATTGAACGCGTTGTTCTGAACATTTTAACTGAAAATGTTTTAGAATCTTGTTCTGTTTTTTACGGAGATTGAAATTTTTTATTGTGATATTTACTTAACACCGCACTTTGTCTTAATAAAATGTAGTGAAATTAATTGAAAATAATTATTGGACGCCACAATGAACTCTAGAGAATAGTTTTTTTTAACTCACTTCAAAAGGAAGTTAATGTTAAAAAAATTCCGTTCTGTGCTTTTTGCTTGAATTCATAACATCATGGCGGAACTCAACGCTACGCTTTGTCTTAATAAGGCGAGGTATAATATACATTTTCTTGCTATACTGTTTATTCCGCATAGTATACCAGGCAGAGAGCGCCTAGTGTCTCAACAATCGGTTATAACCGCTTTTCATCTGAGTTCGAAACGTCTAAGCGTAACTTAACGCCACGCCTTGTCTTAATAAAGCGGCATTGTGAATTATTTAGGTAATGACATTACGCTGATGGCGTTATCAGTCTATCAGGTTCTTCCACTTCACCACAATGTTATTACAAATATTTATATGTACGCTTATAAACTTTTTCAACTTCAGCGTTTCTCATGTTTTAAACGCTAACTTTAGTAAATGTTGTGCTTACTTTTCATGCTCTGTTGCATACTTTCTGAACAAACATTTCATAACTATATAGCCGCAAAGTTAAAATGAATATGAAAATTGGAACGAGGTCGACTACTAACGGTGGTAACGGGTTCGATTGTTATATAAAATATTATAGAGTTAGTTTTGCAATTAATGTTGATACAGAAAAGTTGATAAGTTGATATACAAAAGTTACAACTTCACACTTTATTCTGTATGGCAAGGACAGCCTAGTGTTAAGACATTTGACTGCTTTCAGCCCCAAATCGAGACATTGCTTGATGATTGGTGAACTTAACGCTACGTTAAGGTTGACAGTGTTCTGGTTGCATTGATGCAATGGCAAAGTGGCAGTGAAACGTGGGTGTGTCAAAAGAAGAATGAAAGTAAGATGAATGGTGTGAATGAATGAAATGTGCTCACTTCGCCGGATATGCGGTATCAGAGTAGCTAATCGTATATGCAATGAACAAATTCGCTTAATAGCAGGCGTGAATGTTCTAGTGAGAATGAAGAAAAAAGTGCTCAGATGGTTTGTGCACGTCAAGACTATGAGTGTGGAAGAAGTAAAACTAGCACTATTGTTTGGTATTGGAACAATTTTTAAATTATAAAAAAATGAGAAATGTTTGTGAGTTTTAACATAGTCATCATAGGCCATAATGTTATATAGATAGATAGGTGATTAATATCATATGTAAAATGTAATCTCAGGTGTGGATGAGTGAAATCACACATGAACGATGATGTCATATGTAGACTATTAAAATCATATATGAACCATTATGATGCAAGTGAATTAATGAAGTCACATGTGGACCACGATGTCATATGTGGATAAGTTAAATCACATGTGGACCATAGTGTCATGCGTGGTTGGGAGAAATCACATGTGGACCTTGATGTCATGTGTGGATGAGTGAAATTACATGTGGGTATTAATGTCATATGTGAGTGAAAAAAATATATATGGACCATGATACGTGGATATATGTCCATACAATTTGTCCAAAGTTACAGACATGAATAGAAAAATATTTGATCCAAAAGTACACAACTTCAATTGCAGTACTTTAACCTAAATCTTTGGAAACCGTCCAAGATCAAAAAACTATAGGCAAATCCATGCAATAAAACACTAGCCACAGCTTTACTATGTACTTAAAATGTACTACAGTTTTATATTCCCGTGTAAATTAGGAACATTATACACTAATAACACACTGTAACACCCATATAAATAAAGCGAAACGACTTTTACTATTTGGCTCGCGTTTTGACCGCAAATCCAACCTCTAAAGCCTTATATCCTTAACTCAACTATAATAGTAAAATATTTATTTTAATGTACTTTACGAGATGATCTAGAGTTGCATTGTAATTACAGAGCTTTTGCTGGAATTGGTAAAACATTTAAATTGTTTTAATATGAAGTTATGGATATGCTTGCACAAGTATTTGGTTTAACTACTTACCTGTATAAATCTCGATTACATGTGAACTTTATTTTGTGTTGAATAACGGAACTTAACGCCGCGTTAAGTTAAAAGTAGTAGATCTAACGCAGCAGTGAAGTTAGCATATCTGAAACTAGAAATGACGTTTATGGAAGCTGGACTTACTAGTGAATGTCGACTAAGTACTTGAGAGTATTGAAGATAACAATAGGGCTTAATACCTCTACTGCAGTTCAGAAATTCGTGTATTTGGGTTCATTAGTCATAGATAGGGAAATTATTTCCAAGGAAATTAAAAAGAGAATAATATCAGCCAACAAATATTTTTTAGGGTTGCTAAGATATCTTCGTTCGTTTCAGCCATTTAAGACCAATGGTCTTAAGTGGATGAAACGAAAAAGTGGCTGTAAATCGATATTGATTGACTTACAGTTCGGAGACCTGAGTTTTAAATAAGAAATAAGAAGAATCCTTGTTAGTATTTGAGCGTAAAATAATGAGATACACTTTCGGCGCTGTTCTGGAGAATGGCAAGTACAACACGATATAATCACTAGGTAAAACATTCATACAATGAGCCGGACATCATCAATTCTATTAAAATTGACTGCCTTCGTTGGGCAGGGTATGTTCTAAGAATTTCAAATTGAAAACTTTGAAACATAGAAGGGACCTACTGGATTTCACGTTTTTATACAAGCTGCTTCGAAACAAAATAGATTACCCAAAGTTACTATGACCATCACATGCCACATCAGGGATACAGCAGTTTTGCATGTTGCTCGTGACCCATCCTGGGAAGCAATGGGCACATTTGGTGTAATTACAATGTAAGCAAAAGGGGACCCCTTAACTAAAAAGCATAGAAACTGTTAGGAATGACTTCGAAAAGCTTGTATGCTTTTTACCTGGTATTTTACTTAAATGTCAAGAAATATCTTTACTTCACACTCATGACTCACTGAGTGAAATTATATTATGTACTATAGTAACGATGTAGAAACTAAATTTTCAGTTACAAGTGCAAAAAATACCTTACAATAATAAAGAACGAAGAGTTTTTCAGTCTGAAGCGATCCCAATAAATTTCTGCTTGTACAAATATATTGGTTTACCTAAAAAACCAAAATTCTACCCAAATCATGCCTAGTATAGTTTCGGGGTCATTTATTTCTGTTGAAAGTATCGTACGTGGCATCCAAGCACCCTACAGTACTCACCTTACTATGAAATTTAATGGAGCCTTCTTTTTTACTGTACTAATAAATTTTCAGGATATATATTCACTTTTCCACCAAAATTACTTAAATGTTTAAGATATGTATAAGAAAATAATTAATTATTGGATAAAACGACATCGCAGCACAGTAGGGCAACGTCTGACTGAAAATGCGATTTGTTATGGATTCGAATCCAAACTGGGGTATTGATTATTCATTTCTCCGCTCCGGCAAGACAAAGAGCTGCGAAAGTTATGCCACTCAACACGCAATATTCTGGTGGAAATCAGTCAGTAAAGTGTATTGACACTAGGTTGCCTCTGACTATCCTGCTAAGCGGGATACAATGTAAAGGCACTTTTTTATTTCATCGAATAGGGATTACAGCCATAATCGCTGTATATACAGACAGAAGTGTATATATGTATGTATATATATATACATATATGTATATACATATATGTATATACATATATGTATATACATATATGTATATAAGGAAGAGAAAGAGAGAATATCAATTACAATTATCTAAACACTCCACTCTCTAATTTCCCTCTGAAATTCCACACATTGCGCTGTTAATATATATATCGATCTATCGATTGTAAGATAGCCCCGAAGCAATTTGTAAGGGAAGAAAGTCAAATACTTTAAGAATAAAAGGCATTTGTATTCATAAGTACATACGTACATGTGAAAGTTTTACAAAACACAAATTTCAACTCACGCCAGTCATTCGTGAAGTGACACAGCGCTGCGTACATAAGCCGATTTATTACATGATGAATACTAAACTGTTTTCTTGGAAATCTATCTATATATATATATATATATATATATATATATATATATATATATATATATATATATTATTAATGTTTAACACTACAGGAAATGATTATATTTAAAGGGATCTCAATTATACACGGCGTTGCGGCGTTGAATTACGTAAATCAACACGCCAAGTATCATAGACTGATGAAACGTTAAGAACAGAATATCTTGTAAATAGACTTGGGTAGCAAAGAAGAAAACCTCTACCTTACCATGAGATAAAACTTAAAGATGCAAATATGTGTATTGCATTTCCCGCTAAGGAGGATTATTAAATATTATATACGATTTTTTTTGAAAATACTGTTTAATTATATGTAATTTTATCATCACCATGTATGTATGTGTGTCTGTGTGTATGTAAAAATTGTAAAATCATTTTTATAGCCTCATGCTGTTATTCCGCGATCGGTAGTGGGTTCGATCCTCACTCGGGGATGTGATTGTTTTAACACTACATTCATTTCCTCGCTCTGGTAAGACAATGTGTGTCCCATCCCTCAACACGCAATGTCTCGAATTCGGTGGAAAGCCAAGTACGGAGTGTGTTGAATCTATGTGTTTTGTGTCTACAATAACAAGATCGTTGATTTTTGCGATTTTTACACATTTTAAATGATATTATTTTAAATGGATTAATCACGCATATTTTAGTATTTGAAAATACATTTTTGGACACCTGAAGTTTCGAAGACTTTACAGTAGTCCGTGGTCACAGGTAGACTGAGGTGGCATTCGTCTGTACCGCCGTCTGTTTTGTAATTGCCTCGCGTTCTGTCCTGAATTCTTGCAGAATGAGCTTAGTTTGTCTCTGGTGTGGTGGATTTGAGACTTTAAATTTTTTATAAGTGGATTAGAGAGTTTTCAATCATCTTCTCTATGGTCTTATTATAATTAATATGATTTTGTGCGTTTTGTGAGACAAAACGCGGCGTTGAGTTTCGCCAAATAACAAAGAAAATTCACTTTACGCGGAAGGAAATTGGATAACAAAATGTATTGATACTATGTTCCTTTTAAACATTCCAAAGTATGAAGCTATGGTCAGACACATATTTGTTCTTATCATATAAATAAAAAAAAAACGAGTTATAATTTTCCTTTGAAATGGATACTTTTATATATAAACGCATCCGAATATGAACCTGTAACTTCCTAAGGTCTTGCCTTTTCTAATGATTTCAACTTTGATATCTCTTGACGGAAATGTTATTAGAAATACAGTTTTGTCCTTGTCTGTTTAGACAAAGTGCGGGAGCTTCCGTCATTTGACGTACAATTTCTGGTTGGAGATAGATAGTGAAGGGCTTTATCACGTTATTATACAATTAAAATATTAGAGACCATCGTGGCGCTGTGGAAAATCGTAACTTGTGAATGTATTTGGGCAATTCGATGCTCACTCAGGAAAAAATATATATATTTAATTAATATTAATAAGATCTTTAATACGGAGTGTCTTGACACTAGGTACTTCTTATCTACCCTGTTTAGCGGGATAGAGGCGTGAAGCTGTTTATTTATTTATTTTTTATCTTTAACTATCGCGAATTTTTTACCTTTCAATTTTTTGGCAGGCGTAATGGAGAATGTCATAGTGAGATTGAAAAAGAACGTGTTGCGAAAAACTGTCTGTTTTTATTAAAGGAAAAATATTAAAGAAAATAAATTATTAATATTTTTTTTTATTAGCTTCAGGCTTTCATTCCGGATAGCAGTATAGTCAAAAAGTACCTACAGTTAAGACACTTCCTGTGATAAGTGGCGCAACTCAACACCGCACTTTGATCCAGAGCGAGGATAGCTACGATAGGTTATTTCTATCTACCTAAATACCGCAATGCGGATTAACATGCGAGTAAAATAGTAGACCATATATTCATATAATTAATTAGCAAACTGTTTTCCCATACAATTTGTTGAAATTAACCAAATTGGGGAACTAAAAATGTATTTTTTGTTAGTTGCAAACCCAATCATAGTCAAATTGACGTCTGATCAATTTATCTTGCAATATTCCAACGCCGCCCATAATCTAATCTTCCTACAACTTTAAATCAGTATAAATATCGTTTTGATAGATTTTTTTTTTCAATACATGAACATACAGGCAAAAAAACTAAGACACTAATATTAGCATATTTGTTAATAAACCAAAATGTAATACAAACTCGACCTCGTTTTTAACGTCTGTTATACTTTTAAAATTGTACATGTGTCCGGTTCCTATATAATAATGATATTTATGTGATATTTATTGTCCTTTAAATGATTTTTAACTATACATGAAGGTCTAATGAAAAAGTACGAAACGTTCAGTTTTCTAAAACATATTTTTGAATACAATAATATATTCACTCAACACGAAATATCTAGAATTCCAAGGAAAGCGGAGTACAGAGTGTTTTGACACCAGGTACTTCCTGTCTATCGGGTGTGGGATAGAAGCGTGAAGCTAATAAAAATGAAAATTTGTTCAAATTTTTATACGTTTTTTCAAAAATGTTTTCTAATCCTAAGTGTGGAATAACACTTTTAAATTAGTAAATATTAAAATAAAATAGCAATCTCTCTTGTTAAACGATTATTTCTTAATAATCTTTAAGTAGTAGAAATTTGTAAAAATCTCTCTACAGAGATGCTAACAACATAAATATGTTGTAACAAAACTTATAAGAATTTCGACGCAGCCGGTAGTAGAACGTATGGCTTAGCGGTCAGAGCACTTGGACGGTATCCAAGAGGCGCTGGTTCGAATCCCGCTGCGTTCTAATCTTTATACATTTTTTCAAAAATGTTTTCTAATCCTAAGTGTGGAATAACACTTTAAAAATAGTAAATATTAAAATATCTTCTTTTATTTAAAATTACCTTTCAGTACAAAGTTATAAACCCATTAAATTTGGGTTTATAATGAGTAAATACTTGAACATAAAATCACATTTAGTTGTTACATCGTGAACCCAATCCCGAGAGGTTCATGCTATTGATAGAGCCTTCTTACATAGATGGTTATATAGCGTAATGAGGTCCTGTATCCGATTAGTCTTTAACGATGATGAGTTTCTTGAAACGCAAATTAAATTGCATAGAAACTTTAACCCTAAGATCGTATATAGTGGGTTCAAATTCCCATATCTAATATAGACCAGGTTGTTTTTTTCCTAATTTGTATGCTTCATGCCTCCATAGGCGTCATGCCTGGTGGGCAAAGTAATGTATTCCTTGTAGACGTTGTAGGTTGAGAGAAGGCCGAGTTTCACGCTGAGATTCGTTTGGTTATATTGGATAATTCACGTTTTATTTGACAATTGAGTATGATAATCAAGGTTGATAAGCTTTTTGGCTACGTGATGGCGTAGTCTTGAATTATCGGACTACACATATAAGTTCTTTATTATTATAGCTTCACGCTTTTATCCCGCATAGCATGTTAGTCTGGATGTACCTAGTGTCTATCTATAATCAATCACTCCTGTGTGCGGGAAACAAACCCACAACCGATCGTGCTTACAGTCAGGTGTCGTCCAACTACGCCGTCCCGCTCCCATTTTAAATACAAAACAAAAAATAATTCAATTTCATTGCAAATAGAACTTATGAATATAAGTTCTTATAAGTTATTTGTGTTATCAAATACTAAAAATAACTATAAACTTAGTAAATGCACAAACAATAGAGGCCGGTCGTGGCGCAGCGGGGCTGCATCTGAATGTAATGACGATCGGATATGATCGGATTGCGGCGTTTAATTCTGTCATTCAACATGCAATGCCTCGAATTTGGCGGTAAGCCGAGTACACAGTGTCTTGACACTAGGTACCTATTTCCTGTCTACCCTTCTATACAAGATCACTAGCTTCTATATTTATTATTTATCTAAAAAAAAAAATAAAAAAAAGAACAAACCCTCAAAATAGAAGTAACAATTATAAAAAACAAAACAATTAAAACGTATGGCAGTTTATTTGTTCGCCTTAACCGAGCGCAGTGTACACAGGACTTTGCTCCAATTAGGGAGGTTCTTTAGCTTTTCAAGTTAAACAATATTACTGTTCAGCTTTCCTGGTTAGAAATATTATTTGTAAGATTTTAAATAATTTTCTGGATTCCTTTTTATTTATATATAAATATCAAAATAAAATTTAAAATTATTAAAATATATTATTTTAATTAAATTTCTTTTTTTCTAATCCTAAGTGTGGAATAACTCTATAGAAATATTAATTTTATATATAGTATAATTATTTCTAAGAAATAATTTTTGCCCGAATAAAATTTGAGACCAGTCGTGGCGCAGTGGGACAGCGTCTGACTGTAAACGTGATCGGTTATGGATTCAATTCTCACTCGAGGGAGTGATTATATTTAAATTATTTTCACTTCCTCGCTCTGGTAAAGACAAAGTGCGGTGTTGAGTTCCGCCACAAAAAACAAACGTATTGGAATTTTGACCTAGCCGGATCTGAAATATAATAAATGCGGTTTCCAAGAGACGCGGGTTTGAATTCTGATGCATTTGGAATTATTATACGTTTTTTCTCAATATACTTTTCTAATCCTAAATGTGTACATAACTCTTTAGAATTATTTATTATCAAGCCATTTTTAGGTTTATACTTTATATCATATTGATTACTATTATCTTTTGTTATAGTATTATACTTTTATTTTACATATTACGGTAGACAAGGAGTACCTAGTGTTAAGACACTCCGTAATTCGTTTTTCAAAGGATTCGGGAAATTCCATGGTGAGTGGTTTAACATTAATTTAAAAATAAATTATTCATTGGAGGCCGATCGTAGCGCAGTGTGAGAGCGTCTGACTGTAAACGCGATCGTTTGCGGATTTCTTTTGCACACTTGAGTGAATGATTATAATTAAATTATTCTCAGTTCACCGCCCTAGCAAGACAAAGCGCGGCGTTTAGTTCCTGTCACTCAACACGGCTCTCTCGAAATCAGTGGAAATTGGAGTATGGAGTGTCTTCACACTACCTTTCTACTTACTGTCTACCCTGATATACGGGATAAAAGCGTGGAGCTAAAAAAATCACACTTTAATAATAGTCTGCCTAGATTGGAACACATATCCGTCGTTTTTAAATATAAATATGAGTACTGAACCACGAGGACATCAACAAAACGAAATATTGGTTAGATATACATTTTAGAAAATGAATGATGATTTTTTTCGATTCTCTACACTGGACAAACAGTGCACGGCGTTGTGTTCCGCCGCCGCCGCGATTAATAAAATATACACTAATTTCTTTCGGACTACCTGTAGCTTAATATTTTTTAAACATAAAATCACTTTTTTAAGATTTTCTTTGATGAGCTTAAAAGCTTCAAATTTCTTTTTGATCTTGTAGCGCAGTGTAACGGCGTCTGACTCCAAACACGATCGGTTATAGGTTCAATTGCCACTCGGGGCAGTGATTATATTTAAAATTACTTTCACTTCCTCGCTCTGCTAAAACAAAGTGCAGCGTTGAGTTCCACCACTCAACACGCACTGTCTCAAATTCAGTGAAAAGCGAAGTACTGAGTGTCTTGACCCTAAGTGCTTTCCACCCTGCTATGCGGGATAGAAGTAAGTTTATTTTTAATAAATCTACAAAAGTAATACGTAGCGTCTGCTCTACGCAAGTTCAGATGTGCAATGCAGACGTAATAAAAACTTCGTATCCCAACTAAAGTAGGGGCCGCCTTTTTGCTGTAGTTAAGTAAACTTTTTTGTTAACGGGATAAATTAAGTTTTTATATATATATATATATATATATATATATATATATATATATATATATATATATATATACAATATTTACTATTTTTAAAGTGTTATTCCACACTTAGGATTAGAAAACATTTTAGAAAAACGTATAAAAATTTTGAACGCAGCGGGATTAGAACCCGCGCCTCTTGGATACCGTCCAAGCGCTCTGACCGCTAAGCCATGCGTTGTACTACGAGCTGCGTCGAAATTCTTATACGTTTTGTTACAACTTATTTATGTTGTTAGCATCTCTGTAGAGAGATTTTTAAAATTTCTACTACTTAAAGATTATTATGAAATAATCGTTTAACAAGAGAGATTGCTATTTTATTTCAATATTTACTATTTTTTGAGTTCAAAATTTTTATACGTTTTTCTAAAATGTTTTCTAATATATATATATACATATATATTGGAGTTTTTAATAAGGGTAGGGTTTAAAAATGTAATAAGTCATTTTAACTGACAAACAGATATGTATGTTTGTACTATATATTTTTTATACGGATTATGCAGGAATTAGGGTAGAAAGAACTTAGTGATAAGATTTTACTATCCATGTTTATGGAGTGGCGGAATAATATTGAAATGTCAAATGAAATGACAACCCCAAAATCCAAAAATTAAAGCAGCTTCACGCTTATCCTGCATAACAGGGTAGTTAGAGACAATATAGTGTCAAGACACTCTGTTGATTGCTTTCCGCCAGAATTCAAGTCATTGCGTGTTGAGCGGCAATCTCAACGCCGCACTTTGTCTTACTAGAACGGAGATATTTGTTTTGTAGCTTCACGTTTTTATCCCGCGTAGCAGGGTAGACAGAAAGCACCTAGTGCCACGACACTCCGTACTATACATAAATATTATTTATTATTAGCTTCACGTTTTTATCCCGCGTAGCAGGGTAGACAGAAAGCACCTAGTGCCACGACATACATAAATATTTTCTTAAAAATAATCAATCTCAGAAGGAGGAATCAAACCCAAAACCTAACGTACGCTCTTCCACTGCGCCACGTTGGCTTTAAAATAAAATATAGAATGAAGGAAATACGTTCCTGTATACGATATTCAAGTATATATACATACTCGATATTTCTCAGATATTTAGAAGGTTTATGAAGCTATCACAAATGATATATATACATGAGTAGGTACTTCGTTGCTGAATTCGATAAAACCAATCAAAATAACCTAACCGACCTCGCAGTTTATGGCGAAACAACTTTAAGAGGGTTGGATTTATATGGGGCAAGGGCGCACCTGAAAAAGAAAATTTTCCCGTAAAATATATGTATCCTTGGTTACCACGTGACGATAGCTCAAGTATATTTTTTATTGTACGCTTAATTTTATTGTTTTTTTTTTCAACTTATACGATATTTTATTTTGTTTTTATTGAATTGTTATATGTGTTTGCATTGTGTTTAGAAAGTGTTGAAGATATATAATATATCTACATTTTTAAAATGTTTGTATTTTCTCGCTCTGGTAAGACAAAGCATGGCGTTGAGTTCCGCCTTTCAACTCGTAATGTCTCGAATTCGGTGGAAAGCGGAGTACGGAGTGTCTTGGCACTAAGTACTTCCTGTCTACCCTGCTATACGGGATAAAAGCGTAAAGCTAAATTATATATTTAAATATGGAAGAAATATCGTGTACTTTCTCCGCTAAAAAATGATGCTTCCCATTTTCTAGTGTAACGTAGATTAAAAAATAAATTTATAGGCTAGAAGACTTCTACATAAAAAATTGTTTAAGAAATACTGAAACTGTAGTTCAATCTTTGCTTGCTTACATAACATTCAAAATTTTAAGTCTTAATATTTTTAAAGTATTATTCCACACATACAAAGTAGAAAACGTCTTTAAATAAGCGTATAAGATAATAAATTCGACGCAGTCGGTTGTAGAACACATGGCTTAGCGGTCAGAGCGCTTGGACGGTATATAAGAGGCGCGGGTTCGGATCCCGCTGCGTTCAAGTTTTTACACGTATTTTCAAGTATCTAAAGTCCATCATATATAATTGTCACTAAGAACTGGGTGTTGATTTTCATATATCAAGAAAATAAAGTATTAAATTTTTTTTATGTTTTTCATTAGAGTATAGTCACTATCCTTCTAAAAACCTCATACTATTCCAGCCGGTCACTTTTCTATAATAATATTTCTATTATTACTAGTCTACTACTACTGTTAATGTCCGTTTATGTCCGTTGATGCGTTGACAACGCATTGCTTTATCAACGTGTATGTCACTTTATATAAAGGTGTCTATCAAACACGTTATAGTGTTTTTTACATTCAGTTTACTAATTTTATATATTTTATGCATTATTTTATGAAAATATTATCATTATGCACTTGTTCTCTATATAAACTATAAAATTCATACTAATCAGTTAACGTAATTTTTATAAAAAGGGATACAAAGATATTCAAGAATACATACTATATACATACAAGACTAATATTTACTATTTTTAAAGTGTTATTCCACACTTAGCATTAGAAAACATCTTTGAAAAAACGTATAAGAATTTTTTGAACGCAGCGGGATTCGAACCCGCGCCTCTTGGATACTGTCCAACGTATCTTGGACGGTATCCAAGAGGCGTGGCGTTCAAATTTTTATACGTTTTTTCAAAGATGTTTACATTGTATGTACTAACATTAATATATTTACAACTTTCATCCCGAGGACATGGATATGACACCATTACAAATATTCACATTTTTTCTACTATATTTAAAGGCGTTTTTCTTAATATATTTGGTGGATTTAAGAAATCTTTTAAAAATAATGACTTCTTTGCTAAACGAAAATCATAAAATCTGAGATTTCATTAGCAGTTTGTGCTGAGCGTTGATGAGTCAGTTTATCTGGATTATTGTAATTTATACATAGATAAGATAGGCATTGACATCGATCTAAATGTATCTTAAGATGATTTTTTTTAGCTTCACGCTTTTATCCCGCGTAACAGAGTAGACAGAAAGTACCTAGTGTCAACACACTCCGTACTTCGTTTTCCACCGAATTTGAGACATTGCGTATTGAGTGGTGGATCTCAACGTCTCTCTTTGTCTTTACCAAAGCGAGGAATTGGTAATAATTTAAATATAACCTCACCCCCGACTGGAGATCGAACCCACAAGCGATCGCGATTACAGTCACACGCTGTTACACTGCACCACGACTGACCTCAATATTTTTAACGCTTATTAGATATTCTTCAAAAGCATCGTGGCGTAGTGATTAGGTAGACTGTAAACGCATCTGCTGGTGGGTTCAAATTCTAAATAATTTTAAATGACACTATTCTAAACAGATAATGGAAAATATATTTTTAAAAATGCGACGTCTACAACAATTTACAAGTAGTATTTTGCCTTTAGATAGAAAATTTCAATTTTCTTTTTTTTATACAGAAGTAGCAGTTTTTTCGCTAATCATATATTATAGGAATGTCAAAATGCTAAGTATCACAATTAAGTAATTTAATTTTAAATGAAACTATTTAACCGGATTAATCGCGTATATTTTGGTATTCGAAAATACATTTTTGGACACCTGACGTTTCGAACACTTTACAGTAGTCCGTGGTCACAGGTAGTCTACCCAGATATGTACACAGGTAGTTTCATTTAAAATGTATAAAAATCGCGATATGTTACCTAAGTAATAATAGCCAACTACCCAATCTGTTCGTGCCAGACTCTGATACTTGATATAGTTAGAAAACTATGAATTTTAGACGTTATACTTCTTTATTTTATCTTCACGTTTTTACCCTGCATAAATAAGTATACAAAATATATCTAGTGACAAGACACTCCGTACTCCGCTTTCCGCTGAATTTATGATATTACATGTTGATTAGCGGAACTCAACGCTGCACTTTATCTTACCAGAGTGAGGAAAAGATAGTAATTTTTAATACAATCATTCCCTCGAGTGGGAGCCCACAACCGATCGCGTTTACAGTCAGACGCCGTTCCACTGCGCCACGACCGGCCATTGGATTTTGCATTACAGCAATAATGGAAAATTTTATATATTTTTTGTTTATTATAGATCTAGTAGTTATTTAATAAATTTTTGTATGAAAGATTTTCGTATAACGCAATAAAAAACAGTACTTCCTCACAAGCAAGTAGCCAATGTTGGTTGAAATTGATCATTAAAAATAAATGACTACAATAAAGAATTTTTATCGATTTTTGTTGTATGTGTGTGTATATTTTATAGGTCGACTTTAAAAACTGTTGCGTAACCCAACTCCGCACTCTATCTAAGCGGGGTGGGAAAATAAAAATATTTTTTTAATAGAATTATTTACAGTACAGTCAAGTCTAGTCTTGTTTTCGGCCCTACTTAGATGACGTGCGGCGTTTAGTTCCGTTTTAATAATACATAAAACTTAACACACATTTGGAAAACGGGAGGTTAGTAAAATAGGGGTTAATTTATTAATCTTTTCATACAGTCAACCTTAAAATGCTTAATTATTTATATATTTTAGTTACACGACCTATTTATCAAAAAGAGAAGCCACTGTGGCACAATAGGACAGTGTCTGACTGTAAACGCGTTTGGTGTAGGTTCGATTTCCATTTTGGGGAACGAATCTACAACCAAAGGCGTACAACAAAAAATATATTTGTAGATTGTTTTATGATAAATGCATTAAAAGCATTTATAACAAAACAATCTATAAACATATTTTTTTAGCTTCAGCTTTTATTCTGATTAGCAGGATAGAGAGGTAGTATCTAATATTAAGTCACTTACGCTTTCCGCCCAATTCGAGACGTAGCGTATTGAGTGGTGGAACTCAACGCCGTGCGTTATCTTACCAGAGCGAAGAAATGAAAATAATTTGTATATAATCATTCCGCAGACTGGAAATCGAACCCACAGCCAATCGCGTATACAGTCAAACTTTCCACTGTACCACGGACGGCATCCAGTAAAAACGTATAAGTTACTAAAATTAAAATATCATTCTAGTAAAGAATTCTTCTTAGTAAAGAATTCTGTTATATGCGAAGTATTCATACAAAATAACGAATCAACCTCATTTCAAAACGCTTGCAATATGCACAAATGCGATGTACGCATAAATCTCTTTTACATACAGGAACGCTTGTTTTCGCACCTACCTATATTTATAAAAACGGTTCACGCAACTTGGCTTTAGTAAAAATTGACTTAGTACTGGAAAATATTTTACTACTTTTATAATGTTATATAAGAAAACATAAAAATTTAAACGCAGCGGGATTCGAACCCGCGCCTCGTCGAACCTTCCAAGCGCTTTGACCGCCAAGCTATGCGTTCCATATCCGGCTACGTTGAAATTCTTATACGATTCTTTTTACAAGTTTCTGCTATTCGAAAATTATTAAGAAATAAGAAATAATGTTATTTATTTAATACTAGCGACTCGCTCGTGGCTTTTCCCTTCGCTTTATATACGCTTACGAGAGTCCTTAAACATTTATAATCTCACGTTACCACAAAAGCCATTTTTAAAGAACATCTTCTACCTCAAAATTTCATGTCATCTTGAAAAAGTTGTACGGACATGTGATTTCATACATCCACGAATGATATCATGATTGATACGTGATTTCCCTCACCCTCATAGAGTACCACAATCCACATGTAATTTCACTCATCCATATGACATCATGATACACATCTGATTTCACTCATCCACACATGCCACCAAGGACCACATGTGATTTTACTCGTCCACATATGACATCAAGGTCCACATATGATTTTACCCTTCCACACATGCCGTCATGATCCAAATGTGATTTTACGCATCCACACATGCCATCATGCTCCACATGTGAATTTATTCATCCACACATATGATTTCACTCGTATACATATGATACCATGGTCCACATGTGATTTTATACAACCACATATGATATTACTCGTCACATATATCATGGTCCATATGTGATTTTACTCATCCACATATGACACCATGGTCCACATGTGAATTTTCTAGTCTACATATGACATCATAGTTCACATGTGATTTGACCCTTCCATACCCGCCACCCAGGTCCACATGTGATTTTACTTGTCAACATCACAGTCTACATGTGATTTTATTGGTTGTGTGTTCATTACACTCGGGAGAAAGATTATATTATTATAGCTATTACTTTTTTTGGCGTTCTAATTTCTCTCTACTCTTTATTATATAAGAGGGGCCACTATCGATCGCGGCTTCGCTGCCGTGTATATTTATTTTGTATTTGTATCCACCTCTTATCTCTCGTCCCTCGTTCTTCTTTCAGATCAGAGACTCTTTTTTAAATTAATGTTTCACTTCTAAATTTAATTTTCCTCATATGTTACAGTGTTTATTATTGAAAATGGTATTAAAAACCGTTATGTAGTTTGAAAGATCTAATCGCGCTGACAGCGAATGCGAAATATTTTTTTATTATAAAATAATAAAATAATGTTACATGAAAGGGTCTAACAGTTTAACAAAACTTAAATAAGTTAAACAAAACCGTTATATGATGGACATTGTAAGAATACATGGTACTCAGACTATATTGAACTAGTACGAAATTCGTTCTATATAAGTTATAATTTGCTGATAAAATGTAATCTTCTTCATGCTATATGTAATAGGGTGGTCAGAGACAATTAAGTGTCATGAACCTCCGTTGACTGTGTTCCGCCCGTAATCAATTTGTGTGTTGAGTGGCAAACTTTACACTGCAGTTTTTTTACTGGAACAGAGAAATGAAAATAAATTTCAAACATTTTTATTTCCCAAAGTGGAAATCTAATCTGTGGATTGCCATAATGGTATTTGTACCAAAATATTGACTAAGGAATAAATATACTGTATTTAATAGGTGTCAATGGAGAAGTTCGCATAAAAAAATCATATATATAATATATACGGTTACGTTTAAAAAAAAACACAAGGCAAAGTGAAAATAGATTTTCTATAGCAAACCATTTAAGCATCAAAGATAGGTTCCAGGCTTACGAAACTACTACCTTCTAAAAATAAAATTAAACGAAGTAAAATTTTTCAAACAAAAATAATATACAAAAAACGTATTCAATTAAACAAAACATACTACATATTCATTTAATTATATGAAAATTTAATTGAAATAAATCACTATCTGATGAGTCCATAGTGGCTGTTGTCGTAGGTCGGCTTTCTTTCACAAGAAAATGTCCAATGTTGAACAGTTTTTTTTAACGTAAAATAAATTTCCTTGAGCAATTGATATTCGTAGCCACCGCCTGGGACACTTTTTAAATCCTTCCACTGTCAGAATCGTTTTTAAAAAAAATCTCCATAGCTTCGTCCATAAAACATATCGCTTTAGAAATTTGTTTAGAGGTTAAATTTAGTGGTTTAGATATTTCTATAAAACGGTCACTGTCATCTTCTTCATTAGCATAATGCAATTCCAGTTGCAATAGTTCTTTATTAGAGAATTCTCGGTTATGCGAGGTTAGCAATTTATTTATGTCGATGACCTTCAAAATTAGACTCTGTAGCTAAATACGGTGAACACACTCAGGCCGTATTATACGCCAAACCCCTATTCATGCAAGATGGTTACAAGATGATCCTCCTCCCACGAATTAAAAATAATTTTTATCGCTTTCTTGTTGCTGACTTTTTTCCAAAACTAACATGGTTTATCTTGTCCATCAGTCTCAATTAAAAGAAGTTTAAATGTTGTTGAAGGTAATAACTTTTTAAAGTCGATATTTCTTAACATAAACTGGGGTGGATAGGAGCATTGTCTACTAGAACCAAAGCCTTGAAATTTAAGTTTTCCTTGATGCAATAAGCTATAATTTCTGGAATTACACAAGTTGTAAGTCAGTTTTTAAATAATGACATTGTCATCCATACTTTTTTGTTTGCATTTGACAAGAAGCAGTTTATGTGAACAACTTTTCATAGCTTTTGAATTTTTTGATTTGTAAATGAGAAATGGTTTAAATTCGAAATCACCATTTGCATTACCTCCAAGAAGAAGAGTCACTATATCCTTGTTAGCTTTAAGCCCTTGCGCAGATTTTTCTGTTTTAGATATAGTTGCATTAAAATATACCCCATATTTTACATAAACATATCGTTCTTATTTCCCAATAAGAACGATATGTTTTGAAATTGAAATAAAACATGTAATATATGTTTGAATTTCGTGCTCAATGATATTTTGACTTTATTTGATAGGAAGTTTTATGCTATTTATGACTATGGCCGCTATAGTCGCTCGAATGTTACGTTCAAGGTCTAGAATCGTAGCTGGTTTATTGGCATACACTTGAGATTTAACATACCCCTACAAAAAATAGTCTAAGGGTGTTAAATTGCATGATCTTGGTGGCCAATTGTGAGGACCGTTGCGAGAAATAACCGACTCACCAAACTTATCACGCAATAAATCCATTGTGACGGTCACAGTGTGGCATGTTGCACCATCTTGTTGAAAATAAATGTCGTCCGCATTGATTTCATACACTTCAGGAAAAAAAATCGTTCAACATGTCACGATAACGGTCGCCATTGACAGTAACAGTACGGCCTTTGTCGTTTTTGAAAAAGTACGGGCCAACGATTCCACCTTACCACAATCCGCACCAAACAGTCAATTTTTCAGGATGAAATGTTGTTTCATGAACCACTCTTGGATTTGACTCACTCCAGTAACGACAATTCTGTTTGTTCACATAACCATTGAGCCAAAAGTGAGCCTCATCTGAAAAGATGATTTTCCTATGAAATTCGGTGTCCGTTTCCATCATTTCAAGTACCCAATCAGCAAATTGACGAAGTAATCGATGGTCTGCTGGCTTGAGTTCTTGTGCCAACACAATCTTGTATGGATGTAGGCCAAGATCCATACGTAAAATTCGCCAGGTTGTCATTCTGGATAAGCTCAATTCTTGTGCACGTCGTGTAACGGAAACATTTTGATTTTCTTCGACACTGGCTGATACGGCGGCAATATTTTCTTCACTATGGCCTGTCCGTTGTCGTGTTGGTAGTCTACTATCGTGCAAAGAATATTCACTCTCCAGTTTTTGGATTTTGTGACGTATAGCGAGCTCAGACGGTGCACCATGACGACCATATTTAGCACGAAATGCTCTTTGAGTAGAGACAATACTTCTCAATTTTTGGACAATTTTCAAAGGTTGAGGTAACGCGAACTTGTTCATGATTTAATGGTAAACATTACTAAACACGAAACAACACAAATGTCAAATGTTAAACAACCAAAATGGTGGCTGTGAGCTATCGAAATCCTATCATCTCTATTAGGAAACACTGTATATAAAAATCATGAAAATTGAAGATTTTATCTATATATTTAATATTTTATCAAGCTTAATTACATAAGAAATCGTTTGATACTACTGTATAATGAATATAATAAAACAAAAAAATATAAATAAAAATAATGCCTTACAGTGTGAATTATCCACTCGTTATAAAACTTAAGAAGACTAAAGAACTCAACTCAATCTTTCAAGTTCTTAAGTCCAATACGTATAAACAATTACTGTGAAAAACTTGTTAAAAGGTCGTCCCTCCATAATTTATTCGTTGGGAAGAAGCTTAAAAAGAACACTTGTTAAGTTACAAGTACTTTCGAAAGTATTTAGAATAAAGTGTTGCGACGTGGCATTGTCATAAAATGCAATAATTTTTTTCTTTAGCTTCCCATTTTTATCCCACATAGCAGGGTAGACAGAAAGTACCTCGTGTCAAGACACTCGTTAGAGACATTGCGTGTTGAATGGTGGAACTCAACGCCGCACTTTGCCGTTTACCAGAGCGTGGAAGTGAAAATAATTTAAATAAAATCACTCCCCGGAGTGGAGATCGAATCACAACCGATCGCGTTAACAGTCAGTCGCTGTCCCCCTGCGCCACAACTGGTCTCGGCAATAAATTTATTTGAACTTTATATATGTATATAGGTAAATATATATTTACTTTCATTTCTCTGTAAGACAAAGTGCGGCGTTCCTTAACATAATGTTTCGATTTTGGAGGTCGTTTCAACTTTATAACGCCCACTGCTGGACATAGGCCTCCTCCAAGGATTTTCACGACGATTGATCTTGTACTTCTCGCATCCAGCGGCTGCTCTTGACTTCCAGAGATCCTCAGATCGATCCTCAGATCGATCCTCAGATTGATCCTCAGTCCACCCAGTAGCAGGCCTGACAGGGTAGCAGGTACGTGGTGGCCAGTCGAGAATCTTTCCGCTCCTACTACCATCGGTTCTCCTCGCTATGTGTCCCTCCCAATGCCGCTTCAGACAAACATTTCTTCTTGCAATGTTGGTCATTTTGAACGGAAATCAGTCAAGTTTTGCCTGCATACTGAGACATTAACTAGCAAAGAATGGAGCTTAACACCGCGTTTTTACTTCGTTTTCCCATTCTGGTTAGTAGAACCCCAAGATTGGGTTGTAATATATGTCGGAAATATAATGTTTTAACAGTATATTTTCTGAACCCTTAACAAAATTTACATATCTATTGTATAATATGCGATATTAAAAAATATACATATTCTTGCGTAAAATTATCAACTATTAAATTTGGCACAGTTATAGAGAAGGAGTTGCCAGCTATTAAAATAATGTATAAAAATAAATATTCGTGTTTTTAACACCAATCTGACTGTTTGTCGTGATTGGTCGTGGGTTCGATCCCCACTCGGGGGAATGATTATAATTAAACATTCTCACTCTGGTAAGACAAAGCGCTGCGTTGAGGTCGGCCACTCGACACGGAATGTCTCTTATTCACTGGAAAGTAAAATACAGAGTGTCTAGATATTAGGTATTTTGTCGACCCTGCTATGTAGGATAAAAGCGTGAAGCTAAAAAAAGTGATATATACACGCGTTGCCAAGGCAACGTGTTGGTAACGCAACGATGGAACATCTAGTTTTATTAAGGGAAAAAAAAACACAAACCCAATAGGAATAATGAAAATTACAAAATGTACAATTCCATTGTGCACGTCTGTTTGTAAAACTTTGTTCCCAACTTTATATAATAGTTTTGCTGGAGCAATAAAAAGTTTTTTTGCCGCAAGCTATCTGCGTCCTCGGGCGACCTTCTTTTTGATACTTGTCCTTTTAACGCTTGCTCAAAGAGATAGGCAGCTAAAAAGTTGTTGTGCACTTTATTACTTTTGTATTATATTATCATTGTTTTCTTAATAAGTATATATTTTGAAGCCGATCGTGGCGCAGTGAGACGGCGACTGACTGTAAAAGCGATCGGTTGTGGGTTCGATTCCCATTTGGGAGAATGTTTATATTTAAAATCATTTTTATTTCCTCGCTCTTGTAAGACAAAGTGTTGAGTTCTGATACTGCGAAAAGCGAAGTATGGAGTGTCTTGACACTGGGTAGCCCCTGTCTACTCCGCTATGCGGGATAAAATCTAAAAAAAAATCAAATTAACTGTACTATGCCTACCTGTTAATATAATTTATTAAATTGAAAAAAAAAATATATAGCTAAAAACTAAACGTCTACACTATTTTTACCTTAATAAAATCCACAACAATTGCCTATAAGCTGATTTTACTGAAATAATCTACAATTGTTATAAAATCAAATTTAAATCATTCTAAGTATTTTAAGGGAAGCATTCATCGGTCATCATCGTGGGACTCTGACTGTAAGCGCGATTGGTTGTGGGTTCGATTCCTACTGGAATACTAATGGAAGAATGATCATAATTACTTATTATTTTCATTTCTTCAATTTGGTAAGACAATGCGCGGCAATTCATTTTTTTTCATCCGAGCCCATCACGTTAATATAAAGAATCTAGAATTATTAATATGATCCAATTATTTATATTACGTTTACTGTAAAGTCAATTGGTTTTTGATTCCATGAATTTAAAAAGAATGTTTTCATTTTTCCACTCTGGTAATACATAGGGCGGCGATGTGTTCACCACTCAACACGTAACGTCTCGATTTCAGGTGGAAACCAGACAACTGAGTGTCTTGACACTGGGTTGTCTCTGACTACCAAGCTGTACGGGATCAAGTATGAAGCGGTTTTATTTCTTATATTGTGAGGATTTAAATGAGTAACGTAAATTAAAACGTTGTTAAGTTTAGGAAACTTTTCAGCGTCTTGCTGAGATTGTGCCTGAATCAAGTTAGCGTGGAGTAGAAAGTTCAAACTAGTTTGCTATACAACATTACTGGAGCGCTCACAGTGACTATAAACAGGGAAACAATAACTATTTTGAGATTTTCGTTATTGATCTAATAGTTTTTTTATGATCTTGAAATCACATTTCAGTTATAATCTTATAAGAAGAAATTCCTTAGTGCGAGTGTCCATTGTTTTGTAAAGAGAAGAGCTCGGTCTTGCGACTCGAGTGTAGGCTGAAGGGGCACTCGATTATCCAAGCTTCTTGCTATCTAATTGACTTGAATGTCTGACGCTCTGTACATAATGTCTCTAAATTGTCGAAAAGGAGAGACAGTAGTGATATAACCTACTTATTATTTTCAACTATCCTAGAAATGCAGAAAAATAATGTTTTTTTATGGCTATTCGATATAATTTTGTGTGAAACATAATAATGCATTAAATTAATATGAATTATAAAAAAAATTCATGTATGTTACAAACATTCACTTGTTTTAGGTTCGATTCCCACTTGGGGTAATTATTGTATTTATTTTCATTTCTCCGCTCAAGTTAGACAACGTACTGTAGTATAAACGTAGTATTGAGATCACTCAAGGCTCTCGATATCGTGATTTCAGATGGAAAGGAGTAAACGTAATAAGTATCCAGGATAAAGCTTGAAGCTGAAAAAAAAAACATTTATTTATAACCTAAAATTATTGCCCCAAGTGGGAATTGATCCCGTAACCAATTGTATTTAAAATCTGCCATTTCACTGTATTATGGTAGCTATTTTTTTTAAATATAAAAATAAATTTAATTTCATGTCTAAGAAAATCGTGAAAACTATGAAGTAAGCACTTTATTTCAAAATACGGTTAAAAGAAAACTTCTATACATTTATATTAAGACTGTTATATACTTTTTTGTGACCCTCCTCTCATGAGGGTCAGAAGGGTCAGCAGGGTCAGAAAAAAAAGTATTTCATAATATTTACCTTTTACTTTATACATTTATCTACATTTACAATGTTAAAATGTAAACACATATAGTCAATTTATAAATTTTAAAAAAAGAATCAAGTCAAAAGCTTTAGTAGTCACATAATTCAAGAAGTTGTTTCCAAGAAAAATATCTCGAAAGTCAAATAAAAAGCTGAAAGTTATTTTTAAAGCGAACACTAAAATTAAAAGTTATGAAATTATGAACAAATATTTACACTTAAAAGGGAATTATTTGGGGCCGGTCGTGGCGCAGTGTGACAGCGTCTGACTGTAAACGCGATCGGTTCTGGGTTCGATCACAACTCGGGGGAGTGATTAGATTTAAATTATTTTCACTTCCTCGCTCTGGTAAAGACAAACAGCGGCGTTGAGTTCCACCATCCAATACGCAATGTCTCGAATTCGGTGGAAAGCGAAGTACGGAGTGTCTTGACACTAGGTACTTTCTGTCTACCCGGCTATGCGGGATAAAAGCGTTAAGCTAAAAAAAAGAGAGGGAATTTAATTATAAAGACTGTCAAAGGACTACCATCTTTCCTTATTCCCACCCGAGCTTTCCCATAGGTTAGTGGTTCCGATAGTTCTGGCTGCCATCGCCACTATACTCTCTTCTCACTTCCATCTTATCGCTAGCAACACCCCCCCCCCCCAAATGTTGTGGATCTCCATGGGCGAAGGTGACTTACCATCAGGTGGCCCTTCTGCCGATTTGCCTCTTTTTTCTAGAAAAGAAAAAAAAAAAACTTTATTTTAATTCAAATAACTCCTTTTTCCACTTTCTTATAAGTTTAGATTACCCTGATGGGATAAATAATGAAAATTTACCAAGAGAGAAAAGGAATCTTTTCTTGTTATTCTAATCACCTTGATAATGAATTCAATTTACGCTTTGAGCCAATTGTATTGCTGTCGTATTTGGATACATGTGCAATTTTTTTTAGTAAGAAAATCTTAGCAAGATTTTATGATTATTTAAAAATATTCAGTCCTCCGAGTCAGGATCGAGCGACCGATCGCGTTTACAGTCAGACGCTGTCCCACTGCGCCACGACCGGCCTCTAATATGTAATAATTATTTTTTATTATTAATTTGAATTTTATTGAATTGAATTATTTTATTAGTAACTTAAACTATTTGCTATATCGAAAATGACAGTCAAATTTGTAAACATACTTCATGGTATTTAATTGCTTAAAAAGATTTGAGCTCTGAAAAATGGCTAAGTTCTGGATTTTTCATCATACGAATCAGAACTAAGAAATATTCATATATATTTTGGTTATTAAAATGTACTCTAAACACCAAAACATATACTATATTCAAGATATACTATATATCTCACAATTCAAATTTTAATATCTTACAATCCAAATATGAATATCTCATAGTACAAATGAACAGTTATTCACGATTGATTCAGATTTGAGTATTCAAACCTCAAATTAAATAAAAATATGCCAAGCGTCAAATATTACGGCGATATACTTCTCCAATACATAAATCCTAATAATTTATAAGCTTCTAGCTACATCCTGTAGCATCAATTTAAAGTTTCAGTTACATCTCACGTGATATATCTAGGAGATATTTATCTGATCTGGAACTAGGTCGGAGTTACTAAACGATTTTACTCGCCAATTATTAGTTTCATTGGAAAATAAATGGAATTAGCGTTTTATATCTTTTTCCTTATTTACATTTTTTGTCTTATTTTGTAGTTGAGACACAATGTAGTGATCTAATTCTCTACTTTTCAATATTCCATTCTATAATTTCTCTATATTTCTCAGAAAGTAAATTAAAATATTGCCTTAATTGAAATTTGTACTAGTTCTAGTATTAATATCTTAAATAATTATTTAATTTTCTTTTTTTTTTAGCTTCACGCTTTATCCCTTGCAGGATAGTCGTAAAGCACGGAGCGCCAAACGCTACGATCCCTGCATACCTCTTTCGCCTCGTCCACAGTCATTATCCTCTTCAGACATGCCCTTCGGGGGGTCCTCATACATTTTACGTGACTTTCCTCCTGCATCTTCGATACTGTGTTTTCAAAGGTCAACCGAGGTCTCCTACGACCTCTCGTACCACTCACTTTGGCTTCACTATTTAATTCTAGTATTATAATTTATATTAAATGTTTTTTTTTTGTTTGCATTTGTCGCTAATTATATTGGAAACAAACTCTACAAAGAGAAGAGAAAGTTATCAAAAATCTCGCATAACAATCAAAGAAAAAAACCTTACAATCATGAAAACATTATAAATATTTCCTTATAATATATCACATATGTTTTATTTAATAATAAACCTTAAAACACATATTTTTATACAAAAAAATTTAATACAATTTCTCTATACCAACGAAATATCAATGACCTAAACGCGAATATCTTACAATTAGACCGGACGAATAGTGAAGGCAGAAATATATTTCCGCCGCTACACACACACATATATATACTTGCTTAATTGGCAGTGAGACTTGATAACATCGATGCCTGGGGTTATGGAGATATGTAGAATATGCATATAGCATATATACACAAATATTCCTCTAGAAACGCAGGTTTAGTTAGGGCGAAATATAAACATGGCAATTATATGGACATATACTACTATTATACGATAGATATGTTCGGTTTTATTAAACGATAAAGATAAACTCGGGGAACTATTACCATTTTAGTTTCTAGTAGAAAACAAAGTCTTTTTAATTTACTTTATAAAAAATCGTATAGGTATAGAAAATATGGTGATGAGTTCCTCTGGAAACCTCATCCAAAAATCGGTGGCACAACGTCGTTTATACATTTAAATACTGTCCCATTTAAAATTAATGCATTAAACACACTTTTGAATTGTTAAAACTAAAAAAAATATTGCCTTCATACTATAAGTAACGGAAAAAGTAGCATCTTTGTTTGTGGTAACTCAATACACGAACGCACACACACACAGCATTGTTACGTGACGATTTCTACTCGTGGCATGCATTAAGTTGCGTTAAGTAACTTCATACCGAAAATGTCAGTATTGTCAGTCCACTGCGCCACAACGTTCTTTAATAATGTCCTCTAATAACTTAGTGCGAAGGCAAAATGCAATTTTACCAAAATTTTCCTTTACACGGCAAATATTCACACCGTCGTAATAGTTAGGGTCGTAGAGCAATCACTTCAAGGACGAGGGGCACGCTGAGCACGCGTTTTGTCTCGACCTATCCACTTACAACCTAATAAAATCTACTTTAGGTAAGGAAGTGCGGATGTTGAAGACAGAAGCGTTGGTGGGAAAAAAACTTCTGCGTTCTCTATTATATTTGGGATGTGAACAGAAAATAAACTTATTATTATTAAAGCCAAAATTAGAAGAATTTTTAGTTTACTTTCTTTTTTTTTATCATTTTCTTGTTTTTTATCATTTTATTTGTTTTTTTTTATATAAAGTAGATTCAATACCATTTAGCTTAGCCATAAATATTGATACATACAAAAATAACTTTTTTTATTGTACCTAACATTTATTCCTATTACGTATGTCAGTTTAATATAAAGTTATATAAAGGTTTCCATTTGCCCCAATATAGTTCTTTAAGCGTTAAGGCCAGTTACCAATAACGTCACGCGTTCTTTCTATTGATATAGATTGTTTTAGTGACTCCAAATTTTCAAAAATTTTTTTGGTGCTTAAAACAAATTTTAAACTCTAAAGCTGACTTGAAAGTCCTCTATCCCAGTCTAGAATATTATAAAAAGGAAAAAATATCATAGCTCCGTTTAGAAGATTAATTTTTTCCTAAGAATAATATCTTGATACCCTTGTGCCAATGTTCTGATGCTTCTGTTACAAATATATGGCTCGATAACTCTTTTATAGCTAACAAGCCCTCACGAAAACCCCAAATCCTCTGTATAATGTTATAATCTGTTGGCTAATTGGGAAGTCGCTTTAGAAATTTCCAGCACAACTATGGTAGTTTTTGTTTAATAAATGTAAAAAAATTCTTATATATAGTTGCACTGTATTTACCACTCTATACCTTTTTAATTTATTATCATTCTGGGTTATCTTTTAAAATACGCGACATGGTTCTAGGTGCTATTTTTATCATCCGAGATAAAATCCTTTTCCTTTGGAACAGGATTTCTTTGAATTCTTTTTTATTACTGCTTTGATCCACCTTTTTCGAAAGCAACGTGGACGGCTAGATCTTTATATGTCACAAACAGAGGAGGTCATTCTATCTATTAATGACCCTGTACACAAACATTCGACTAATACCTGACGTGTGGATGATTTTGTTTTGTTTTATTTTTTTTGCTTCACGCTTTTATCCCGCATAGCTGGGTAGACAGAAAGTAACTAGTGTAAAGATACTTCAAACTTTACTTTCCACTAAATTCGAAACACTGCGTGTTGAGTGGTGGATCTCAACGCCGTACTTTGTCTTACCAGAACGAGAAAGTGAAAATAATTTAAATATAATCACTCACCCGAGTGGGGATCGAAGCCATAACCGATCTTGTTTACAGTCAGACGCTGTCCCACTGCGCCACAATCGGCCCCATGGATTGTGATTGATTTTAAAAATTATATATCTAAGAAAGTAGGTACTTTCTCCTTATCACCATATTCCATTTTATTTTTATAAATCATTTTGCAATAAATTAGCGCCAAAATACGTAAAATCATATAACATAAGACAGACTCAAATCAATATTTTTTTTAATTTATACTATATTTATGGCTAGATTAAGTATATATCGAATTAAGATGGAAAGTCTCTACCTCTGACAGTTCTCTAGAATGGAGTGTTTTGACACTAGGTTTTCTTATTCTGCCCTTTATTTAAAAGCGTGTAGGTATGAAAAAAATTGAGAAAAACGCTTTACGCTTCCTTCTTGTAACAATATCTCAAGGCACTAATGACCTATAATAGCGTTACGTAGGCTTTGTTTACTTTGCACACGTTGACACAAAGTCTAATATGAAATTTATTAGCTTACTTAATAACCTTAAGCATACTCTGGATGGTGTTATAGTTTTAATAGACACTAAAATTAAAGGTATCTTATAATTATATATTTAAAAAAATCTTGTAATGCCTATTTTATTCGGTATTCTGCTTCTGGCAAAGACATTAAGTTCCTGTAATGTATTATTATTTTACTAGTTTTAAAGTATTATTCCATACTTCGGTTTAGAAACATTAAGTGAGAAAAAATCAAGATAAGAGGTTTTTGAACGGTTTCCAAGAGGTGCGGGTTCGAATCCCAGTACGTTAATATTTTTATATGTTCACTGAGTATAATCTGAATAAAGTTGCCAATAAAGAATGGAACAAGTAAGTCAAAGGAGCAAATAATGTTTTGTTTTAATATAGCAAAGTCTAAGATATAAGAAACAAATGTCTAAGATATAAGAATATTAAGTATGTATGTATGTACAACAAATACATACATTGTTTGTGAATGTTCCACTAAACATGGTGGTGAGAGAAAACCTAGTGTCAAGACACTCCGTAAACTGCTTTCCGCCCGAAATCATGGAATTGCTTGTTGAAAGATCCTTATTTTTATCCCTATATGATCCCTGTTTCTACTTATAATATACTCGGATTACGTTAACACAAATGAAACTTGGAAAATTTATTAGACTTAAAAATTTATAGTAAAAATGTTATTTCAAGAACAAGCCACTCCCTCTCATTTGATGCCTGTAATCCGCAATTTTGTTACAGTGATTAGTTTAGACGTTTACTATTTTTTAAAGTGTTTAAGTACGCTACGGGATTCAAACCCGCACCTCTTGGATACCGTCCAAGAGGCGCGGGTTCGAATCCCGCTGCGTTCAAATTTTTATACGTATTTTTTCAAAAATGTAGTTCAGATGTATTTATACCATTTCATCGTCATTAAAGGTAACGTCATGATTCAAATTAAATAAAAGCATGTAATAAAGGAGATAATATAATAAATATATATTTGTATGCATTATATAATGCATTTAAATATCTCTAGGTGAATACCTTCGTAGTAAGATCCAAGAGATCAGTAAAGACATAAAAATCGTTAAGCCACGTCATTTACAAAGATAAAAAGTTTCGACGTCTGTGAAATTTGCTTTGAAAATTCAAATGAGGAAATATTTGACTTGACAACGTGAATGTGTAGCTAAATCTTGTTTGCGTTGTATACTTGTAAATATGTTAAATTATTGCTATTTGATTTTTTTTTTTTATTTTTGGCCAAATACAGAGATGTTTGTTGATGGAAATCGAACTCGCAACCAGTTCATTATAGTCAATTGAGTGGTATTGGTATTTTGGATTGTTAATTTCTTTATATTATTTACTATTACAATCTAAAAAAGAATATTATCAAATTCAGTGAATTAAGAATTTGCATTATATCTTTACAGTTTTGAAGTAATAAAAACAATTGATACCGGTCGTGGCGTAGTGTGATAGCGACTGACTGTAAACGCGATCAGCTGTGGGTTCAATTCCCACTCGGTGCACTGATTATATTTAAATTACTTTTACTTCCTCGTTTTAGTAAGATAAAGTGCGGCGTTGAGTTCTGCCAATCAATTCTGTCTCGCATTTGGTGGAAAGCGAAGTATGGAGTGTGTTGACACTAGATACTTTCTGTCTACCACGCTATGCGGATAAAAGCGTAAAAAAAATAATTAAATAATTTTTAAAAAACATTGTGTTCACATTTTTTGGACACATCTGATGATCCTATACAAGATATTCCTTTTAGGTAGATTTATAGACAGATACTCAGTTTATAAATTTTAAGTTTATATTTTCAATATTTTCCTTTCTTTAACTAATTAAATTATAGATAAGAGGCCGGCCCGCAGTGTGTTCGATTCCCACTCGGGGGAGTGGGAATCGAACGTACTTGAAGAGGTGAGATTACATTTAAATTAGTTTCACTTTCTCGCTCTGGTAAGACAAAGTGAGGCATTGAGTTCCACCATTCAACACGCAATATCTCGAATCCAGTGGAAAGCAAAGTACGGAGTGTCTTGACACTGAGTACTTCCTATCTACCCTGCTATGCGGGATAAAAAACGTAAAGCTAAAAAAAAGAAAATAAAATTATATTAAATTAATTATGTTTCTAATTAAACCAAATAAATCTCAACAATTTGGCAACAAAATCATCTACCAGTAAATCTAAACGTAACCGGAAGTAAACATGAAATATTCTAATATTAGTGTATTGTAAAATACAATTCCATTACAGATTTCCCTAAATCCAACCCCTTCGTAAATCTACCAAACATTTGGCTTCCGGTGGCAGGAAGATAGATAATGTACTGTTCCTATCAGGCGAGATTATAAAAACATCGTGCCTTTCAAAATAAAAATCTGTTTTTTTTGTCACTCCTTATGTATAGACGTATAGAGTCCAAAATCAAATTTAATATGTAGAGCGTTTCTTATTTCAATAGTCATACAATAATGTTGATATCGTAATTCTGACTCTATGGTTTTCCTTTGTTGAACGTAATGGTGTGTGCATGGTTTGGAGGAACGACGTTTACAATTTAATGCTTTTGCTTCATAAAGAGATTTTTAAATTTACGAGGTTACTTAATTTTATTAGCTAAAAAAGGTTTTTGAATGGAACGTGAAGGATGTGTACAAATGCTCTAGATAAGAAAAGAATGTAAGATATAAGATATCCCTTATATCTTACATGAGGATTCTTTTCATCTTTATACAGTAGAAGCTAGCATGGTAGAGTGAATGTAAGCAAAGTTAGTTGTGGGTTCGATTTTCTCTAGATTATTTATTCTTATTTAATTGTTTTTTAAGACAAAAAACCGGCGTTAACTTCCACAATTCATATCTCAATGACTTATTCAATAGACAGTAGAAACCGGCGTTAAATTCACAATTCATATCTCAATGACTTATTCAAGTAGATAATAGAGAAAAGATTATACTTTGCATATATATAAAATACATCACGTTTAGTACAAAACACAGAAAAAACTACCCATATATAAAGACTAACATGACGGCGAGTTGATATTTGAGAAATCTGGATAAAAAATATCATTTATAACGTTCAACTCAATATTAGAACGTTTACGCTACCCAATAGAATTTTTAAAGGCCTAAAAATATTAAATACTATTAACTTGTAGATCAAATGAATGTAATTTAAACTTTTAACTACGAATTTTTAGTTGAAAACCCATAAACCCTATGCCAAAGCGAGAAACGAATCCATGATCATTTCGTCAAACAAAAATAATCCCCACCATACCATAATAGAGTAGCAATAATTACATTATAATATTATTTATGAAGCGAAAGCATTCGAAAGAAAACAAATATTCGTATAAATTCATATTCGTTATTCAGTCAATAATAAAATATCTTACCGGGCCTGCTCTCCTAATAAAAGCATTATATTTACATAACAAAGAGATATTACTGTATGATAATATTGTTAGGTTTATGTCGATTCTATATGATATTACTCTTTAATATACTAGTATATACAGATATATCCATATATATACATAGATATATCTATATATACTCAGTTATATAGATATATTAAAAAAGTGGTATGGCAGCGGGAGCAGGAGCAGATGGAGTTACTGCAGAGATGATCAAATGTAGTGGGCCGTGCATCTTGGATCTGTTCTTTTCTCTATGCAATTTATGCTGGAAAAGGGAGAGGTCCCGAATAATTGGCGACGCGCAGTCATCGTGCCTTTGTATAAAGGCAAAAGTTCACAGATAGACTGTGCAAGCTATAGGGCTATCAGTTTAATTAGCTTGGGCAGTAAAATTTATGCTAAAATTCTAGCGAGAATAATGCAAGAGAGATCCGAAAAGCTTTTATGGGAGGCCCGATGAGGATTTAGACCTGGAAGAGGGTGCATGGATCAGGTCTTTTCTCTCCGCATGATTACGGAAAATTTTTTGGCTGTAAACCAGAAAATCTTCTGTGCTTTTGTGGATTTAGATAAGGCCCTGTCAAATACAGGGTTGTATGAAAGAAGTTATGTGAGGTACTGCCCCGGTACAATGTGAGCGGACCCTTGTTGCAAGCTGTAAAATCTCTTTATCGAGATCACTCATGTTGATCATGCCTGTGTACGAGTAGGAGCTGGCATGTTGCCTCAGTTTGATATTCAATCGGGTGATAAAGGGCTGCGCCATGTCAGCTTGGCTGTTCAATTTGTATTTGGATAGCTATCTTTAAGGAGTAAAAGACAGTGCCATACGGGTGGTGAAAGACAGAGTTAAAGTTGGTGATTTGACAAGTAAACTGTCTGTTATACGCAGATGATGCAGTGCTAATTGCATCATCAGAATGCGAGTTACAGGTATTGGTCACCACTCTGAAAGTCTTCTTTCAGGTCAGGTTAGACCAATAGAGTGTGAAGGTGATGGTCTATTGGTCTAACCTGTATTTAAAACAGACGAAGAAAGAACGGAATGCAAAATTATGGTAGATAGAAAGATATTAGAACAAGTGAATGAGGTGGTATATATCGGAAGTATGTTTAGTAGAGATAGAAGATACGAAATGGATGTGGAAAGACGTATTACTGCCGGAACAGGGTTAACGATGCTCTTGCTGTATTGATGCGACGGCAAAACGTCAGCGTACCTGCACGTGTTGCCGTTCACAATGCAGTACTGCAGTGTACGAAACGTGGGTGTATCAAAAGAAGAATGAAAGAAACAGGAATGCAGTAGAGATGAGAT
This sequence comes from Dryadula phaetusa, assembly GCA_032432895.1. Lineage (NCBI taxonomy): Eukaryota > Metazoa > Arthropoda > Insecta > Lepidoptera > Nymphalidae > Dryadula > Dryadula phaetusa. The sequence continues at coordinate 756,045 of JAOYRS010000005.1, forward strand.
CTCTTCGTCGGATATGCGGAGTCAGCTTAGCTGACCGTATATGCAGCGAGGAGATACGCAGAATGGCAGGTGTAAGCGCGAATGTCACAGTAAGAATGAAGAAGAATGTGCTCAGGTGATTTGGGCACGTTAAAAGAATGAGCGATGAAAGAATAGTAAGAAAGGCTTATGAAGCCAAGGTGAGTAGTATGAGAGGTCGGGGGAGACGTCGGTTGACCTTCGAAAACACAGTATCGAAGAAACTGGAGGAAGGTCACTTAAAAAGCGTGAAGAGCATGTAAGCAAAGGGTATGTGCTAGGAGGATAATGACTGCGAAATAGGTATGCAAGGTCCGTAGCGCTTGGTGCTCCGTGCTCTCTGACTACCCCGCCAGGAATAAAGCGTGAAGCTAAAAAAAATTAAAAAAGTAGCTTCACGATATATCGTGCAAATAAGGATAGTCAGAGACAATCTAATATCAAGACACTCCGTTGACAGTAGTCACCGGAATGGAAAGCATTCTGTCGAAAATTGAGACATTGCATCTGGAGTGCGGAACTCAACGCCACTAAACACGCAATGATAATTCTGTAGATATTTAAATATAAAGATATTTAGATATATAGATATAATGGTTAATTCAAAATTGCTGTTTGTACCGCTTTCCGTTAATTAAGGCCTCATTTTATAAAATAACACTCAAAAAAATTGCCTGCAACAGACTTAAGGCTTCCTTTTTTTACTTTGGTATAACGAAAATATATAGAACAGAATATATTTTATGTTACTGTTAAAACTAGCTTTTAGACAATACGCGTTTTCTCTATTTAAAACTAGAATTAATTTCGTAGAATACTAATAACTAGAAATAACATGCATTTTTTTATGAATCAGTGAATGAATATTATATAACTATGAATGAATATTGCTTTTCTTTTGTTTAGCTTCGCGCTTTTATCCCACATAGCAGGGTAGACAGGAAGTACCTAGTGTTAGGACACTTCGTATCTCGCTTTCCGCCAAATTTGAGACATTGGGTGTTGAGTGGCGGAACTTAACGCCAAACTTTGTCTTTATCAGAGCGTTGGAGTGAAAATAATTTAAATATAATCATATCCTCGAGTGGGATTTAAACTCACAACCGATCACGCTTACAGTCAGACGCTCACATTGCGCCACGACCGACCGACGATTATAAAATTATGAATCAGTTAAAATTTTTCATCCCTTATCCCGATTGCTTAGACTTATCCAAGTTATTCTTAATGGGATTAGGGTTAAAAGAAAAAAAAGGTTAGGTTATATTAAGTATTTGAAATATTAAATAAATTTATGATAAATAGTTTTCAGTAACCAAAAAGTAAAAAAAAAAAATTTTTACTAATATTTGTTTCTTATTACTACTTTGACCAGGTTTTTGTAGTTTTAAAAAAAACATTTAGTTAAAACTAGTTTTAACCGGGGAACACGCGTTCTATCCTTCGCTCAATATATTTTATATATACATCTCGCCTTATATACTGGCTAACATGTTAATAGGCCAAAAAACTTAGTAATAATTCAGTCCACGTATTATATTTAATCCAATTTATTCAACTGGTTGTAAATTATGAAAATATTACAAGAAGTTTCAATATGGACTAAAAGAAGCGCAATTTATAACTAACTTTCTTTATCCAGCCCATAAAGAAGATGAATGGATATGTAAAAATACATATATACTTTGAAACGAAATTATTGGGCAAAATACAAAAAAACCCAGTACAGTGTAACACTAATATTAAATTTATGATTCCAATAGTTTGAATGTATAAAGAGGCTATTGTCGAGCAGAGACTGAGACGATCGACTGTAAACACGATTGGTCGTTAGTTCGATTTCCACTTAAGAATAGTGTTATATAAATTATTTCCCATTTTTACGTTTTGGTTAGATAAATCGCGGCGTTGGGTTCCGCTACTAAACATGTAATATTGTATTTAAGTGACTAAGAGAAGCGTTACAAGCGTGTAGCTTTAGGAATAAGAATAAATTAGCATAACACATGATTTTTTTTTACGTAGTGGAACTCAAATCTGTAAACCATTCAAGCGTTCTAACTACTGAGCCATTGGTCAACTTAATTAAGATGTTATCAGTTTTTGCTATCTATGTAGAGATATTTATAAATTTTCGAAACCAAATTTCCAAATTTTTCAAAAATATAACCTTTTAAAAATTTGGCAAAAGTAAATGATATTTATAAAATTGCTTAAAAAAACTTAATAAAAAAGAGTACGATCTTGGCACAGTGTGATAGCGTATGACTGTAAACGCGGTCGATTATGAGTTCAATTCCCACTCCGAGGAGTATTTTCACTTCCTCGCTCTGGTAAAAGACAAAGTGCGCCACTCAACGCGCAATGTCTCAAATCCGGCGGAAAGTGAAGTACAAAATGAGTTAACATCAGGCACTTTCTGTCTTCCCTGTTGTGCGGGATAAAAAAAGCGTGACGCTAAAAAAACTAAACGGATTTATTTATACTATATTTGGTTTGAATTTCAACACTACATTTTGTTTTACCAGAGCGTAGAAATGTATATCATAAGAATTATAATCATTTCCACGAATGGGAAGTGAACCTACAACCAAAAGCATTTTAAATTCAAACTCAGTCCCACTGCGTTGTGATGGCAATTTGTACGGAAACATTCAAAATTACTTAATAAAAACCTTATAAAATACACCAGAAGCGCCCATTTCGTACATTTCCCATGACAATCACTCGAAAAGCACCTTGTAATATTTCCACACGCGTGTATCGTCCCAAAACGAGCAACCGTTAGCGTTTTATTTAAGTAATTTGTTCCTTTTGTTGAATGAAATTATTGTTTACGCACAGAATTGTACTCGAAAAATGGGATAGGCTTAATTATTTTTTGGATAAATGCTTTTTTTGGATTTTTTAATAATTATTAAGAACAATATATCGTATAGAGGCTATCGTGAGTGGGGGGCATCTCTCGTAAATCGCATTGGTGGTGGGTTCGATTCCCACTCGGAATAATGGTTATATTTAAAATATATTATAATTTTGTTACCTCTGGTAACACAAAATGCGGCGTTACGTTTATCATTCAACACACAATGTCTTCGCAGTGTCTTGATACTTGATTTTGGGAGCAGTCAACGCAGTGTCTTGATACTTGATTTTGGGAGTAACGCGTGATTTTTTTCTTAATTTTGGTATATTTCGACAGAGATTCTCCTTAGAAGAAATGGAACGGTTCGGTTGTATCATAAAAATTAAAATTGATATATTCAAAATTTTATATAGACTCAGCTCACGTGATAAAGATATGATAAAATAATAATTGTCCACTATATCATATACTCCGGAATATTTCAATTAGCAGCTTCACGCTTTATCCCGTATAACAGGGTAGTCAGAGACAACTTAATGTCAAGACACTGCGTGAACTGATTTCCGTAAATAATTTAGACATTGCGTGAAGAGTGACGAATATAACGCCGCGTTTTATCTTACCAGAACGGAGATATGAGAAAAGACCACTAAAATTATTCACAGAAATTTAATTCACATCGTAAGTCGGTGGAACAGTAGTTAAATTATGTACGTAACGTCTGTGAGTTCGATATACAATCAAAAGAAACATATATAAATTAGTTTTTTTTCATAGTTGTGAGTGCAATGTAGTGTCGAGTAGTGCGTCGCCGCCGCCACACATCTGTGAGTACGTAGGTACACACCCCTGTCTCTTCACGGCGGAAATATTAGGCCACTGCACGCACACACGCTGAGCCATTAGGCGAGGGACTCACTGACTTTCCCCTAAGCGGTTAAGCAACGCCGCAGACAGAGGCATATAGAAGCGTTACTAGCGTTCCTCTTGCTTCAATACTCAGACGTGTTTGAAACGTTCAATAATGGAGGAAATATCAGCAAAAAAGACAACCTAACTTCTATATGAATAACAAAGCCCAATCTAGACAAACATCTAGATCTAGACAAACTTCTTTATGTACGATCCCCGACGCGATATTTAGCTATGGCCAAAGCCATAAAGGATTCGCTACCAGCGACAAGGGTGGCCATTGACGAACCCGGAGCCCTAGGCAGGTAGAGAAACGCCGTAGGGACCTCCACCCCTCACCCCATTCTTCGAATAGGGCACCTGCATATGCAAGGCATGAGTCAGGCCGCTCCGAGCCGTTATCATACTGTAGAAAAAGGCCTGAGACGACGTCTCCAAATGGATGCTCAATTCACATGTCTTATTCTCACTAGCCTTGTCTGACCTTCCTACAATATAGGGTACCATACATCTGCCACTGTAATGCTCGTCCGAGGTGTGTTAAATACCTAGAGGACCACGCCACCCAAGACTATCTCCACAAAGTTCCGGATACAGCCGTGCCACCCAGCTGCGTCTTATATGAGACCCAGGAGCACCCTGCAAATTACTGCGGGTGCGCCTAGGCCCCACGTAAGATCAGTGGGAAGGGCGGCAGGAAGCACAGGGCCGTCGGCCCCACCCGTCCAAGGGATCACTCTCTAAGCAGAGAATACATCCCTGCCCCCGCTCCTTCCACAAATGCGTGGAATATAACCCCCCTCCCCCTTCACCACCGATGAGACCCAATCCAAGGCCTGTAGATAGTGGTCCGTATAAAATATGCCAAGGCAACCTGAGCCCGAAGCGCCACGCAAATCCGCGGACAACTTAGAGCAAGACATAGATCTAGGATTAACGCTTATCAGCTCACTTGACATGAGCGACATCGTCTCCCTCATAATAGGACTTAGAGCATCCGACGAAGCACCTCAGAGGAGTCTTCAAACCATTAGCCAACACACTGGCTTAATAGCAAAAAATGTGCGGTTCCAAGCGTAAAATCATTAAATTCCAATGGCGGTCAGCAATAATTTAAGCATAAATAGGCCCGATCTCAGACTCGCGCTAGTCATTTTGTATACTTCAATGCATTCATTCAATGTCGGCTTTTGCAAACAAATGGGATCTGAAATCAAAATGTTGATACTAGTTCATGTTACTTTAAGATACGTTACGATAATAATAGCTTCAGTCTATTTTCTCCCAAAAAAAAAACAGATGTTAGAAAAAGACATAAAAGTTCTTTTAGAGTTAGGCGACTCGGTCATACTCGCCAGTGACTTAAATAGTAAGCATACTAGATGGAACTGCAAACAAACAAACAATGCAGAATGAAAAGAAGCCATTGTAATAGGTATCCGAAAACCGGGGAAACTGGAATCCAGCCTCACTAGCTATTGCCCATGCACCATGGGAAAAATCTATGAGCCTATCATACTTAGGCGTCTTCAAGCCACTGACGAGGCCAAAAACATCATTTTTCCGAATAGTTTGGCTTTTAAGCCCAGCACTCAAGCGTCCATCAAGTGCACCACCTAACGGAGACTTGTTATACAATAACCTATATATTTCCAAGGTCTTCGATAAAGTCTAGCACAATGGTCTAGTCGATAAATTACTTCAAGTACAGCTTCCAAACAAGCTAGTGCACATCATACGAGATTATCTCACGAACCGCTCCTTCCGTTTTCGGATCCCTTTCCACTAAACGTCCTATAAGAGCGGAGTCTAGCCTTATTCGCGAACGACACCTCAATCTTCGATAGTAATCAAGATACGGTTAACATAGCGAACCGTCTCCAAACCGCGACAAACCGTCTGGGACAATAGCTCACTAAATGATGTATAGAGGTCAACCCCAAGGAAAGCGTCTCAGTTCTCTTCCCTCGTTGTAGATACGAGGTCACGCCGACAGTCAAACTGCAAATCAATTCCAATGCCCAAATCCGCAAAATACCTAGGAGTAGTTCTAGACAAGTAAACTGTCCTTCAAACTCATATTGATTACGTCTACCGCAAAGTGTCCTCAGTACACTCTATACGCTGATCTGCGCCGAAAGTAAAAATAAGATCTCTTAAAAATAAGATTCACGGATTTCAGACGTTTTCAAGTCATCCAGAATAAATTGTAATGCGTAAAAATTTATTGTATTAAGATTGACTTCATCAAAGAGCACTGTCGCAAACTTTCTAGTAACTATTTCGAAAGAGCTGCTACTAATCCGAACCCGCTGGCTGTAATTTAATGGTTTCCTCTCGAGGTCTCCACGCTAAGGTCAGAGCTTTTCTAGATTGACCTCCCCCAAAACCCGGTGACACTATCAAGACCAGTAGGACCAACATTATACTACACAATAAAAAAACCATCTTTGTGAAACGACTACATGGCGTTGAGTTCGGTCAATCAAAACGCAATGTCTCGAAATTGTACAGGTAGGCTATGTAAGGAGAATGAGTGAAGCTAAAGTAAAACTATCTACGTTATATGACCTCTCTCCGTCTCTCTCTTTAAATAACGAAATAAAAGAGAAAAAAAAACGTACATGTAAACTAAATTAAAAAGGTACGTCCCAATCATATCCATATCTATTTAGAAGTTTAATATATTTTATTTAATATTTACGACCATTTTCGCAAAAACTGGATCAAATATCATGACACTCCACTTTCTGACCCAAAACAAGTCATTACGTATAACCGGCAGGACTAAACGCTGCTTTGTCTTACCAGAGCATTAAATCATTCCACTGATTTATCGAACCTACAACCAATCGTGTTTACAGACAGACGTATCCACTACGCCACAAAGACCTCAACGTATATTTTATATAGTTACAAGTATTTCATCTTGTTTACATGTACACCACGTACAGGGTGTTTGTTAGGACGCGACGCGACGGCAAATTCTGTGTTTTTCGTCAAAGACTCCAAATGGCCGATTGAATCCTTATATTATTCTGAACTAGATATCACTTGGATGTCTCTCTTTTGTTTTGTTTTTCTTTTTGGTAATAATTTAAGTTTGTGTGATAATTCTTGCTTGAAATATTTTTTGTTAGCTGAGTTGTGTGTTTTTGTGGATATGGGGTATATGAACTCGGGGATATAGGTTCATATTTTGTGTCGGGGTAGTGGCCGGGGCGCAGTGGGACAGCGTCTAACTGTAAACGTGACTGGTTGTGGTTTCGATTCCCGCTTGGAGATATAATTTTATTTTAATTATTTACATTTCTCCGTTTTAACAAATCAAAACATGGCATTGAATTCTCTACTCTCCACATAATGTCTTGATTTCAATCAGAAAGCAGTCGATGAAATGTCTTCAATGAAACACTTAATTGTCACTGACTACCCTCCTATACTTTTATATTGTTTTAAAAATCAATAGCGCCACTTAATATCACATGATATCAAAGCTTCAAGCGGGAATCGAACCCATTATTGAAGTTACCAAATAACCAACTTTGCCACAATAGCGACGCATATGTTAATAAGAACAAAACAAAAATAAGCAACTCTACGAAGAATATGAACAAATGAAAAGACGAAATCATTTTTGAAAAAACGTATAAAAATTTGAACGCAGCGGGATTCAAATTTTTATAAATTTTTATACGTTTTTTCAAAGATGTTTTCTAATCCTAAGTGTGGAATAACACTTTAAAAATAGTTAATATGAAAAGACGAAATCTTGTGTAAGTAATTAAATTAATAAAGGGCCTCAGTCTCTATAGAAAACACTTCTCCTGTGTAAATGTCGGGATTAAAAGGGTGAATTATCGAATACATAGAAGGTTTTATTAATTTTCTTATGTGTTAGGTTTGAGATTGTCGTGGCTCAGTGTTAGTGTAATTTCTAGTAATAAGACAAAGCGCGGCATTGAATTCCGCTACTAAATACAAAATGTCTCGAATTTTGTCAAAAAGCGGCGTTTGGGTGAATAACGCAAAGCACTAAACAAATAAGGCATGTTTAGGTACACTTTGAAATGATATTAAAATACCGGTACCATGTGGGAGTTGGGTTATGTGTTGCAGTACCTAATGTCGTACTTCGTATAACCATATGGTAAAACAATTCGTACATCAATAACCACCCGAGGTGGAACTCAACACCGCTCTTTATATAATCCGAGCGAGGTGCTAAAAATGATAGGAGTAAAATCGATCACGTCTATAATCAGACAATCAAAGAAGGTAAAAAAGAAGGGAAGGAAAATCAAATATCAAAATATTCCGTTTTCTATTTTTCTCCTAAAATTTAATATAATGTTTTGTATGATTACCATTTTAATTATTTTAAATAATGATTAACCACTATGAGTTAGGATTTGGGGGTTATTCATTAATTACGTCACACTAAAAAATGACGAAGGTGGTCGACAAAGTGTGACATTGCTTGACAACGGTGGTCACTTAAAAAGACCTGCGACAAGGATTTTGAACGGATTAATCGTGTATATTTTGGTATTCGAAAATACATTTTTGGACACCTGACGTTTCGAACACAGTCTAGTCTGGTCTACTCCAAAGTGTATTTTCGGATAGCAAAATATCCGTTTAAAACAGTTTTATTTAAAAAGATAAAGAGTTAAAAATTTTCAAACAATAACCAGTAGGGCATATAGCAATTTAACGCCAATTAAACAGTAGCTTTGATGTTGCAATTAGTATCTACGCAATAATTGCGTACAAATGCGTATATTTCAGCATGCAAAATTAAGTTGGCCTATATATATATATATATATATATATATATATATATATATATATATATATATATATATATATATATATATATATATATACATATATATAGGCCAACTTAATTTTGCTATTTAATATATATAACTATATATATGTATATTGTATTTGAAACGTTTAAAATATCATTGTCTCTTACCAAACGATAGTTTCTTAGAATAAGAATTTTTGAATAGCGTAAATTTGTAAAAATATCTCAACATAAATTGTAACAAATGTATAAAAATTTCAACGCTGGCTGTAGAACGCATGGTTTAGCGGTTGAGCTTGGTTTACAAGGGCCACGGGTTTGAATCTCGCTCTTTCACTACATAATGGCTCAACACTGTCACCCTTTTCCTACCTACTCGCTATAAATATTTATGTAAATTTTGTACCTTTTTTTTGGGAAAATTATGGGGATTTAGATATATAAAATTTGGCACAGTTATAGTTTATATAGAGAAGGGGAGCGGAATGCTCATATTATTTTATAAATGCATAAAAAATACATAAAAATGTAACACATCCTGTTTTATTTCGACTTACTTACGTTAAGGTAACGCATTGTAAAGCTTCAAAGAGGTAGCTTGTGCGGTAATTTGAGCTGTAAAATTACCAACAATGATAATAATTATGAAAATATAATCAACAATTAAAAAAATTACCACTTCGAGGAGATTTACAATGATTTTAATTTTCATTGTTAAGTATGACAAAACGCGATGTTGTGTTCCGCGACTCAACACTTTATGTCTAGAAGCTAGATCATTTGTAGACATACATTTGGCGTGTTGAGTCGCGTAACTCAACATCTCTTGGTTGACTTCTACTTACCAGAGCTAATGGAAATAATATAGTCGAGTCGACTTCGAGTGTGATTCAAACCCCACAACCGATGGCGTGTACCTTCATCTATATATATATATATATATATATATATATATATATATATATATATATATATATATAGAGTAATTTAATTATGTTTTTAATACACAAAGAAATTTAATAATCCTTTAACATATACAGTTATATAAATACTCGTTTTCATGAGAATACTCATTAAGTGAAATTAAATCAACGAAAACAATTACTTCGTATAATTTACGAATTTATATTTACTTGACTGTTATATTAAAATTTGAGTCCATGTTAGACTTTTGGATGTTCTTTTTTTGTGTGTGATGGTTTGGGATTCGATTTTAGTTTATGGGCATGTTATAAATCATGACAGTATGTTTATTCTAATTATTTCTAATAATTAGCTAATAATTAAAAAGAAAATTAAGTCTTGAAAATCCGCCATTTTTTTCAGTAATTTTATATATATTTTATGACACTTGCACCTTTAAGATGAATCTGAAGGGTAATAAAATAGAAATTACAGTAACAATATAAACAGTTCAAGACACTCCACATCTAGTGTCAAGACACTCCGTACTTCCCTTTCCGCCGAATTCGAGATATTGCGTGTTGAGTGGTGGAACTCAACACCGCAATTTGTCTTACCAGAGCGAGTAAGTGAAAATAATTTAAATATAATCACATCCCAGAGTTGGATTCGAACCCACAATCGATCACGTTTACAGCCAGACGTGGTCCTACTGCGCCACGATCGGAAATTTTTGTATATTGTTGTATGTATCTGTACGCTAAATTCTTGGACAAATATTATATTTCACTAGCTGTTCCAGTGACTTTGTCCGCGTAAAATTTAACATATCTGGATCTTTGTTTTATAATTCTAAAATAAAATTAGTTAAAGTAATAACGTTATTACATCAGCTATCAGTCACTGAAAGTTCCATGAAAATCGGTGCAGTAATTTTTAACTTTAGCCAAAACAAGCAGAGAGATCGATAGACCAAAATAATAGAAAATATTAGTTTGGTATAAGTACCATGGTGTAGGAAGAATGCTTTAAAGGAGTGGCAGCTGGACTCTATATATATATATATATAATGCCTGTTATATATATATATATATATATATATATATATATATATATATATATATATATATATAATGCCTGTTGAGTGGCGGAACTCAACGCCGCACCTTGTCTTTCTAGAACGAGGAGGTAAAAATAATTTATCCCAACTTATAATCCCAACTCCGAGTGGGAATTGAAATCACAACCATTTATAGTCAGACGCTGTCCCATTGCGCTACGACCGGCTTATTCAGCGGAAAACGAAGTACGGAGTGTCTTGACATTAACAAAAACGAGAAGCTAAAAACTACGCTTTTTTCCACGGAGTCTGTTACTCCAGAGTGTCGAACAGATTAACAGCATCCATTCTCGACCTGATCTTTTAAAGCTTTATACCTAGTTTAGGAAAGCAAAGCTTGATACTTGTATAAGCGATAAACTATAAATCTATAATAAAGAGAGAAAAAAAAAATGCTTCGCGCTATTATCCCGTATAGCAGGGTAGACAGAAAGTACCTAGTGTTAAGACACTTCGTACTTCGCTTTCCAACGAATTCGAGACATTGCGTGTTGAGTGGTGGAACTTAACTCCGCACTTTATCTTTCACCAGAGCTAGGAAGTGAAAATTATTAATATAATAATAATAATAATAATAATAATAATATTTATTTCAAGTATCATGAGCTCATTTTGTCAGTAATATAAAATCACTCCCTCGAGTGAGCATCGAACCCACAAGCGATCGCGTTTACAGTCAAACGCTGTCCCACTGCGCCACGAATGGCGGTGCGGTGTAAATACCGCAGGATTTATTATTTTTATTTGAGCCCTCTTCCCTCTTTTTATCTATCTCAAATCCAATTACTTAAGCAAATACAGAAATGAAGCGTAAATAAAACATAAAATCAAATATAAATAATTAGATAAATAAATATTCTTAATATATATATATATATATATATATATACATATACAGACGTCTGTACATTTACAGAACGTTAGCCAATTAAGCTCTTTCATAATATTTCCAAGGCGAACGAAATTAAATACATATAAATTTTATAATGCAGGAAATGACCTTATTTTTTCTTTAAAGCATTAGGTGGTTGCAATTATAGTGTCTCTAATATACGTGTTTTGTATTAAATTAGCAAAATTTAACACCTGATTAGACTAAACAGAAAATATTAATAATATTTATATAATAATATTTTAAATGAAACTATTTTAATTTTTTGGTATTCGAAAATAAATACATTTTGGACACCTGACGTTTCGAACACTTTACAGTACGGACTACTGTAGAGTGTATGTATAAAAATCAAACAATGTATAAAAATCCCGAAAATCAAAGATCTTATTAATATAATAATAATTCTTGTTACCCATAATCGTTTCTTTTATAGTTATACGCTACATAATTTCTAGAGTCGACATGACACTTCAGTATATATAAAAAAAAAATAATTAAAAAATTTAAGTCAAATAGAAGTAAAAGCAACCAAATTTACGTCTAACGGTTGTGGATATATATATATATATATATATATATATATATATATATATATATATATATATATATATATACTAGGTGATAAATAGAAATATAAACAGATTTTTAATATAATTTTTTTTATATTAATGTGATAGAATAAAGAAGAGTGTTCTTACATAATTTGAATATGTTACAAGGATGAGCGGTGAAAGAATGGCAATTTTTATCATTTAATAGTAAAGTATGACGTAAAGAGGCCGGTCGTGGCGCAGTGGGACAGCGTCTGACTGTAAACACGATCGGTTGTGTGTTCGATCCCCACACGGGGGAGTGATTATATTTAAATTATTTTCACTTGCTCGCTCTGGTAAAAGCCAAAGTGCGGCGTTGAGTTCCGCCACTCAAAACGCAATGTCTGAATTCGATGGAAAATGAAGTACGGAGTGTCTTAACACTAGGTAGTTTCTGTATACCCTGCTATGCGTGATAAAAACGTGAAGCCAAAAAAATAAATGACGTAAAGTGAGCGAGGCCAGATATAAACGCGGAGACCTTGGTTGACCTTCAAAAGTAGAGTTCCAATGATATTGGATTGAGAACAATAAATAAAAAGCAAGACAACCTACCGAACAGGTTATATCTAATGAGGCTAAAGAAGTAAGCAGAAACGGTTCTCACTGACAACCCCGCTAGTGTTAAACCTTGTATCCATAATAAATTTACTAATATACGTAGGTAATGGGGCATTGGGACTTGGGTTCGATCCCCAATGGGGGGAGTGATTAAATTTAGATTATTTTCACTTTTTCGTTCAGGTAAGACAAAGTGCGGCGTTGAGTTCCACCATTCAACACGCAATGTCTCTTATAATTTGCTTCGCTTAATTAGCTTAACAACTCAGTCCCTAATATCTTAAATACCCTTTTATAAGGTTATAATGATTTTATACTCAATGAATTAATTAAAGCAAACGCAGATCCAGTTAACGAGATAAGACTGCTATTAATTCCGACTTTAGTTTAAAAATATATGAAAAATAAAATTATTATTTAATTTCACGAATCTTAATGTAAGAACACTCTATTCTTTTCCAATATATAAATATATAATTTTTATAATTATTTTTTTTAGCTACCCGCATATCAAGGTAGACAGGAAGTACTTAGTGTTAAAACATACCGTATTCCGCTTTTCGTCGAATACAAAAAAATGTGTGTTGAGTGGCGGAATTTAACGCAGCGCTTTGTCTTACAAGAGCGAGTCAATGAAAATAATTTAAACATTATCATTCTCCTAAGAAGAAATCCAACCATAACTGATGGCGTTTACAGTCAGAGGCGTTCCCAATGTACGACCACCGGCCACAATATTTTAAATCGGTATATAGCATATGAAAATACAAGTAAAAATCATGTGATCATATAAATCTAAATATATATTTAGCACCTATATTTATTTTATTTATTAACAAAGTAAAAACAAGGCACGGCGTTGAGTTCCGCTAGTTACCTCATAATGTCTCGATTTCATATGAAAATCACTTCCACGAACGAGAATCGTACTCACAACCATTCCTTATATAGTCAATTATTACACTTAGATAAAGTTAAATTATAAAGCAATTATATAATGATTTTTATATCCAATAAGACACTCCGTACTTCGCTTTCCACCGTATTCGAGACATAAGCGAATTACGGAGTGTCTTGACACTAGGTACTTTCTGTCTACCCTGCTATATGGGATAAAAGCGTGAAGCTAAAAAAAATTATCCAATAAAATAATTAATAGAGCAAAGTCAGATACAAAGGACCAAGATAATTCTGACTTTTGTCTAAACATCCGGTTAATTAGTTACCATGGTAAGTTTATATGGAATCTGGGTGTAAACGTGAGACGTTTTTGCGATTTTTATAATAAACGTATATAGATATTAGGTTTCTAAGTATACATTTAAAAAATATTTAGTGGATCCGAAAGGTGCAGGTTCGAATCCCAATGCGTTCAAATTTTTATGTGTTTTTAACAAAAAAAAAATAAAATAAGTGAGATAAGCTCTCTAGTATATAATATTTGTTAAGTAGATTGATCAAGTTAGTAAAAAAAGCTTCTGTTCATAGATAACAGAGTAGCTAGAAAAAACTTTTTTGGTTTTTGAGCAATGTGTCCTACCTGTAATGACATACGCTGCCGAGACGTGGACACTGACAGTAGGGCTGGTCCACAGATTTAAAGTCACTCAGCGAGCTATGGAGCGAGCTATGCTCGGGGTCTCTCTCAAGGATAAAATCAGGAATGAGGTTATCCGTGAGAGAACTAAAGTAACCGACGTAGCTCGCAAAATCAGTAAGCTGAAGTGGCAATGGGCCGGTCACGTCTGTCGCAGGACCGATGGCCGTTGGAGCAGACGAGTCCTGGAGTGGAGACCGCGTCTTGGCAAACGTAGTGTAGAACGCCATCTGGCCCGCTGGACTGACGACATACGTAAGGTTGCCGGAGCGGGCTGGATGAGGGTTGCGGAGGACCGGGATGTTTGGCGCAAACTTGGGGAGGCCTATGTCCAGCAGTGGACTGCAATTGGCTGACGATACGATAGAAAAAACTGAGCGTCCATATGCTCTGATCGCCGCTCTCCGTCCGCAACATTAGGTGTTAAGTGCTGGATTTTGTTTTTTAGCTTCACGCTCTTATCCCGCATAGCAGGGTAGACAGAAAGTACCTAGTGTATAGACACTCCGTATTTCGCTTTCCACCGTATTTGAGACATTCCGTGTTGAATGGTGGAACTCAATGCCGCACTTTGTCTTTTTGCCTGAGCTAGGAAGTGAAAATAATTTAAATTTAATCACTCCCCCGAGTGGGGATCGAACCCATAACCGATCGCGCTTACAGTCAGACGCTGTCCCACTGCTCCACGACCAAAACATACCTTAATAAACAAAAATAATTAAAAAAACAATCTTTCCCCTAATAGTGAATACAACCACAAACAATTGCGTTTACAGTCAAACACATCCCACTTAAATACGATGACTTAATTTTTTTTGTATTATATATATATACCGTATTGAGGCCGGTCGTAGCGCAGTGGGACAGCGTCTAACTGTAAACGCGATTGGTTGTGGGTTGATTGATATTTAGTTGGGTTGAGTGATTGATATTTAAGTTATTTTCACTTCTTCGCTCTGGTAAAGACAAAGTGCGGCGTTAAGTTCCACTACTCAAAACGCAATGTCTCGAATCCGGTGGAAAGCGAACTACGGATTGTTTTGACACTAGGTATTTTCTGTCTACCCTGCTATGCGCGATAAAAGCGTGAAACTAAAAAAAAAACAAAAAATATATATACCGTAGTGGCGCAAAGGAACATCGTTTTACTGTAAACAGAATTGATTCTGTTCCCATTTGAAGAAATTATTTTATAAATTTACTTTCATTTCTCCACGCTGGGAAGTTGAGTTCCCACTCGACACTTCTCAATTTAGAGCGGAATAGAGTGTCTTGACATTGGATCGTCCCTCACTACCCTACTATACGGGATAAAGACTAAGACTATATAGGTTTGAATTCCAAATTTATTATATCATACATAAAAGATAATCGTTAATATTTAAACAAAAATTATATAAAAATGAACATTGAGCCACTAACATAGAAAATTAAGTCTAAATACAAAAGAAATAAAGCTTAAATTTAAATACACCCAACGTACGTTTATAAACAAATTTGCCATACATTTTGTCTTTGGTCTGCGTTTTGCTGTTGAATTCATTTCAAATGTAGCTTGGTAATTGTCTCGTTTTGAAGTATTCAAATTTGAATGTTGAATGTTTGTAATTAAATGGGTACGACCATGTTTTATTGTAAACTTGGTGTTGGATTCAATTCCGACTCAAGGGAATTATTATATTTTAATTATTTTTATATCTTGGCCGCAATAAAACTAAGTGTGGTGTTGAGTTCCGCAAATTAATGCTTTGTCTCGTATACGGAAGACCCACATAGGGTTTTGTACTTTATATTAACATTTTCTTTTTAAAATAATTAAAAGTATTGAGGATTTCATCTATTTATACACAGTATTTTTGTATAGAGTCAAGTGATTTAGCTCTCCGTTCTGGATAGATATGAAAATGACTCATCTTTGTTTAGTTAATGATATAAAAAAATGGATTTTTTTAATTTTCGGACATTATGGATAAAATGGGTACTATACTATAGGGTACTAATAATTGTTAATGCTTCGATAACCTTTCATTTAACGGCTTCAATGTGAAATGTCTAGACTAATATCTTAAAGTACCCTTTCTAACTGTTTTATTAAGAGGCAGAACGTAATACTAAGAAAATTAAACTTTTCTTTGGGTGGATGTCGCGTATCTTATATAAAAGTATGACAATGCAAAATAAAACTAATTTATAATTATCAATTTAAAGTAATTATTTTTGACATTAGAAAGAGCAAAGAGAATGTAACCTAGTGTCAAAATTCTCCGTTCTACGCTCTCCACTTGAGTTCTAGACATTGCTTAATGTCACATTGTGTTACCGGAACTGTACGTAACGGACAGTTTATAGTATATATATATATATATATATATATATATATATATATATATATATATATATATATATATATATATATATATATATATATAATGTATGTATAAATAGTTACTAAATTTACATATGCGTACATATAATACATTACGTCCGAAGTAAGGGAAGGGACAAGTATATCAGATAGGGTTATTCACGGGACACCGTCATTGTCAGATATATCTTCTTTAAGGAAATTAGTTTCGTTCGGTTATGGATTGGACCTTTCACGTAAAAGGGGATATTTTTGATAGAATGCAAAAGTATCAACACATTTCAATGTTAATATTTTATTTGTTTCATACTTCAATTTTAAAGACCACACTGCTTAGAATCGGTGTCGAGTAAAGTTCGCGTTGCCCTGGCAACCCATGTGTCACAAATATTACTTATCGTTATACAACTTTATATTTTTCTTAATTTTCATGCAATTTGATGAAGTGATGAATGTATAATACATGTTTACGAATTTTCCTGTATAAAGAGACATGTAGAGAAAATTTTATATAAAGATATTGTACCCAAATTCAAGAAACGCCTTAAGTGGCGGAACTGAACACTACCTTTGCTTTACCAGAATTTAAGCAATTTCATAAGTGAGAATTAAACCCACAATCATAAGCGTTTACAGTCACCGCGGTGAATATGTTAACATATTATAAAAACCAAGATGTACAGTTCAATCAACATCTGATTGGCAGTTTCTTTGTATTTTAAAACACTTGATTTTTTTTGCAACTTCAAGATTATAGCATGGTAGATAGGAAGCACCTAGTGTCTAGACACTCCGTTCTCCACTTTGTCTTACCAGAGCGGAGAGATGAACTTTCAAAAAACTAATTATATTAACCCACTCCACTGCTTTCAATTAAGCCAAATATTGTAATAATACTAAACACCACATGAGCAATCGTTATCTCTAATATGAATATAATAACTAACTACAGTTTAAGTGTAGGACGCAGCTCATCTACTGACCAGCTTCTAATTTACAATGTAATTACATTGTTATAATATGCAGTCTCCTGGACTATAGTTTAGTAGATTAGTAATAGCCCAGGAACTTACAAGTAATATCAACGTTATTATACTGTTTAGGAAATTTCATACATATATTTATTTTTATATATGTAGAGTATAGAGAGGATATGAGATAGTGAAATGACTTACCGTTCTCTATACTATAATACAGAAGATAAAGAACTATTAGAAGATTTCTTTATTTTTTTATAGCAACAGGAACAGTTGGCATATAAAGTCCACATTCTAAAAAATTCTGCCTGCAGCTAAGTATTCAGTATTAGAGATTGTGCAATAAAGACTAATAATAAGAAATCTTTGATAAATTAATATAAATATTGTGCAATAATTGAAGCCACTCCAGTGTCTCAATGTAAACGCGATCGGTTCTGGGTTCTATCCTTACTCGGAAAGACTTTATTTAAATATAATCATTACCTCGAGTGAGAATCGAACCTGTTTCCACGTTAAAGTCCGACGCCACAGCGCTACGACCGGCCTCATATTATATTATATCATATTATATTATATCATATTATATTATTATGCAACAATCTCTACTGTATTCAATAGACCGTAGTGGACAATTCCAATCCATTAGGTTGAAACATCTAAACCCTTTCAAGTCAAAGTTCGTTGAATGGATTTAATTTCTCAAGGAAAGTTTTCCTAGATGCGATGCGGTTTCTAAGCTTTGATTGGGATAATTTGCTTATAAGAATTTTTTTGACTTTGATCTGAGTGTTGATTGGGGAGGAAGAAATTATTTTTGAAAAAGCATATAAAAATTTGAACGCAGCGGGATTCGAACCCGCGCCTTTTGAATACCGGCCAAGCGCTCTGACCGCTAAGCTATGCGTTCTACTACCAGCTGCGTCGAAATTCTTATATGTTTTGTTACAACTTATTTATGTTGTTAGATTTTTATACGTTTTTTCAAAAATGTTTTCTATTTCTAATCCTAAGTGTGGAATAACACTTTAAAAATAGTAAATATTAGGAAGAAATTAGTTATTTTCTGTAACGAGCTATATACTGATGGTTGATACTGGTTTTGGTATAAATTTGATTCCTAGTCATGGATAAATGCCTTGAGTTTCGTTATTCAACATCTTAAACCCCAAATTCAGCCCACAACCGTTTTATATGGAATTCCAGAGAGTATATGGATCATACATTCAGTAGACCAACAAATGATTAATAAATTAATACACGGATAGAATCTAGTATATATATATTGACATGATTAACATGGAGATCCTCTAACCATACTCTATGTGGATGTTTAAAGTGTAATAAACTCTAGTATTGCAAACTAACCTAAAACAATTTTAATAATTGAAAAAAAAATCCTTTCCTACAATGCTAACACACTACTTTCCTCATCTTTAACCCATTTAGAGAGATTACATATTGATTTTTCTTCTTTTCATAGTGTATCTTCAACTTCCAGAAACGTTGGCCCAAGTCAGTTGGCGCTTTTGATTCCCGACCTATCTAGACGTAATTTTTCTACGGCGCGTTCTATGTGTTCCGACAATTTTTCCTATTATTAAATTATATATATATATATATATATATATATATATATATATATATATATATATATATATATATATATATATATATATATATATATATATATATATATATATTAAGTGAATAAATTTAATGCCAAATAAGTTTATTTATTTCACCACAAAAATAGTTTACACAATACAATTCTTAATATTAAGTTAGCTACAATATCATTCAATATTTTTTGGAAGCCACTGTCTTCGTACTAGGAGACCTGTATTACGGCATACAGCACCAACCCCTTGCATTTATTATAATAACACTATAGCTATCTCTAAAATTAAATGTTGTAAAATTTTACTTTGCATTCAAACTAAAAGAAGAAGAAAAAAGAGAAAAAAATAGAAATAATTAAAAATTAAATAAGTGAATATGATTTTGTGTGTGAGTGTGAATGGGTGGGTGTGTGAATGTGTGTGTATGAATGGGATTATATATTTTTAAATGAAACTATTTTAACCGGATTAATCGCGTATATTTTGGTATTTGAAAATATATTTTGGGCACCTCAACAATCAAGTCTAATTGCCTTTACAAAAATCTTTTAAAAATTTATCTGTCAGTCAAATTTAAAAGATACACTACCTTTACAAAATAAAAGCAATTATACTTGATTGTTGAGGTGTCCAAAATGTATTTGCGAATACCAAAATATAGGCGATTAATCCGGTTAAAATAGTTCCATTTAAAATGTATATAAATCGCGAAAATCAAAGATCTTATTATGGGATTATATCTTAGAAATACTCAAACCTGTTATGTCTTAACACATGTCTTAGATACGTTGCTCTGACCGCTAAGCATAGAACGCATGGCTTAGCGGTCAGAGCGCTTGGACGGTATCCAAAAGGCGCGGGTTCGAATCCCGCTGCGTTCAAATTTTTATACGTTTCTTCAAAAATGTTTTTTAATCATAAGTGTGGAATAACACTTTAAAAATAGTAAATATTATGAATGAAATTTACTTCATAATTCATCAGGAGTCCCAATTAAATTACAATAACATCGAAACTTGACAAAAAAATGAATATTTCACGGAAAATCTCAAGCGAAATGTGTTTAATTGCAGAATTTACTTTAAATAAGGAATTTAAATGTGATATTTCTACATAAGCCACGCGAGCGTCGCTATACGAGTATACAATGAGAGTATTAGTCGCTTCAAAATTCCGGCACACAATTTTCATTTCAAATCGCTACATAAATGTAAGTTTATGTAACCACTAAGGAATTTTCATACTGACAACTTAATTAATATATAAATTTGAATGGAATGCACGCCCCAATCCATGCATATCTTTGGACACTATGGGAGTAGAATGCTAGTTCTAGATTATTCAATAGCAATAATTGTGACTAAAATTATTATCTATATGTAAATTATTGATTTAGAAGCCAGTTGTGGCGCTGTGATACAGTATGATTGTAAACGCGATCGATTTTGGGTTCGATTCCATTTGGTGGAATGTTTATATTTAAATTATTTTTGTTTTTTCGCTCTGGTAAGACAAAGCGCAGCGTTGAATTCCGCCACTCAATACGCAATGTCTCAAATTTGGTGGAAAACAGTGTACGGAGTGCCATGATATTAGGTATTTCCTGTCTGCACTGCTAGCCCTATAGTCCCTAAAGAGTAAAGCTAAAAAAATATTTAGAAAACAAAATTCTGTTGAGCTAGTTGGTCTTATTGAGTTATTCAGTTGCGCCGGTTCTTCTCAGATCTAAGGCATTATATTATATCGTTATGCGGTGGATAATGTAGCGAAAATACGAAGCATGTGAGTTCTAATTTATAAAAAAAATGCCGTTTTTAATACTAAAATAACTGATTTTTAATGCATATATATGTATATATATACACAGTATTTATACCAAAAAAAATCACAATTTTGTCCGTCTGTCAGTCTGTTGGACTAATTTTAATTTTGATTTGATCTTCAACTGGTAAGTAGCTGATATAATAAAAAGTTACTTGGGCTACTCTTATTTTAACCTTAATTTAAATCCCACGACTCCTTACATACTTAAAAAAAATATACTTAAGAAAAATATGAGAAGGTCAATATGCTAATGCTTAGGCAGTTCTTCTATCTTTCACATTATCTCATCTCTTTTAACATTTCAATAATATGATTTGTTGAGTTTTATATAATATAGCCCAATAATTATTTTGATGGTTTTTATATTCACTTACTCTTCAGAGCGGAATAATCAGACATTCATAATCGAAATATCAAATATTGTACATCCTGTATAATATTATTGTTCTCAATTCCATATAGCTTCAAGTATTTAATGCGGGTAGATAGAATTCAGTGTCCAGTCACTCCGTTCTCCCCTTCAATCTTCTGTAATAGAAGTTTTATAAGTAGACTCTGAAACATAAAAACAATCACATTTTAGTATCGATTATACCATTGTTAAGCCACAAAAACGTTTCAAAGAGGATATATAAGGTTTAAATGAATCCCACGAACTAATGCCCTACAAAGTTTTCCTTTTATACGTACAGCAATACGTAATGTAGCGTGAGGGTATTAAGAAATATTTTACCTGAAGTCTCGAATATTCTATGTTAATATATGTATATTAGTAACCTTGTGCGATATTGTGAAATGGGATGTAGTTTCCCCAGGTATTTCAAGGTTCAAATCATTTTATTTTTATTTATTACATAGTAGAGTAATCAGAGAGTACGTAGTATTAAGACACTCACTATCTTCCCTTTTCACCCCAAATTGCTTGATAAGTGGCGGAGCTCAACGCTGCCTTTCTCTAAATAAAAAATATAAAATTCTAACTATCTCGTGTAGGGTTACCTACAACCAATCGTCAAGGCTAGATCTCAGAGAGTATCTAATATTATTTTTGCCAGATTATGGTCATAACCAGTTCAAATTTTGTACATTATTAAAAAGTATACAAGCTTTCAAAACGTCGTTCGTGTAAACACAGCTTTAACAGTCTTACAATAAACATACACAATGATATGTATTTAAATTTTCCTATAAAACGTAGAAAATATCGCTTCATTTCTTGACAAAATGTAAAAATATATATGTCTTCATCGAGTTTGTTTATGCAAGCCTTTACTATTAACTAAAGAATTGATTTTTGTCAGTCATTAAAATAAAAAGGGAAGGTATAGTATAGTAGTTCTTTGGTTTTTGCGAATTTTGACACATTTTAAATGAAACTATTTTGTTTTCCGAAGTATATATTCGAAAACCTTGAAAGCCTGATAGTTTATTTGTGACCACGGACTACTGTAAAGTGATCGAAACGTGGGGTTTTCCAAAAAAGGTATATTCGAATACCAAAATATACATGAGCAATTCGTTTCAAATAGTTTCATAAAAAATTTAACAATATATTCACAATAATGGAGGCTATATTTCGGGCAATATCTGAAAGTACATACAATAGTTGTCAGTTCAAACCTGCCTTTGTGAAATAATTATATTTAAAACATCTTTTTTAAATCGAAGCTCTGGAAGAACAAAGCACCACGTTTCGTTCCGCCATTAGACATATAATTTAGAAAACATTTTTGAAAAAACGTATAAAAATTTGGACGCAGCGGGATTCGAACCCGCGCCTCTTGGATACCGTCCAAGCGCTCTGACTGCTAAGCCATGCGTTCTACTACCAGCTGCGTCGAAATTCCTATACGTTTTGTTACAACTTATTTATGTTGTTTAGCATCTCTGTAGAGAGATTTTTACAAATTTCTACTACTTAAAGATTATTAAGAAATAATCGTTTAACAAGAGAGATTGCTATTTTATTTTAATATTTACTATTTTTAAAGTGTTATTCCACATTTAGGATTAGAAAACATTTTTTAAAAAAACGCTGCGTTCAAATTTTTATACGTTTTTTCAAAAATGTTTTCTAATCCTAAATGTGGAATAACACTTTAAAAATAGTAAATAGACATACAATTTCTTGGAATTACTCAAAGAGTAAAGTGGAGTGTTTTGACACAAGATGATTTCCAACTAGGGTGAATATAATTGGGGGGAAAACTTAAAAAAAATAATTTAATCAAATAATATATTAAAAGTAAATTCATCCTTTATTATACGTAGTAGGACAATCAGAGACATTCTATTGTCAAAATGTAATAACATCACACAGACTCTAATAGCAAATTAGATATTATTATTTAATATTATGGGGATAATTTTAGCTTCACGCTTTTTATACCCCATAGCAGGGTAGACAAAAAGTACCTAGTATTAAGACACTCCGTACTTCGCTTTCCACCGAATTCGAGACATTGTGTGTTGAGTGGTGGAACTTAACGCTGCATTTTTGTCTTACCAGAGCGAGAAAGTGAAAATAATTTAAATATAATAACTTCCCCGAATGGGGATCATACCCACAACACGGTCGCGTTTCCAGGCAGACGCTGCCCCTATATTATAAGTAAACTTAAAAGCACAAAAGCTCACGACAACGGAAATCCGTTATAAATGAATGATTCCACATACCAATTTACGAACTTTCGTTCAAATCGCACATCGTAATGCCATTTTAACGAACAAACTCTAGGTTTATAATTGATCCGGAAACGTTCAATTTATTTTGATGTAACGTCACTCAAGCGTCCATGGAAATTGAAAAGCATGTAAAAGTTTTGTATGTAATATTATACGAACCTAACCTGTGCATATGTTAGAATATATATATATATATATATATATATATATATATATATATATATATATATATATATATATATATATATATATGATTTTTATTTCCAACTAATGTTAGAAGAGAGTAGAAAAGCAGTAAACTGAGTCTCTGGACACTACGTTGCTTCCGACTTCTCTGTTATACAGGACAAGAAGAAGTAGTACAAAATTTTCTAAAATGATACTTAAAATACAAATTTACGATACAAATTTGATCAAAATTCGTATAGAAATATTAAAATATATATATTTTTTGCTACCATAAAACATGTGACGTATACGTATCTTGAATTATCTAGACATGCGGCAGTGTGTCGTGCCAAGTTCAAGCTAAGGAAGTAGTGGCGTCATAGCCTTGTTTATTATAGAATATACTATTTGTAACCACTTTTAATTTGTATAACTGAAAAGAAATCAATAACGTTCCCAAAAGTTTTATAAATATAAAATATATATAAATTGTTATTTAGATATGAAAGTTTAAATTTTAGAATGTTTAATATGAATAATTCAATAGCTTGATGTACAACTATAATGTATATAGTTATGTAGGTATTTATATACCCATAAATAAAATTATTAAACAGTAATAATACACTAAGAAAAAAGTATAAATTATGAGAAAAAAATAATAAACGCCATCGGTTGTGGGTTCGATTCCCATTCGACGGAGTGATTATATTTAAAATTATTTTCATTTCCCCACTCTGGTATAATATAAGGTCGCGAATTCGGTGGAAAGCGAAGTACGAAGTGTCTTGACACTAGGTACTTTCTGTCTACTATACGGGATAAAAAGCGTAAAGCAAAAAGTGAATTAAATATATGTATTATATTGTTTTAACTACTCTTTACAATGAATTAGGTCATAAAAATTTCCCTCCGTTCTCTTCACAGCTCTTCCCTTTTGTGAGACTACAATTGTCAAGGAAAGACACTCTATCGATCTCTTCCCTTAACGTGAGACGTAATATATGGATGGCTTTTGACAACTTTTTTATGTTTGTTTATCTATGGAAATCTAACAAATATAATAATTATTTTTGAAAAAAACGTATAAAATTTGAACGCAGCGGGATTCGAATCCGCGCCTCTTGGATACCGTCCAAGCGCTCTGACCGCTAAGCCATGCGTTCTACTACCAGCTGCGTCGAAATATAAGTTTTGTTACAACTTATTTATGTTGTTAGAATCTCTGTAGAGAGATTTTTACAAATTTCTACCACTTAAAGATTATTAAGAAATAATCGTTTTAACAAGAGAGATTGCTATTTTATTTTAATATTTACTATTTTTAAAGTGTTATTCCACTCCTAGGATTAGAAAACATTTTTGAAATGGCTTAGCAGTCAGAGCGCCTGGACGGTATCCAAGAGGCGTGGGTTCGAATCCCGCTGCGTTCAAATTTTTATACGTTTTTTCAAAAATGTTTTCTAATCCTAAGTGTGGAATAACACTTTAAAAATAGTAAATATATAATAATTTATTTTTTATAAAGAGCCACCAGCAGTTACTACCATGTTATTCTTAAAATTGATCTTCCAATACATTGTGCAACTAGTATATATAAAGAGAAACACATCATGCAAATTTTAACCGTAATACAAATATACAAGGTCATGTACGGCTCATAAAATTATTTCTATTGGAAATATTGCGCAATTAAAATAGCATTAAAAAGAAGAGAAATTGTTAACTAATCAAAAAATTCCATACAAATATACCAGCAATCTGATTTGAACTCTTTCTTTCTTTTTTTTCTTTTAGCTTCACGCTTTTATCCCGCATAGCAGGGTAGATAGAAAGTACCTAATGTCAAAACACTCTGTACTTTGCTTTCCACCGAAGTCGAGACATTGCGTGTTGAGCGGTGGAACTCAACGCCGCACTTAGTCTTTACCAGAGCCAGGAAGTGAAAATAACTTAACTATAATCACTCCCGCGAGTGGGGATCGAACCCACAACCGGTCGCGTTTACAGTCAGACGCTGTCACACTGCGCCACGACCGGCCTGCTGATTTGAACTCCTTACCAAATTTTACATAAGCACACTCACTGGGCCATATCTCCGTTACTTAATATTAATTGAATTGTTTTATTTTAACTTATCTCCGCTCCAATTTATAGGGGAACTAATTGGAACCGCCGTGAGCATTTTCTCTCGAACAGTTTCTGATATAGTAACTTAGAAGATTGGATGTAACCCGTTTTGTCTTCAAGAAAAGTATATCCATATATATTTATAATGAAAACTGTTCTGTTTCTTATATTTAATAGTATTTTTTTTGTTATTATTTCTGAAATTTATAATGTTCATAAGCATAAAGTTTTAAAAAATCCTATTTTGAACGACAAGAATATGAATAAACTGAATTTAATGAATTTCAATTTATCCGAGGCCGGTTGTGGCACAGTAGGACAGCGTTAAACTGTAAACGTGATCGGTTGTGGGTTCGATCCCCACTCAGGGGAGTGATTATATTTAAATAATTTTTACTTCCTCGCTCTAGTTAAAGACAAAGTGTGGCGTTGAGTTCCACTACTCAACACGCAATGTCTCGAATTCGGTGGAAAGTGAAGTACGGAGTGTGTTGACACTAGGAACTTTCTGACTACCCTGCTATGCGGGATAAGAGCGTGAAGCTATAAAAGAAAATATCCTAGTTGTCTCATTCTCTTTTTTTTCACAGATTTTTCCTTCTTGTATTCTTCACACATACGCGACATTTGAACTAAACTGAACTGAGCTTCAATGAAATAAAAAAAAATAAGTTCTAGAAACCAAATTTGATGCTTAATGGATGAATTTCGAGATCAAAATTCAAATTATTGTTACTACACTTGTATATATATATATATATATATATATATATATATATATATATATATATATATGTAAGGAGAACATAAAGAAAATATTGAATGTCCAATACGGTACATATACATAATATAACGTACGCACAATCCTGGCCAGCCCGCAAAAGGGAAGTAGTTTATGGTTAATTCCCGAAACCCAATAAGCGTTTGACTTTTACACTTCCTGTGCTTTTCTCACCGCCAATAGAAATAAATTCCAATGATATGTGTTATGTTTCTAATCTGTGGGCTTTCTTTTTTTTTTAATTTTTTTTCCGTACTACTAAGGTTAGTAGAGAGAAAAAATACATTTCCTGTATTTTTTTAAATATTATTAAAAAAGTAGAACATTATTTTTATTAGTCATTTTTGAACAATCTGCGGAGTGTCTCGACGCTAAGGTGTCTCTGACTCGGTACTCGGTATAAACTTGAAGCAAAAATGTACGTAACTTAAAGTCGTCATAGTGTTATATATGTGTTGATGTAAATTGTAAATGCATATACGTACTTTCTAATTTGAAGCATTTTAAGTGTATCAAAGAAAATCCTTATTAAAATTCTCCTTCATATAACCTCTAAATGGAAAAACAAATATCTAAACACACACATACACACACAATCATAAATTATCACAGCAAATACGAAACGCTTGCCCGCATTACAGAAACTCAGAGAGAAGTTAGTGTCAAGATAATCTTTTCTCCTTTTTCTGTCTAAATTCAAGACATTGCGCGTTGGTTTACGTAAATACCATGTATGTATAACATTATAAGTGCTCGCTCCAGTCAGTTTTAAAAGAATTATAGTCACTATTGAAAATTGTTATTCTGTAAATTTTTTGGCTTGCAAAAAAAAAAGGAATTCTGGTGAGCTTACTTTAGTGAACTGGTGCTTAATTATTTGACACTGTTTTGACAGATTCTTTTTTTTTTAGCTTCACGCTTCACCCCTTGCGGGGTCAAAGAGGACGGAGCGCTAAACGCTATGGCCCTACGCCCTAATTACTTCTTTCACAGTCATTAACCTCTTCATACATGCCCTTCGGGGGGTCTTCCTCCACTAACACTAATACTGTATCGAAGGTCAACCGAAATCTCCCCCGGCTTATTATGAATAAAATGATTTGACTTTGACTATGACTTTGACACACACACATACGGATTTCATATATAAACGTACACGCATTACAAACACATACATACCAACATAAACCTGTCCCACACAGGTTACCTCACCCGAAAATTCGTTTCAATGCTACTATATTAATATTCTGGTGCGACTGAGGCTTTATGTCGATAAGACATTTGCATACCGTACATTGTCTTGCAATAGTACCCTTGTACCGTCAGAATTTAAAGTAGAATTTTGATTATTAACAGAATTAGTAGCGACAAGTTTGTTAATAACAGCCTGATGCCCACTAAATATTCTTGAAGGGATATTTGCTTGGGGACCCAAAATCTTGTACTATGCCAACCTATTTTATAATCTAAGCTAACTTTATCAATTCTGATGTGAAACTTTGGATTGTGTTGATAATTGACTTAATGGTCAAGTGGATTGGATGATTAATTTTTTTTTATAAAAATAAGGAAATATTTAAAAATATAATTTATAACGTATAATATAATGTATAATGTAATGTATAATGTAAAAGACCATTTGGGTCTATTCTATAATCTCACTTTATCTTCACCAGTACTATCTACCATTCATTCTACACATTATAATCTTTCAATACCATTTGACACTTTACTGTTTATTAAAATATACTTCCAAGAACTTATTTTATCGTTTTTTTCAGTTTTAAGTTTCCTCCCTAATTTCAGATTGATTATAGACTGGTGAAACTATTTTTTTTTCAATTATAAGCCCAAATTTAAGATTGCTTACTGAGAAAGGGAGAGAAATCAACCCCAACCCTTTGTCTTATTAAAATAGTAAAAATAAATTACAATACAATCATTTTTATTCTTTATATTCTTTATACATAGACTTATTTCCTGATTGTTTATATATAGAGTAGCAGTTTTAGGTATCGATTGCTCTATGTCTATATTGGCCGCCTGGTCAGTGGGTCTTACGCCACATTGGCTCTTACTACCGCATGTCCCTTTGAGGATATTTAAAGTGACCTAATTTTGACAATTCATTCAGTTTGACACATTACGTATTTGATGTTCTAAAATGTAATGAGGCAATAAAGTGTAATGCAGTTGTATTAAGAGATGCTAATTTAATGTCACTTAAAATGGTAATTAACGTCTGTGAGACTGTTATATGACCAGGATTATAGATAAAAATTATATGAAATTGTTTTATGAGACGTATAAAATACGAATACCTGTGAATGATTTATATCTGCAAGACAAAACGTGGAATTGAGCTCGTCTGTCCACTAGCAATGTTTTGATTTCAGGCTGGAAGGAATTAACGGAGTGCCTAGACCCAGCGCTGTTCCTGGCTATCCTGCTTTTCAAGATATCTTACAAATTACTTACAAAGTATATATCAAAGGGATTGTAATGCGTACAATATTTATTTTATTAATTCAATGTATTTCTAGGTCATTTGCTTGGGCTTCTGCATTTCTTTACTATGTCAAATTTCGTATTTCTCCATCTGTATCATTTTCTTTAAAAATACGTCAAAATTTTTAGGCTTCACGTGTTAATATAATGACGTCGCTTTGTGTTGTACCTGTTTAGAAAAGTATATATAGCGTAATTTAACGCTGAAATTTGAATCCAGACTGAGCTTAAATCGGATCTGCTAACCAGTTTTAACTTCCAGTAGGACTGATAATACTGACATTTTAATATTAATTGGCGATCCGAAAATTGTGATAACCTATTTGAATAAAAAATTTAATTTTGATCTATATTTTATTTGTGTATTGTCCTCGTGGATTGAGTTGGTTTTTGATGTTTCCATATAAATATATATTATATATAATATAATTAATATATATTGAGGCCGATCGTGGCGAAATGGGACAGCATGTAGTGAGACTGTAAACGCAGTCGGTTGTGGCTTCGATTCCCACTTACCCAATCGTACAAGTGATTATTTCAAATTATTTCCACTTCCTCGCTCTGGTAAGATAAAGTGCGGCGTTGAATTATACCACTCAACGTCTCGAATTCGGTGAAAAGTAAAGTACGGAGTGTCTTGACACTAGGTAATTTCTGTCTATCCTGCTAGCTGGGATAAAAGCGTGAAACTAAATTTCATATAAATATATATGGTAGGGGTAAAGTCAGCTCACATTATAACTATGCAGATCTTGCTATAATCTGAATGTAATATCGGCTATATTGGGCTTATGACGTGGTAGCGATGTCTACATACCGTCTCACGTATACCTTGTACATGTATGTACGATAAAACGTGTATGATGTTTGTATGTACGTATGTACGGAGTGTTTTGACACTAGATTCTATTTGAATGCCCTTTTAATTTAAAAAGAAACTATATTAAGGTGTATATATATATATATATATATATATATATATATATAGAACATTTACTTTAATTTTTCTCTTCTCTTCTTTCTTCCGCATATTTAGAGGTAATATATATTGGACTGATTATAACTATATAACTACATTAATAATTTCTTCAAGAAGTACGATAAACACGATAACCTAACCTGTGTAATAAAATATAAAAAATAAAGATTTTCTTTCTATAATATATCAAATCACAGTCATATTTTCTTTAGGAAAACACACATTTACAACTAATACCATTTTTGATTCATTAAGCCTGATTCACACTATCAGTAAAGTCGAAGTTTCGGCATAATTTGAATTATCATTACATTGTATATTAGTCATTTTCTTAGTATAGTATAAAACGTTAAAATTGTGAATTTTTGGTATGTTACTTTTAAAATTTATCAATATGTAATAACCACAAGCAAACCTTGTACAAAATAAAAAAAATATATTAACTCTTTTTAAAGTGTTATTCCACACTTAGGATTAGAAAACATTTTAGAAAAAACGTATAAAAATTTTCCAAAATGTTTTCTAATCTTAAGTGTGGAATAACACTTTAAAAATAGTAAATATTGAAATAAAATAGCAATCTCTCTTGTTAAACGATTATTTCTTAATATTCTTTAAGTAGTAGAAATTTGTAAAATCTCTCTACAGAGATGCTAACAACATAAATAAGTTGTAACAAAAACGTATACGAATTTCGACGCAGTAGACGGTACGGCTACGGTAGTAGAACGCATGGCTTAGCGGTCAGAGCGCTTGGACGGTATCCAAGAGGCGCGGGTTCAAATCCCGCTGCGTTCAAATTTTTATACGTTTTTTTCTAAAATATAAACAAATAAATAAAAAAGTACCGCGATAATTATTCTTTCATATTTTTTCTGTTAAACGTATCCCTTTCAGTTTCAGTAACATTGTTCTCAGTAACTGAAGCAAAAGGAAATATTTACATATTAAAATATAATAGTATATTTCTGCCGCGAAAAGCCGCGTGCAGTTCATAATTCATAGATAAAGCAAATATATGATATAAATTAGCAATTATATTGTATAATGAGGCCGGTCGTGGCGCAGTATGACAGCGTCTGACTGCAATCGTAACTGGTTGTGTGTTCGATCCGTATTCGGGGTAGTGAGTATATTTAAAAGTAAACTAAGAATCGTTTTTTTTTTCAATACTTCTTCTGTGAAACTAGGTCATCTAGTAAAGCGATAGGGACCATCTGTTGTATTATTAACTTTATTTAGAGGGGTTGAATACAATTCCCCGCCGCTGCTGGGTAGGGTCCCACAAGAGGAGGGTATCCCAGTAAATTGGTGGCAGGTGCTTAGTCCTCCGAATGGCTCGCGACCACTATCATGACAGAAACGGTCCGCTAAGTATCTGAAGACGTGTTTCGGCTCGATGTCATGTAAGCCAGCTCTCCATATTCCCATCTTTCTTTTCCCTCATCTCCTATCATCATTCAACTCCAAGGTCGGCAGCGCATCTACAGCACTAATTTTGTCCATGAACAAAGGTCTTTTTTATGTAAAAAAAAATTATAATAAACTAGAAATGCTTTTAATAACCACATTGAAAATGCGTGATATTTTTTAATAGTTAATTAAAAATTACAATCAAAATATCTACCTACTCTATATTAGAATTTAATTAGAATTTATTCTAGACTAAATTTGTTTATTTATTTATTTTTTTAGCTTCACGCTTTTATCCCGCGTAGCAGGGTAGACAGAAAGTACCTAGTGTCAAGATACTCCGTGCTTCGCTTTGAAAGCGAAGTGCAGAGTGTACTACGCTTTTCACCGATTTCGAGACATTGCGTGTTGAGTGGTGGAACTCAACGCCGCACTTTGTCGTACCAGAGCGAAGAAATGGAAATAATATAAATATAATCACTCCCCCGAGTGGGGGATCGAACCCACAACCGATTGCGTTACAGTCAGACGCTGTCCCACTGAGCCACGACATGAATTGCATGGCAATGGTACATGATAATTTTTCTTTGATTATCTAGGTGGTAAGAAAACTGAGTATATGGTATTCAAATAAAGAAACAGGTAACCTAACAAATGACATTGAGTGTTACATATTGAGTCGCGTTTGGTTAATATTTTGCAACATTATAACAACTAATCCTAGCAAATCTGCTTTAAAATTCTGGTGGATCATTCACGATATCATCTCCATTAGTTGATCTATCAACTGACTTATATGATATAGGCGCGGGTTCGAATCCCGCTGCGTTAAAATTTTTATACGTTTTTTCAAAAATTTAAAAAAATAGTAAATATATTGACATATATATCCTCAATTCGCCAGGAATATGATATTGAATTTTTAAAATTTAATTAATTTACATTAGTGTTTTTGAGAGCCAGTGTCTTTGGCGGTCGTTAGCTCAACCAGTTGTGGAATAAGTAAACACCTTGTTGACAATAACTCTAAGGGAAGTTGATTCAACCAGTTTGCGAGTCTATTGGCAATATCAGCATCTCGGCCCAAATTTTTCCGCCGCCTTGTATAGGGCATGTTTATTAAGCCACAAACACATAATTTTTTTTTCAAATTTATTTGTGTCTTTTAGATAAAGTAATATTAATATTATAGTAGATATTATATTTGTACGATACGACAAGGCCGGTCGTAGCGCAGTGGGACAGCGTCTGACTGTAAACACGATCGGTTGTGTGTTCGATCCCCAATCGGGGGAGTGATTATATTATATTAAATTATTTTCACTTCCTCGCTCTGATACCCACGCAATGTCTCGAATTCGGAGTACGGAGTGTCTTAACACTAGGTACTTTCTGTCTACCCTGCTATGCGGGATAAAAGCTTGAAGCTAACAAAAATATATAATATACTTAATATCAACAAAAAGTAACTCAATTGTTCGAATCCTGTCCACTAACAATTAAAGTTTATTGTATGGTATTAAAGTTTAACTTGGCTTTTAAATATTAGTACGCACCTCTTGTATGGGAGGATAGAAAAGAGTTGTTTTAGACTTTTTCAGGCAATTTTATATTCTTCTTTCTATTTAGAAAGAATATGGCAATATGGTTATTACTTAATAACCATATTACTAGTACTTCAAGGAATATTCTCAAAAAATCGAAAATGGTCGAACCATTTTCATGTTAAGTCCATTCATTTTTATATTATATTAATTATGTATATTATATTATATTTTATTTATATTATTATATATTTTATATTAACTATACACGTAATATTTATTTATTTATTATTATATTATATGTATCGGTTATGAGTCATGAGCAATATTGACAAATATTGCCCATTGTTTCAAAATCGTAGATAATTGTATGAAAATTATTTTTGACCTTTTTAAATGTAGTAAAAAATATATTCTATTAATATTTAAATCTAATTTATATTTTTTTAAACAAACCTTCTCCCGACAATATGGAATGTATTAAAAAAAACAACCAATTTGCTGCAGCCGTTCAGGAATTATGCGCGTACATTTATTTTGCGATTAATTTTTTATTTATATAGATTATTTGCACTTCTTCATTCTGGTAAGACGTGCGGAAAAGTGTGGCGTTGAGTTCCACCACTCAACACGTAATGTTTCGAGTTTAGTGGAAAGTGAAGTGCGGAGTGTCTTGACACTAGGTGCTTTTTGCTCTAGCCTACTATGCGGGTTAAAAAGAAATTTAATGATAAAATACACCTTTAAAAATAAGTTAGAATTACTTTTTAGCTCAACCAAACACATTACCTCACACATTTCGTGAAAGAGCTTTATTTATCTACGTTTAAATTGTGAATATACTCGTTCTATTCCTTAACTATTTTCGCAAGCAATTTCCGGTTGCGCGGACTCTGTGTAGAAATTCAATTAAACTTTTGTATGAATTTGGACATATTATATTAAAATAATATACATTCAGATGGTAAAGACCGTCGTGACGCAGTGGATCTGTGTATGTAACCATGATTTGTTGTGAATTCGAATACCATTAAATTGACAAAGTGTGGCGTTGCGACCATTCAACGCATAATGTCTAGATTTTAGGCGGATAGCGATCAACGGTGTATCTTGACACTAGGTTGTCTCTGATTAACCTGCTACAGCTTGGATTAAACTTGAATAGCTAATTACTTAAAACGTGTAATTTTTCGATTTATTTAAATAATAATATATAAGATATAAGTGGGTAATGGTTTTTCTTTGTTTATTACATTTTTTTATAAAGAGGCAAGGCAAAAGCTGTACTGATCATGTGATAGCAAGTGATAGCTGCCGCCCACGGCCCAGTCTAACACCGGGGAAGCTACAGAAGTAATTCCATACTAGAAGGAAAACATTCAAGGCGAAAAGAGTGTTTTATAATTTTTTGTCTTTATTAATGTGATAATATAAGAGCCAAAAGTATGGTTTTTGATATAAATGATAAATATGATTGTACTTGATTAGAATTCTAGACCTGTTTATACTTCTACGGTCTGGAAAGAATAAATATGCGTTGAATTACATTATACATAACGTAATATATTAGGTGCATTAAAAATACAGAACTAGAAGATGTATCAAGCTCATTTAAACACAGAACGTGTACATCTTCTGTATCAAGCTCTTCATCTTAGATTTGATATCAAAATTGTTCTTAGTTTAATAAATCTAATACTAATTTCAATTTTTTTAATTTTAAATTTATATTCTCATACGATTTTTTTTTACTTTGAAATTCGCTTTTTGTAACTTCAAATTGATTTCCTTTTCCATTTCATTCATATTTTTTACCAAATTCATGATTCATATAGAGTACAAAATTTAATGGAATATTTCTTTTTTAGCTTCACGTTTTTATCCCGCATAGCACAGCAGACACAAAAAGTACCTAGTGAGAATCGAACTCTCCCCAGTGAGAATCGAACCCACAATCAACCGCATTTACAGTCAGATACTGTCCCACTGCGCCACGACTGATCTGCTAAACGCCTTTATAATATACAGGTATGTACAGGTTACTTTATTAGTCTACATTACAATTATTATTTAATAGTAAAATATCACCAAATATTATACCATCGCAATACAGCGGCGACAGGTTATATTTAGATTACTTTCATTTCCCCTCTGAGGTATGACAAAACGCGGCGTTGAGATCCGCCACTTAACATACAATGTTTTCTTATTGGGAGGGTGAAGGAAAACGAAGTGTCTTGACATTAGTTCTTTCTGTCACAAGTGACAATAACTTTCTTTAGCTTGTATATAAGAAATTTAGTTTGAAACTACATAAGTTGATAAGAAGTCGTAACAAATTTCTAAATACTTACAAGTATTGGGAAATCCGTTTAGACTTGAACCCCGAAAATATTAGAAATCTTCTACTCACCTTTAATGGAAAGTTAAATACTTGTTTAACTCAACATAATTTTGTTCCAATTATTTTTTAATCACTTGCGTAGCTCAACTCCGTGTTTTGTTTGGTCATAAAAATGTAACACTCTAGTATGGAAATCATATCGTATTTACATTTTAATTGTTTAAAACAAATGTATATTTCATATAAAAAGTTTTAAAACAAGTTTTCATTTAGCTGTTGAAAATATTTTGCATGGAAATAATACTTAATGCTATATGCCCGACTTTAAGACATTTCTAGTTCAGAGGCGAAACTCAACACCGCACTTTGTCCTACCAGAGTGAGAAAATGGAAACCATTTAAATATAATCATACCCACGAGTGGTAATCGAACCCATAACCAATCGTGTACTGTGGTTTTAAAATATGAATTTCATATGAAAAGGCTTTAAAATAATTTTCAACTAAGCTAAGCTATTGAACATATTTTGTATGTAGAAAATGCACGCCTGTCTTGATACCTATCGCACCAAGTAGCCGCATGAGGTACATACTACAGGATGTTATATTATTTGCCAAAGCTTCTAATTAAAGCTGAAATTATGTAATGAGGTAACAAACATTAATTAGAAAATATTTTTTAAAAAGCGTATAAAAATTTGAACGCAGCGGGTTTCGAACCCGCGCCTTTTGGATACCGCATTGGGACGCATGGCTTAACGATCAGAGTGCTTGGACGGTATCCAAGAGGCACGGGTTTGAATCCCACTGCGTTCAAATTTTTATACATTTATTCAAAAATGTTTTCTAATCTTAAGTGTGGAATAACACTATAAAAATAGTAAATATTAACAATTATTAATATTAAAATTAACCTAAAAGTATTAATAATTTTATGTAAGTAAAATATTTTTATAGCTTTACTTCGCTTTCCACGGAATTCGAGACATTGCATGTTCAGTTGTGGAACTCAACGCCGCCTTATGTTGCTGCGAGATCGAGAAAGTGAAAAAAGTTTAAATATAATCTCACTCTTCAGAGTGGGAATCGAACCCACAACTGATTGCGTTTACAGTCAGAGGCCGTCCCACTGCACTGCGACCGGCCTCAAGGGATAATGAAAAAAAATAATATATACTATTATTTAAACTTTTCATTTGATATCCATATTGAATGTATTGTAAATAAATATATATTTCGCCATTTTGTCACGGCGGCCATTTTGTGTAAGCAGCATATTAATTATATATAATATATTAATACTTTTAGTATTGTTTTTAGACGTAAAAGAGTATCTCTAATTTCAGGTCTATTAGATACTGAGAAGTGTATCAAATTTGGCCCAAAAATAGAATTATATCCCAAAGCAGGAATTGATCACACAACCATCATATCTATAGCAAGACTCTTTCCCACTTCGCCACAATGGCTTCGTATCATAATTTTCCCGATCTGGTAAGGTAAATCATGGCTTTTATTGTTTCTAGTTGGTATACTTGCAATGTAGGTAAATCTTTTATCAAGAATAAATTGAAGTATATTGAAGTATATTTTTTATCAAGAATAAACATATATAATGATAAAATAATTTTCTTTGACTAAACCTTTAAATATATATAATTATTTAAATAAATATAGTGGCATTATCCTATGTTTACATAATATCTAGTATAAACAATTTCAAAACAAGAATTTTAAATACTTGAAATATGTTTAAATTTAAACAAGTAAAAATGACTCATGTAGAATAAAATGTCAATATACAAACACCCTGTATACCAAAACTCAAGATCGTTTAATATTCACGAGAGATGAACGCCATCGTTCCAATCGGAGACATCTAACGCCGGTTTTATTGGGCATCGAACTATATACCACTTTTTGTGACTAAGCGTGAGCACCAACGGGTTATGTAACCGATATCAGTGAGTTAGAATTATGTTTTTAGACAGATAGTTAAAATATTTTATAAGAAACTAGACTTCTAATAATAATCTTTTGTCTAAATTTGACATTTTAGGTCGCGTAACTTAACACCGTAATTGATTTTAGTGTATAGGAAAATAAAAATAAATGAAACATAAATATTCCCACGAATAGAAATCGAACCCACCACCTTCAACCGCTTACAGTCGGATTGTCCCACAATAATACTTCGACTATACAAAACGTAATTAAAAAAATGACTGAGACTGGCTTAGACTTTGTCTAGACAATGTTCATGTATGATCGTTTTAACATTTAATTTTTTTAAAGGACAGAAAGAACCTAGCGTTACGACTCTCCGTATTTCACTTTCGTTGAAATACGGAGAGAGAGAGTGGGTGATGGAACTCAACACTGCACTTTGTCTTACAAGGAAGTGAAAATAAACATTTAAATTAAATGAACTGTAATAAAAAATAGAAAAAAAACGTAGTGATTAGCCACTAAATTATCATAAAAAATGGCATTTACATAATTAAAACTCAAATTCAGTTGTCAATACCCCAAGAGTTCCAATATTACCCAACTTTATACCATTGCATATTGAGTGTCGGAATTAAACACCGCGTTATATCTTGCCATGGTTTAAAAATGAATATAATAATCCCCAAAATCTATCATATTCACTTACAAAATACTAATTACACATTTTTAATAATTCGTAACATTAAAACGCTTCATTTAACTAACTCCAAAGTTGATGAAAGTTTGTAAATTAAATCTTGTATCTTGATCTCATTTCAATCTTTTCTGTGAGACGGTTTCTATTAAAACTCCAGTACTGTAGTAAGCTTTTCCTTTGATCGAGTCCCCGGCAGATTCTTTTTGTGCATATGGGATGTTTCAGACTATTATATATATATTTGTTTATATATAATAACGTACATATACTTTTTATGGGTGTTTTTCAAAAATGTTTTCTAATTCTAAGTTAGGAATAACACTTTAAACGTAGTAAAATATCAAAATAAAAGAGTAATTTATCTGGTTAAATGGTTATCTCTTAATATTATTTGAGTAGCATAAATTTGTAAAAATCTCTCTACAGAGATGTTATCAATATAAATTAGTTGTAACAAACGTATAAGAATTTCAGCGCAAGCGGTAATAGAACGCATGGCGTAGCGGTCAGAGTGCTTGGACGGTTCCGCAAGAGACGTGGGTTCAATTCCCGCTGCGTTCAAATTTTTATACGTTATACAAAAATGTTTTTAAATCAAAAGTATGTAATAAATCGTAAAATCGTATATATATATATATATATATATATATATATATGTCTGGAATTTGTTTGGAATTTAATTTGTTTTGAAATTTTATGTAAGATCGCTTTAATGAAATCTAAACTAAAATATAAGAACTGTATTAAAATATATAAGCTGCCTGACGCTTTATCCCGCATAGCAGGGTAGTCAGATAGAGCCTTATGTCAAGAATTTCCATTTACTGCTTTCTACCCAAAACTTTGAGAATTCCATATTAGATAGCGGAACTTAACGCCGAATTATGTTTTAGCAGAGCGTATTCATTAACACAATAGCATCTAACAAAACACTCTTCATCAATTTTTCTTAGAATTTCCAATAGAATAAAAAGAAATGCTTTTTAAAACCATTTCCTATACAATATACAATTAAGATCACACACGTTTAATAATAACTAAACCAGAACCAATGTATAGTATAGAAATAAGACAGATATAAACGCAGATTGCTACTTCAATAACTGGGAATGTCAAATCAAGCCGTCTTGGCCGAGCGACAACGTTATCAGGAAATCTATTTGCAACAAGAAATTGTAAAATAAAATAGTTAATAGCATCTTCTGTTTCGTTTAATATCTATATAGAATTCTCTTCATTGAAATCCGTTGAAATAATCAACTATTGTGGCAAAGGGTAACTAAGTATGAAATTAATAGTGGTTTAGGTATTTTAGAATCTGGTGTCAGGATACTACGTTCTTTATTTTCCATAGCGGAACTTAACGCTGCATTTTATATTATGTGGGTGGAGAAATGAAAGTAATTTAATATAATCAGTTTAGCTAGTTGGAATCGAACTCACATTTAAACGGGTTTTTGTTTCGACGCTTTATAGCAGTATAGTTATGAAGACAGAAGACAGAAGAAGATTATGTTATTAGGATTTTTTGATATTATCATTTATTTTATAATATAGAAACAAACATAAAAAGGCAAATAATTATAATTATATAATATTTATAATTTTATTTTATCCTTTCCGCATAGCAGGGTAGACTGGTAATATCTAGTGGCAAGGCACTTCGTACTTCGTTCCTTTTATTTAGTTCCTTTTTGTGTTGTACTCCAGCTCAATATGCATTGTCTCAAAATTGAGATGATAGGTAAAGAACGGTGTAACTTAACACTACGTTATCTCTACCTACCTATACACGAAGATATCGTATATAAGTAGGTAGTCTAGTGAGTCGGTGTCTGATTGGAAACGCGATTGTGGGTTCGATTCCCAATCGGAGAAATGTCTTGACATTAGATTATCTATAATAAAGTCTAAAACCTATATACAACAATTTCAATTTAAGAAATAACATAAAAATCGTTATATATCATTAAAAACATTTCAAATGAATAACAAAACGGCAGGTTTCCACAATATGTAGTACAATGAGACCAATAACGTTAGACGTGTCAAGCAACAGTGAACACGGGGTGTAATTAATTAATTTCAACCCCATATTCCTTAGATGTCGTAAGTCATACTGACAGTATAGTATAAATTTAGTTTGTGTCGTACCAATATGTCGGCAACGCGCACTTGTTAGTTAGTTATAGGATTCCAAGAAGTTCGTTTTGTACTACCTTCATCGAATTTTGGTAATATCGGTTTGTATGAAAATAGCTCTAGTCTATTTATTGTAGAGGAAGATGTGTAAATGTAATTTATAATAAGATGTAAGAAAATTTGAACGCTGTGGGATTCGAATCCGCGCCTCTTCGAAACTATCCGTTATTCCACGCTCTGATCGTTAAGCCATGCCTTTTACATACGACTGCGTTGAAATTCTTTTACGTTTGTTACAACTTATGTTGTTAGCATTTCTGTACAGAGATTTTTACAAATTTCTGCTACCCAAAGATTATTTAAAAATAATCGTTTAGCAAGAAAAAATGCTATTTATTTTAAAACCTTTTTTTAAAAATGTTTTCTAATTCAAGTCCACACTTGACAATTTCAAGTGTGGAAAAACAAAAAAAAATAGTAAAATTTAAAGCTACTGTCTCTCATTAGATTCTTTTGTTCTTTGTTTTTAGCTTCACGCTTTATCCCTGGCGGGGTAATCAGAGAGCACGGAGCGCCAAACGCTACGGTCCCTGCATACATTTTCCGCATC
Organism: Dryadula phaetusa; assembly: GCA_032432895.1. Classification (NCBI taxonomy): domain Eukaryota; kingdom Metazoa; phylum Arthropoda; class Insecta; order Lepidoptera; family Nymphalidae; genus Dryadula; species Dryadula phaetusa. The sequence goes on from JAOYRS010000005.1 coordinate 797,068, forward strand.
GTCCACAGTCATTATCTTCTTCATCTTCCTTCGGGGGGTCCTCATGCTAAAAAGCACGTAACAACGTGATCTTCCTCCAGTATCTTCGATACTGTGTTTTCGAAGGTCAACCGAGATCTCACCCGACCTCTCACCTTGACTTCATAAATCTTTCTTACCATTCTTTGAACGTGCCCAAACCACCTGAGCTAGTTCTTCTTCATTCTTACTGTGACAATCGCGCTGGCAGGTGTATTGCCACTCTGCGTATCTCCTCGCCGCATACACGATCATCTAAATTGACTCCGCATATCCGACAACGAGATGTCATCACTACTGCATTCATTTTTCTTTCATTCTTCTTTTGACACATTCACGTTTCGCTGCCGTATAACAAAGTCGGTATCAGTAGTGCATTGTGAACGGCAAGACGTGCAGGTACGCTGATGTTTTGCCGTCGTATCAATGCAGCAAGAGCACCGTTAACCATTTCCACATCCATTTCGTATCTTCCATCTCTACTAAATATACTTCCCAGATATACCACCTCATTCAATATTGTTATATAAATATATAATTAATAATATAATTAGAATAGCGAAATAAAACTAGTTAAGAAATCCTATATGAAAAGTATCAAAAGTGCTGGAACACCTTGTTCGTCGGCAACTAAGTACATTTCTTTCCAAGCACAACAACATTACACAAGGTAAAATCGAAAGATTACGGTATCGACTTTACTAGACTCTTTTAACACTTTCAACACTATTAAATTTGACATCCTGCTTGCTATATAGGCATCTCTTAATATATCTCCTCTAGTCGTTGATTGATTTCGTTCTTACTTGTACGGACGCAAACAGCGAATTTGAATAGAAGATTCCTATCCGAAATGGTCCTTAATCAATGCTGGCGTCCCACAAGGTAGCGTGTTGTCTCCTCTTTTATTATCAATTTTCATTAGTTCCATTAGTCTTAAGATTTCTTCTTTCTTTATGACCACCTGTATTTACCGATCTAACGATTTATAAATATATACACAAAGTACTCTCAATCTCTCTCTCAACTACCTTTTGCCATCGAAAAATTGAATAATGTCTTAAAGCAAATTTCTGTTTGGAGCAAACGTTTTGGTTTGTAAATCCTTTAAAAAGTAAATCTATTTTGATCAGTGGTAATAGATTATTGGCAAAAGTAGATAGGTTGTATATTTCCAAACTTTGGTTTAATTATTGACAAACATTTATCTTGGGAACTTCAGGTAAGAGAGTTAAGCAGAAAGATTTATGCTGCGTCTGCATCTCTTAGAATACTGTGCAATTTCTAACCAATACCTACCAAAATTTCGCTTGCAAACTCACTCCTATTACCAATTCTGTATTATGCTGATTTTTACTCTCTTGACATGAATATTGAGTCACTAAATAAACTTGAGTGACTCCAAAACCTTTGTATTCATATTTGGTATTCGTAAACATGATCATATTTCCGAGTTCCGTATTAAACATAAGTGGTTCCCTACCCGCCTTCGCCCCTACGAAGTAGGGAGGGTAAGAATAATACAGAATAGAGAAGATGAAGTATATGAGTATCCCTATACTCATATATTTCATCTTCTCTGTTCTGTATTATTCTTATCCTTCCTACTTAAAGAAACAATTCAGTTTTCTTCACGAAACCCACGCACGTTTCTTATGCTCCGACAAAAATCTACTCCTTAAAATTCCTCTTCATTCTTCTTCCTTTTTCTCAAATTCCTTTATCATTAAAGCTGCCAGATTATATAATTCTTTATCAATAAAAATCAAAAGTTCAAAAAATTTACATATATTTAAAACTTTACTTAATAACTATTATTTGATTAATGAATTTTTCAACTGCTTGTTTTTAACATTAAAATATCAATGATGGTTTGTTTGTATTTATGTATGTACTTATGTGTGTATGTATGTAGTTATGTATGTGTGTATGTAACTATGTATTTAAGTATGTATTTCTGTATGTATATATATCTAATTATTAATGCTTTTGTTTTTGATTATATCAGTTTTTATCTTGTATTTTTTGTTGTTTTTGTTAATCATTTTTATTATATATTTATTTCGTATATTACTTATACTATATACTATTTAATGCAGCATATATATATATATATATATATATATATATATATATATATATATATATATATATATATATTATACATATATACTATTCAATGTAGCGTTTACCTTCACTTGATAAAAGTCCAACATCCTAATTTTGCCTGGAAGAGATCACTTTAAAGCTAAGGCCGCCTGATTGGTCGCTTTTTTTAATTATTTCTTATTTATTGTTTTGTGCAATGAAGTATAATTGTATTGTATTGTATTGTATTGTATATCAGTTTCACGCTTTTATCCTGCATAGGAGCCCAATTAGAGACATTGTGTGTTGAGTGGCAGAATTCAATTTAGTTCTATATATTATTTTTAATTTTTCTTTATCCTAATATATTAATATTATAAATGTTTACCTATAGGAATATCGTTCACCACATGTATAGTCGAATACTATTCAAACAATTCAGTTCAACTGGCTTCATTAAAGTCAGCTAATATTGATTTGTATATTAATTACTGTCTTAGAAGTGTAAGGATTACTGTCTTAAGTATAAGGATTTGCCTTTTCAGAATAGGGAAATGAAAAAACAACATTTTTATACCAAGTAGATATCAAACCCTAAACCATAGCAGTGCACAATAAGGGATTCGAACCAACTAGTTAAACTACACTAGCTTCATTACTTTTAGCTTTTACAGTTTTAACTTAACTTTTGTTTATATTGGCACTGGTCGTGGCGCAGTCTCATTGTAACCGTTCGTTTGTTGTAAAGTTCGGTTATAGATTCGATTTCCACTCAGGGTTACGATGACTTGTTTAGTTTGACAAGATAAAATGGAACGCTAACAATGTCTCTAAATGGAAGGAAATTAGGGAAAACATTATTAAAGTCAAAATTTTAGTTATACAAATAGGTTTTATAAGCACTTTTGATTTGAATTGTTAACATAAAATGTCAGTATTATCAGTAATCTCCCCTTAATATATAATATTTAAAGATAAACCTAAAGTTGAAACGTATAAACTACGTCATAATCCTTAAGACATATAGTCTACCTAGAATTCCTAATATCTTAACATAATCATAACAGGGTAAACAGGAAGTACTTAGTGTCAAGACACTCCGTATTACACTTTCCATTGAATTTGAGACATTGCATGTTGAATAGTTGCTTTTTATATCAACCCTTGGTGAACGAACTGAACCTTCTCATTTTATATATTCATATTTACAAATAAAGTAAGATAAAAAACTTCATTTCCTTATAAAATCCACGCAATTTTACGAAATAAACCATATTTTCCTATATTTCTCATGATGTTCTACGGATATACTGTAATGTTTCAATGTATAGAGACTTGTAAATACGTCGGAAGTACATAGTAAAGAATGTTTCAGGACAGTAGTTCAGCAAATAAAATAGGTTTGACTAAAATTAATATTTTGATAATGCTATTGCAATTTTAAAGTTTGTAGTGTAAAATTTAATTATTTATATAATAAAATAAATAAAATATATACATATAATAGAAATGTAACTAATCACTGTCTGTTTGTATATACATGGAAGATATATGAGAATTTTTTTTTCGATGCGTTTGACCGATTTAAATACCTTAGATTTTTTTTTTTTGTTTTAATCGGTGTATATATAAGAGAAATATATCGATAAAATTATATCAAGAGGCAAGTGTATACAAAGTTGCGGGCGTTTTCTAATGTAATCTAAATTGACACCGTCATAGCGCAGTGGCAAATGATAACTATTGCCAACTATGATTGTAACATTGATTAATTTAAATTGAAATTATTTTAACCGGATGAATCGCGTATATTTTGGTATTTGGACACTTGACGTTTCGAACACTTTTCAGTAGTCCGTGGTCACTGGTAGACCTGAGTCTACCTGTGACAAAATGTAATTTCGAATACCAAAATATACGTAATTTATCCAGTTAAAATAGTTTCATTTAAAATGTATGTAAAAATCGCGAAAATCAAGGATTTTATTGATTAATTTAATTACTAAAAAAAATTGGATAGTTTTTTTAAATAGGAGGTAAACAAGCAGAAGGGCCTGATGGTAAGTGGTCACCTTGATCCATGAACATCCAAAACATTGGAGTTATGGATGCGTCGCCGGTCTTGGGGTGGAAGTGAGAGGAGATATTGTAGTGGCCTCGGCCGAGGACTCACTACATTCTGAGGGAAAGGCTGGGTAGGAATAGAGAAAGCTGGCTTACATGACATCGAGCCAGAAAATATCATCAGATATTTGGGGTTCGTTTTGTTAGTGGTAGCCAGCTAGTCGGAGGATGAATTTCCTACCACCAATTTACCAGCACGGGGATATGCTGGTAATTTGGTGCTTTTTACGATATACCACACAGCAGCAGAGGGGAATTGTATTCTACCCAGTCCTCTAATAGGGATAAGTAACTGACGAAACTCAACACCGCTTTTTGTCTCACCAGGGCGGAAATTAAAACAATTTAAATAACATCTTTCCATCAATTGGAAATCGAACCCACAACCAATCGAGTGTAGTCAGACGATGACGCACCGCTGTTTACTTATACAAATCATTGTATTGGTACTTCAAAAACGGTTTAAAGCTTAAAAAAAATTATAGTAAATAAATAAAAAAAATTATTTAAATTCACCTCCATTTACTATTATAATGACATGTAAAACATTCGTTCTCAAAGGCAATCTTTCATTCGTTATAATACGTACCCTTTCTTTCTTTAATAATCTACAAGGAAATTATCGCGTAATTCTAGTCTTGGTTTCTAGGAAGTTTGTTTCTTTCTAACAATGTATTATTTCTGTTCTACTTTCACAACGAAGGTCGCATGTTATTTTAGTTTTAAATCAGCCTGTTTATATTGCTTCGTGTTCTGTATGGAAGGATTTATAGCCCAGTTATCTAAATTTAATATTTGAATCGAATTTTAAATAACGAAAATAATGTGAATAGCTGTTTTTTTTAGCTCCACACTCTTTTACTCAGTGTCAAAACATGGAGGACCTAAAAAAATTGAATATAATTATTACCCTAAGTGAGAATCGAACCCACAACAAATTAGGCTTACAGCCAAGCCCTGTCCCACTGCGCCACGATTGGCCTCAAAGTTAAGTGAAAAATTAATACAAATAAGTCTGTAAATAAGATCGGTTGTGGGTTCGATTCCCATTCGGGGGATTTATTATCACTTTATACTCTCATTGTATATATAATTTGCTCATTAATAATAATGTACACTCAATGTTGACACGACGTTCCATTAAATATTCTATATCAGCCAAAATGTTGGGAAAACGCTCATTACAAAATCGACAGAGTCAGATTGATGTTGTGACGTTGCATTTACATACTAATGTATTATCTTATACCCAAACCTTGTGTTAGGGTTGGGTAGCGTGTGAAAAGACATGTTTATACCATAAATTCACATGACCGTCATTTTTAGGTGACATTTATTTTATTTATTTCCTAAAATAAAAATCATAATCCTTTGGGAATATAGAGAACGAGGTTGTGTATTTTTCAGAAAAAATCCGGGAGTCGTGGCCTAAGTTGACGAGCGGGGTTACTCCCGCGCGCTATTCAGAGCAGGCCGTCGAGGGTGACCCACCACCTGTAACTCCGAAGATGTGCCTAGCTGGCTCTCGTCGGCAAGGGTAAAGGAAGATTGAGGTTGCCAGACCTTAAATAGTGGCGTTTGAGGTGGAGCACCATGAGGTTTATGTGTGTAAAGATAAATAGGATGACTTATATCCGTGAGCTATTTTACATTTTTTTATAGTTGGAAAGGGTTTGCATTGGGTTTCAGTGTGTAGTATGGCAATCACTGGTGAATCCAAAAATACCGTTATATTTAAAAAGCAATTCCGGCATCAATAAACAGACACTCATTTTTCGTTTTCATTTTTTCTGTTCATTTTAGAAAATTTTAAATGTTGTATTGTGGAAATGAACTCCGGGGTTCAATTGAGTAGATACGAAAATTGATAGTAGTTATTTCTCAGTGAGTATATCGAAATTGTGATCATCGCTAATATAAGCAGGTACTTTTCCAATGCGCTAAATATACATATATAGTTTAGCAAAAACCAAAAATTCTTTATTTATAAATCTATACTATTCTAATAATAACAATAACAATATTTAATGAACAAAAACATGACATTTTTAACAAAAAACAATAACCTCCACATATGAGGATCTGAGAGCCAATATACGTACGGAACCGTTCAGTGCTTTTTGCATCGCTGCCTTTATTTTTAATAACGCCGCCACTGTGATTTATGAGTGAGCTGCAAACCTACTTTACTTTTACAAATATTTTTTTATATGTATAATATGACACTTATATGATATACTTAAGTCCTCTTATATATATATATATATATATATATATATATATATATATATATATATATATATATATATATATATATATATATATATATATATATATATATATATATAAACTATAGTTGATTCTTAAGGAAAAAAAAATAGTGCAAAATCAGCATTAAGTTTATCTAAAGTCTCGGGACTAGACATGAGACAGGCAAAACTTATACGAATGATTTACTTTCAAAATCTAAATAACTCATACTGTTATTTTATTTGAATACCGATAGGAAAGTGAGTTCGGACATCGATATTCGAAATTAGGGCAGTTTATAAACATTGGTTGGGCGTAGTTTCTTGTGATCTACAAAATAAACTTTGTAAGCTAAATTTATATGTAGTTTTTTTTATATAAAATTTATTATTATAGTGATGTTATCTTGATTTTTTTTTGGGATTGTATGGAAAACTGAATAATAGATAGTTGCATATTGTTAAATTCGTTTGGTAGTTACATTTTATGGCTCTTGTAAGACAAAGTACCGTGTTGAGTTCCGCCACTCAATTTATGTTGTGTCAAATTCGAGTCGAAAATGGAGAACGGAGTGTCTTGACACTAGGTTGTAGTCAGGATAAAGTGTAAAGCAATAATAAAATTTAATTCTATTTTTTCTTTTTCTCATATTAACGATTATAAAATATTATTCATAAACTTAGAATAACGGAAACATTTGAACATTGCAAGATTCGAACCCGCACTATTTGGTACGCGTAAGTCAATCTGGAACTTTTGACTGAACGCTTTTTTCCAGTAATATTTAGCAGTTGCTTTATCAGTTGATAAAAAATCTACACATTATTTATTGCGCTTGAGGCTTCCTTTGCGTAGAATTTAAATATCCCTGGTTTTTTATTTCATACTTCTAAAATTAAAGTAGTCTAATTACTCCTAATTCTATCAGCTATCTATTAGTAAAAGTTCCTTCAAAATCAGTACAGACTTTCCAGAAATTGAATTTAAAGGCAAAGACAAAAATTATAAAAAAATATATTTTATTTTTTACTTTATAGTTTTATTTTTCTATTATATGTAACGAGCCGTGCATGAACATTTAGTTAAAAGTGTTTTACTTACTTGTATAAATTTCAAATTAATTAAAACTTTTATATTATTACAAAATTTAAAACATCTAACCGGTTCGCCGTTAAAGTAATAGCATATAAAGACGTTTAAGAGTCTCGTAAAACACTTAATACGGGAAAGACACGTAACTATAGAATTGAACTTTTAATATCAATATTCGATTAAGTCGATGTAAAAAAAAGTTGACGGTCATTATCTAGAACTACCCTCAGTTTTTTCAGCGTCCGCTTTGTCCCGTATAGCAGGGTAGACAGAGACAACTTAGTGTCAAGACACTCTGGACTGCTTTCTACATTGTTAACAGTGGAAATTAACGCCGTGTTTTGTCTTACTAGAGCAAAATTAAATTTTTAAGTAATAATAAATTTGTAAGTGTATGGAATACCTAATTATAAATTGTTTTTTAGACAATCTAGTGTCAAGACTTTCTTCATTGTTGACTTTAGAACTCAACGCCGTGTTTTGTCTTACTGGAGTAAAATTAAAGTAATTATTAATACAACCGAACACATTCACTACGATACAAATGCCCAAATATGATCAAAAGATATATTTTAAAATTGTCGCTTTAGTTAATTTTCAATAAACTCGTGAATGATTGGCGATTATTATTTTCTACCAAACTACGTTTATCGTTAATTTTATAGATATTTGTGATAGTGAAATGTTACACTACGATTATTCCACACACACATATATATATAAAACGATGGAAACAGTCGAAAATTACATATTTTACTTTGTTTTCAGAATCGCACTGGCGAATGCCCAAATTGTTGTCACAATATAAATAATTGTTCGCAAGTAAATTTAAACCTAAAGATTATTATAAAATAAAATAGCAGAGCTTAAAGTAACTTGTTCTTTTTGATATTTTTATTTTGAGATTTATCTGTGATTTTAAATTCGATTTGTTTTGAAAAATATATGTGTATTTAATTATATATGTATATTTTTTATTTGCCATATTAACACACTACGAACAAATGGTCAATATCGTTTGTTTGCATATTTTGTTTGTATTGGTTTGATTTGTCGTTCTGGTAAGGTAAAACACGGCGTTGAGATCCGCCTTTCAACTCTCAATATTTCTATTTACAATCAGGGTATCGAGTATGCTTAGCTCTTAGATTATTTGCTCATTTTCTCTTGAATAAAAAAAATAATAACACCAGGATCTCCCTCTCTCTCTATGTAGAGTCCAAATCTGGAATGAACGAGATGTATCCAGCGGCTCCTGTCAGCTGCAATGTTAGCGACAGTATGCAATTTGGATACTATTGATTTTTTTACTTGTTTAACCTATCTAGTGGTCGAGCTACCCCTGGACCTTTTCCACTCAGTAATTCCCACAATTACTGACTTTTCGAGGTCGTTGTAACCACGTCTCATTATGTGCCCAAGTAGACTTTTAATCCGATGATAAGAAATAGCAAGAAAATAGTCTTTAATATTTATTTGTGACAGATTTATTACATTTATGCCTTTAGCGGTTCAAGGTATTCATGACGTCCGTCTCCAGCTTCAGTTCTCTTTGTTTTTAACTTCACGCTTTTATCCCTAGTGCCAAGACACTCCGTTCTTCGCTTTCCACTGAAGTCGAAACATTACGCGTTGAGTTGCTTTGCGATATTGCATTCTCAAAACATAGGCTGAGCCTGATAAAACGCAGCCCGTATAACCTTCGCATGTTCAATTTTTATAATTATTACATATATTACACTTTTAAAACAACTCTATTTAAAGCCATTATACATATTTTTGGAAGTGGTTTTTAAGCCAAGTGTACACACATACATATACGTTCCACACAACGTTCCCAACTTCCTATCCTATAAAAACATGCAAATAAGCACTCGTAGGCCGAATTTGAAAGCATTTTCAATCCCTCGTAATGGTTAAGTAAATAGACATCGCCTTGTCTTTCCTATTGACTTAAAGGAAATACAGGTTTTGCGAAATTTGATAGATTTTTTTATGTATGGGTACAAATGTATGGGATTTTTATGGTGACCTCATACATGTTAGTTTTATTAGCTATTTTCTATACATTTGTTATGGAAAATACAATCTGATGATATATTGAGATGATATGTGGCTTACAACCCAGCTTCACGCATGATTCAAAAGCAGGGTAGTCCATTGTATGCACTTATAGCCTTATCTTATTGAGAATTATAAAACGAAAATCTAACAGTTTAACTTCAATTTTTCATTTTGTTATTAATTTACTAGCAAAAATAAATGTCGATGCAAAATTTAAAATTCAAATTTTACGATAATTAGAAAAATTGGCAGCAGAATGGCAGCACTATAAAAACCGCGGTGATAAAGCGCAGCGCTAAGCTCCGCGACTTAACATACAATGTATCGATTTTAGACTGAAAGTGGGAAACAACTTCTTAACACTTGATAAAGAACTAAACTAGTTAGAAATATAATGTATCACATTGAGAATCATTCAATACTTTCAGATGGAACTCTGAAAATTAATTCAAAGTACTAGATATTATGACCAGAAACAGTAAGTGCAGGTTATTTTTATAATAAATTGTAGTTATTACGAAATCACAGACAGACACTCCATTTTATTTCATATAAAAGAGACCGTTTAAATTTTCAGCTTCCAAGTGAAGTAATTTGTTCAATGTGACATTGATCGTCGAGAGGATACGTTTTGTAAAATTTTGTTAGGATTTCTAAATATTTTTGTGGTTAATAAAACAATTCTAAAATCTATATAAAAATGATTTAAATGTAAATTTTTAAAAGCTTTTTAGAAAAATTAGGCAAACAGAGGACTATGATGGGTGCAGTAAGAATTATTATGGAGAATTAGTGCAGAATGGAGAATGGAATTATTATGGAGAATTATGGAGAATTAGTAAGAAAGAAGCCGGTCGTGGTGGAGTGGGACAGCGTCTGACTGTAATCGCGATCCCCTTTGGGTTCGATTCCCACTTGAGAAAGTGAATATATTTTAAATCATTTTCGCTTCCTCGCTCCGGTAGCACAAAGTAAGGCGTTTAATTCCGCCATTTAACATGCAATGTCTCGAATTCGGTGGAAAGCGAAGTACGGAGTATCCTGATACTAGATACTTTTTGTTAAGACACTCCGTACTTCGCTTTCCATTTGAACCTCAACGGATACGGGATAAGAAGCGTGAAGCTAAAAAACGTGAAATTAAAAAAATAAATACCACACACACATTTTATGTTAGACACACACTTGTAAAAGTAGTATTTACGTTGCTAAGGTTACATGCATTTTACGTATAAGCGTGGTTTATTATTTAATTTCATATATATGTCAAAGTCAACAGAGTTAAAATAAAGCAATGTAAAACGCAGAAGGGAATCAGAAGGAAGGAAGGAAGTAAGAAAATATATTTTACACTAAGTGTAAAAAGCTTCACGCTAAATCCCCGCATAGCAAGGTAGTCGGAGATAATTTAGTGTCAAGACACTCCGCTGACTGTTTTCCACCTGTTTTTTTTACCTTCACTATGTATCCATTGCGGGGTAGTCAGAAAGGACTCGGGGTAGTCACCATAGGACCCCTGCATACCTATTTCGCTTCGTCCACAGTCATTATCCTCTTCATACATGCCCTTCGAGGAGTCTTCATGCTTTTTCTGGGACCTTCAACTAAAGAATAACAGAAAATGAAAGAGTATATATATATATATATATATATATATATATATATATATATATATATATATATATATATATATATATATAGTGATATCTTAAATAAATACTTATTTTAAACACATTAATAGGTTTTAGTTGGTCCTGCGACAGGACAAATATCGATTAAATTTTTTTATTCTGTTCATGAATTACTAAGTATTGACGTACAAACACAATTATAAGACTATTTTATATATTTATCATATTTTGAATGACAAAAAATCACTAAACCATTATTTAGAAATAGCTTGAAATAACTAGATTTATACAAGAAAAATAGGAAAAGAAGTAAAAACATTGGGATAAAAAAAGCTTAGATTTCATCAGGATAAGAAGTTAATATTAAACTTTAACTAAACATTCTATATCATATCAAGAATTACGTATATACATACAAACATACATACATACATATATATGTATATGAAAATGCCTTAACGACGCCCGAAATATTTCAAAGAACAACAAAACATCAATCATGTTTGTAATACGCTGAAAGTCGTATTGCGTGTGGATGTTCCTGTAAAGAGTTAAGAGGTGAATACAATTAACCGTGTATATATGTGTGTACTTTTGCACGTGTGTATATATATATATATATATATATATATATATATATATATACACGGGCGGGTGTGGCGCAGTGGAACAGCGTCTGACTGAAAACGCTATTATGTTTCTTTTCCACGCTCCAGTTTAACAAGGCACGGCGTTGAGTTCCGCCATTCAGGGTAGTATCAAGACACTCCGTACTTCGCTTTCCATCGAATTCGAGACGTGCGTGTTGAGTGGTATGTATATATATATATATATATATATATATATATACATATATATAAATATCAAGACACTCCTTTCTTTAACTAACTTATACTTGACTTGATTTAAGGAAATATTATATAGTCCAACTGATAAACGGTAAAATGAGTTCCTTGAAACAAATAGAGTGCAAAGACTGGAGTAATTTAACACTAACAAATACTTACATTCACGTTTTTATCCCGTAGAGCAACAAAGACAAAAGGTGCTTAGTGCCAAGAAACTTCGAGACGCACTTTGTCTTTAATAGAGCGAGGAACTGAAAATAATTTAAATATAATAGCTCCCCAGAGTGGAAATCGAACCCACAACCAATCTCAATTACAGTAAGACGCTGTCACACTGCACACAACACCAGAACCGTATTTAAACCATATTTGCATACAAATAAAAGGTTATAAGTTAAGATAAACATTCTCGTAGCTGTTATCTAATGAAACTATGGTAATTTAACAAATCCAATGTATTTACAGTATAGCAGCAGTATGTAAAATAGGCTTAAGATTATCACGCTCATATATCAGGGTATAAATTTAATGTCTTTGAGACGCGATCTTAAAATAGAATAGAATAATATCTATATATATGATGGGAAGTGATTATATTTAAAATTATTTCCACTTCTTCGCTCTGGTAAGACAAAGTGCGGCGTTGAGTTCCACCACTCAACACGCAATGTCTCGAATTCGGTGGAAAGCGAAGTACGGAGTGTCTTGACACTTGACACTATAAATAATATATATATATATATATATATATGCACTGAATGTAGGTGCCGTGGTTATCAGTTCGATTCTAACTTTGATTATTAAAGTGCGATATTTTCAATTTTAGGGTTGAAATCTGACACCCAACAAGCAATTTCTCTAAAGCGACATATCGCCATGATCCCTCTATCTGTACAGCCTGGTGTCAAGACACTTCGTTTTCCATTTTAAACCACAATGGAGACTTAATATTGAGGAATTGGCGAATAGAGACTTAGCTCAGCAGCATTCGCGGTTAAGAGAATTAGATCTAGACAAGAGTCTAAGTCTCGCCTTGTTTATTTTAGCTACTTTCATAGTATATGTCCTATGGCATTTTACTTTGGGGTAATGCAGCCGTAATTCAACTCGATCTTTGTTCTGCAAAAGCGAGCTATTCGTGCACTCTATAACTTAGACCCGAAAGATTGATTAAGAACTAAATTTAAAGAAGTTAATATATTGAGTGTTGCATCTCAATGTATTTTTGTTAATATCATCTACGTTAAGGAAAATATTAATGATTTTACAAAAAACGACGACACCCATAATATTGATACTAGAAATAAACATAAACTGATTATCCCTATGGCTCCATTACATCGAGTCAATTATTCATTCATGGAGCAGTGTATACGCTTTTACAATATCATCCCAGAGAACGTTCAAGATTTTTCTATATGAAAAAGACATTTATGTGTTAAATGTTATTACCTAATTAAAGATTTTATAAATTATATCACGTCTTGGGAATGAAATGCTCGCTCCGGGCTATTTCAATAGTATCACTGTGAGCAATAAATCTGTATATAAATTAAAAAAAAAGAATTCCCACTGAGTCTCCATCGCCGGTTCTTCTCAGGTCTGAGGCATTAACTTCAGTGAACTGATGGTAAACTATTTGACGTTCAAAAAATTAACTATGTAATTTCTTATTCTTTAATAAATAATTATTATTTCTCATATTGGGAATAGAACCCACTACCAATGGAGTTAATAATCACGTTATTTGCTGTTTGCTTCAAAGGTTTAATACTGGAGCTATAAGAGAAATACAGCTTCCCCTTGAGATGAGTAAATCAAATATTTAATAAAAGGCTAATCGAGCTTTTGTGTCTTCAAATTGCGCGTTTTAATTGAAGTAAGATATAATGTCTTTGTACTGTCTATTTATTTAATAGAATAATTCTTTGCAGCCACATAAGATCTAAATGCGTTTAGGATTTTCCGATGATTTATACCTTAACCAATTATTGGTTATTGTACATTTGAGCTGCGTTTAGTTACGCCTTTATTTTTATTTTGTTACTAATTTTTGGGTCTTCTTCTTCTTTTTTAGTGTCACGCTCTTATCCCGCATAGCAGGGTAGACAGAAAGTAACTAGTTTCAAGACATTCCGTAATTCGCTTTCCACCGAATAATTCGAGACATTGCGTGTTGAGTGGTCGAACTCAACGTTGACTTTGTCTTTAACATATGTATTATTAATAATTTAATAATATATATTATTAATAAATTGAGGCCGATTGTGGCTCAGTGGGACAGCGTCTGACTGTAAATACGATCGGTTGTGGGTTTGATCCCCACTCGAGATAGTGATCATATTTAAATTATTTTCACTTCTTCGCTATGGTAACACAAAGTGCGGCGTTGAGTTCTACCACTCAACACGCAATGTTTTGAATTCATTGGAAACGCGAAGTACGGAGTGTCTTGATGCTAGGTACTTGCTGTCTACCCTGCTATGCGGGATAACAGCGTGAATCTAAAAAAAATAATAATTACCCTTAGTAGGAATCGAACCCACAAACAATTTTGTTTATAGCTAGGCTATCCCGCTCCAAACTAAAACCAACTTGCACTATCTAAAACCAACTCTTGCACTATCTAGATCTAGATCTAGCCATCTAGATCCAGTGGTTATATCTAAAAACCTCTATTTTTAAATATAAGCTCATGTTCCTACATTTGCATGATCTCGGTTGTTTCAACGCTATTGTTCACCGGATATTAAAATCCGAGGCTTTGTGACCGAAAGATTTAATTTTAAACGTGAACTCGATGTATATTGAAGGTAGAGAGGACTGTTTTAGCATATTATGTTTTGAAATTGTATTTCAATGTAGTATTTATATGGTAAAATATATCGTTGTAATACTTTTAACATTATTAATAGTAACAATGATAGAGAGAATCTAGTGTCAAGACACTGACTGACGTGGACTTCCCATAGACCCGAAAAGGAGACATTACTTGTTATGTGGCGGAACTCAACGCCTCCCTTTTGTCCAGTAATAATAATTTACATAAAAAATATTTCTGAGCCAAAAAGATTTGGGAGCCATTTTCAAACCAACGGGAAGCAAATGTATTGATTGTCAAAAATATGTAACTCGCCATTTTGTTGTGGCGGCCATTTTGTGTTAACAATAATATCGACAATATGTATATATATATATATATATATATATATATATATATATATATATATATATATATATATATATATATATATATATATATGTATATCACTGTAAAAGTGATTATTTCAAACTTCAGCCAAAGCAGAAGCACTGGGAAAAGGAGCAAATGTAGCTTATAAGATTGACATAGGAACGTGGTAAGTTTGTAAAAAAAATTCTGCACGCAAAAATTGACATATCTTTCGAATAATGGGCGACAAATAATTACAATAGTTATCAACTAAAGAACATAGTGAGCTAGTCTGTTCATACATAATTTCACATTAAATTTCATTTACCGCCATTTGAACACAAAGTGCGGCGTTAAGTTCCACCATTCGACCCCAAAAAGTCGTAATTTCTATTGAATACTGGAAAACGGAATATCTAAATACTAGATACTCTATGCTTAATGTGAAAATGTTTTATATAAGAAAAACACACCAGTCATCAATAAACGCCTCCTTTTATGAGAACATATTAACTTTATTAACATGTTCCAAATAATTTTGCCACTTTCCTCGATCATTTTCCTTCTATATAGATAGATAAATGTGAAATACCTGTTTTATTCGAGAGATATTATAATAACATGGTAAAATTTTAAAGTTTAAATATAATTTTGAATTTTATAAAAAAAAATTGTTTTTGTTTACATATTTTTTTACTTACTGATGTCATTTCTGATTATAATTTATCAGTTTTTGCTGCTATCGGGGAAGTGGTAATTTTAATACTGTGTTTGGAAATCCCTGTGCCGTCCAGTGGTGTCAAGGCTGGTAAGGCCAACAGCATACTACACATTCGAAAAAAAAACAACTGTTTTTAGTTTGAGATGTTGTGTTCCGACACTCGAAATTGAACATTGCTTGTTGAGTGGCAGGACTCAATGCCGCGATAGAGTGGGGAAATAAAAATAATTAAAATATAAAATGATCCTCCTGCATTGAAATCTACATATAACTATCACTTAAAAAACGCTGTTTTATATTAAGGTATACTCTTCTTCATTGTAAATCAAACATTGGCATCTATATAGTAAAAAATCCAACCAATTACACTTTAGGAAAAGGATAGCGGGTTCGATTCCCGCTGCATTCATTTTATTATACGCTCTTATAATCTGTTTTTTTTTACTTAAATGTATAAATATTATTATAAGCCACCACAGGTTAGTGTATATATTTGGAAAGAAAACAAATGAGTGTAATTTAGAGGTCTCGTTTCGCTGATTTCATTTATCAATCTATCAACATTACAGAAATAGGTATTCCTACATGCCAAGGCCATTGCACTAGCACTGTGGGATGGCGTTGGTTGGAAGTTTTATCTCCTAGGGGAAATGACTATATCATTTAAGACTGTGTGTGAATGCAGTGTTGGGTTTTGCTATTTTACATGTAATGTCTCGATTTCGAACACACGATGGACATTATAGTGTGTTGAAATCAGGACTCTCTGACTACTCTATTTTTCAAGACACAGTTTAAGCATATAATGTATAGCATTTTATGAGAAAACTCAAAAAATGGTATAAATTTTTGGTAAAATTTGCAATCGTCCTGTTGATATATAAGGACAAAATATCAACCTATCTCAATTATATTATACTCATTTTTATAATTTTATGGTTTTAGTATATAATACTTGGTATAGTTTATTGGAGCTTTAAAGGTCTTTTAAACTTTGAAATTCATTTTAAGCATCTATATACTCTAGTTTGGTCTAAAGATCAGTATGTTCTGAATATTATTATTTCTTAGCTTTACACTTTTTCCCGTATAATAGGGTTGACAGAAAATACCTAGTGTCACGATACTCCGTACTTCACTTTCCACTGAAGTCGAAATTGTATGTTGAGTGGTGGAACTCAACGTCGCACTTTGTCTTCACCAGACCTAGGAAGTGACAATAATTCAAAATGTAATCACTCACGACCGGCCTCAAATTCTATCACATAATATTATTGATATCAGCATTCTACTAGCTGTATATTGAATCGGTACGCCCAGTCCATCAGACAATTCCTAACAGTCTCCAATTGATACAAGCAAAATACAAATGGAGCATTTGCCAAGTACCAAGATCCTCCATACGAGCCCAATGTGCAATCAGTATAAAACAGACGATTAAGCCCACAAACCCTATGAAACATCGAAGATGGGGGAACCCATTCTATTCGTAGCTAAAGCCTTCGCGAATACACCCTCGTCACTGTCAGGTAGATTAGTGTCACGATTGATTTCATAAGGTACGAGAATGTTTTATGTTCGAAGAGTAATGGGTTTCTGTTTTTATGGCTTATTTAAGCAGTGTAAGGAATTAGTTGCGTGTTACGTTTACTAGTTTGCTTTACGTATGGATGGAATTTATTAGATATAAAATGGGATGTGATTTTGCGTCTGTATGTCGTAAAATTTGTGTTTTTTTTTTCAATATAATTTTTTTTGGTGTATGGTATATACGAGACACAGTTTGCAACGTTTTGTGATTTTACTGATATTATTTGATTAATGGTGGAAACTAACGCCGTTCTTGGTCTTGATTAATTAAAGAAAAAACAGAAAAATGACAAAAAATAGAAAAATGTTTAATTATTTATTCTGATTTCAAATCTTGTACCATTTTTTTACATTGCATTAATCAGAAATTACTACTAGGAAACTCAGGTTCACTGCTTTCTGTCTGAATTCAAGATATTGTGTGTTGAATGATGGAACTCAACACCGGACTTTCTTTCATCTGAACAAGAAACAAATTATGTATTTTATAAAGAATTATCGGGAAATATATTTAAAAATTCTTATTTTATGTATCGCAGACAAATGCTCAACTAGCAACAGTTATTATCAAAACTGAACAAAGTTTACGAGTTTGGCGCGTTGTAAACAAATGTTGTACCGTTAACTCTAACGATGTAATTTTCTATTAGCGAGCCGCTTTGTCGCTTAGTGTAAGTCAGAAGTGAAGTCTAAAAAAAAATAATACATTTGATATACATATTTTTTTTATAATTTTTTAATTTGCTCAAAATATATAAATATTTAAGTTAAAAAGAAGTTTTTTTTGCTTGTTTTTTTATAATAAAAAATCATTAAAAAAATAAATAGTTTAAATTTGATCAATTATCTAGCTCTAAGTCTACTTTTCTCTCTATACATACCGTATTGTAAAGTTGACAAAGAAAATGTAGTAACATAGCAGTCTAGTTCCCTACTTTGTGACTAAATCCAATATTAGAATAAAAAAAACAATTAAATATAAATATTATAATATATCAAAAATATTCCCCAGAAATATTATTCCTCTATACATATAATTTTTAGTTATTACAGAAATCCTTAAATATAGAAAAGCTGCCAATTGTCTTATCTTTCCTTCCAAAGCCCGCCCGCCTCTTATGATTTCTACCACACACCATTTGGTGTACCAACGCCTTACAACAGTTTAGATGAGTACGGATATTGTTAAGCGTCGAGCATTAAATTCTGTTTGTAATAAGTGCCTGAAGAAATGGAAATTTAAACGAGTATTTAATGTAACACTTTAATTGGCAGTGCACTTGAGTTTCCCTTTGAATTTAACTTCGCAACTAATGAGGGGTTATAATTGTTCCATTTACGTATAAGCTGTTAAAAGTAAGTGGTTTAATATGTGTGAAATGTTTTAATTGTTGTGAACGTATAATATCCATTTACTGCGTTTAGTTACGCCATAATTTGTAAAATATCTAAAATGTATGAACACTGAACAGTGGAGTGTTTCATACTAACTTATCTCTGCTATAAGACGAATTGATTTACGATCAACAGACCACATATGTATACGTATCTTAAAATTATGTACGATATTTTATACTTTTTTATTATTTTCAGAATGATTGGAAATAATAAATTTACAAATAATAATAATTAAAGTAACGCTAACAAAATTAAATTATTCATACCCACAGTAAATAAATACATGATCTGTAAACACTGAACGAAATTCGTTAATTCAGTCATCAACATTTAAATCCTGAACGATAAAAAATGTACGATTTGATTCGGAGTCCTCGTAATGAATGCTTCATTTTAATCTGAGCTTTGGTTTTTTTTTTCACAAAAAAAAAATCATCCCTGAATAATTCTGCGGGAATTTCATCACTTTTTCTTTTGCCATTACTCTCTTTATCTTTCATATTTTTCCACTCTCATCGCTCCCATTCGAAATTGTAATCTAAATTCTTAGTTTAAAGGTATTGAAATTAAACGTTGAAATACTTTATTATGTTTTATTAAAATTGTTAGTCTGCGTTAACTTAGTCTTAGTTTCCTGTACAGACTGCTTCATTTATAAGTTGATTGAGACCAAAATAATTGATACTAATGAATATTATACATCAAAATTTCCTAAGAGTAAATTTTAAATTATAATATTATAAAAATAACATATATGGTTTGGTTCAGCTGTCAAGATAGATAAATATTAAATTGGACAGACAAATCTAAAGATTAATAAATTTTGTTATCTATCTGATCAATTTAAATTGTATAATCCTTACACGATTTAAGTTGATCATGCATTAAATCAATTTGTCCAACCAATCCAGGGAAATCTATCAAGTTAGATTCGAATTCACTACCCTCGTATCACACAATCTACTCGTTTGAAAGTTAATTGAAAAAAATATGTGTGTGTTCTGGCTTGAATGTTTTTAAGGTCAACGATGCTCGGCGGTTTTTACGTAATAATACTTCAAGTCTCATTTTTGGGTTCAATTTGGACGTAAATTTAATTATCTACTTAATGTGACCCAACGATCATTCAATTTGTCAGATCTTACCGAGATTAATTTTAATGTGGAAAATATGATTTTATGAAAATCAAGACTTCGTATGTATATAACATGACATATACGAATGAATCTATAAGAAGAATTTAAATAAAATTGCCTAACATTGGTATTATGAAATCTTGGGCACGATGTTTTTATCAAATTATAAGTAATTATTTTACAAATAACCATTTTTTCCACCGAAAACAACACTTCCAATGCATTAGATCTTTAATTTCAGATCATTCGCACATTACTCTTTGAGATTGGCCGTGACCTAAATCGGTCGAATATTATTCATTTTACTAAATTTGTTGCTACAATTAAATACATTGAGACAGACAATGTTTTCCTTATTTATATAGTTACAGAGGTTTAGCTAAATGAAATTAAACAAATTATTTATTATAGTATTATTTTACATAGAGAATCTATTCAATCAGTCAATGACGATGTCATTGAAGTGAACAAAGGTTAATCATTACAACCTGTTATACCGTTAGCTAATTATTTACATATTTACAACACTATTGGTCCTTCTATGAAAAAAAAAGAACCTAAAACTAAAATATTCAGGTTGTTTCACAGTATACAAGTTCAAATCTCACGATGAAATAATAATTAATCATTCGAAAATTTGAAAATTTTCATAAAATTGGTGTTTCACACATTTACAACTAGATTTTTTTTTATATTAATGCAATCATTTTTTTTACTTTCATCAATCACATATGTAAATAATAACAAAACATAACCATTACGTTCAACATTCATAGGATGGATATGGCCTCCTTATTTACAACACACTATATAATATAATATATATACAAACATTTACATTTGCACGTCCAAGACAAATGTGGATATGATAAACACTCTAGTCATTTCACTTAACATTTTTAACGCCTTCTTATTCAGCGCGTACGAGTCATATGTAATCAGTAACGCACTCTAGAAGGTCCGGCGGGAGTCACACGATCTCATCGTGGTGGGCCATGTCGCTGCAACTGCCGGCCCGTTGCAGTCAGGCACGCTGACGTCACACGCGCAGCTCCTCCATCGTCACGTTCGACTTCGCGTTCAACTGAGTGTTCTTCTTTGTCAATGTGCTGGTATTCATCATTTGCATCTGATGAGACAGCAAAGGCTGGTTCTCCTGCAGTTGACCACTTGCGAGTGTATTTATGTTGCTTTTACCAATTTTGGGAGGTGGTGGCGCTCGAGGCAATGTCGCCATACCTGCCACATTGTTACTGGGTAAATCTGCGAATTCAGGTGGAGGTAGCTGATGATGCGAATGCGTATGGTGATGGCTCAATATGGTCGCAGGATCGTTTTTTAAACTTGTTTGAAATGTCAGAGCACTTTCTAGGTCTCCACAAATGTTATTAGGCATTTGGCCGTTTTCTACACGTTTTTTTAAATGCGACCCATTTGCGTGGTCTTGTCCATTCATTCTGGTTTTGTCTCGCTGATAATATACGCCAGCGAAGATCAGTACATTTAATATAAGTAATGAGCATCCAATAGCTATGGTTACACTAAGGGCAGTGGAATATGCTGCGAAACCATCTTCTGGCGGAGCGGTTGTAGATCCATCATTTTTATGTATATCAGATACACCAATAGTACTTTGAGTTACTGCACTTAATCCTACAATGTTAAAATTCAGTGGTGACGTTACATTCAAAACAGACAGTAACGGAACCTTAGTAGCTACACCAGTGTCAGTCAGCACCATTTCAGTAGCTTTCTTAAAAGTGGGTGTGAACGTTTTAAGTGTGGGCTGTAAAGATGTTTCTTCGTTTTCCAATTGATGATGAGATTGAGGAACATCCTCCCCACCAGGACGATGCAGATCTGGCACTAAATTCAGCCAGAACGAAAGCCTGTAAACAAAGAGAGGCTATGACAATGAAAACAAAACATATTTTTGTAAAACTGTTCAAATATTACAAAGGTAATATTTATCATGAAAGTGTTGATAGCTTTTATATTGACAGACGGAATGCAAACAGAAATGTATTGTTCAATATTATTAAATGGGATCAGTCATTGATGTATAATATAAACTCATACGAACGAATAAAAATATTGTTGATTTCATAACCCCAAAATATACAGCTTACTTTTTTAATTCAACAGAAGAAGATAGGGGTTAAACACGATTTTAGGTGGTTCTATTTTCATTTTAGGGAATCATTTATCTGATATTGTACTATAGACATAGATAGGCGTTGAAGTCCGTAATTTCCATGATAGCGTAAAAAATACACAGCAAAGTGTTTAAGAAGACTTTTTGCTTGACACAACTTTCCTCTCAGTAAATGAATGGAAATATATATATATATATATATATATATATATATATATATATATATATGGAAATATATATATATAATTCACATATACATACAGACCTGTGTGCTCTATAATGGTTTTTCAATTTCGACTTAATATCGATATTTAAATATTTCTTGTGAACAGCTTCGTACGCCGTCCATTCAATATTCTTCATTCTCACCCTTTCTTGTCTCCCAGCTCTAATTGGGTCACTCTCTTGAGCCTCGTTTGGGTTTCTATACAAAAAATATAAAAAGGTATTTTTTTGTAACAAATTCATAATTATAATTAATTTTTATAATTTATTAATTAGTAAGATAATGTCCTCTTTTAATATGAATTTTAAAATTTAATATTTTATTAAGTTTGTAACACAAAAGTGATATTATATTACAGATCAATTTAATAAACTAAAACTGATTCGGTGAAGTATTATCAGTTAACTTTTTAGTTTTTTTACAGAATATTCTATTTTAAGTACCTAGCGTCAAGACACTCCGTACTCCGCTTTCCATCGAATTCGAGACATTGCGTGTTTAGTGGTGGAACTCAACGCCGCACTTGATCATACCAGAGCGAAGAAGTGAAAATAATTTAAATATAATCACTCATCCGAGTGGGGATCGGACCCACAATCGATCATGTTACAGTCACACGGTATCCCACAGCGCCACGACCGGCCTCATATTCTAATATTAAAATGATTTTAATATTTTCTTTATAATTCAATTAAGTAAACATTAATATAAAGTTTATAACATCAAGGTATATATTGATTGATCATCTTTAGTTATGGAATGTATGACTGATAAATAGGTTACCCGGTTTTAGCAAAGTTCCCCCAATACAGCATGACGGATTCGGACAGCGATACTTCAGACTTCGTGTAGTTTCTAGGGAAGTGAGCCAGACCGCCGACAAGTGGTGCCCCGAATATGTAAGGCAGCTCTTCACCGTGAATGCAACCTTGACGCTGTTAAAAATCAATATATAAATGTATTAAGTTCATATTTAGCTATATTCACTAAGATAATTAGTTTGATACATTTTAAATGAAATAGTTTTTTATATATATCTTCACGTTTTAACCCACATAGTAGCGTAACCAGAGACACTCTAGTGTCAAGACTCCGTCAGCCGAAAATTTAGCGCTTAGCTTATAGGGTTATTTAAAATTACCTTCATCCATCTAATATTGTACAAGGAACTTACGAGTTAAGATACTCCGTTCTCCCCTTGACGTGTTTAGACATAGTGCATATTATCATGAAAAATAAAAAACGCGACCGGTTGTAGGTTCGATCCCCACTCGGACTATATTTAAAATATTTACATGTTATCGCATTGATAAGACAAAATGCGGCGTTGAGTTCCAAAATAAAGTATTTTAAGAACAAGGATGAGTCTGATAAATAGCGCTGTAGACAATCAGTTATTACAGCACATGCTGAGCCTCCTCTGGCCGTTTTGTTCGGTTTTGTATATATATATATATATATATATATATATATATATATATATATATATATATATATATATATATATTCGTTAAGAGAAAGAAATTCACTATCACCGCGAGTATTATCAGGCTTTATAAAAATACAACTATGAAATTTTTATAATATAAATACTATATTGAGGCCAGTCGTAACATAGTGAGACAACGCCTGGTTGTAAACGTGATCGATTGTGGGTTCGATTCCAACTCAGGAGAAGGCAGCGAGGTAGGTAGAAAGCACCTAGTGTCAAGGACACTCCGTACTGTACCAGAGCGAGGAAGTGAAAATAATAGAAATATAATAACTCCCCCGAGTGAGGATCGAACCCACAACCGATCGCATTTACAGTCAGACGCTGTCACACTGCGCCAAGACAGGCTTTAATGATTATATTTAAATTATATTAATTTCCATGCTCAGGTAAGATAAAACGCGGCGTTAAGTTCCGCCACTTAACACGCAATGTCTTGAATTCGACGGAAGATTAGAGAGTGTTTTGATACAAGTTATTTCCTATCTACTTTGTTATGCGGGAAACTAAAATATTTCTTCAAAAGCATTAAAATAGAGGTAAATTTATGTTATATTTATTTCCACTTAGACTGAAACGCCTAACCAACTCCTGGTAAGAGTATGCCTTAGTCAACAACATATATATGAGTGTTATAATAGAGAAATATTCAATTTCCATCAGAAATACAGCTCAATATTAAATTTCTTGGGAATTATGAATAAATGATAAACATAGAAAGAACGCGGAGTTTTACAAGGACCAATATTTGACGTCGACGATGCTGCGATTTTCAAAGGCGATATTAAATGTAAGGTAACATTTTCATTTCATACACCGTTCAAATAAAGGCAAGGGGATGGTTTTCAATGTATTATTCTGATACTTTTTTTTAACTTTCCAGGTCTCTGTATCAAATCAAATGTTTTCTTTTAAGCGCCGATATTGCGAGGTTATAATGGATTCTTTTGGTATCTTATGATATTTTTTTAAGGCTGTGTTTTATTGATATATATACAGGCAGGTTAGATAGGAAGTACCTAGTGTAAAGATACACCGTACTCCGTTTTCTGCTGAATACTTGCACTGCACGTTCAGTGGCGAAACTCAACGCTGCGCCTTATCTTGCCATAGGAGAGAGATGAAATGAAAGAGAGTGAGAAATTAAAATATATTCGTTAACAGTCAGACACTATCGTATTGCTCCACGATCTGCCTAAATGAGTGGATTTTAAACTTACCATTTCATACACTGTTCTATTATACTTAGAACACACGCAGCTAAGTACTTCATAAGTGAATGAAGCAAACAAATATATTGTATCAAAATATAGGAGAAAAGAACGAAAAAAATAAAAAGTCTATTATTCTAGAAGAAAGTCTATTAGTCTATTAGCTCTAGTCTAAAAAAAAAACTTAGTAGATAGCGGAGTGTGATGAGACACTCCACATTCTGTCCAAATTCGAGACATTACTTCTTCAATGGCGGAGTTGAACGCTATATTTTACCAGAATAAGAAATAATTTATTACACAAGAATAATCTTGGAATACGAATATTTGAAGTGTTTAAAATATATTATTTATATAAAAATCACAGTTTCCTATATAACTTTAACTACTATCATTTCATCGTTCATCATATCCAAAACGTTTCACATTCCAAACAAAATATTCAATTTGAAATTCCCAAAATCCATTACTTTCACCATACCATAAAACTACTTGTAAAATGTTTTGGACACATTGCATTGGCAACATAGAACAGTAGCTATCTAAAGCACAAGTAGAGAAAGTACACGTTTAAGATTTATGTACCGCACGTAATGTCACGATCGTTTTAGGAGATGTCGAGAAACATTTCAATACTGAAATATCGGTTAGACCATTTGTCGGCATTCGTTCTGGTGCTGCCTCACACAGATTTCGAGTTTCTCGCCAAGGTTGTATGTAAATTTGGTGATTTCTTTCACGCCGCTAAGTTTATTTCGCGTGTTATATTATTTTTGGTATCGTTTTTCAGATTTCAAATCGGAGGATTAGATTGAAAAATATTAACAAATTTGTTGCTTGAATTACTTCTTATCTTTTATAGAATGTTTAGTAATGTTATATTATATACATATATATTGATATGTACAATTATTATTATGAAAATAAGTTAAGACATTTACGTACAGAAATTATTCAATCAGTAGCAGGAAGCTAATTCAGATGTCCATCACGGTCAATAGACTGGTCTGTTTGTTATAATATAACAATACATTTAGTTAAGAGAAAAGTTTAAAAAAAATTGAGCGATCGTTGTATAAGCATCTGTAAAACTATGTGGAAACATCTAGAATATAAAAAAAATAGTTGAAGCCGGTCGTGGCGCAGTGGGATAACATCTGAGTGTAAATGCGATCGGTTGGTTGTAGGTCAGATTTCCACTTCGGGGAATGATTATATTTAAATTATTATCATTTCCTTGCTCTGATAAGACAAATCGCGGTGTTGAGTTCCGCAATGATTCAAACTCGGCAGAAAAAGGAGTACGGAGTGTCATTAGGCACTTCCTGCATTGCTTTGCATGATAAAAGCGAGAAACTAAAGAAAATGCAACTTAATGAAAATGAAAAAAAAATATTAAATAGCGTAAAACTTTGAGCGAAGCAGCGTTTAATCCCGCACCTCTTGAAAGCCTTTAAAACTAACATACTATATCGCCAAATACAATCAGTCCATTTAAATATTTAATTTTTAAATTATAAACAAAAATATTTTACAAGTTTTGTATAACGAAGATGGCAACAAACAACAAAAACTGATCACCACATACTTGAAAACGATCCTGTTACTTGCTAATCATAGACTACGTTTAAAATGTAGAAAACAATACAATGATGTCCTGTAAAGTACCTAACTTTATGCTTAATCCCGTATAGCAGGGTGATCAGAGACAACCTAATGTTAAAACACTCCGCTCACTACTTTGCCCCCTAAAATCGCAATATTGTGTGTTTAGTGGTGAATTCAACTCCGTAATTTGTCTTAATAGAGCCGAGAAATGGAAATAAATTTTCAAAATAATCACTTCCCCAAGTGAAAATCTACGCTAGTATCAAATAACAGGCAAAAATCTGATAAGGTCCATGTGCAGCAATTTACAAGTGAATTAGCAAGTGTTAATTGTAAAATACGAGGAACGTATAATAATTGAAACTGAACGCTGATTACAATAAAAATGATAAAATAAATGGAATTAGGAAGAACGGCGAACGATAATTTCACATCTGGTTGTTAGTCTTTGACATATTTACACATGCAATACCATCCAAGACTCGTCCTTATGTCTAAATGAATATATATATATATATATATACACACACACACATATATATATATATATATATATATATATATATATATATATATATATATATATATATATATATATATGTTAGATTTATTTGATTTAGTTTCATATAATGTAAAAACATGGGTGTGTTTCAGTGTGTTTTGGTGTGTGCATGAGTGCGTGCTTGTGTGTGTGTGTGTGTTTTTGTGTATTCGTCCTGACAATCTTCTATCTCAAGGTGTATCTAGACTCTTTGACGCTTATAAGCCTAGTATTATGGAAATGAAAATTATAATAATAAATAATAATAAATAATAGTAATAAAAAAATAAACCAAATTTAAACAAAACAATGGACCATGTGTCCGTATTGTGTTAATAAGATATACAAACGAAACACATGTTCCTATAAAAGCAGATATGTACGTATATTTAGTGTCCAATAAATAGCTTCTAAAATGAAGTCCCTATTAAAAAAAAATTTCTCATTGTTTTCATCTAAAAGGAACATTTTTATATTAGGATTCCCCTCCCCTTATCGTCACAAGGACTTTAGGTAGGCTTAGTCTACGAAAATAATAGTAGTTTATCGAATAAGGAGACGTGTAGAAATATCTATACAAAGTTAAAAGGTTATTCTTTTTTTTTATAAAATTGCATTATATTGTTTTGAGGTTTGTCATGGCCGTTAAAGCGATCGTTGTTAGTTCAATTTCCCCTCGGGGGAGTGATTATACTTAAATTATTTTCACTTCATCGCTCTCGTAAGACAAAGTACGTCGTTGAGTTCCGCCACTCACCATGCAATGTCCCGAATTCGAATATTGTAAAGCTAAAAAATGTAGTCACAGCTGGTCATATTATTAGGATCACCGTTGTCTAACAATGTCATACTTCGTTAATGCCTTCACCCATAACGTGTGACGTAATTCATATACCTATGACGTAACGCTCCGTGCTCTCTAACTACCCCGCCAGGGATAAAGCGTGAAGCGTGAAGCTAAAAAAAAATGACGGTATATTCTAGAAACAAAATCCTAAAACTACTCAGTTAACTTCCTTTTAGGCGCTCAGGTCTAACCGATGAACTCATCAGACCAAATTGCCAGCTTATTAAAGTTTGGACGTGCCTTGTTGTTCCAAATTGATTTTTATCGGTACGCCATTTCAAGGCATTTTAGCAATTTGTAAGTCTAGGGAATTCTATTTTATTGACTTATATTATAGGTTTAAAATATCAGTGTTATATTTCAATCAATTTCGTGGCAACGTCTGACTGTAAACGCGATCGGTTGTGGGTTTGATCTCCACTCGGGGGAGAGGTAAAGACAAAGAGCGTCGTTGAATTTCACCATCCAACACGCAATGTCTCGAATTTGGTGGAAAGCGAAGTACGGAGTGTCTTGACACTAGGTACCCTGCTATGCGGGATACAAGCGTGAAGATAAAAAAAGTATATTACATATTGGGAATAAAAAACTGTTAAGTTAATGACGCTCCTATTGCTTAATTTTTTTTTAGTAATATAAAATTTAATGCATTACAGACTGCGTCTGTCCATTTCTTTTTTTAAAATTATTTATTTTTTATTTATATATAATTATAATCTACTTAGATACTAAAGATCAATATTTATTCCTCATAGCAGGTTATATATGAAGTACCTAATATCAAGACACGCTTTCTGTCAAATTCGACGCTTTGCGTGTTAAATGGGGGCATTCAACGCCCAAATGGGGGTATTTGTTTTAATAGAGCAAGGAAATGAAAATAATTTAAATATAATCATTTTCCTGTGTGAATAGAATCGTCAAAAACGGATGACGTTTACTGCGTCACGACCGTTCTCTGATAGAGACTTTTTTTGTTAATTTTCACTCTTTTTTCCGTTCAGCAAAGTAGGATGAGAGATTCTAGTCTAGATGAGGCAAGGCACTCCGTTGACTGCTTTCCACCAGAAAGCGAGATACTGCGTGGCATTCTCAACGTCACGCTCTGCTTACCAGAGCGGAAAAATGTGTATAAATTTTCTAACCATCGGGTTTCCAGTCAAACGCTGTCACATTACACCTCTAACGCCTCTGTATTTTTATTATACAAAAAGGTAAAAAAATAATCCGTTTATTATAACTTTTCTAAGCACTAAGTACATAGAGATTCTGTACACAGTGTCAAGAAATAATTATAGGAACATATACGTTTTTTTAACTCATTTTTTATGTTACAAATTATGTTAATATAATATTTAAGTATATTTTATATTTAGGCCTGCCTACCTTTGACTACTTTGCCAGTGTCAATAAGATTGTCTCCCAAAAAATATTTTCTTCGTATTTATTTTTGCTTTATTTTATTCTGTTAAAAATGAGACGTTCGACACTAATGACTTTGACACAAATTTTAGATACTATATTAAGACTGCTGTAATAAAATTTTCAAGAAAATTCGAATATATCTAAAAAAACCCGATATCTTAATATTTCGTTTGTTTTGTCTTGAATAGCGGAACTTAACGCCGGGATTTGTCTTACCAGAGCAGTAAAATGACAATAATGTAATGTAAATATGAACATTACCAAAATTATGTATCGTATCCACAACCACTCGCCTTTACAGTCAGACGCTGTCTCACTGCGCTATTATGGGCAATGTATGATAAAACCAGCTTACAGTTTTCACACAATGCAAGCGATACTAACGGGAACTTAAGAACTTAAGCCTACATATCGCTGTATTAAAAGTTCCGATATTAATTTTCTCTTTCAAAAATAATATAGTAAAATATATTCATTATAACTTACTTATATTAAATTAAATTATTTTTTTTGTATCAACCGACAGATGCCACCTCAGTCTACCTGTGACCACGGACTACTGTAAAGTGTTCGAAACGTCAGGTCTCCAAAAATGTATTTTCGAATACCAAAATATACTCGATTAATCCGTTTGAAATAGTTTCATTTACAATTTGTACAAACCGTGGACATAAAAGATCTTATACAATGAAATTATTTTTTTGTATTGTTACTTCCAGGGTTATAACAAAAATTTAACTGATCGCTATTTATATATGAAAAATATTCGAGAAAAAGTTATTATTGGGAATATTTATTAATAATTTTTTTTCCTGTTTTTCCTGTTTTTCAATGCGTTTTTTTAATTTAGTTTTTACTGTTATATTTTGGCAACTCCTTTAACATATATTTGAATGTTATTTATAAAAAAAACATATTAGTTTAACATATTTCCTGTTTAATAAAAAAATCTGTATAATAATTGATTTCTTGTATTTTCTGAAATTTTTAATTTTTATATATATATATTTTTCAATATAAAGGAGTGGTAAATGGAGGTAGTGGTTGAATAAAATAAGGAACAATTTCACGTTAATTATTATAATCTATTAGAAAACATTCGAAGCCGCGCCTCTTGGATACCGTCCAAGCGGTCTGACTTTCAAAAATGTTTTCTAATCCTAAGTATGGAATAACACTTTAAAAACAGTAAATATTATAATCTATAATAAGATCTTTGATTTTTATACATTTTATATGAAAGGTAGACTCTACCTGTGACCACGGACTACTGTAAAGTGTTCGAAACGTCAGGTGTCCAAAATGTATTTTCGAATACCAAAAAATACACGATTAATCCGGTTAAAATAGTTTCATTTAAAATTATAATCTATATTAAAAAATTCTTAATAAGGTAGACTCGATTAAAACGCTATTTAAATCATAAAACAAAATAATATATATATATATATATATATATATATATATATATATATATATATATATATATATATATATATATATGGAGTTAGTAGAAATATTCATTTCGGAAACTATGCTGACAGACATTTTCTTTAGCGAAATGTAACAGACCTAAAGCCATCTCAGTAGAGCTCATTAAGGCCGATTCACACTATGAGTAAAGTCAAAGTTTCCGCACAGCATCGTGATAATTAAACTTTCATACATTATATATTGAATGTATCCCTGTCGGTGTTAGTAACGATATGGTTCTTAGTAATTTAAGTAATTAAAGCAAAACCAAATTTTATATATAAAAGTATACCACGCCAGTCGTGGCACAGTGGGACAGCGTCTGACTGTAAACACGATCGGTTGTGAATTCGATCCACCCGATTCGATTGGAGGAGTGATTATATTCAATTTATTTTCAATTCCTCGCTTTGATAAAATAAAATGCAGTGTTGATTTCCACAACTCAACACGTATGTATATATATGTATGTATGTATGTATGTACGTATGTATGTATGTATGTATGTATGTATGTATGTATGTATGTATGTATGTATGTATGTATGTATGTATGTATGTATGTATGTATGTATGTATGTATATATATATATATATATATACATATATATATGTCTATGTTGTTCTCGCAGGCGAAGTAAGGAGCAGGCTGTTAATTTATATTATAAATTTTATTACGATTGATGGATGTTTGTTATTCAAGACACTCCATACTTCGCTTTCCACCGAATTTAAGACATTGCGTTTTGAGTTATGGAACTCAACGCCGTGCTTTGTCTTTACCATATTTAAATATAATCACTCCCCCGAATGATGATCGAACCCACAACAGATCACATTTACAATCAGACGCTGTCCCCGGCCTCAAGATTTTTTTATTTTTTTTTAGCTTCACGCTTTTATCCCGCATAGCAGGGTAGACAGAAAGTACCTAGTATCAAGACACTCCGTACTTCGCTTTCCACCGAAGTCGAGACATTGCGTGTTGAGTGGTGGAACTCAACACCGCACTTTGTCTTTACCAGGGCGAGAAACAAGTAAATATAATTTAAATATAATCACTCCTCCGAATGGGGATCGAACCCACAACCGGTCGCGTCAGACGCTGTCATACTGCGCCACGACCGGCCTCCTCAAGAAATATTTAAACTATAATACAGTCATCCAATCCATACAATCGCGTACACAGTCAGACGCTGTCCCATTGCGCCAACACCGGCCTCACAATATTATAGCTGTTACATTAATGCATATCAAATCAAATCTAATTCACATGCCAAATATCTATATTTTCCCCAAAACCGGACTAACTTTACTCCATTATGCTAGTTGGCAGGGTACAAAATAATGCCAACCTTAAAAAGTTCCGCAGCTCCAGCCATCTTATATACGCCACGCTGAATTTGGCAAGTATTCATTTTTCTATAGAATTCTTTAATGCATTTAATGAGAGTTCGGAAGTTGGTACAGACATTTGGTGGACATTTCTTTTGCGCAAAGGTCGTTTGAAAGTTAACCAAGTTTTGATAAAAAAAACGATTTATATTCCATACGTATATATTTTCTTAACCAAGTTTGTTTTATGTCTAGGTTTTCTTTCCAGGGTCATGTTTCCAAAAATGTATTTTCGAATACCAAAATATACGGGATTACTCTGCTTAAATTAGTTTCATTTAAAATTATGTAATTGTCTTGTTAGGTTATTTTTTTAATAGTCTAGGCTAGACTATATATCGGTATCAAAGTTCTCATAGATATTTTAATATAATATCAAACTCTAACTAGATAAAGAAAATTTTTACATAACATTAAATATTCCTTCAAATAAAATTGATTGATTAAACTTGTTGACTGCTTTTTGCCCGAAATCAAGACGTTGCGTGTTGAGTGGTGGAACTCAACGCCGCTGTTTGTCTTGTCATAACGGAGAAATGAAAACAAATTTTGAAGGGTAGATAGGAAATACTTAGTTTCAAGACACTATGTATTTCACTTTACGCTGAATTCGATATATTGCGTTTTAGCTTAACCGATTAAGAAAATGAAAATATTTTTAAATATAATCAGTCCCCCGAATAGGACACAACCGCCAGTCGCGGTTACAGTCAGACGCGATCCCACTGGTTCACGATCGGCCTCATTCATATACAATATAATATTGTTATCTAAATTGTTACCTACCTGTGGGTAATCACCGTATTTCGTTTGATAATCAAACACGTAGAGGTAGGAGTTTCTTCGTAAAGCTGAATGAGTGTCTGCAGTGAGGACCGTTGGTGCCACAACTTGAGCGTCGCTTAAAGCCTCTAGTGTCTCGTCTCTGTTAAAAATAAATAATATTATTATTTTTAGAGGCTTCCTTATTCTTCCACTTTTTGGCTGAACTTAAGACATTGTGTTATAGATAGCGATCTCAACGCCACCCCTTAGAATACAAAAACGTAGAAATGAAAATACTTTTATATATTATCACTACTCCAAGAGGCTTACTTAAATGCAATCTCCGAATGGGAATCTATAATCACGTTTTCAAATACATACATGCTGTCATTTTTCATTATTTTAAATCATGTTTAGTTTTATACGTTCAATATGAAAAATAATTTATATAAGTATTTCGTCAAATTAGGATCATTTAATATTTACTATTTTTTTAAGGTGGGATAACCCCACACTTAGGATTAGAAAATATTTTTGAAATAACGTATAAAAATTTTGAACGCAGCGGGATTCCAACCAGCGCCTCTTGGATAACGTCCAAGCGCTCTGACCGCTAAGCCATGCGTTCTACTACCAGCTGCGTCAAAATTCTTTTGCGTTTGTTACAACTTATTTATGTTGTTAGCATCTCTGTAGAGAGATTTTTACAAATTTCTACTACTTAAAGATTAATAAATAATTGTTTAATAATGAGACTGCTGTTTTATTTAAATATTTATTATTTTTTTAAAAAATATTTTTACTCGTTGACTTTCGAATAGAAAGTATTTTGGTGCTACCTATTCTTCGAATTCTAACGTTATTATTATTATTATATAAATACATTACACTTGTGTATTCTAACATAAGACACGCAAATTTTAGTTTAAAAATATTTATAGGAATCCAAGAAAAGCTTAAAACGTGAAAAATTCTACAGAAACTATAAAAGTGTTCGAAACGTCAGGTGTCCAAAATGTATTTTCGAATACCAAAATATACGTCATTAATCCGGTTGAAATAGTTTCATTTAAAATGCATAAAAATCAAAGATCTTAGTAACTATAAAAATAACAATTATATTGTACCATACAAATTTAGGAGTTTAAACAATTGTCAAAAAAAAAACATTTAGAAATTAAAAATAAACAAGAAATAGCTAAGACTATTCGACGTCAAAGACGTAATTAACAATAATTTGTGCATTGTTTAGTCTTCATTATTCCTATTTTGGTTTATTTTCAAAATAAGTATTTTTAAAGAAGCTTGACACTTTTATCCCGCATAGCAGGGTAGACAGAAATTACCTAGTGTTAAGACACTCCGGACTTAGCATTATGCCGAATTCGAGTCATTACGTGTTGAGTGGTGGAGCTCAACGCCGCAAAAAAAAGAACCTTAATATATGTTTCTATAAAAATGCTTTCTATAAAAAATGTTACTATACAATTACCATACATGATAAGGTTAGCTGGTGGAAAATACTTTTTAGCGTTAAGGCCGCCTTTTGTGTATATTGGTGACATTTATGAAATATATAAATAAATAGAAACACACAAAATATACTTGAGATCAAACAAAGGTGACATTTTCAACAAAACTCTCACGAATGAGAATCTTGATAGATATTTTTTTCGGTTTTCTAATACTTTATTCTGAGCCGACTCAAAGTTTGCTGGGTCCAACTAGTTTTTATATTAAATTTGAATAATTTATTCATTATACAAATGTATATTGTAATAAATGTTTGATAATGGAACATGCCTAAATAAAATTAATTTTTATATGAAACTAAAGCAAAATTGAATAATTATGTCTATGGGTTTACAATTCAGTATTAATAGAAAACCACCAAGCATATTTTTGTTTCCCTCATTTCGTTATATACAGCACGGTGTTTATTTTTTTTTTCACTTTAACCACAAGGTCGATTGTGGTGCAGTGGGACAGCATCTAACTGTAAATGCGAACGGTTGTGGTTTCAATCTCCACTCGAGAAAGTGATTATATTTAAATTATTTTCACATTTTCGCTCTGGTAAAGATAAAGTGCGGCGTTGAGTTCCACCACTTAACACGCAATGCCTCGAATTCGGTGGAAAGCGAAGTACGGGTTTGTCTTAACGCTAGACAGAATTTCTGTCTACCCTACTATGCGGGATAAAAGCGTGAAGCTAAAAAAACGTAATAGCCATAAAATTGGAGAAAGTGTCTTGTTACTAAACTATTTCGATCCATACAATATAGTTTGTAAAATTGAACTAAGGTTAATTAGTAAATACATTATATATAATAGTATATAGATAGATATATAGAAAAAAATATTGTACACTGCTAAAATACATACAAAGATAAAAAAAAAAAACAATAAAATGCACAAAGACGGTAGTATATCCATTAATTTCATTATATTCACCAACATAATGTCAAAAACTCTTTTATTTACTATCAGCTCTTAAATGAGACGCTACGTAGTGTAAGGAAACCAACGCCGTATTTTGTTTTACAAGAGCGAAATAATTAAAATTTTTACATAAAAAATGTTATCTGCTTGGGAATCGAACCCAAAACCAATCTCGTTTACAATCAGACGTCATTCCACTACACTCTATCACATCTAGATAAATTTAACAATTCTCAACACAAATTTTAGCAATATTAAACAAAACCATTTACCTTATATTAATAGGATGCTGGACAGGCCTCTCCCAATCAGTGTACTCGTTAATGACGGTTGCCAAAATTTCAGATAAATGATAGCTATAGGTGTTTCTAACAAATGATTTTAGGATTTTCGAACGTCGATCCGCTTCTATGCCATATTGGACATCGTCACCGCTGAAAGCGAAATATGCTTCCGCCTTGGTAACTCCTAACATCACGTCGTATCTGGTAAAGGAAAAAAAATATGTTTTGTTAGAAATTTTATTTTTTTTCTTAATTTAACTGAACTGAACTGTCACAGTAGTGCATACGATATATATATGTTGAAAGTGTTATTTTTGTACGTAGGATTTTAAATATATATGGGAACTAGTAAATTCCTACATTTTCGTTAGCAAGGACTAAATGTCTAAATTGATACAATTTTCTTATTTATGAACCCATTGAAATAAATCAAACACAATTTGTTATGGGAAAGTTGCAAAAATATAATACTGAAAAATTGATTTAAATTGGTTAAGATCTTTCTGAAATAAGCGAACAAACGCACAGGTAAACCGACAAACAGATAAAAAAGCTGATTACTCTTGATACTATATCCCCGCATAAATGGCCCCATGGCTCTATAAATCTTATAAGCTCAGCTTAAAATGATGAATAAAATTACAATGAAAATCTTTTTATTTTATATATTATTAAGGCAAGTTGCTGGAGAGTACCAACTCCATGGAACTGAGACCTTTAAAGGGGAAGTGGCCGCCTCTACCACCTCCAGGTTGCTTTTACTGCCTAGCAGAGTGAAGCGCAAGAGATATATGCTCGGAACGGTTGAAGCGCTCAATCTACGTAATAACGGGAACACTCGTTTTGTCGATACTCATGTAATGGAAAGCAAGTCACCAACCACCAATCATACTATATGAGCGCTCATAGTCTTATTATAACTGTCCACATTTTCCAAAATTCCTACGACTTAACCGGGGAGCGTTTCTGAGCAATTATCTATAGTTACTTAGAAATAGAACTCAGTTAATGCAATAGATTAAAAATATTATGACCTTTAAGGGACCTCTATATTATACCTGTATCTACACGCAATAAATAATCTGGGTTTATGTGAATTTGTATATATGTATGTGACCGGGTTCCTGTGAAACCGTTATGTCAGAAATACGTAGTAATAAAAAATATATATGATATATTCAATTTTGAACACAGTATAAGCAAGTATATTTTATCACGTCACCACTTCATCTCCATACTCTTCATAATATAAAAAACTGCCAAGTATATGAAACTATTAACTTTAATTAACTAAAGACAATCCTACTTAATCTTACTTGGTAAGTTGAGCGATGGCGCTTTTCCGCATAAGTACCGCATTGATAATGTTCACAGCGGTGGCCTTGCCGGGTACAGCGCGTGCCGCCTGCCAGTCATACCCCGGCTCCGGGTTGATAAGCATATCGCCTGTGTCTAAAACATATATATCAGTTAAAAAAGGTCGAATATTTAAATTCATGCATAAAACACCGTTGATATCGCTGTTGTATCTATTAAAATAAAAAAATATATGTTGGTATTGTTAGACTAAGCACGGAGTATTAGTACTTTGCAAGTGAGGAGTGTTTTAAATCTATTTTTTTTTATTATATACCCTATTTTATAAAAATTAAGACCACTGTAGCGCAGTTTAATTCACCACTCAACACGCCTTGCATTGTCTCGATTGCAGGTGGAAAACAACGGTGTGTCTTAACGTTAGATATCTGACTACCTTGATTATTTTCGTCATAAAAAAGTATAAATCAACCTTCAAATGACATATAATTGACTTTCTTGCTTGTTCTTCTCAACAGATCTAGTTTTAAAATAAGAAGAAAGAGGAAGCTCTTCGTATGGCTGCCAATACATACATTATATAGAAATTGTACATAATATTGAAATGAATATAAATCGTTTAATATTAAAACAGTTATTGCTGCACAAAAAAATGATATATGTACAAATGGAGATGATTAACATATTGTATGAATATGTTTTATATAATTATGATTTTGGTGATAATTATCAATATTATCTGTCTGTTTTTCTCTTCCATAGTATAGAATAAAGTACAATATGGGTCCATGTGAGGTTTTATAAAGTTACATGAACGTTTGACTTCTTAAAATACATTAAGATATTGATAATGGGAATTATCATAGACTAAATTTAGTTAGAAAATTAGATTAATATAAAGCAACTCAATTCGGAATTGCCCGGAATCATTACTCGGAAGCTATGCACAAAAAGGGATCCAATTAAAAAAAAACCATGTCGAAAACCAATAATATCCCAAAAAAAACATAGAACATAAATTAAAAAACATGTTAAATTACAAATTCTTCATAAGCCTTTTCCATAAATTGTGGAAGAAGTTGGTAAATTGCCTTTGGTTACAAAAAAACCTTATAAAATCAAAAGAATTCCATGTCGTACCAAGTGAGCTAACTGAAAACATCGGCGCAAGGGATCGAGATGAGAAA
Organism: Dryadula phaetusa; assembly: GCA_032432895.1. Taxonomy (NCBI): domain Eukaryota; kingdom Metazoa; phylum Arthropoda; class Insecta; order Lepidoptera; family Nymphalidae; genus Dryadula; species Dryadula phaetusa. The sequence continues at coordinate 835,567 of JAOYRS010000005.1, forward strand.
ACTTTGCGGGCCAATTTAATAACGGACGGACGCGAACGGCTTGACAGATATTCTGGGATCACAATTTGCGAATCCGTGGAAGTATCAGCTTCGACAATAAAAATATGAACTTGGTATCGATGCGTATAACAGGTTAGGACTTTTGTGGCTTTCTATGTAATATTACTATGTTGAACCAGGCTTAGTTTTAAAATAATAATAATGTTTCTTTTTGTATTGGAATTAACATAGTTATAAAAGAAACTTATAACTTGTAACTCTGTTATGGATATAATCGCCCTCCTCTAGAATATGGTTACAATATTTCGAGAAAAGGCAACAGCAATAACAAGAAACGAATAAAAAAATTATAAAATAAAAAAATATTACATATTAATATAAAATTAATTAAAAAATAAAGTGAGTATTTATGTGAATGTGTGTGTGAGTATAGTGTGTGTGCTTTTGTGAGTGTGTAAGCAATTTTTTTATCTCCTCATATATTATGTTTTGAGAGATTTTTTTTCTAACTCTGAGAGGGTTCTTTATTTATTTTGTTATATTTTGAGCGAGGTATTTATGTTGTATAATATTGTATTGTATAATGATGCTTACATACGATCTGTCTGCAACAGTAGATTTTACAAACTAAGTCAGATCTGCGTTTAGTATTGACAAGTTGTTTGTAAAAGGGTGATTGCGAATGCTTGCGTTGAATTATAATAAGCAAAATAGTTTTCTTAATGATTTATTTAATTCAGTAGTTAAGGGTAGTTCTCGATAACATAAACGGAGCATTTTTAGCATTTTAACTTCACGCTTTTCATCCCACATAGCAGAGTAGACAGAAAGTACCTAGTGTCAAGACACTCCATACTTCGCTTTCCGCTGAATTTGAGACATTGCGTGTTGAGCGGTGGAACTTAACGCCTTTATCTTTTACCAGAGCGAGGAAGTTAAAATAATTTAAATATAATCACTCCCCCGAGTGGGGACCGAACCCACAACCGATTGCGTTTACAATCAGACGCTGTCACACTGCGCCACGACCCCCCTTAAATATATTCTTTCTTAGAAATATTTTTTGGGTAGTAAGAGATGCTAACAGCTCCGCAGAGATGCTAACAACAAAAATAAGTTGTAACAAACGTATAAGCTTGGCTTAACGAACAAAACTCATGGATGGTTTCGACGAGTTGATTGCAGGTTCGAATATATCTGCATCCATAATGTTATATGTTTTTTAGAAGTTATTTCATAATAATGCTTCTCAAATATTAGGTAAATAATTATGGACTAGCTTACAGAAGACATTGCTTATACCATTATCTACCTATCATCTACATAGAAATTGCAAACTAGATGGCAAATTTGAATCCCTCTGTGATTTATTTTAGATATAAATAGATCTATTTTGGGGTAATTTAGGAAAAAATAATATTTTATTCATTTATTATGTAAATTCTGTAAATGTAAAACTCCTATGAGGATGGGCATAGACACGAACGCCAATCATTTAAGTTTCACCTACAGTTATGTTAAACCAACCAACTTAGTAATCCTTGGATACAAGGAAGTTCCAAGTAATATAATAGTTAGTACTATCTTGCAACCTAAAACGCTCACGCTCCGAAATTGAGTTGGTTTGTGAATATTCAGAGTTGCTTCTATGTTTGTTCATACTTTAAATTTAAAATAAGTAAATATTGGAAACAAAAATGTTAAAACTATGTATAACTAAAGCACCGACTGACTGATGACGAATAGCTCAATCTACTTGCCGTAGAAAGATGAAATTTGGCATTCTGGATTTTTTTAAAGGAATGGGAAATATAGCGTTTTTCCATTCATAATCCGCCTAAAGTAAAATTTAATTGGGGATTAATGATAATACGTCAACATTTTTTAATATTTATATAATATATTTGTTTTATTTTACGCGTCTCTCGATTTTTTGAGGAAGGCAGAGAGAACTGACACTCTTTTTCTGCCCATCATGTATACAGACATTTCATACATCTCAACAGCATGATGGACTATATGTATTTACTTTTATGAATTTCCTAGTAAAGTTCGTAGTTTGTATCCGGTTTCCATTTACATGCTATATCTGTGTGAAGTTTCATGCGGATTTCGAATAACAAACTATGTGTTTACCTAAAGTTGTATTTGTATTGAGTTTATATTGAATTCTTGTTAGTGTGATGGAGAGTGAAATGTTAAAAATATTTAAATAAGCCTTTAAAAACGCTTTACACAACTTGCTATTATTGCACTCCGGTGACTGCATTCCGTCCGAAATCAAAACGTTGCGTGCTGAGTGGTGGAACTTAACGCCGCGTTTTATCTTACCAGACCGGAGAAATAAATATAGATTTTAAATATAATGCTTCCCCTTATTAACAACTGAACTCAAAACCAATCATGTTAACAGTCTGCTAGCCGTTATCTCAATGCGCAACTGTGTGTATGTGTGGCTGCGGATTCGATTTCTAAGGGGGGGAATAAATCATATTTAAAACTATACGCTAAACAAAGCGTGGCACTGAGCTAATGTAATCAAATATGGACTGATAAAGGCGAAGAGTGTTTTAACAATAACTTCTCCTCAAGTATACATGAAAATTGCTTACCAATCACTACGCCGTCGACACTTGGACCAAAAGCGTAAGCGAAGTCAGGAGCATGAACTGGTGCGGACAGCAATGCTTCTAAGGGGCGCTCTCTTAAACATCGTAGTAACGCTGGAGGAGTCAGTTCTATTGGAAAAAATATGTTAAAAGTTATTATATGATTACATTTTTTAAAAAACGTATAAAAATTTATAAAATTTTATCGCAACGGGATTCAAACCCTCGCCTCTTGTATACCGTCCAAGCGCTCTGACCGCTAAGCCATGCGTTCTACTACCAGCTGCGTCGAAACTCTGCTTAATGCTGCGTTCAAATTTTTATACGTTTTTTCAAAAATGTTTTCTAATCCTAAGTGTGGAATAACACTTTAAAATAGTAAATATTATTATATGATTATTGGTTGTAATGATATTTGCATAATTTTAAATGATTTTTAACTAAATTAATTTATAAACCGTATGGTTTAGTAAGCGTTGGCCGAAATCTTGATAAAAAATATCACTCCAATTTATAAGTCGAAATATTGAACTTGGCTGTTATTTCGTAAGTAAAAAACATGAATGTGGTTTTTTTATATATCATTACATTTTGTACCAAAAAAAATGAGTAAGTAAGTACTTATTGATAATTAGTACTAAATTACTTAAAAATATTATAAAATAACAAAAAAAATTAGTTTCTGATTTTTTTTTGATATTTTAAACGGATTAATCGCATTTATTTTGGTATTCAAAATTAGTTGAAATCAATAATACTATGGATGTAAGACACATGTATTTCGTACAAATATGATAATTTAACTGTTTCAAAAGCTCTTTTAAGCTTCGCTTCTGAGTATAAATAATTAATTACATAAATAAATTTATTATTAAATGAGGCCGGTCGTGGCGCAGTGTGACAGTGTCTGACTGTAAATGCGATCGGTTGTGGGTTTGATCCCTACTCGGGGGAGTGATTATATTTAAATTATTTTCACTTCCTCGCTCTGGTAAAGACAAAGAGCGGCGTTGAGTTCCACCACCCAACACGCAATGTCTCGAATTCGGTGGAAAGCGAAGTACAGAGTGTCTTGATACTAGGTACTTTCTGCCTACCCTGCTATGCGGGATAAAAAGCGTGAAGCTAAAAAAAAATTAATAAATAAAATATATTAATATAATTAATGATTTTCAAAAATGTATTTTCGGATAACAAAAAAAACGTAATTAGCTTATTTAAATATTTTAATTTTAACAGAAATAATACACAAAAATATCTCACCAGGTGAACAGTTTGCGTGGCTTCCTACTATTTCAGCATATTTATTAGGATCAGCCACTAGTGACCAGGGACTTAAACCCGATCCCGACATCAGTATCGCTCTGTGAAATAAGAGACCTGTAAAAGACAGAAAAATTAAATTTCTGAAAACATCTTTTTCTGTATACGCTGGTCTGCTCTGGAATAAATTATCTAAAACAATACGTATGTAATATATATATAAAAAGAATTTAAGCCTTATAGGAATTAGAATCCTTATTCGTTATTAATTCAGCCATACGTGAGCTAAGTCGAAATTTTTACACGTTTCTAAAATATTTTGAAAAAACGTATAAAATTTTTAAAGCAGCAAGATTTGAAGCCGCGCCTTTTGAAAACCGTCCAAACACACTAACCACTAAGCTATGCGTTCTATATTGTTAGCATATTTTCAGAGAGATTTTAATAAATTTATGCTACCCAAAGCTTACTTCTAAGAAATTGTTATTTTATACGTTTTTTTTTCAAAATGTTTTCTAATCATCAGTGAGGAATATGACTTTAATAATAGTAAAATACATTTCTATAAAACTTTAAATTTAAACTTAATACTGTTCTCAAAGAAATATTCATGGAACATAATCAATTTGTTACTTATTAATACTTCATCAATATTCAAGTAACATAATTCAATATTAAAACCTTAACTACCAAATAAATTTTCATCTCTCTATACTTCTTAAGTCAATTTAAATTATACTAAGCGATTCTAGCGAGCTATCTTGATAAAAAAATAATTACACCTTTGATAAGAAGCAATTGAGTTAATATAAATATTATTGATATTTAAATACCTGTTACTTTGAGTTCGTAAACTTTCTTCGGAAGGTTAGTTATTTTTGTGATTTAATAGATTTTTGAATACATAAGGAAAGGATGTTTATTTTATTGGATAATTTTAAACGGATTAATCCCGTATATTTTGGTATTCGGAAATACATTTTTGGAGACCTGACGTTTTGAACACTTTACTGTAGTCCGTGGTCACAGGGAGTCTGGGAGACTCAGAGTTGAAAAAAAATTAATAAAACGATTATATCTTAGAAATAATCTTTAGGTAGGATAAATTTGTAAGAAGATCTCTGCAAATATGCTAATAACATAAATAAGTGGTAACAAAACATATAATAATTTCGAAGCAGGTGGATGTGGAACGTATAACTTAGCGGTCCGAGCGCTTGTATGGTCTAAGTGGTACAAGTTGGAATCCCGCTGCATTCAAATATTTATACGTTTTATCAAAATTTTTAGAAACATAAAAATTTGTCTTAGCTTAATAAAAACATATGACTGAATTGATATCGACGAAGACGATATGGGTTCGAATCCCTGAAAGTCCGTGAAATAATATTTTGGCTCGCTAGAATCGCTTGGTATAATTTAAATTGACTTAAGAGGTATAGAGAGATTAAAATTTATTTAGATAAATATTTCTTTGAGAACAGTATTAACTTTAAACTTTAATTTTTATAGAAATATAATTTATTGTTATTAAAGTCTTATTCCACATAGATGATTAGAAAACATTTTGAAAAAATCATAATTATTCACTGTAAAGCATAATTTAGAGTTTCGCCACTCAACACGCAATGTCTTCAATTTGTAACCAGTGTATCATAGAGTGTCTTGACACTAAGTTCTCCTATTTTCAATACCAGAAAATGCCTAGAACTGATAAGAAAATAGATTTTCCATTAAAAAAAACATCATCACTTAATATGGTCAGACTTCATTTTAATATTGAAAAGGCAACAATTTTTTCTACGAAAATCAAGATTGCTTTTTGTAAGAATTCTTTAGCAAAGTTGGAACTACAGTAGGTCAGCTCTTTGACTCAAATAAAAAGTTACTTGGAGAAAGGTTCTGGAATTTTACATTGAAATTTCATTTTAGCTTTGTCTGCAAATAAGTGTATAGTTGCCGACGCGAATTATGTCAGCGACAGACATCCCGTTCCGTTCGACAGTTCCGTTGTTATGATAATCTTTTGGTTTTTCACATTTGTTCCTGGTTTGGGACGGGGTTAAGGTCAGTTTTTAATGTAAGGGTCACTGGTTCAAATTTACATGTCGCATGTGATATCGAGTTAATATATGTAGTTACTTTCTTGAGTCTAATTACGTGAAAAATGGTATATAATTTTATCGTTATAAAGAATTTTATCTAGCAAAAATATTCGGAAAGTTGTAGAGCGATTTAAAGTTATTTACCGGATTAATTTCTTTTATTTTGGTACATATACCTATAATTTCATAACATATTAAGGCTACCATGGCGCAATGTGATAGTGTACGACTGTAAACGCGATTGGTTGTGGGTTTGATTCCGACTCGGTGGAAGGATTAAATTTAAAATTTATTTCTAATTCTCCCCTCTGGTAAGAAAGTGCGGCATTTAGTTTGCCACTCAACACAAAGTTCAGGCGAAAAGCAATGGACATTGCCTCAACACTAATTTGTCTTTGACTACTCTGCTATACGGAATAAAGCGTAAAGAAACAAATCCTTTTAAAGTAGTTAAAATATGGAAAAATACATACAAATGTGAATTTAAAAAATTAACGCATTATTTGACTATACATATTAATAAGAGCTCGTTAAAGTTTACTTAAATAAATGACAATGGTTTAACTTTAAACCGCACGCACGCGTTTACGAACGAAAATTCATGATATTTCAACCAATTGCAGCAGCTTTCATAAATCAGAGCGATAATATTTAAGAATTATATTGCAATGGGCATTTAATTTTGTATTTAAATGTTTAAATACAAAATGAGGCTGAGGCCGGTCGTGGCGCAGTGGGACAGCGTCTGACTGTATACGCGATCGGTTGTGGATTCGATCACCACTCGGGGGAGTGATTATATTTAAATTATTTTCACGTCATCGCTCCGGTAAAGACATAGAGTGGGGTTGAGTTCCACCACTCAACACGCTATGTCTCGAATTCAGTGGAAAGCGAAGTACGGAGTGTCTTGACACTAGGTACTTTCTGTCTACCCTGCTATCCGGGATAAAAGCATGAAGTTAAAAAAAATAATGTTGAAGTGGGCTTGTGGCTCTGTTGAATAAAAGATTTTTAACTGTTCATAGTAAATGACTAGTGAATGCCCGCTAGTTCGTTTCCTTTGTATACCAATTTTGCAAACGGAGTATTCCAAATAAATATAACGTTTTTTATTTAAGAATCCAATTAAATGTTGCCAAAATAGGGTAAGTTGCGTTAAAATCGGCCAAGCCATTTTCGAGATAAGCGTGCAGAAATGCACAGAAAAAACAATTAAAAAATGATTTCTATTGTGTTTATAATATATTAAATATAATATTAAAGTATCTCATATATCTTACGTGTACAGAAAGCGATCAGTCACATTTTTATTGTGTGAAGATTACCTAAAAATTATAATTTAATTATGCTTTAATATAGGGGCTAATAGTGCTACTGGTTCCAGGTTCGATTCCTGCTCGGAGGAATGATTATATTTTTTAATTAATTTCATTTCTTCGTACTCCTAAGACGAAGCCCGGCGTTGTAAAACAACGCCCAAAATACATATTCAAATTCAGTGAAGTCTCTAGTATGAAGACACGCACACGAAAATGGAGCACTCTGATAAGACGAAGCGCTGCGTTGAGCGCCGCTTGTGACTCAATGTTTGGAATTCTTATGCGAAGGTTATATCTTGACACTAGGTGCCTTGAACACCAAAACAGCCTTATTGTTACTATTCTTATAAAAATTACAGCCCAGTAAAGCCACGACCCAAGTAAATATTCAAATTGAAATTACAGTGAATTCTCTATTATGAAGTCACGAGACTCAACTAACTTTTAATTAAAATGTGTCACGCTTGCTTTCAGTTCCAAAGTCTACGTAGGGTACATTTGTTCCACTTTGAGCAGAACAAAGTTGTGGTTCATGACATTGTACCCACTTTTTCTATAGTTTAACCAACCGTTACCTATATATCTGTATATATATATATATATATATATATATATATATATATATATATATATATATAACAGAAAACCAGTAAAGTCCGCAACGGTGTAATTTTCCATAGAAATGATTTCTTCCAACTAACCTGTGGAAGTGGGTGATAGTATAATAGGATGACAAACCAGTGCAATAAGTAATTAAAATAAGTAATTAAAATTAAAAAGCAACACAAAAAATATACATTTAAAATATAAAGACACTAATAAATATACGGTTTCATCCCGCATAGCAGAGTAGACAGAAAGTACCCAGTGTCAAGACACTCCGTACTTCGCTTTTCACTGAATTTGAGACAATGCGTCTTCAGTGGTTGAATACAACGGCGCACTTTGTGTACCAGAGCGGGGAAGTGAAAAAAATTAAATATAATCACTTCCCCGAGTGGCGATCGAACCCACGACTGATCGCGTTTACAGTCAGACGCTGTCCCACTGTGCAACGACAGGGATCAAATATATATAGACATACATTAAATAGCTAATACATACTATATATATATATATATATATATATATATATATATATATAATGTAAAAACATTGTATAGTAATTCCTAACATCTCTTTAGCGTGTCAAATTAAAACGTGCATTTTGATTTTAATTTTCAATATTTTTTTTTGGTTTTGTATGACATTTAAAGCATACGTTTTGTGAATTCTTGGGAAATGAAAATATGAGAGGTCTCGTGCGACTCCTATTTTTATTAAAAGTAAGCAAAAGTGGTGTAACTTTAGTTTTGGATTTTTTATATTAAACTGAGAATATAGTTACGTAGAATAAAAGTCTGATAATATATTATTTTACATTAGACATATATATATATATAGTAGTTGGCTCGAATAATTTTTTATTTGTAAATAGTTAGAAAAAGACATTTGCTGTGTTTTGAATAATTTTAAGAATATTTAAAGAAGCTTGCATTCTTATTGTAGAAATTTATCAAAGTTTCATCTTAAGAACTCTAGGATGTAAATGATTTTGTAGATGGACGGCGTTTCATTGTTGCCGTCGCTAAGTCCTATGAAGTAATGCCAAGCTTTAAGTAAACACGAAGGGACAAAAAGTTATTTTTTATACTTTAAACATAAGCGAGAGACCGACCGTGGTGCAGTGGGGCAGCGTAAACGTGATCGGTTGTGGGTTCAATTCTCAATCGATGAAATGGTTTTATTTTAACTTATTTTAATTTCCCCACACTGACAACACAAGGCGTGGCGTTGAGTTCCGCCGCTCAACACGCAATGGCTTGAATACGGCAGAAAGGGTACGAAGTACGGAGTACGAAGTGTCTTGACATTAGTTAAAGCAAAAAAATCTAAATAAACATAAGCAAGTTAGACAATTCTTAACATCATATTTCATAATAATATATTTATATGAAATACATTATATATATATATATATATATATATATATATATATATATATATATATAGTTTAAAATTAAATTTTATATTTTAAATAACATTCTGTATTAAAAATTAAATAATTTCATAAAATCAAGTTTATACCCTGTTTCAACAGACAAACACACACGCGTACGTATAATTTATTGAGCGACCATAGCGACGGGGTGCATTATTTTCTCCTCTAATTAGAGGAAAACGGCGGAAAAGAGACAATACGTAACGTATAGCCTTGGTTCCATTGTTTGAAAACCAGGAGCCAAGCGTATACACACATATATGTATGACATCTTTATTCTAGCTATTTTAAAGATTTTTTTTATTAGAATTGTATTCTGTTTAAGTGCTAATTGACGTCTATGGGTATGAACTATTCTTACTTCTTCAACTATTCCTTTTGTATATAACGTTTTATTTATATTTTATAATTTTTTTGCTTGTTATATAGTAGCCATTAAGAACTAAGAAGGCAATGTACGATTGCAAACGCTATGTTTCTAAGTTTGATTATCGCTCGTAAAATATTTATTTTTATATTATTTTCATTTCCTCACTTTGACGAGACCAAAGCACGGCGTTGAGTTCCGCTGTTCAAAACTCTGACTAATCTGCTATGTTAAGAAACCCTTTTGAACTTTTATTTTTTTTAACCTTCTATTTATAAGCTTAATAATGTGCTTTATTTTATGACATAGAACAAGATTCCCTCGAACAGGGACCGAACCCAGAACCATTACGTCACTGCTGGTGGATCTGTGTAAAGATAACGTCAATTTTTTTTTGCCCCAGCCGGACATCTTTAAGTGTGACAACGTTAGACTGTAAACGCGATCGGTTGTGGGTTCGATCACCACTCGGGGGAGTGATTATATTTGAAATTATTTTCACTTTATCGCTATGGTAAAGACTAAGAGCGGCGTTGCACCACTCAACACGCAATGTCTCGAATTCGGTGGAAAGCGAAGTACGGAGTGTGTTGACTAGGTACTTTCTGTCTACCCTGCTATGCGCGATAAAAGCGTGAAACCAAAAAAGAAAAAAAAATTGTTATTGAATCTATAATTATAAAATAAAAGAAACCTTAGTTACTTTGTATTACATCAGTTATCTACTAGTGAAAGTTACATCAAAATCAGTGAAGCCATTCCAGAGATTTTCCGGAACAGACGGAACAAACAGATGAACAAACAAAAATTGTTAAAAGAAGTTATTTTGCTTTATAAACCGTGTATATATATATATATATATATATATATATATATATATATATATATATATATATATATATATATATATATACATATATGGATTTAGTAAAAGCGGTTATTTAAATTTTACAAACAGACACACCAGTTTTATTTGCTTGTACAGATTTTTTTCAACAAACTATTTTGTTTATACGTGTTTGTAGTATATTTACAATATTTTTTTTTCATTTTTATTGCGTAAGCTGTACGCGTGACGCGGTTGAAGCTTTTAACATATAGCTTTTTCTATAGACAAATATCAAAATAGAAGGAGCTTAACGGAATATCCGAGCTTTTTTCGTTAGATGATTTACGTACAATGTTATTGGTAGTCGATATATGTACAATATTTTATATATCGTTCACAGTTTTTGAAAGAATAGATTTATTGTTCCCACTATAAACGGTTTAGGTTCGATAAATGTCAAATAAAAGTAGACAAGGCGTCTTAAATTAAGTTTTGCAAGTCGTCGGCGAAACTGAACGCCGCATGTTGTCTTGCTAGTCTTGCTGGAACGACAATTGATAATTATTCCAAAACCATCGCGCTAACAGCTAGACGTTGCCAGATTAAATTTTCATTATTTTAAAATATGTTTACTTTTATATATTCAATATGAAAAATAATTTATATAAATGTGTTTAGTAGAATTAAGATAATTTATTTTGTCAAAAATTCACTTGAATTTAAATATAGATCTTTAGTTCTAAGTAGTTGATTATAATTATATTTTTTTTAGCTTCACGCTTTTATCCCGCATAGCAGAGTAGACAGAAAGTACCTAGCGCCAAGAAACTCCGTACTTCACTTTCCACCGAATTCGAGACATTACGTATTGAGTGGTGGAACTCAACGCAGCACTTTGTCTTACCAGAGCGAGTAAGTGAAAATAATATAAATATAATCACTTCCCCGAGTTGGGATCGAACCCACAACCGATCGCGTTTACAGTCAGACGCTGTTTCACTGCGCTACGACCAGCCTCAATTATATTTAAATGAAAAATAAATAACAATAAGGTATGAAGGGTACAGGCCCTGTCTGTCATGACGTTGCCTAGTCTCCCACTTATCTTTTTTTTTACTTTACTCAATTTCAAGGTAACCATAATATAGTATGATCGATTGTGATTTTGATGTGACTTCAACTGGAGAAAAAACTAAAAAAAATATTCCCATTTCTTCTCTCTGTTAAGAGAGCAATTATTTTCTAACAAGCTTATTAGAATGGTAATTCCGTTTTAAACCTATAATATTATTAAAATCAGGCCATTAATTAAAAGATTTTGTAGATTGAATGCTTGTTTTTTAACGTTAAAAAGAAATTGATATATATAATGTATGTAAACTTAAGACAATGCGTGGCGTTGGGTCCGCCGCTTGATACGCAATGTGTCTTGACACTAGGCTTACTCTGACTACCACCGTGGTTTACGGAAAGATCAGATGTACCCGTGGCTCCGGCTAATAGCGGTCGGGGACGGGCATCGTGGGGATTTAGCGGGTGAACGGGGCGGCTTATATCTGCCATCTGTCGACTCTAGCTTATAATTTGTTCCGTGTTCCCAATCAGACAGGTATCCGTAACGCGATTTCCTCACGTCAAAAACAAAGGTCACCCCGGGCTCTCTGAATACATTCATAGCTAACCAATTTTCTTAGAATAATTAATGTAATAATATGCATAGTTGATTTTAATTAGGTGAGAAGGTAAATTAATATTGTATACGTGTTATATATGAAAATGAGATTTCAACTAATATATTTCTCTAAGGAATTGAATTCAACGTTAAATAAGGATATTTAAATTATGAAAGAGGCTGGTCGTGGTGACTATGAACGCAATCTGTTGTGGGTTCGATTCCCAGTCGGGGGAATGAATGCTCTGGCATCAAAGTTGAGTTCCTCCACTCAAAACGGAATGCCTTGAAATCGGCGGAAATCGGAGTATGAAGTATCTTAACACTAGGTAATTTATTTCTTGTTGAATATACAAAAGAATTTAAATATCATCATTCTCCCGATTGGGAATTGAATCCACAATGACGCTGACGCTGACGACGCTGACCCACTGCGCCACTACCGGCCTGAATAATAATAAATTTTTTTATATAAAAATAAATAGTCTTGCAATAAAACGTAACTTGAGAACGAGAAAGAACGTGCTTAGAAGAGGGGACGTCAAAAGAAAGAGCGATAGATATATTGGTAAAACTAGGAGAAAAATTAGGACGTAAATATGAGAATTTCTTCATTCCTGGCCCTTAGTATATGATAGAAGGTATGACCGAGCGCAACGCGTGAGACGTATGGAGTTAAGGATGAAGCTGAATTTAATTATATCTCCATATGAAACTAATTTCATAGTAACTGGGTTATACCGTCATACATTATATGATATATTTAAACGCGTTAGAGAGGCTTGGTAAGGATTTTGTTACAAATTATCTATATATCGAAACGTAAAGCAAAAACTTTGAATACCTTTTTACCCTAATTAAGTGGACGGAGGTTTATGTAATTTTATACAAATATAACTTAAATACCAATAAATATTTAAAAAAATGTCTAAAACGTATTAATTAAATTAATTAAATTAAATTAAAACTAATATAGATTTATCAAATTTTAAGTCATTTGTATGTATGTATATATATGTGTATATGTATAATTATTTATATATATATATATATAATTTTATGCTTTGTGCACCTCTCTGCACTCTTTTACAAAATGTTTTTGTTTTTTTTTTTTGGTGGTTGCCTTGAAAATAATGATTTTAGCGATAAGGCCGCCAATGCACATATATGTTTTTTTTTTGTAAAAAAAATATTTTATGTATTTTATTTTGTTTATGTGCAATAAAGTATTAATAATAATAATAATAAATTCATAATATAAATTTAACATACAAGTACGTTGGTTCAATCTAATACTTTATTTTACATAGCAGGGTAGTCAGAGACAACCTAGTGTCAAAACAAACCGTTCACTGTTTCCGTCCGAAATCGAGACATTGCGTGTTGAGTGGCGAATTTAATTCCTACGTACATAAACAAAAATGTATTTAAAAAAGCAAAACCGAGGCCGGCCGTAGCGCAGTGGGTCAGCGTCTGACTGTAAATGCGATCGGTTGTTGATTCAATTCCCACTCGGGGGAGGCATTATATTAAAGTTATTCTCAAAATGCACCATTAAATTCCACCACTCAACACCCAAAGTCTCGAATTCAGTGCAAAGTGAAGTACGGAGTGTCTTGGCACTAGATACTTTCTGTCTACCCTACTATGCGGGATAAAAGCGTGAAGCTAAGAAAATATAATTATAATCAGCTACTTAGAACTAAAAATCTATATTTAAATTCAAGCCAATTTTTAACAAAATTAATTATATTAATTCTACTAAATACATTTATATAATTTATTTTTCATATTGAACATATAAAACTAAACATATTTTAAAATAATGAAAATTTAATCTGGCAACGTCTAACTGTTAGAGCGATGGTTTTGGAATAGTTGTCGATTGTCATTCCAGCAAGACTAGCAAGACAACATGCGGCGTTCAGTTCTGGCATTGACTTGCAAAATCTTAATTCCAGATGCGTATCTTTGCAGGTATTTTTTGTCTACGATGCTATGTGGAATAAATAAAAAAAATATAAAAAAACTATAACTTAATCCATTTCTCATATGATCGTGGATTTTATATTCATTGATTAAAAAATCAATTCGGTTGTTCCGGTTTCCAATCCATTCATGCATTATGCACTACCATAGTCAGTTCTTAAATTTACATGGCCAATGGATTGATTTGAAGCGTTTGATGCAAACGGAACGGAGTAATGAATGTATTCAATACGAATATAATGCTACTAACTATCATTGGCGGATGAGTCCTATATATTTTTCAGGTATATATATTTCAGCATTTTTTTTTTCATATTGAAAACAGAAATAACCTGAAAAGTAGGGTGCGTTATCTTAAAAATTATGTATTTTTTAATGCTCAAAGTACAATTTGATTTTGATTTAAAACACTTATTTTAGGCGGAAAATGTAAAAAAATATATATTAGATGATATACGTAAAAATTATATATTAATGAAAAAAAATAATTATTGATCTCGACTTTTTGTATATTGCTGTAGTTAAGCGCAATGTTCTGTTAGCTTCACGCTGTCATTCGCATGTCAGAGCCAAGGATCAAAACACTTCTTTCTTCGCTTATTGGTCCAATTTGAAACATTACATGGTAATTTGCTTGTTATAATTTTTTCTTTTTTTTTTAGCTTCACGCTTTATCCACGCTTTATAGCGCCAAGCGCTACGGTCCCCGCGTACCTCTTTCGCCTCGTCCACAGTCATTGTCATGCATGCCCTTCGGTGGGTCCTCATACTTTTTACGTGACCTTCCTCCAGTATCTTCGATAGTGTGTTTTCGAAGGTCAACTGAGGTCTCCCCCGACCTCTCGTACCCCTCACCTTGGCTTCATAAATCTTTCAAAATACTTAAATCTTTTAAAATATTTCCAAATACAAATTGAACAGCCAAGCTGACATGGCGCAGCCCTGTTTGACACCCGATTGAATATCAAACTGAGGCGATATGCCAGCTCCTACTCGTACACAGGCTGAGTGATCTCGATAAAGAGATTTTACAGCCTGCAACAAGGGTCCGCTCACATTGTACCGGGGCAGTACCTCCCATAACTTCTTTCTTACAACCCTGTCAAATGCTTTTTCTAAATTCACAAAAGCACAGAAAATTTTCTGGTTTATAGCCAAAAACTTTTCCGTGATCATGCGGAGAGAAAAGACCTGATCCATGCACCCTCTTCCAGGTCTAAATCCTCCTTGGGCCTCCCATAAAAGCCTTTCGGATCTCTCTTGCATTCTTCTCGCTAGAATTTTAGCATAAATTTTACTGCCCAAGCTAATCAAACTGATAGCCCTATACCTTGCACAGTCTATCTGCGAACCTTTGTCTTTATACAAAGGCACGATGACTGCCCCTCGCCAATTATTCGGGACTTCTCCCTTTTTTCAGCATAAATTGCATAGAAAAAAGAACAGGTCCAAGATGGCCCACTACATTTGACCATCTCTGCAGTAACTCCAGCTGCTCCTGCTCCCTCTGCCTTACCACATTTTAGACTTCGTATAGCATTCTCTACTTCTTTTATACCGATTTAGCCATCTGCTACATCGAGACAGAGGCGTCATCACATTCATACATCTTATAGAATTCCGCCCATCGGTGCAAAATGTGTGTTCTTTCCGTAAGTATTTCACCTTCCTCGGAAAGCACCTCATTCATTTTACAGGTTGGCAAACAACGCTGAGAATCACTAACTTCTCGCCAGAAAAGCTTCGTGTTTTCCCGGAAATTGTTTGTCGATCTGTCGTCTCTTTTGTGCCCTAACTTTTCACGCTTCATCTTTATCAGTGTTTTCGTTAGGTGCTTTTGCAACTTATATTCTTTCTTCTTAATCTCTCTCATACTTTTAATGTTACTCGAGGCTTTAAAGTCCTACCATGCTTTCTTCTTTTTACTACTGCTTCTTTCACTTCATCATCCCAGTATTCATCACGCTTTTTAATAAAGCCTCTTTTCCCAATGCCACATACCAGATATACAGATACACATACAGTTGCAGCTTCAATCATACGATTCCTAAGATTCTGCCAGCATACTTCAACACTTTCAGTACCTATATCGCAGCTGTCTAGCTTCCTGGAAACTCTTTCTTCTTATTCCTCTCTAATTGGTGGGTCTTGAAGCTTCCAGCTTCTTATGCGATTACTCGCCTCCAAGTTTGGACACCTCGTGCGGCTGCACCAACCGGAAAACAGATCCCTTATTCTAGCAACTCCTAGATAGTGATCTGTTTTCAAGTCGGCACCCCTAACCACACGCGTTTCCTAAATTGGGTTCGAATAAGCTGATCCACTACGAATAGATCAATCATGCTTTTCTCTTCCATCCGTTCCCACGTGTACATGTGAATTTGTTTTTGGTCAAACATAGTGTTTGCCACAAACAAATCTTTTTCCATACATAATTCCAATACGAGCTTACCAGCCTCATTTACTCTCTTATCACCATACTTCCCTACTGCGCGTTTGTAACCATATCATGTGGTTCCGACTCATCCATTCAAATCACCACATAATATTAATTTTTCGTTGCCTCTTACACTACCTAGAACTTCCTTGACACTCTCCCTGAACTCCTCTAATTCACTTGATAGAGCTGAGGATACCGGCGCATACGCCACTGACAAGAATATTCTTGTTATCCCCAGCTTGAAGCAAACCCAGAGCAGCCTCCGGTTGATCGCCTTATGTTCTACCATTGCACTCACCAATCGAGAGGACAATAACACACCTATACCTTGACACCCTCGTTCACTTTCTGGAACTTTCACCCAGAAGGCGTCTCGGTTGCCCGGCAAATCGGTAATCGCACTTTGTCTTTTACCATAGCGAGGAAGTGAAAATAATTAAATATAATCACTCCCCTGAGTGGTGATCGACTTCACAACCGTTCGCGTTTACAGTCAAACCCTGTTCCACTGCGCAACGACCGTCCTCGTCATATAGTTCTTTTATTAAATATTCTATTTTTCCACGCCGCAAGTTTCATTCATAGACGTACCTTGGATTTCTTAGTGAATAACCGTTGCTCTAACGTTTGTATAGCATCGGCCTCTACGTCATAATGCAAACGGCATTCAGACTAAGTGGATTGCGTTTTTATTAAATGAGCGGAACTGAGTTAAGGTGGAGCAAACAAGTGATTTTATGATATAATGTTTTAAAATATTATTATTGTTTTGCTTTAAAATAAATTAAATTAGAGTATCTGTTTGTAATATCATAACTACTGCTTTCTACTGTTATATATATATATATATATATATATATATATATATTTGTCTGTCTGTTTCGTAATATTGGGTACCGCTTGACATTCAATGTCTAAATTTCGCGTGAATAATGGACAACGGAATGTCTTATTTAGTTCTTTCCGACTACTTTGATTTGGTAACGCAAGAAGCTTTAAATTTATATATAAATATGTAAACAAGTATAAATATTAATTATAAACAATGCGACTGATGTATAAGCATTAATATTATTTCACGCATTTTATCCCACATAGCAGGGTAGGCAGAAATTACTCAGCGTTAATACACTTCGTACTTCACTTTCCACCGAATTCGAGATATTACGTGTTGAGTGGTGGAACTTAAAGCCGCACTTTGTTTTACCAAGGAAAGGAAGTGGGAATAGTTTTCAGTACAATCTCCCGAGTGGGGATCAAACCCACAACTGATCGCGTTTACAGTCAGACGCTGTCACACTGAGCCATGTCCGGCTTTAAACTACATATACGCATTATAACAGAAACAATTTCAATATTCCAAATAACACAGATTAGTAGCATACTAGACCTTAAAGAATTATTTTCTAGTACATTGTACCATTTTCCTTTTGTACTTCACATACTTGTGTATTCAAAGTATTTAATCTCTACAGCTTACTGCATTCTAAGAAATAGTTCTGGAGTTCTGCAAGGCTATATTTTCATTATAAAATACTTACGGATAATTTTTAACATTTTTTCATATTGTAAAGTAAGGAAAAATATCTTTGAAATGTATAAAAATTTTAGCATAACGGGATTTGAACTGGCGTCTAGTGGAAAGCATCTATGCGCTTCAGTCACTGAGCTAATCGTTATTGCTTGAACTTTCTATAATTTTAATTAGAACTTATTTTATTGTCAAGCAATTTTTTTGATATAAACTTCAGGCTATACCCCTGGCGGGATAGTCAGAGAGAACGGAGTGCCCAATATTACGGTCCATCGTTAATAACCTTCATAGGGCCTTGGAGAGTTTTTTCTTCTTCTACTTATAGATATATTTTTAAATTCGTCTCTTCACAATTCTATGAACGAGTAGATGAAAAATGTTTGGAAGAAATTTCTAAAGAAAATAAACAATCAAATTCATCTATACAAAGAATTTTCTCAATTTTTATATGATAAGCTCCTTGATGCTCCTAATTTTTATTAGGATTTATTTTTATGTTTAGTTTTCAAGAGAGTCCATCAATTGACTGAACAATACAACAGAGAATATATGTAAAATCTATGATAAATATTAGATTTTACTTGTTTTTTTAGCTTATATTAAAACGTTAAACTTATGTCCAAAGGTAATGAGTTCGAATCCCATGTTATTTCACGAGGTAAATCTATCACATTTTTAATGTGTAAGCCTCTAATTTAATAATCCATAAACAATAACATTTTCATACTTTATTCCGCTCCTTTCCCAAATAATCTATACAAAGTGCTTAAAAGAAAATTGAAATTAATCAAAACAAAACAAATTTATAAACAAATATTAACAATAACGATTCTTTAACGCCATTTCGTCAGAACTAAGACCCACATAACATTATTTTATGACGGACTCGAGTTATTATGTTGAAATTTATAGCAACATCGGCAATGGCTGTTAAAATAACAGACTAACAAAGACGCGCCTTACGACGACCATATTTGTCAGCGTAACATGAATATATATATATATATATATATATATATATATATATATATATATATATATATATATATATATATGTAAAGTAAGCACTCCAAATCACCATCCACACCATTCATAAAAGCGAGCATGAACTGTTCACGCAAACCCCTTCTCCAGCTCAATTGTTCAGGGCTTCGCTGAAGTATTTACTGCTACCACCAAAATCTTTATTGATGGCATGTCGTGCTAGTAGTACAGTGTTTGACTGTAAACGCGATTATTGGTTGGGGGTTCGATTCCCACTTAGGGGGAGTGATTATATTTAAATTATTTCCACTCAAAACGCAATGTCTCGAATAAATGCGTATTTGGGATATTGCGAGTTGAATTGTGACTCAATCACTCCCACGAGCGGGGATCGAACCCATAACTGACCGCGTTTACAATCAGACGCTGTCCCATGACCTGTCTCAGTCATACATACATTTACTTTAATAACTAATAAAATTTTGTTTATTAATAAACATGATAGACAAAAGCAAGGTTACCAAACAAGGGATCATAGCATACGTATTTAGGGAAGATTGTGTTATTTGTACCAACTTGTATAAGCTAATATTGTGAAGTCAGTTTACATAGGACTGTTGGTTTGTTTGCAGACCATAAAACTGGAGTGCTAGAGGAAAAGCGATGCCAGCTAAGCTCTGGGAGGAATTAGTGGAAATCTTTGTTGACTATCGCTTTTAAGTGTGCTTGGTTTATCTGTTAGTCAAATATTCCTTCATGGCGCTGATGGCAGTATCTCAGTGTTATGCAATTAGTTATGAATTCGATTCCCACTTGAGTGATTATAATTGTTATGTAATAATTAAAATAAAATAAATTTTCTAGTAAAGTAGTTAACTTATTTTGTTTTTAGCTACATGTTTGTATCCTGCATAGTAGAGTGGAGAGAAAGCACTTAGTGTCAAGGCACTCCGTACTTCGCTTTCCACCGAATTCAAGACATTACATTGAGTGGTGGTCAACGCCGCACTTTGTTTTACCAAAGCGAGGAGAAGAAAATACTTTTTAAATATAATCAATCGTCCGAGTGGGAATCGAACCCACAACCGATCGCGCTTACAGTCAAACGCTGTCCCACTGCGCCACGAAAGGCCTCAATATTTTAAGGTTTTATTTAATATATAGCTCATTGAATGCGTTATAGGATTCTTATTTTAACAATATTGAGGTCAGTTCAGTTCAGTTTTTTAGTAGAGAACAAATCACTTCGCCAATATTGGCCACGTTGTATGGAAAACACACAAACGTGATTGTACGATAAAAAATACTTAGTAAGCGCTTAGATAGCATAGATTGCATGTTAAAATTGATCCAGTTACAATACAGCCAATATATTGAAGTCAACCTGTTCATAAAAATCTTAATTTCGTATTTAGACTCATAAATCAATTCTGTAAATATGTCAATTTCTTTCTTGATATGAGGCTAATATCTTATTTGATATTTATCTCAAATAAATATACATTTGTTTATAAATTATTTTATATTTATTTCCACTATATCAAATAGTTATTACACGTATTTTCAAATTCTCAGTCAAATTAAATATTCTCACAAGTGCGGTGTTGAGTTCCACCACTCAACCCGCAATGTCTCGAATTTGGTGGAAAACGAAGTACGGAGTGTCTTTACACTAGGTACATCCTGTATACCCTACTATGCAGGATAAAAGCGTGAAGCTAGAAAGTGCAGCGTTTAATTCTACCACTCATCATGCAATGTCTTGAATTTGGTGGAAAGCGAAGTTCAGAGTGTCTTGACACTAGGCATGTCTCGAATTTGGTGGAAAGCGAATTACGTAGTGTCTTGACACTAGGCACTTTCTGTCTGCTATGCGGGATAAAAAGCGTGAAGCTAAAAAGAAGTATTGTGAGTACCACAGAAAGCCACCACCAGTGAGGAAGCTCAGCAAACAAACTCGACGTTAATAATTATTAAAATTGTTCTTTCCACTTCATTAAACTAATTAAAGTGAATGCTGAACACCGTTTAATATTATTTAGGAGGGTTCATTTGCGTTATAATACCAGGGATGAAATAGAGCGGGATTAGCCAGATTTAAACTGTTACCCTTAGGGAAGATTAGTGTATCCACTTACTAATACCATATCGATTTTAATGTATAACCCATATGTCATGTCTGGAAGCAAAGTGGCCTAAATTATGTTTTTGAATATTTTTCTAATATCTTTACATATAATAGATACGCAAGAGATAGAGTTTGGTCAATATGTGTCTAAGTATCTACTTCATCCATTTTTGGATAATTTGGAGACATGGCTTGTTGATTGATTGTAAAAATTAATTAGTTAAATTAGATGTTATATATTTTTGAAAAAACGTTTTGAAATTTGAAAGCAGCGGGATTCGAACCCGCGCCTCTTGGATACCGTCCAAGCGCTTTGACCGCTAAGCCATGCGTTCTACTACCAGCTGCGTCGAAATTCTTATACGTTTTCTTACAACTTGATGCTAACAACATAAATAAGTTGTAAGCAAACGTATAAGAATTTCGTTTTTTCAAAAATGTTTTCTAATCCTAAGTGTGGAATAACATTTTAAAAATAGTAAATATTAGATGTTTTTTTCATTAATCGGCCGGTTGTAGCGCAGTGGGACAACGTCTGACTGTAACAGCGATCGGTTGTGGGTTCGATCCCCACTCGAGGGAGTGATTATATTTAAATTTCCTCGCTCTGGTAAGATAAAGTGCGGCGTTGAGCTCCACCACTCAATACTAGATACTTTCTATCTACCTTGATATG
This sequence comes from Dryadula phaetusa, assembly GCA_032432895.1. Taxonomy (NCBI): domain Eukaryota; kingdom Metazoa; phylum Arthropoda; class Insecta; order Lepidoptera; family Nymphalidae; genus Dryadula; species Dryadula phaetusa. The sequence goes on from JAOYRS010000005.1 coordinate 857,526, forward strand.
GGGGATAAAAACATGAAGCTAAAATAAAAATTATCACGTCACTGTTTTGGTACTTGTAGATACATATAAGAAAATGTGATATGATTTTGAAAATTTATTCTAATAAAATATACACAAATTAAAATAGTTTAATTTCGATTATATAAAAATAGTTAAAACATATAAATAACGATTCGTAGATTACAATAATAAGAAAAAAAACTTTTTTGACTTAATATTCAAGATTTTTAATTCAATTTTATATAATGGAATAACCATTATCTTAACTTCAAAATTATGAAGAAATAATATAAAAATGTATTTAAAATTATTAAGTTATACCACTTTTGCCACGATGGTCTTACAAAACAAAGTTTTTGGTGAACTGAATATATGTATAACGACTTCGTAGTATTCCTTGAACTATTCGGAAAGGTAAATGTAATATAAGAAAATCTATATATCCATACATCAAAAATTGCTTCCAGTACGTGTTTACCTGTTTAGGTTTATATAAAAGGAATCATTCAATCTCAACTTTTGATGTTTGAGAGAAATTACTTTTTTGACTTATATAGAAGCCGGTCGTGACTCAGTGGAACTAATCGGGAAATGGTTATTTGTCTTATTTTTTTTGATTACTTCGCTTTGTTAAGACAAAGTGCAGCGTTTAGTTCCACCACGCAACACACTAAGTGTCGAATTTGGACGAAAAGTGGAGTACATAGTGTCTTGATACTACTCTTATCGTTCTTGCTATACGAGATAAAAGATTATTCTAAGAAGAGATTATTCTGTATATTTCTAAAAGAGTTTTTAGTAACATAAGAAAATTTTATATTAAAGGAACTTTAGAAAAAAACCAATAATACGTAAGTCTAAAAAGTATTTTCTAGTCCACTTAAAGTTCCTACAAAACTTAAAAATTTGTCCATTGGCAATATCTTAGTTTTCTTTACGCTAAAATCCCTTGATATTGAAATATGATTATATAAAAACCGGAAGTAATAAATCTCACCTTCCGGAACAGCAAGGGAAGTCAGCAGAAAATGTACACACGCAGCACCAGTTCCATGACCCATCAGCGTTACGTTGGTAGGATCTCCTCCGAAGACAGCTACATTTTCCTTGATCCAATGTAGAGCCGCGATCTGGTCCATCAAGCCGTAGTTTGCGGGAGACCGTGGGAAGTCATCTGATCGAGGGTTTAAGAAACCTAGTAAAGGAAGAAACCATATTAATTAAAACACATTATAGTTATGTCACATTCTTTCAGAAATACAGGAGTTTAACGATCGATCCTCAGCTTTATAATCAATCCTTGTTACATTTTCACTTAATTTTATTTTATCTGAAAAGACCTTAATCAAATCTCATATTGGGATCATATCTACTGTCAAAAGCATAACAATGTAACGGATGGCTGTGAAATATTTGTAGTAAAGCACAAAAGGTGTAAATTACATACATTTAAAAGGTATTTACAGTGTATTCCAGTTCTAATTTCAGTTTCAACGCTTTCAGAGTGTCCAAAATGAGTATTACATAACATTCCTCATTTGGTCGAGCTTTAGCAAGCTTCAGGGAAGACCGCATAAAGGTCACTCCTAACGTTTCCTGGTATGTTAGTTCGGATGCTACGTTTAATAAGTTTTAATTAAATTTATTTTGTTTATCTCTTTATTTATTTTATATTATTTTATCTTTCCGTATTGTTTTTAGCTTGTAGCATTTTTTCTTTATAGGAGGGCTGTTATTAAACCTAGTGTTGAGACACTCTGCTCTCGACTTTTCATCTGATTTCGAGACACTTCGGATTCGAAAGTGAAAATCTATAATATATATATATATATATATATATATATATATATATATATATATATATATATATATATATATATATATATATATATATATATATATATAATCATGTAGAGGTGTAAACTATGTACAGTAAAAATATAATTGAAGTAAAAGTTGTGGCGCAGTGTGACACGCTGAGGGTTCGATTCTCACTTGGGGGACTGATTATGATATATGATATTTAAATTATTTTCACGTCCTCGCTCTGGTAAAGAGAAATCCACGAGTCACGCAATGTCTCGACTTTGGTGGAGTGTCTTGGCACTAGGTACTTTCTGTCTAACCTGCTATGCGGGATTAAAGCGTGAAGCTAAAAAAAATGTAGGGATTTTTACAAGATTCATACTGAACCTAAAAATATGATGATCTTTTTTGTTTATATTAATTACTTGTTGGGTGTATTTTTATAGAAGTTATAGAAATATAGAAGTATAAACATTCATTTTAGAGTATTAAGCTATTTCAAAGACTTATTATTACTTTTATATTTGAATAAAATTACGTATATTAGCTGTATGAGCTAACACTTGGGGGAGAACGAAGAAAGAGATAAAAGAAATATATATATATATATATATATATATATATATATATATATATATATATATATATATATATATATATATATATATATATATTATATATATATATATATATATATATATATATATATATATATACGCTGCCGAGACGTGGACACTGACAGTAGGGCTGGTCCACAGATTTAAAGTCACTCAGCGAGCTATGGAGCGAGCTATGCTCGGGGTCTCTCTCAAGGATAAAATCAGGAATGAGGTTATCCGTGAGAGAACTAAAGTAACCGACGTAGCTCGCAAAATCAGTAAGCTGAAGTGGCAATGGGCCGGTCACGTCTGTCGCAGGACCGATGGCCGTTGGAGCAGACGAGTCCTGGAGTGGAGACCGCGTCTTGGCAAACGTAGTGTAGGACGCCCTCTGGCCCGCTGGACTGACGACATACGCAAGGTTGCCGGAGCGGGCTGGATGAGGGCTGCGGAGGACTGGGATGTTTGGCGCAAACTTGGGGAGGCCTATGTCCAGCAGTGGACTGCGATTGGCTGACGATACGATACGATACGATATATATATATATATACATATATATATATATATATATATATATATATATATATATATATATATATATGTGTATATATATAAATATTATATGTGACGTGATTTCGCTGACGTGAACTCCTCACGTCAGCGAAATCGCAAGCTAATTGCTGAAAACTAATGAATTGCCATTTGGACTTGCGTACGAAGAGCTCCGTACCCTTCACTATTTATTTTTTTTATTTTAATTATTTATTTTTGAAGTTACAATATAAATACAAGTACCTGTTTCCATTTTCAATTTTGAGCAAAGAAACCCAAAAAAACACCTTTGTTTTATGAGAGCCCCTTTAAATATTTATATGATTATAGTTTTTGTTGTAGCAGCAACAGAAGAACATCGCCTGTGAAAATTTCTACTTTCTATATATCACGGTTTATGAGATACAGCCTGGTGACAGACAGGCGGACAGACGGACGGATAGCGTCTCGTTTCTACCCTTTGGGCACGGTATTCTAAAAGCTGCAACTGTTCCCGGCGACGGCCTCTTTTACTTTGAACTTAGATGAAAATAAATAAAAAATCTACATCTGTAAAGACTGACTAGAGACAGCATCAAAGAAAATTCTTTTACTCAGTAATATTATATAATTCATTCATAAGAAGGTCTTGTTTAAATAAAATAAAAGAAATGTATATTTGTTAATAAACTAAAACGTATAATGATTGAATATTTTAAAGTTTATTTTTCATGTAAAATTTATCTATCTAAGTTGGTGAAAAAATAATAATAGTTGAAGCCGTTCGTGACTCAGTGGTAAAGTGTCACACTGTAAACGTCATTGGTTGTGGTTTGATTCCCACTTGCAATGTCAATTTCGGTGGGAAGCGGAGTACGGAGAGTCTTGACACTAGGTACTTGCTGTCTACTTTGTAAGGCTAAAAAAAGTAAATTAAGAATATTTGTAAACTTCGCTTAATTTGATTTGGTAAGTTTCTAATGTATCATTATTGATATATGGATATTCAAGATGCTTTGATCTCTAGAAGCTTAATAAGCTTTTGATATCTCTTATTTAAAAATGTGTTTTTTTATACTTTTGTCCCGCATAGCAGGGTAGACAGAATGTATCTAGCATCAAGACACTGTACTTTGCTTCCTGCGGAATTCAAGAATTTGTCTGTTGATATGCAGAACTGAACGCCGTATTTTGTCTTTACTAGATCAAGGAAGTCATTAATCATTTTAAATATAATCAGTCCCACGAGCGGGAATCGAACCCACAGCCGATCGTGTTTACAGTCGAACACAATCACACTGTGCCATGACCAACCTCAAAATTATAAAATATATATTGTTATAAAAAAATTTTTTATAGTTAATTTATATTTTAAAGCAGTTTACCGAAATATACAAAATGTTTTATATTAGAGGTAGATAATATGAAATAAAAAAAAATATTTACGATAACCTTTTTTGAAAATATTGACCTAATTGACCTTCAAAAACTCAATAATAAATGATACTGGAGGAAAGTGACGTTAAAAGCATGAGGATCCCACGAAAGGCGTATATGAAGAGGTTAATGACTGCGAACGAGGCGAAAGAGGTATGCTGTGTCTAGCTCTTGGCACTCCGTCCTCTCTGACTAACCTAAAAGGCGTTAAAGCGTGAAACTAAAAAAAATCTCACTTTTCCTTTTATATCTTTATCAAATTACGCTTTTAAAATATACTAAGACAATCAAAGAGAACCTAATGTCAAAATACTCCATACATCACTCTCCGTTCGTATTTAAGGCATTACTAAAGCGAAAAAATTAAAATAATTTAAATATAATCTGTTCTTCAAGTGGTATTCGAACCCACAACCAGTCGTAATAAAAGTCAGGAAGAGCCCTCAACGAATGGTATATAAACCAACCAAGTAATAAACTTGCTAACCATCCTTCCATATATTCAAATATTCGCATTATAATTGTTGAATGAAATGCTTGACATTGTAGAGCGTCTCATAATATGCACGAGTTAGGTGAAATTTTGATACAAATTTTCCCTTTACGTCAAAAGGATGCCAAGAAAGAATTGAATTGTATGGAACCAGGGTCGCTATTTATAAAAATACCTCACATTACTTAGATGCTTTATAATTTTTTTTTCATTTATTATCAAGAAAATATATTTTAGAAAAAACGTATAAAAATTTGAACGCAGCGGGATTCAAACCCGCGCCTCTTGGATACCGTCCATGGACATAGATTTTTTCTAAAATGTTTTCTAATCCTATGTGTGGAACAATACTTTAAAAATAGTAAATATAAGAAAATATATTTTTTTAATTGTTATATTTTATAGAAAATAGGTAATAAGTGAGGCCGGTCGTGGCGCAGTGTGACAGCGCCTGACTGTAAACGCCATTATAAGTTCGATTTTCACTCTATATACACTCCATATATTTAAAAAAATATTTTCACTACCTCGCTCTGGTAACACAAAGTGTGGCGTTGAGCTCCACCACTCAACACGCAATATCTCGTATTTGATGGAAAGCGAAATACGAGTTGTCTTGACACTAGGCACTTTCTGTCTACCCTGCTATGCGAGTTAAAAGCGTGAATATAAAATAAAGTATCCAGCATTTGATAGATTGCAACATTGAGAAATTAAAAAAAAAAATGTTCTTAACATTTGAACATTCTGAACATTCAACCTGCAATGTGAAAAACATTGCCATTGTACCGCAATAGGATACAGTTGGACTATAGACTATGATTGACTGTGTTTTGTTTCTTATATAAAGACATGATTATATAAAAATTATTTTCATTTCAGCTTTGATAACACAAACGTTGATTTTCACAATAATCAATGTTTCGGATCCTAAACGGAGTGTCTAGACACTCAGTTAGCTCTGTCTACACTGTAATTTGTAAAAAGATGGCGTTGTATTAATCAAATGATTGTTTATTTTTAGCTTCACGCTTTTAGGGTAGACAAAAAATACCTAGTGTCAAGACACTCCGTACTTCGATTTCCACCAAATTCGAGACATTGCGTATTGAGTGGTGGAATTCAACGCCGCACTTTGTCTTTTACCAGAACAAGGAAGTGAATATAATTTTTAAATATAATCACTCCCAAGTGGGGATCGAACCGATCGCGTTTACAATCAGACGCTGTCCCACTGCACCACGACCAGCCTCAAAATGTATATTCGAATACCAAAATATACAAAAATGATCCGCTTGAAATGATTTTATTAAAAATGCGTAAAAATCACAAACACCAATATCTACATATGAAAAAAACTATAAGAAAATTATAACTTTAACATCAAATAAAACTAATTAATTAAACAAGCGAGTCGATATGAATCCATAAATTTGTTAACAACTTACCAACAAGCCTAAGTTGTAAGATTCAATTAAAATCTAAGAATAAATACGAAAATTTGTACGGAAATTATACTGGCAACTTTGTGTAAATTATAACGAGCCGTAGTTAATATAAATTGCTCCGATGAAAACATTTTGTTGGATAGAAACCCAATTTGAAACTTGCCGCGTTATGTATTATAAATATTAGGCTATTAGGCGATTCGGAACGAATTGGGCTGAATTTATTAAATAAATATTAAATTTTAAATAAATAAATTATTTTGAATAACTAAACGATATCAATCAGTCATAGATTTTAGCTGAGAATTGATCTTATTGTTGGGTAATACCTTTTTAATTGTTGAATAATACTTTAAAAAGAAGGAAGATATTAGATGACCTGCCATGCGCAGAGTATCTTCTAACTGTAAAGGCGATTGGTTACAAGTTCTAGTCCCATTCGAGAAAATTTCTCTGCTCTGGTACGGATAGAGCATGGCGTTAGCATTGGCATACACACACACACACACACACACACACACACACACACACACACACACACACACACACACGCACTCAATCTATCTGATTTTCAATTACTACTACATATGGTATTGTACTTATTTCTAAAAATGTGTATTTATTTGTCTTTCAATTTGTTATCACGATGAGAAGTATGAGTGCATAACTGTCTTGAAACCGTGAGTGAGGGCCTGGCGTACTTAATTGTATATACAAGGAAAACGAACTTTTATACTTTATGTTGAAAAATAAATTTATTATCATTATTATGAATATTATTCCTATACAATGTCTCGATTTCAGTCGACAAGCAGTCAACGGAGTGTCTTTACACTGAGTTTTTTCTAGTGGAAGCAAGAAACTGAAAAAATCGTTAAACAATCTGATATAATGCCTTGAATCCAGTCCAAGAAAAATGGTGTACAAAAGTGTAAAGAGATATATTTCTAGTTCTAGTTTAAGATAATAAGGTCTTTGATTTTCGCGTTTTTTATACATTTTAAATTAAATAATTTTAGTCGGATTAATCGCGTATATTTTGGTATTCGAAAATATATTTTGGACACCTGACGTTTCAAACACTTTACAGTAGTCCGTGGTCACATACGGTACGCAACGGAATTCAAACCTGCGACTCTTAGATACAGTCCAAGCGCTCTGACCGCTAAGCCATGCGTTCAACTACCAGCTGCGCCGAAATTCTTGTACGTTTGTTACAACTTATTTATGTTGTTGCCATCTCTGTAGAGAGATTTTTACAGATTTCTAATACTTAAAGATTATTAAGAAATAATCGTTTATAACAAGAGAGATTGCTATTTTAATTAATATGTTTTCTAATCCTAAGTGTAGAATAACAATTTAAATATAATATAATTTTTTATTTAAATATAATTTTTTTTCAAATAAATTTTATAATGTTTTTCATAAAATTATAAAAAATCTATACTATATAGAATTAGAAGAGATACAAAAAAAATATGTTTCTTTAAAGTCTATTAATAAAATAAATATTACCCACTAACAAATGTTTGAGATACTAGATATTGTATATAAAGACATACACGTTGCCAAGGTAACGCGTATTTTAAGCATCAACAGGGATTTTACTGTTATTTATTAAAAAAAAAGACAATAACCCAATTTTGCTACACGAGTACAAGAAACAACATTCCTAAAATATTTAAGATCGTCTCAATTCCTTCACTGGTTTCTACAAGGCAAACATTTGAAACCAACATTGGGTCCAATATTGAAAGTTATGATATAGGCTATAGACGCTCAAATCTAACGTCCAATTCTAATATTGGCTCACTAGCATTCACTATGAGTAACATGACGTTCATAGTTCCACAAACAGAGGTATATTTCCAATTGAATCTTAGAAATAGTCTGGAAAGTAAGTGAGTGGTTTTCTTTCTTGTAATACAGTATGTTATATTTTGATGTGGAATGGTAAATACAATAAACTTATTAAATTATTACTTAATATATATTAATATAAATTGTACTAGCTTTTTGTTACTATTTTCATATATAATTATTAAATATTATACCGGTCGTGGCGCAGTGTGACAGCGTCTGACTGTAAACGCTATTGGTTGTCGGTTCGATCCCCACAAAGTACGGTGTTGAGTTCCACTTCCAGTGGAAAGCGGAGTACGGAGTGTCTTAACACTAGGTACTTTCTGTCTATTATTACATATATGAAAGTTAAACTAATAAGTCCCAGCCTCGTAAACAATATCATATCTATTCCTCAGTATATTACAAATGTAAACAGTAACCTTAGAAATCTACTGGAGCACTTTGACTATATCTAAAAAATATACATTTTCTTAATACAAATAAGGCCTACAACAATCATATTCAATAAAACAATTACCTTGTATTACAATTACGTCAATTTCTTAATCCACAATTCAACTACTGTTCAAATTTCTAGCACAAGTTAAGGATCATATATCAAAGTTTCTAACGCTTATCATTGAAACCTAGTCTAATATTTCTAACATATAACAAACCAAATATTTAAAGCAACATCAGGGAAATAGAACTAAAATAGATCATAGAAGGACACGTTTATCTCAAAATCAGTTTTTAAGAGCGCTTCTGTAAAAAAAGGTAATAACAGGCTAATGCCGTATAAAACTTAAAGAAAGAATATTTTGAGCGAGCAGTGAAGTGAAATTGGCCAAGCTTAACACAATATTAGCCTTTGACGCGAAAATTTTATGAAAGTTTTTAAGAGACAAAGTTGCCAAGTTGAAGACTCAATTCCTGCGTAGCTATTGTTAACAAAAATGAGAAAAAAAATATTAATTTATTTTTTTTCTTAAGAATTGTTCGAATAAATAACGGTCTTAAGTCCTACTTCTTAATGTTTATGTATACTGAAAGTAATGAGATTAACGTCCAGCTCCATTCAAAGAATGTATTGTGGCGTGGTAAGAAACAGGTTATTATATGTTCAATTCTAATTGTTATTTTTTTATAGTGTTTAATTTTATATCACATGTAGAGTTAACAGAAACACCCTAGTGTTAAGATAGTCCGTGCTGTAATTTTCACCCAAATTTCCCCATTACATATTGTGACGCGGATTTTAACGCTGCTTAACAAAAGCAGCTAAATAAATACAAAATGATTTTTTTCGAGGCCAGTCATGGCGCAGTGTGACAGCGTCTGACTGTTAACACGATCGGTTGTGGGTTCGATTCCCACTCGAGGGAATCTCGCTCTGCTAAGACAAAGTGCGGCGTTGAGTTCTGCCACTCAAAACACAATGTCTCGAATTCGGCGGAAAGCAAAATAGGAAGTATCTTGACACTAGGTACTTTCTGTCTACCCTGCTATACGGGATAAAAGTGTGAAGCTAAAAATTATCACCATTTCAACGGCCTAGTATAGCAAAATTCATTATTAAATTACTCCATCTCATACACTAAGCGTCTGAAAAGTACGTAAATTGTCGAACTGAGTGGTTTAATAACAAATTTGCCTTGCCCACTCTATACAGCTAAAATATTTTTAACATCTTGATTATCTTATATTTTATGATCTGAGAACAAAAAAGCACTAAAAGAAAAGTAAATTATTAAAGCAATAACGTTGAGATTTATTTTTATAGGTCACTGGGACATATGAAACCAATTATCGATTTGACTTGTCTCTTATAAACTGGAAACGATACGGCGACTTGGATGTTCTTACAATTGTTTGTTTTTGTTTGAAATAAGAATTGCAATAGTAATAAAGTAGACAATCGATTGGATTGTTAGTTTATTGGTTATTAGGTATGATCATTGAAAATTTTTAGGACTGTAAACGCGATCGGTTGTGGGTTCGATCCCCACTCGGGGGAGGGATTATATTTAAATTATTTTCACTTGCTCGCTCTGGTAAAAGATAAAGTGCGGCGTTGAGTTTCACCACTCAACACGTATGTCACGAATTCGGTGAAAATCGAGGTTCGGAGTGTCTCGACGCAATGCGGGATAAATGCTAAAAAAAGGCACTTGGGTTGCATTTCAGACGTTGATTATTAAGAGGCGGAACTCAACACTGTGTTTTGTCTTATCAGATCGTGAAATGAAAAAAGTTTAAATATAAACCTTGCTTAACTACCGAACCTTTAATCATCTAGTTCAGATCGTCTCATACGTAACGATCACCAAATAATTCATGTAAATCTTTTATATGGCTTTGTTAGGCTATATTAATATCTCCTAATCCAATGTTTATAAAGTAATATTTTAATAGGTTCTTACTACTTATACTGTATATATACATACAAAAAAATTCTGTTCGTTATATTCAGAATAAATAATACATGCATACATTGACCTGAATGCAGTGAAGGTCAATGATGCTCGGTGGGTATAAAACTCTGAGACTTATTTGTTTGGTTTAATTTGAAGATAAGTTTCATTATCTGTGTAATTTGGTTGATTGTTCATAAAATACAGAAAAACAGAAATAGCTCAGAAATAAAGAAAATCTTCTAACCGGAAATCGAACACCAATCACTAGTCCATACACCATCAGGCCTATACCATTTAATAATGGGCAAATAAAAGCTACGTTCTGTAAACGCAGCTTTGTCGTTAAGTCAATAAAATGTAACTAGAGCCTCAGTAAATGTTCTTTCATATATATAATATAATAGTTGATGGCATAAACTGCCCATTTCAACAAAATTAGGGGCATAAGATTGTGTTATGAGTATTCTGTTATGGTAATATTAAGAATTAGCTGAGAATTACATTTCCGGAAGTGATAATCAGTTTTAATGTTAATATTTCTGCTTAAATTTAGCAAGGAACACTTAGTGCTAAAACACTACGTTGTACACTTTCAGTCAATTGTACAGGTGACATAATATATTTGGGGAAGCGAAACGCTTTCTAAAATGACTAGAGCTTAACGCTTTTATCCCGTATAGCAGGGTAGACAGAAAGTACCTAGTGTCAAAACACTCCGTACTTCGCTTTCCATCGAAAAATAAAACTAGAGAAACGTAAATATTGTCACCCATTCATTAAATCATATTTACCAAATTTGGTTTTTTTAACGCCTGACAGTTACGACTGTACATATTCTGTCAGACACTACTGAGTGACTTAATAATATTTTTATATTTATTTGTAGTAAATTTGTAGTATTAAAGCCTGAGCACGCTTTACTATCTTTTTAAATACAGAAAAGAAATGCAAGCATATTTACTATTTTCAAAGTGTTATTCCACACTTAGGATTAGAAAACATTTTTGAAAAAACGTATAAAAATTTGAACGCAGCGGGATTCGAACCCGCACCTCTTTGACGATATCCAAGAGTCACTGGTTCGAGTCACACTGCATTCATATTTTTATACGTTTTTACCTTCTTTATTGTTAAGATCGACTTATTTTAGTCATTTATATTTGAATATTCATACATCTTCATTCATTCGTTCAGTTAACATAACAATGCATAAGAACGATATACCGTTTATATATTCAGAATAGAACATCTGGACATCTGTCAAAATCAAAATGTTTATTCAATTAGACCTTTACCATTCATTCATTCATTCCATACATGGTGTTATTATTATAGAGGAAATTTGTTTCCAACAAGAAATGTTTTTAGAATAGAACTGCTTTTTTCTTTGCCATATTGTTAGATTTTAATTTGTTTTCTACGAACATCCTGTTTTTCTTTTGAAAAGTTATATGCTGAGTTATTACAGGCTACAATTACACTGCACACTTTGTTTGTCTTTAGTTTTCTTCGTTTTGGGTAATACTGTACTAAATAATGGGGCTCATTGCTCTCCTTTTAGAAGAGTATTCATATCTATTATGATCGTGGCGCAGTGGGACAACGTCTGATTGTAACGCGATCGGTTATGGGTTCGATCCCCACTCAGGGGAGTGATTATATTGCGTGAAGCTAAAAAAAAATATACTAATAAAAAAAGATAGAGAGATAGAGATCCAGCACATTAGTAAATTGTGTATAACTATATTTTTTACAGCTTCAATCTTTTCCAGATAATAGGTTAGTAAGAAGGAACCTTGTTACAAGATATTGTGTTTTCCACTCTTCACTCAAATATAATACATAGTAAACATTGACGTGGCGGAAGTAAACACCGCCCTTGTTTTATTAGAGCGGGAAAATGGAAAAACATAAAAAATAATCGTTTCCACGGATTCGAATCCATAGCTCACCCTCAAAATCATTTTCTATACAAACAAACATACATACCCAATATTCCCAATCTGTAATTAATGGTAACGACAACAAGCCCAGCGTGAGACGCTAGGACGGTTCCATCGTAAGGATTCCCTGAGCTCCACTCGTAGCTTTCACCGTGCACGAAGACCAGCACCGGATATCTGGCTACTGCGTCACGTACACCCGCTGAAAAAAAAAAAACAAGGTTTAGGTGAACAAATTGACATGATAAATAGACATTCATCAACTATAATAGTGTAACATAATCAGAATATAGTTCACTATGGTATTGAAGGATTGAAACAGCGTCTCTGACTGTAAACGCGATTGTGAGTTTGATTCCCACTTAGGGGAACTATTGTTTTTAAAATTGATTTAAATAACACTCTGGTAAGACAAGACACGGCGTTAAGCTCACCGTATAACATGGAATTTGATAGAATTAGTAACAATGCAGTATTTTGGCGATATAACGTCTCGAATCGATGAATGTCGGGTGCACGCACGAAAAAGCATCACTTATTGTCACATTTCGGTGCAAGCGAGAGCGCGGAACAAATGCTCGACTTCTAACATATCTATATAAATTGTAATTAGCTTGTTAATGGCATATTGGTATAAGATCTTTGATTTTTACGTTTTTTATCCATTTCATATCGCGTATATTTAAATATTCGAAAATATACTGTAGAAAATACGACGCTTGGAACACTTAACAGTAGTGTATGGTCACATGTAGACTGAGGTTGCATCTGTCGGTCGATACAAAAATTAACTGTATCAATCTACCGTCATCTGTTGTTACTTGTAATTAAAAAATAAAATATTTGAATTAACGAGAGTAGTCACATGTTAATATATCGAGATAATATTTTTAATTGATTCTATAGTATTATAGAAAATAAATATAATTCAGTTATAACAATTCAATTTTTCGTAAATGTTTTCTTTTGACGTTAACACGTAAAATTAATGGCATAGCAGAGTAGATGGGAAGTATCTGGTGTCAAGACACTCTGTACTCTGTCTTCCGCCGAATTCAAGACATTGCAAGTTAAGAAGCGGAACTTAACACCGCCCTTTGACCTACCATAGTATAGAAATAAAAATTATTTAAATATAATCATTTCCTTGACTGGAATCGAACCTACGACCGATCACTTTTGCAGTGAGTATTTTTTCCCCATTTTTCTGTTATTCAGAATAACGTGTTAAGTAATATTTTGCTAGACTGGTTAGCCTATAAAAGTATATATATATATATATATATATATATATATATATATATATATATATATATATATATATATAGTAATTTTCTATAGTTTTTTATATACTACCCAATTTTTTATAACAAGGACATTATCAAAAATCAAATTTTGTAAACTTGTTTAGCGTTTTTGTCATTGCTTTTTTAGTTAGTGTTTCAAATCTTGCAACTAGCAGTTGAATTTTAAAATAGTTAATCAGCGTTTCATCCTACGTACCGTCAACTCAATTTTTTACCCACGCTTAAATCTAGTCCATCACAAAATACAATCTAGAAAAGATATAACGAACGTCTAGCTGGTCTAGCTTTATCCCGTATAGTAGGGTTAAAATAACATAGTATTAAGAAATGTCGTAAAATGTCTCCTTCTTCATATAAATTTTAATTTTTTCTAAATTTTATTGTATTGATATATTTTATGATATGTAATTTTAATGTAAGAACAAGTTGCTTTTTTTCACGCTTTTATCTCGCATAGCAGGATAGACAGAAATTACCTAATGTCAAAAAATTCCGCTTTCCATCGAATTCGCGACATTGCGTGTTGAGTGATGCAACTCAACGCCTCACTTTGTCTTTACCAGAGCAAGGAAGTGAAAATATTTTAAATATAACCACTCTCCGATGTCAGATGTTGTCCCACTGTGTCACGACCGGTTTCCATACTACAAGTTGTTTATTACTAGATTTTTATTTTATATTCTTGATATAACGAAATCACCGGTAGCTGAATGTTCAACATTAGTATATACATTTATATACTTAAGTGATGCAATTTTATAAATTTTGTGAGAACAATATTTTCTTAGTAGATACATAAGTGATCCGTCTTCTAATCTAAAGGTCTAAATCCTAGTCACGCCATTCCATTGCACCAAGATGGCATGAGGGCAGGTGAACTAATACGGCTGGTAATATTCGGGCGATACGAGGATACCGGAACCGAAAGTACCCCAGGTATTTCCGGTGGGGTGGTGTGGGCTGGCTGGACTCCTACTATGGGACTTGGAAGTGTAAGCCCTGGTGTTCGTGTATTGCTGGCGTCTTGGCACAACGTCTGGGTTCCTGGTAGAGACAGCATCACACGAGAAGGCTCGAGAAGCCGTTGCCAGGCTGGGAGCCCCGCCTGGCAACACCATCCACCGACCTGAGGACTATCGAGGTAGTTCTTCCGGTGTTCCGCCAGTGGTTAGTGAGGCGTCACGGCTTCCTGACGTTCCATATAATGCATGACGTTTCCCTGCCAGCCATGGTAGAGGCCATGGTGAATTACGAGAGGCCGTGTGACACGGTCAGAGCCTTCTGCGAGGGGCAGTGATGGTGGTTCCAACCTCGTCATCCGCCACAAACGAACGGGTCGCCCGAGGTCAGTGCATAATGGCTGCCTTCGCCCTAACCAGCCAGAGATCAGTCAGCTTGACGAAGTTGACCATGTACTCACATAGCTTTAGAAGGCGCGCGAGGTCGCGCGCTTTCAGAGTAGGGTGACCCACCACCAGTCGACTCCACGACTATACTCGAAGTAATGGCTAGTGCAGTTGAGGTAGAGTGCCGTGAGGTTTTATTGGATAAACGGGACGTGCTATATCTGCCAATCTGGAGACCCACATAAGCTGTCCCGAGTACAGTTATGTAATATATGGATGAGCCACATATTAATGTGGATGAGTTAAACCACAAGTGAACCATGATGTCATATGTAGAAGAGAAAAATCACACGTGGACCATAATGTCATATATGGATAAGTAAAATCATATGTGGACTATGATATTATATATGTACGAGTAAAATCACATGCGGACCATAATTTCATATGTGGATATGTAAAATCACATTTGGACCATGTTGTCATATGTGAATAAGAAAAATCACATGTGGACCATAATTTCATATGTGGATAAGTAGAAACACATGTGGACCATGTTGTCACATGTGGATGAGTGAAATCACATGTGGATCATGGTGTCATATGTGGGCGAGCAAAATCACATGTGAACCATGATTGTCATATGTGGATTGGTGAAATCACATTTGGACCAAGGTGTCATATGTGGGTGAGTAAAATCACATGTGAGCCATAACTTCATATATGGATGGGTAAACCACACGTGGACGAGTAATATCATATGTGGACCGTGGTATCAGGTGTAGAAGTGTGAAATGACATGTAGATCATGATGTCATATGTGGATAATAGAAACACATATTCACAAAGGCTCATTCACACTGTGAAAGCACTATGTCATTAGTGACACTGTCAGGAATTCGATCAATAGATAATGTATGAAAACGTAATGAAGTAGTGATTTTACTCGTCCATATATGATAACATGGTCCACATATGATTATACATTTCCACATATGATATTATAGTCCATATGTGATTTTACTTATTCACATATGACAACAAGGTCCAAATGTGATTCTACTTATCCACATATGATCGATCGATTCGATCAATAGATAATATATGAAAAAATAATTATCACGGTACTGTCAACACTTAGACTTTACCTATAGTGTGAATCAGTCTTAACAAACTTAAGAAATTCAGTGTTAGCAACGTATTGCTAAAGAAAATATGGCGACTGCGATTTGTTTATCAGCATCATTACAATTTAACAAAATACTTAAAAAATCTGAATTTTGCAGATATATATTTTCGACGCGAATTCTTTATTTTTTTATGTTTTATTATTCAGGCTATATAAATATTAATCTCACGCTCAAGGCGGAGATTAATATCCGTACCGGCAAACCGGCCACCATGTTTGGCAAACTAAGTGCAAGAATATGGAGTAACAACAATCTCACCACAAAAGCCGAAATAGTGGTCTTTCAGGCATACTTTTGTACGGAGCTGAGACCTGGATTTCATAAGCGAAGCAGGAACGTGGCTTAAACTCTTTCTATAAGCGATGCTTACGCAAGGTCCTAGACATATCAGGGCAAGATAGAGTTACAAACGAGAGTTATAGAGATCGCACAACTACCTAGTTTAACCGCGCTATTAAAGCAGAGACGCTTATGGTGGCTAGGGCATGTGCTTCAAATGGAACCCTCGCGGCTACCATGACGTGTCATGCTTGGTGCAATAGCAGATGCAAAAAGGGGTGTTGGGAGGCCATTGCTACTCTTAACGACTGCCAAGCGTGACATGGCTGCTTTCGGAATTAACCACTATAACTGGGAGAAACGTGACTGTGTGGTAGAGGGTCGCAATTTTTACGACGTATTTTGGTTCAAAGCCCTCGCTTACAAGAGATATCAACAACATCTCGGAAGCTCGGTTACCTCTTCAACTAATATCAGTTATGTACATCCTGTGGTAGTGTATGTCGCTCCTGTATCGGCTTATGCAGCCACCAAAGACGATATACCTCAATACAGCATAAATCGTCTGGCATAGACAAAAAGGCTGATGAAAAGAATGAATTTAGCGGAAATCCGAGTAAGGAGAGTCTTGACACTAGGCACTTTTTGTGTACCCTGCTATGCAGAATCAAAGCGTGAAGCTAAAAAAAGAAGATAGAAATGTTAATTTAATAAAAATGGTATATTATGCCGAAGGAATTTAAATCATAGTAATTTAAATTTGTATTATTGTTGTATAGCGTGACATTCAGACGTTTTGTTTCGGAACATCTAATTTTATTTATGTGAAAACTAATATTAACTTCCAAGTATCACGAGTTTTGGCACCATAAAATCATCGTACTACGTATAACTACAATATATCTGATTAATAAATCAAACTATGATTTTTATCGTTTGTAGAATAGTTGCAATATTTAATAGAAAACGATATTTTTTAGAAAACGTTTAAATTTTTTAAACGCAGTAGTACCGTACTCCCCTTTCCTCTGAATTCGAGGATTTCACGAGCTTATTCTAACAGCTGTGATAGAATATTCAATCTACACAAATAATTTCAGCTTATTTTGTGTAGTTTAGCTCCGCATTGATTGGTGGAACTCAATGCCGCGCTGTCGTCTTACCAGAACGAGGAACACTTTATACATAATCATTCCCTCGAGTGGGGATCGAACCCACAACCGATAACACCACTGCGTCGCGACCGGCCTATTTTATAACAAATACAAAAATACTTTCATTACAATATAAATATACGAGTATATACGCAGAGGAAATAAAAACTCTCTAAAATTGACGCTCTTACAAAGTAATATAGCTAAATCACAGCGACAATGACCAACGACATAAAAAGGGAATAGCGAGCGTATGATCCCATTTTGTTAAATGGCGACTTTAATAAAACGGTCTCCTGCCGACAGTACATTCTTTTATATTTTACACGAAATTTTAGATAATATATATATATATATATATATATATATGTCTTTTTTCAGTTTCACGCTTTTATCCCGTATAGCAGGATAGACAGAAAGTACCTAGTGTCAAAACACTCCGTACTTCGCTTTCCACCGAATTCGAGACATTGTATGTTGAATGGTGGAATTCAACGCCGCATTTTGTCTTTTACCAGAGCGAGGAAGTGAAAATAATTTAAATATAATCACTCCACCGAGCGGGGATCTAACACACAACCGATAGCGTTTACAGTCAGACGCTGTGACACTGCGCTACGACCGGCCTCATACACATATATATATATATATATATATATATATATATATATATATATATATATATATATATATATATATATATATATGATCTTCATAGCAATTTTAAAGTTATTTTTAATATGATACGTTCTTACTTTGTTCGATGTCTATATAAGTCAGCAATTAAAACCACAGTGGTTACTCATTTACGTTCGGGTCTAATACTGTTATTATTATCATTTCAATATATTTCATTTATTCTTACAGTAGCGATACAACTTACGTAGATAGTATCAGGTAATTTGCGTAATTTAGCTCAATGAAGTGCTTGACGTGTTTTTCGGGCACAAGTCAATGAGAACTTAAAGTTAAGAGACTGATTTCTAGTTTACGATCGTATTTAAAACATTACGTGCTTAGCAGCAGTACTCAACGCCGCGTTTTTTTAGCGTAGCAACTAAGCAAGAAAGTTGCTTTACTGCGCCACTGAGGCCAGAAGAAAGAAAATAATATAAATTTTCTTTTTTCCGCAAGGCAGGGTAACCCTAGGACAACAGTCAGTGACAACCTAGTGTTAAGAAAATGAACATAATGTAATTCCTCCCTTGAAAAAGTGTATCGAACCCATAACAAATCGCTATTACATTCAAACGCTGTTCTACTATACCGATATGACCTCTTTTATACATTTTTACTGAAAAAAAAAACACTTTTACTAATATACATAAGAATAAAGCAAATAACGCAAACTTAAGCGATACCAAGTCCAGCAAACAATCAAAGTCAATTTTTCGTATACGTCAAAAGTAATAAAGGGCACAATAATAAAACTAACTACAAAACAATTTATGAAACTTCTGCTCTAACTAATATTGGATACATATTGGAAAACTCATATGGAGTGGGGGTGACATGGCTTTTGTTTGATACCAGACAGTTTGGCTATGAGCTAGATAGTGAGAGTTGTAAATATTACTGGATTTAATTCCATTTTATATTAAATTGCTTATTATTTTGGTGTTGCAAGAATTTCTCTTTCTCGCTATCTGGGTATTGCAAGGTATTGCAAGACTTTCATACGACAATTATAGAACGCTATGAGATCAATTTTCAGTTGTTAGAAGTTTTATATATAAAATATATAGCTTGGTGTTATGTTTAACATACAATATTTAATGACTATGAAATGAGTGAAGAAAAAAGATTCTTATGGGACAACGTGTGGCTGTAAGCGCGATTTGTTGTGGTTTTAAGTTGCCAGTCGGAAGAAAAAACTGACTGACTGACTGACTGACATTTAAAGTTTACTTTTAAAATGTTATTCCACACTTAGGATTAGAAAAAATTTTTGAAGAAACATTAAATAATTCAATTTTTTTCAATAATGTTTAATAATACACAATGTTCTAATTTCGTGCGTAAAGCAGCAAACAGAGTGACTTGACACTAGGTTTTATCTGACTTCTCGACTTTGGGGGTAAAGCGTGAAGCTTCAATTTGTATAATGTTATTATTTTTTTTTAATTTTTTAGCTTCACGCTTTTATCCCGCATAGCAGGGTAGACAGAAAATAGGAAATAATAAATTCGTTTTCCACCGAATTCCAGACATTGCGTGTTGAGAGGTGAAACTTAACGCCGCACTTTGTTTTACCAGAACAAGGAAGTGAAAATAATTTAAATATAATCAAAGTGGGAATCGAACTCGATCGCGTTTACAGTCGGACGCTGCTCCATTGCGGCACTACCGACATCTTATGTTAGAGATGTATAAATTGTTTAAGTTTCTAAGCAATTCAAACAAATCATTTTTTAATATGTTTTGTTTTTTAATTTTTTTTCAGACTATTCTTTGAATATAATCAGTTTTTTGACGTAGGAAAAAGTGGCTGAATCATTTTTCATTTGTTTCACAAAAACTTCAAAGTATTTTTTACACCTGATTAGAACAACTAAGACACTATGTTCTGTTCTCTATCTAACATGCAACTCTGGATAAAGCGTGAAACACAAAGCTATATATATATATATATATATATATATATATATATATATATATATATATATATATAAACCTATTACTGTCCTACTATTTGTCCACTTTTATCTCATACTTCTAATTTGGCTGGTATCTCTTCTATTAATACAAACGACCTTGTTTCATTCTATTCCATTAATCAGATAAGCTTCTTACGGACACATCGAATGGCCGTTTGCCTTTATTGGTTAGGAAATGCTAATAAAATAAACATGTCGATATTATTTAGATGGTTACATAGTGAGTTGAAGTTGATGCGTTTGTTATCAAATTGCTTGGCTTTTGTTGGTTATATCATTTGTTGGTAGACAGGAATGAATGATCAATAATGATGGGCGTAAAGACCTCTTTCGTTTAGAATACTTGAACAAAAGCCAGAATAAAATATATGGGTCTGACTTTACTGTTCCCGGTTAAAGGTATCACATAATGTGAGAATTTATTATATCGAATTTATAATTGGAGTGTTCAGAAAAAACCTAGTGTCATTACACTAAACTCGCCGCTTTGCTCTTGTATTTGAAGCTTCACTGGTAAAGTGGCAATTTAACGCCGCGTTCTATTTTACCAGAGCGAAGTATGAATGGAATCCAAACTAACCACGTTTACTATCGGACGCTTACTTTTTATAGAAAAAGGAGGCAAACGAGCAGAATGGTAAGTGGTCACCTGCGTCCTTGGATATACATGACATTGGAGTTGTGGATGCGTTGCCGACCTTGGGATAAAGTGAAAGGAGATAGTATAGTGGCCTCGATGGCCAGAATTGGCAGAACCACTAAACTTCTACGAGGGAAAAGATGGCTGGGTATAGGGAAACTTTGATCGTTTTTGTCATGACCTACTGTCACAATCTCTTATTAAACGATTATTTCTTAATAATCTTTAAGTAGTAGAAATTTGTAAAAATCTCTCTACAGAGTTGCTAACAACATAAATAAGTTGTAACAAAACGTATAAGAATTTCGACGCAGCTGGTAGTAGAACGCATGGCTTAGCGGTCAGAGCGCTTGGACGGTATCCAAGAGGCGCGGGTTCGAATCCCGCTGCGTTCAAATTTTTATACGTTTTTTCAAAAATGTTTTCTAAACCTTAGTGTGGAATAACACTTTAAAAATAGTAAATATGAAAATAATTTAAATATAATCACTCCCCCGAGTGGGGATCGAACCCACAACCGGTCGCGTTTACAGTCAGACGCTGTCACACTGCGCCACGACCGGCCTCTATATAAAATATATAATTATTTATATATTAGAAATCATAAAATATATAATTATATAAATCAATTTACAATAATTTATTTTCTTCTAAATATTTATTACCTAGTGTCAAAATGCTCCGTTCGCCGCCTTCCGCCCGAATTCAAAATATTGCGTTTTAAATAGTTAAATTTATCACTTGCTTTAACTTTTATCTTATTGGAGTGAAGAAAATTTTTATTTATCTATATTTTGGTAAATAAAATTTTCAGTATTAATTATAGAATATATAAAATTCAAATCGAAAGTTAAACATAGATTAACTTAGAACTACAAATCTCCACCGAATCATAATTGGATTGTACAACTTCCAATACTAATAAAGTAGGACTTGAGAATTATCCGAAAACAACAGTTTTACAATCGCACTAGTTAAATTAAGGCTATTTTAATTGGAACTACCTTTACAACTCCATTCTTTCTTTCTTTCTTTAGCTCATATAAAACTAATATAATTTCCACGTGATTTTTTGACTGAAAAATTTTGCTTATTTCTTTATATATATATATATATATATATATATATATATATATATATATATATATATATAGTGTTTTACACTAAATAAGTATAAATTTATGTATGTATGTATGTATGCGTGTGTGTAAGTAATGTATCGCATAAAAGTTTACATTATATTATATACAAAACACTTAACATAAACAGAAGAAAAAGAAGTTATCTAGTAGACAAATTTTAATACGAAATATAAATATTTTTTTTTCATTATAAAAGCAGCTTCACGTTTTATTCCGTATATCAGGGTAGTCAAAGACAGCCTAGTGTCAAGATACTCCATTGACTGATTTCCGCCCGAAATGGAGACGGAGGAGTGGCGAACTCAACTTAAGGCCTTACCAGATAGGAAAAATGAGAAAAAAGAATACATACACAGGTAATAAATCTTAAATAAATTATCAATATCTTCTTAAAAATAGATAAAAGCAAGAAAACGCCCGAAGATACAAAAATACATTTAACACTTGCCACGAGATTTCCACACACAGTATTTTAAAATACAATTCTTTGTAGTCCTTTGTGGAATTCCTTTTATTTCAAGTGAAAAATATAGAATAGGAATGTATTGGGATGAAAACTTCGTATCTTCTATTCAAATGTTAAACAAAAAGCGTATCTGGAAGGCTCAGTATTGGCAAGGCTTATCGCAAGGATAAATTGAGGGTAGGGATAAATCAAGTTTTGTAACATTTTAAAGGAAACGAAACGGGAAACATGCTTTTTTTTGGATAACTTTACAAATTTTGCCAAGAAAACGTTATCCGAGTAAAATGTACAAAGAATTTGATTCTACTGATTTATATGATACCTATATAATGGTTTCTTTCAATATATAATAACAAATTAATTTGAATGAGTCCGAGGATTAAATCTCATATAGATATTACTGTTATTTATAAGTTATTTATAATATTAGTCGATTTTCACTTCAAAAATTCTAAGGCTAATTTTAACAATATATAAAATTTGAACGCACAAATCGATAATACAATCGGTAGTCCAATTTCCATCAATTACAAATTGCCAAATATGTTCGATGCGTTTGGCGTCGGCATTAATCAAACTAGGGTCGAGCCAAGTAGGTCAGTAAGCAAGTCAATACATTTACAGAAACAAAAACCCCAAAGGTAATACGTTACACCGCGAAATACTGAATGTAAATAATAAATTCGAATCTTAAGGGAAATATAAACCAGATTTCAATTTTAGATTTTCTAAATAATAGATTGGGTAAAATTATAGGTGAAAAGTAAATGAAATCAGAAGAAAAGTTATACTTGCTTAAAATTATAAAAGGTCTAACATTTATTTTCAATCTCGATGTCATATATTTTTTGCTTCATGATATATGGACAGTTATTCTTTAACTGTAGTATGTAGAAGGAACTAGTAAATGCCCGCAGCTTCTTTTGCAAGTACTTTATGACCTTTTTATGATATTGAGAAACATTTTCTAAGGCATGCTTTCCATATTTTTTAATATTTCTTCGGACACTCAGTATTCCACATTATAGGCCAGTCACCGGTACCCAGGGTTAATAGCTTCAAAACGAATAAAAAAATATATAAAATACGTTTAGTAGTTTCGGATATTAAACGTATACATACAAACACGCAAATTAAATAATCATAAATATACATTCTACAGGTGTTTTAGTATCGACAAGTATCAATTTTCTTAAATTATAGTTAATATAAATAAAGTTTAAAAATGTAACGTTAAACATTGAGTTACCATACTTTAGTGAGAAATATAACCATAGTGATAATTATGTGTACTAGAATTACAAGAAAATTTCAAATAACCGCTAAGTTCGAAGCAATCACTAATTTCTAAGTAATTTTATTCGTAAATTAAATACATATTTTCCCAAATAGATTTTAAAATTGTTTCAAATTTTATAAAAATATTACATCTACTTACACTTTTCTTTCTTCAATCTGTGAATAACGTTTTAAAAATATTAAAAGATTTTTTTTCATGACTTACTTTCAGTGGGACAGGAATAGAATTTTTACTCCAGAAACTTCGTTATGTGTTTGTAAAAACTCCCACAATCATCACTTTGGTAATCAGATACTTTATAGGGTTAATGATGGCTTACATTTAGTGAATTACAAAGGATTTAAAATGGCTTCAAATGGTTCACGTAACGTTATACTAAGCTGTTGCAATAATACTTTACTGGACATGCGGCCTAATGCCTAGATAATACAATATATCTTCTGTTTTTTTACTGTGTCATGCTACATCAAGACAAGAATATTTTCACCCAAAATCAAGACACAAGACCAGAGAGAAGGAATGAATTAATTTTTAAACATTCGTTCTCCCGAATAAGAATCGAATCTACAACCAATCTTGATTACAGTAAAAATTATAATATGTATACTAAATATTAATTTCATGTACAGATGACAGCCAGTTCAATTTCATCTGAAACATCTCCCAGCCTCTGATAATGTCTAAATTATAATGAAACACTACTAAAATGATTCATACATACTCGTAGATACATAATTGATTGGTACCAACCGACGAGATAAATTCCCACTGTTGTATTTGTGGAACTCATTTATTCGGATTTATGCCGCGACGTGACTAATGCACGCCAGCGTTTATTCACCCTAACGAGGTATTACATTATGAAATTAGGCTTGAATTTGGTATTTTATTTGATGAATTGTATTAATATTTTCATAAAACAGATGAGATCAGCGGTTCAGGGGTGATTTTTGAAATGACTGATGGAATATATAATTTAGATGAACGTACACTAACGTAAAAAGCAAAAACTAACGATGAAATAGTACTCGATCATGGTACATATTTGTAACATTATCATTTATTTTAATGAATTATAATCACATTAGGAATTTGGCCTTTGGTACTTTTATTCATTTTCATGTTTGCGCGGTCGAACTAATCTCAGATTGAACATAAATGTTTATTTTGATGTGACCTTTACGTGACCTTTGACGTTATCTTAAGCTAACTGTATATCTAAAACGAGTTGTGCCCACGTCGTCGGTCTCTACAACTTATTTATTGTAAAATAAAAGTAACCTAAGTTACTCCTTATTCCAACACCTTTCTGCCAGTAAAAGTTCTGCCAAAACAACAAGGTCGAATACTGCCGCTTTCAAATTTTTATAACTTTTTTTAATGTTTCCTAATTATAATAGTCCATATTATTATAGTCCATATTATTATAGTCCATATTATTATATTCAAAAGATAGTAAAATATTCTCTCTGACTGTTTTATTATGCGAGCTAAAGCTTGAATCTGGTTTATTATAAATTATTCTCTTAACTGTGATTGAAACAACAATTATTTTGTATTCGGTCAAATGTTTTACAGGAGTGAAACGATGAAATCGTAAGTAATGGGAATAATATGTTCGTATATTATAATTATTTTCAACATATAATCTATTTTCAACTACTTATACGTTGGAATTGTAAAGAGCTTTCAGTATGGAAATCCATTTTTTTTTGTTGTATTTTTAAGCATATCTGAAACAAAGCATGTCAGTTGTCTAGACGGTTTTCAATTTTAAGCCTAAAAGCTTTCTAAAATTAACCGCACATTACACTCTAAGTCATATACTTGAAGCGATTTTTGGGCCCATTGTGAGTACAAATTCCCCAAACGGATTATTGTTTATACCTAACGCATTACTAAGAAACCTTTATTGAAAAAGTATATCTAGATATTTTAGTATTAAGGTTAATAGTATTTGATTTTTTGAGTAATTTACATATATTAATACGAATTATTGAATCAAAGTTTAGATATACTAAACATTTTTAACTTAACTCCACAAACACGTCATTTAAGAAATATCTGACTGAGATGACATGGTTTCATTGGTTTAAATTATATTGAATAACAAATTTGCAAATGACATAATGACCTACTAAATGTAAATTCATACTAGAGTCAATTCTTTTCAAGTTAAGGACATACGGTACAATGGTAAAAGTCAATAATGGACTATTATTTTTTATTTCAACTGTCCAATTTTTGAGTATTTTTTCAAATACGTATCCCGGTGAATGATCGGACAAAGCGATCTTTTGGGCCAATCCAAAAAGTTACTACAAAAAAAAACAACTGACGCTCGAACGTATTCGTTTCAACGTAATATTGAAGAATGTGAGATCTTTTTTTGGAGCTGCGTCGCCTTTATGACGATACTGCTTAGCATTGTTGCATTTGCGATCGATAGTTAGGATTCGGAGATTTGAATGTTGCAAGGAAAATGATAGAGGGTTTTGGTTAACGTCCTAGTACCTAGTACCTAGTATCAAGTTACTCCGTACTCCTTATTCCTACAAATTCGACATATTACATGTTTTGCCGCGTTTTGTCTTGCCATAGCGAGGAAATGTAGATTGTTTAAAGATAATTATTCCTTCGAGTGGGAATCGAACTCACAACAAATCGGGTTTACACTCAGATTCTGTTCTGTGATTTATTCTAAAAGCTATTTTTTGGGTTAATATAAGATACATCTTTATGTTAAATGTAATAATATATTGATATCAATGAATAAATGAAGATATACGTATTAAAAATAATTTTGTTTTGCCTTTGCCACTCAATATGCAAGGTCTCGATTCGAGACGGCAAGCAGTCACTACCAGGTGGAATCTGACGCATCCTAGCAGGGTGCTAGGCTAAAAAATATTGTTTTTATGTTAAATAATTGTAATTCATACCTCACAGATCACAGTACTTTAATATTAATTATGAGGCCGGTCATGGCACTGTGTGACAGCGTCTGGCTGAAAACTCGACCGGTTGTGGTTTCGATCCCCACTCCGGAAGTGATTATATTTTAAATGATGTTCACTTCCTCGCTCAGGTAAGACAAAGTGCAGCTATGAGTTCAACCACTCAACACGTAATGTCTCGAATTTGGTGGAAAGCGAAGTATAATATCTTGACACTAGGTACTTTCTATCTACCCTGCTATGCGGCATAAAAGCGTGAAGCAAAAAAAATGTATTGTAATCGGAACTCATAGTCTATTTAAATGAAATCATATGTAATTTTAATAAATTGTTTAAATTTAATATGATTTTTGATTTTCGTGACTTTTAAACTATTTTAAATGAAAATATTTTAAGCAAAGTAATTGAGTATATTTTGATATTCAAAAATACATTTTTGAAAATTCCATGTTTCGAACAATTTACAGGCTACCTGTGACCATTGACTACTGTTAATTGTTTAAAAATCGGGTTTCCAAAACTATATTTTCGGATACCAAAATATACGCGAATAATGTTTTTAAAATGGTTTGATTTAATTTAATTGTTGAAGCCAGTCGTGGTGCAACAGGATAGCGTCTGACTGTAAGCGCGATCAGTTGTGGGTTTGGTTCCCACTCGGGGGAGTGATTATATTTCAATTATTTTCACTTCCTCGCTTTGGTAAAGACAAAGTGTGGCGTTGAATTCCACCACTCAACACGCAATATCTCGAATTCGATGAAAAGCGAAGTACGAAGTGTCTTGACACTAGTACTTTCTGTCTACCCTACCATGTGGGATAAAAGCGTGAAGCTAATTTAATTTGTTTTAGATGAATATCGTATAGATCCCTACTAGCAAACATTTATACTTTTTCTCTTTTTCGTTTAATACAAATTAAACAGTTTAATAGAAACTAAATTGCAAAATTCAATTCATTTAAACGCTCATACATCTTTATTTGTGCCCCTAATTAGGTGTCCACGATTGTGAAACACACTCTGGCGTTCAATTCCACCGAATTCCCGACCGGTTTCCGATTCACTTGAAATGCTATTTCCCCCTAAGGACAAAATTACTTTTCCAAATTATTTCTACTGAACGCTTCGTCTTTTACAATTATAAATTAGATTCAATAACGCTTTTTGATCTCTACTTTGATACTTAAAAAGTTAATATTTTTTGGAATTTTAATATTTATCTAAAACATGATTTTTTTAATTATAATTTTAATGTGAAAAATATTTTAAGAAATTTTCTTTGAAATCTAATTAGGAAGTATTTAAAGAACAAAGAAATATTGCTGAATAAGTCTAAATTAGATTTAGTTTACCTTGAGCTGGTGCGTAAATATTCAGGTACAAACAATCTTCAGACTGGTTGGTCAAAAACGGTAATATTCTTTTCAAATATTCAAGTCTTCCTTTAGATATTCTCTTAAGGACTGCTGTTTCATTTCTTATATCTGGCAGGACTTGAGGGCAGACTGGACCAAAATCCTCAGCAATCTTCACACCAGACCACTGAGCGCCTGACACCGGTGGCATAAACCTTAGAGAACCAACTGGAGGTGACGCATAGGGAACCCCTCTAAACACTTCGACTGGTTCCAAGAATCTAGATTCCGGGGTCGTTATAAAACCTCGTATATCACCATATTTAGTCCGAACAACACGTGAACTTATCACTGGCAAACTCTTTTCTTCCATTGTAGATTCACCGTTTACAGTTTTAGATGACAACGCGGGTAGAGTGATGAAATTAACTATTATCAGTATTAACATGTTTTTGGTTTACACCGTCCGTGGACGTAAGATGTTGGTTGGTGCTATAAGTCGACCATTTTGTGGGTTGAGTGTTCCACACGGCACCATTTATCGCGGTATCTGTAACAATATAAAAATGTTTATTCCACTGAAGTAACTTTTCTCTCAATTAATTCGTGTTTGTCTTGCTAGGTTGTTTACATACATTTACTTTAGTATTGTAAATATTAAATTTAACATAACCAAATAATTGTACATCATAAAATAGTACCTATCGGTAGATTAAATAATTACTAACCAAGAAATATAACCAAAAATCCAGAAATTTGTAATTTTTCATTTGTAATGAATTATACATAAATAGAATAATTGAGCGGACGTTAGGACACATTACACAAGTTAAATATTTTAAAAACATTTTGGGCTCAAAAGAATATTCAGCTCTTTGCCAGCATTTCTGAAACAGTCAGCCATCATGTTGTGACCCACTTTCATGTCAAATTGCTTTCGAAATCCATCGCATGTAGGTCTTGTTTCCGCGTTGCGACCTCAAAACGTAAATGTACAATTTGAAATAACATAAAACTGTCGAGAGGGGATCGAGTCAAGCCAAATGAACGTTTTAAAATATTTATTTGATGTTTTGTTTAGGAGCCCTTTTTGACAATGAGAATAAATATTGTACGCCCTGTAACAAACAGTATGCTGAGCTCAGACACGTTTAACTGTACT
Source organism: Dryadula phaetusa (assembly GCA_032432895.1). Lineage (NCBI taxonomy): Eukaryota > Metazoa > Arthropoda > Insecta > Lepidoptera > Nymphalidae > Dryadula > Dryadula phaetusa. The sequence goes on from JAOYRS010000005.1 coordinate 887,006, forward strand.
TGAAATATAATCCAAATAATGATCAGAAAAAAAATTGTTTGTTATTCTTTTGTTATACAATTTGTTCCTCTAGCTGAAAATATTTCATGACTATAATATAAATTACAATATAAAAGCCTACTTCGGTGGCATCCGTTGTTTTCCGATTGTTCTTATTATATTTCCCAACTTCCCATCTTCCCCACGATGGCGTCAATACTATAATATTAATATGCTTTTACTTTTAATTGAATAACCCACAATTTGAACAGATTTTATTCGCGTTTAAATCTCGAGCAACCTTTTGTACACTCTTCTCAGGTAGCTCCTCGCGGGATTCACAGCGTGACTTATTAAGTTAAATTGACGATCGAAAACGACTGGGAAAGTCTCTTTGAAAAAGGATAAATTTTAAATCCAGTTTTTTTTGGCTTATTGATTTGACATGATTTTAACATCGAATAATAATAATTTTCATTATTTTAACACTATTTTTATAAAAAATTAAGTTAATATTTATTGACACATTGTTTTTTTTTTCTGTTTTAGTAGGTAATGCAATTGATTGTAGGTTCAATCTCCACTCGGAGAACATAACTAAATATAATTATTTTCATCTAATTATACAAAAGTACAAAAGTACAGCGTTTAGTTCCGCCATTCATTATGTATTGTCGTGATTTCTAGTTAACAGGAAAAAAACGGAATGTCTTGACTGTATTCTTTCTGAATATCCAGTTAAAGCTTGAAACTGTAAAAATAATGTAAGCTAGTGTAACGTTACATATAACATGTAAAACGTAACGTGGTTTCCTAATCACATCAGAACAGTACTCGTAATCAATAAAATCTTTTACACAGAACGTCAAAGGTGAAATGAATATTTGATGTAGCAGACTTTCAACAATTATCTATTTGCACTTGTTGATGGCTTAGTGAAAGGGTTGAGGCGGGCTTGACATGGAAATTGTGGCTGGAAATCATGTTTGGAAATAGTATTTACAAATGTTTGAATATTATATAAATTTTGATAAAAGGCGTACATTTGTTTATTTTTTAATTTTAAATCAATATATTTAGTTTTACGCTTTTATTCCGCATAGCAGGATAGACAGGAAGTATGTAGTATCAAGACTCTCTACATTTATTCAGAAAATGCATAAAGATGTTAAAAGAATCTTGTTTCCTAGCCTACATTATCGCCTTATATAAATAAAAAAAACATTAAAGAAAATTTTTAATATATACATTTAAAGCATAAAAGATTGCATGTTATCTGGGTCATATCTAACCATGTATTATTCACACTCGGTTGGCACCTTGTAAGGGTAAATATATGCACTATATCACCAACTACACTATGAAAGATGACTAAGCGCTCCTGGCAAGAATATTGAAGTTAACTCGCAATTTTAAATTTTAAACTTTTAAATTTTAGCTGCAGAATATTCGACAGTAAACGGTTTATTTTTGGTGACATAAGTATTTGGGCATTACCAAAATGTAGAGGCAATGTTTCTTTGGTATGGCTATTGGTTGGAAATATTGTGGAAATGTTTGGATTTTTTTGCAAAACTTGGCTAAGTTTTGTTTAGTGAATCTGAGTATGGGTTATGGAGATATGGATTTAAGTTTTGGAATTTTATTTCCATACATATTTTTTGTATTCTTCCGAACAAAGGAAGCAAAGTACTTAGTGATTCTGAACTTTAATTTCTTTCCCATACCGAGGATGGTGTGCTGGACAGCTCAATCTGACTTAATAAGCAGGTAGGAAAAAATTGTTTAATATTCCATCTATTCATCGTGCCGAAAGAAAAATTCGAAGCAATGTCTTGAGCTAACGATCCATGTACTTACCCAGAATTTGTCACAATATCAACCAAACAACGTAACAAAAATTTTTAGAAATCCATATCTTACATTTTCTTATAAATCTCCAGTATATCAATACAAATATAACATATTCGTATTATGGAGCTCTAATCCAGTTATCGTATTACCATTGTTTGTTCGTCCATACAATAAATATTCAGATACCGTATCTACAGTTTTATGTCCGCATTCAAGTCCTTCCTTTCCAAGGTTTTACGACGGTGTATATTTATCTCTAGTAAATTTATTGCGCCAATAACTCGACATGTCGATGGGATTCGTACATCTTATGTTAGAAACATATGTATATGCATATATAAATATATGTAAATGTTCTTTGTATAATCAGTTATATTAAAAATAAATCCAGGACAGTTATCGAAATGGAAAATATTGAATTGAAGCCGGTTGTGGCGCAATGAGACAAGCGTCTGACTGTAAACGCGATCAGTTGTGGGTCGAATACAACTCGGGGGAATGATTATATTTAAAATATTTTCATTTTCTCGTTCTGGTTAGACAAAGTGCGTGAGTGAGTTCCGCCACTCAACACGTAATGTGTTGAATTCATTAGAAAGCAGAGTACGGAGTGTCTTGACACTAGGCACTTCTTGTCTACATTGCTCTGTGGTACAAAAGCATGAAGCTAAAAAAATATAATAAGGGTAAGTTGTAATTTGATTCCCACTCGAGAAAATGATAATTTTAATACGTTTTTTATTAGGTTTAAATAGCAGTGTTAACATTAGAATCCGTTACCTTAAACATATGTCTCTGAATAGAACATAAGGCAAAAAAGTATTGGAACACTAGGGTAGACGTGAGAACTACCCCATAGAACTGAAAATTAATATTAAGGGTAATTTTCATTGTGAAATTTTTATTAAAGCATTTCAACCCACTTTTAATTCTTTACAGAACAAAAATAAATCGTTTTAAATACATTCGATTGTTTCATGCGTATGGTCGTTTTTGCTGATGGAGTTTTCAGGTTTCAGTTAGTCCGTTAAAAGTGCATCAAAATGTATTATTTAAAAATACAAGCTAAATTTTATGTTGAAGTAAAAAATATATGTAGTGCTTGAATTACTTGGAACATGGAATTCTCTATTTTATATGAATTATATTAATAAATAATAATTTTTGTTTTAGTTATAGAATTGAGTCCGGTCGTGGTGTAGTGTGACAGTGTCTGACTGTAAACACGACCGGTTGCGGGTTCGATCTCGGGGGTGTGTTTATATTTGAAATTATTTTCACTTACTCGCTCTGATAAGACAAAGTGCAGTGTTGAGTTCCACCACTGAATACAGAAGAAATGTAGAAAACCTGGTGTGCAGATTCTCCGTTCTCAACTTTTTGCAGAGCTTAACACCGCACTTTGTATTATCAAGAATACTAATAATTAATATGTTTTGTTATAAATTTTGGAAGACCTAGTGTACCATTTAATACCTAGATTTTTGTTAGATAACAAGAGATTGCGAGCTGAGTGACAGTTTATATCACGCGCCAAAGTTATAGAAACAAAAACAAAAACCCAAGAATAAGAATCGTACCCAGAACTAAACGAGTATACGGTCATAGGCTGCTCCACTGCTATATAAAATCAATATATATATATATATATATATGTATATATATATATATATATATATATATATATATATATATATATATAAATGTATTTTTCCTCGCTTTAAAAATTGAACTTTCTCCTCTTGGGCTTCTTTAATCGCCCTAGCCAAATAAGCTACACGTTTTTATAACGTCACGTCCAATTTTAATACACTTGTTATATCATTTATTGGTATTATCTGTAGGATTGTTTTAATAAACTTCTCTTCTGAATAATCATTACAAAAATGATCAATGATCATTTTAATATTTTTTTTAGTTTCACGCTTTTATCCCGCATAGCAGGGTAGACAGAAAGTACCTAGTGTCAACACACACTGTGCTTCGCTTTCCACCGAATTCGAGACATTGCGTGTTGAGTGGTGGAACTCAACACCGCTCTTTGTCTTTACCACAGCGCGGAAGTGAAAATCATTTAAATATAATCACTCCCCCGAGTGGGAATTGACCCCACAAATGCGTTTACAGTCAGACGCTGTCGCACTGCGCCACGACCGGCCTCATCATTTTAATATTAGCTATTTTAATCATTATCTTCATAAAAATTGACTAGAATAGGAAATATATTTTGTTCTAAACTTCTTTTCATTAATAATCTTCCTTTCAATAAATATTGTATTATGTTTATTTAATTTTAACTTGAACACTTAAAAAGTAGATGATATTGGTAATTATAAAAAAGAAAATAAATAAACAGGTATAAATATATACAACTTTAATACACGTAATTAAATTGAAAAGTATTTGAACACCAACCCGTTCCTTTTGGAAACCATTCGAGCTCTCCAACCACTAAGCCAAGCCCTAAATTCTATAGCCAGATATATCGAAACCAAAATAAAAGCCTTAAATCGCTGTGAAAACATGTTGCAAGCTTGTTTCAACCTATTTGTGTTTCAAGAAAGTGTTTCTAAGAACCAATCGCTTGACAAGAGAGATTACTATATATAAAATGTAATTTATATAGCATCTTGTTTTTCTCTAGCGGAAGCTAGAGAAAAACAAGATGCCTATTGAATACCTTGAACTTTTAGAACACTGCCTTACATCTGGATATCTAGTGTTCAATCAGGTATTCTATTTGCAAGTGGATGGCATTGCTATGGGTTCGCCTGTATCCCCTGTAATAGCAGATATATACATGGAGGATTTCGAGGAGTTGGCTCTTGGCTCTGCACCATGTCTACCTAGAATATATAAGCGGTACGTAGATGATACTTTCACAATTTTACCTACGGATAATATTTATATATTCCTAAACCATCTGAATTCTATTAATAACAACATAAAATTTACAATAGAATTACAGGCAAATAACTCTTTAGCTTTTCTTGATGTACTTGTAATAAAGAATCCTAATGGCACATTAGGCCACACAGTGTATAGGAAGCCTACCCATACCAACAGGTATCTCAATGGCGAATCCCACCAACACCCTACACAGTTATCTACCGTTGGCAAATCTTTGTTTCAGAGAGCTTACCATCTTTGCGACGCTGAACACCTAGGGGACGAGCTTCGACAGGTGAAGGGTGCCCTTCATCAGAACAAGCTGCCAGTTCCCCGCCAGCGTTGTATGAAGACCAACAAGCCACCCACAGTGGAGAGACAGCCAGCACTTCTACCGTTTGTGAAAGGAGTTACAGACAGGATTGGCAACATCTTAAGAAGAGCTTCTATTAAAACCATATTCAAGCCTAATAAAAAAGTGAGCCAATGCTTGAGACCCATGAAATGTAATATTCCTTTGCAGTGTGCAGGTGTGTACAAACTAGACTGTGACTGTGGCTTGTCATACATTGGTCAAACAAAGAGGAGCATCGGGGTTAGGGTGAAAGAACACATATCCGATGTCAAGAATGGGCGTGTATTGCAGTCAGCTGTGTGTGAACATACAATGAATAAGTCCAACCACTACATCAGGTTTGATAAGCCACATATCCTCGCTAGGGAAAGTAGATATGTTCCTAGAATGATCCGCGAGGCTATTGAAATTCAAAAACATCCAAATTTCAATAGAGAAGATGGTTGGAAACTATCTACCACCTGGGACCCACTTATTGAAAATTTAAAATCCCAAATCCACCACACCAGAGACAAAGATACAGTGAGCTCATTCTGCAAGAATCCAGGGCAGTACGCGAGGCAATTGAGAAATCGATGGCGGTAGTTTGATATAATTAATTTTTTGTATCAACTGACAGACGAATGCCACCTCAGTCTACCTGTGACCACGGACTACTGTAAAGTGTTCGAAACATCAGGTGTCCAAAAATGTATTTTCGAATACCAAAATATACGCGATTAATCCGGTTAAATAGTTTCATTTAAAATGTATAGAAATCGCGAAAATCAAAGATCTTATAATGTAATTTTTTTTATTTTCAAAGTGCTATTCACACAGGATAAAAATATTTTTCTTCACATTTTTGAAACGTATAAAACTTTGAATGCAGCGGGATTCGAACCCGCGCCTCTTGGATACCGTCCAAGCGCACTGACCGCTAAGCCATGCGTTCTACTACCAGCTGCGTCGAAATTCTTATACATTTTGTTACAACTTATTTATGTTGTTAGCATCTCTGTAGAGAGATTTTTACAAATTTCTACTACTTAAAGATTATTAAGAAATAATCGTTTAACAAGAGAGATTGCAATTTTATTTCAATATTTACTATTTTTAAAGTGTTATTTCACACTTAGGATTAGAAAACATTTTAGAAAAATTGTATAAAAATTTGAACGCAGCGGGATTCGAACTCGCGCCTCTTGGATACCGTCCAAGCGCTCTGACCGCTAAGCCATGCGTTCTACTACCAGCTGCGTCGAAATTCTTATACGTTTTGTTACAACTTATTTATGTTGTTATTAAGAATTATATTTCATTAAAAATTAAACCGAATACTTATACAACTACCTTCCTATATTTTCTTTACGAGGAATTTGCAAGACTGTTACTGGATCGATTTTAATGAAATTTACATTGTTTTTTTTAGTTGTATTTAACATAAATTAAATAGGATAGATGGATTTTCTAGTTTTCAAGAAATTCATGGAGAAACATACACTTGCGAATTTAACCACATATGCTTGGAAGCCTAAATGTAACATCATATTCAAATATTCAATTCTAACAACGTTACATACATAGGTATAGAATTGATAACCTCCTTTTTTAAAATAAAATAAGTTAAAAATTAAAAATAATATCTTCTGTCTAATTATTTCATTATACAATTATTTTATAAACTTACATTTTATATATTCAATACATATGCCTCAGGATTTTCCAGCATATATGAGAGAACATAGTGGCAAAACATTTCAATGTCCACTTTCTGTGGTGTTGCGGAACTTAACGCCGCGTGTTATTTTATAATAGCGAAGTAATAAAATTATTTAAGCATAACTTCGACAAAGAATTCACTTATATGTTTGGAGTGTGCAAATAAATGTATATTTTAAAAATCTCTTATATTTAATGTTCTTCCAGCGGCCTAAAGATGTTTACATATTTATTTAGAATTCGTTCCCAATTAGATGTGTTTCTATTAAAGACTAACAAATTCAGAAGATTTAGTATCTTTTAACTTTATATAATTGAAAGCTTTTTGCCAATTATAAATTCTTAATATGAGTGGCTTTTTACATTTTAATACGCTCAGTTTGCAAGGTAAAGCATTGAGTTACGTTATTTGATATAAGATGTTTCTATGTTATTTGTAGTTGGATAAGGAAGAAAATATTTTTTCATATTTTTTTTTTGGGTCATGGATTTCAACTAGATACTACTCTAGATTGACACTAGAAAAACCTCTTAACAACGTCAATAGTTTGTCGAAAACGTCAACATTTTGTTTACGATTCCCATACCAGTAAATGATTATATATTAAATTAATTTTCATTTCTTCGCTCTCATTAGATGAAGTGCGGCGTTAAGTATGATTATCAACACACGATGTCTAGATTTTGGACAGAAAGCAGTAAACAGAGTGTTTAGACACTAGGTTAGTATCTGTGGCTATTTATATATTTATTTGCTAATTAAAGCTGCAATATTTTGAATTTGAGACATTGAGTGTTAAGTGGTGAAAGTTAACGCCGCGCTTTGTCTTACCATAGCGAGGAAGTGACAAGATAGAAAATCGACAAAATGTTAAATTTAAAAAATCATCAAAATATTAAATTTAAAGTGCGGCGTTGAGTTCCACCACTCAAGACATAACGTCTCGTATATGCCTACGCTGCTATACAGGATTAAGTGTACGTAATGTGCGATTAAACTATATGACTGTATAATGCGAAAGAAGTGTGCAGGGCCCGTAGTGTTTATCTCTCCTTTTTCTCTGTTTACTTTTCGGATAAGACGTGAAGCCAAAGAGCATTCCTTGACTGAATCGAAGCCACTACTAGCACAGAGTGTGACGTGGACACATAAATTTAATTACATAAGTGAAATATACTTTGATTTGATAATTCGGCGTTGAGTTACGCGTACAAAATGTTTTATATGAAGACTATTAGGACTATAACACGAATATTGGTTACGTGTATATGTATATACAATTTAATTTAATGAAAATACATAAGTAAAATATACTTTACTTTGAAAATTCGGCGTTGAGTTACGCGTACAAAATGTGTTACACGAAGACTATTTCGACTATAACACGCACGTTGGTTACGTGTATACGTATATACGGACAAAAAATAACAAATTATTATAAGAGAATATTCGAAAAAGTACGATTTGATCTGGACCTTTATCATAGTTGCGCGCACGAATGGGCTCTACGTGATACTTCGATACATATTACGTTATATGGGAAATAGATGGTGCGTACGTACGTACGTACGCATCGGTATCGTTAACACTTCGTAGCTTTTACGTATTGGACTTGTATATATGTATGTATTATTTTTGCGTATGTTTTTGTTTTACACGCGCCGTTAAATTCCGCCAGTCGATCCTGGAAATCGGAGGATAGTTAGTGTCCTAACACTTAGTTCTCTGATTCTCTTTGTCATTTTTTTTCTTTTGTCTTATCAAAGAAGAGGAAGTGGAGATACAAAGAAGTATCTCGTAATTTTCTTAAGACTCCAGTGGTTTTTTCTTTACGTTATATTCGAACGCTTGTGATTATCACTTTTATTTTTTATTTTGATAAGACTAAGCGGCGTTGAGTTCCGCCAATCAGTATGCGATGTTTTAAGCTTGTTTTCTGTCAAAAGTACGAATGAGCTGAAACCGTTGCTTTTTATCGTCAGACTGTAACTATAACGGATTAAATTATGCTAACTTATAAATATATTTCTTATAATATTTAAAAAACAACATAATATTCAGAAAAAATGTATGTAAATTTCTCATATTTGATAGGAAGATTTTAAGCCTTAAAGATTTTAGAAGATTTTAATAAATAATAATTTAATATTCATCTTATGTTATTTTTATATTAAACCCGCATAAAAATACACAGGAAATACATAGTGGCAAGATATTCCGTACATCATTTTCTGGTTTCAGCTAAAATTCGAAACATTGCGAGTTGTATGGCGAAACTCAACGCCGCGCTTTGTCTTACCAGAGCATTGAAATGGGAATAATCTAAATTGATATTTGTTTGTTTTATTTATTTTATTGGGGGTATGATTACCCCCATAATCTAACACGCCATATCTAACACCCCATAAACTAAAATCTAACACGGAACCGATCGTCTTTACATTTGAACGCTGTCCCACTGCGCCACGACTGACTTCTATCTCATGAATACCACCAGAACTATAATAATTATTATCTATACATTTTCCGATACAATTTTTTTTCTGTAGCTTCACGTTTTTATCCCGCATAGCAGGGTAGACAGAAAGTGCCTACTGTCAAGACACTCCGTACTTCGCTATCCACCGAAGTCGAGACATTGCTTGTTGAGCGGTGGAACTCAACGCCGCACTTTGTCTTTACCAGAGCGAGGAAGTGAAAATAATTTAAATATAATCACTCCCCCGAGTGGAGATCGAACCCACAATATATACATAATATACACGACGAACATATTAAAATTGTATTATTTAAAATTTTTATTAATAAATTTATCGAGCGTGTTTTGTTTGTGTTAAACTTTTTTCTAAAATATATATATATATATATATATATATATATATATATATATATATATTAATTATGGTTTAAAATTAATAAAATAAAATAAAATTTATTCTATAATTAAGTAAGATATATATTAAGTATTTTACAAGATCTCTCCAAACTACAACTGTCTTGACATCTAAAAATATAATTAAAATATAGCTGATGTTTCTGTACATAAAAAATATTATACAAAGAAATCTCTAATGGAACTCTAGTGGGGTAGTGGAACGGCGTCTGACTGTAAACGCGATCGGTTTTGGGGTCGATTCTCACTAGGGCGAGTGATTATATTTTAATTATTTTCACTTCCTCGCTCTGGTTGGACTTAGTGCAGCGTTGAGTTCCACCACTCAACACGTGATATCTTGAATTCGGTAAAAGGGAAGTATGGATTCTGTCTACCCTGCTATGCGGGATATAAGCGTAAACCTTATATAGCAAGATTTAAGTTCTAGCAAAAGAGGGAGATACTAGAAATGAAAAATTGCTATAACCGAGAATAGAACTCACAACCACATTTAGTCAAAGGACTAATCAACAATAATTAGGAAAGACACACTAATTTTAATTTTATATGTAAATTCCCAGTACATTATTAGCTTCATATTGACTAAGACAGATATAGAAATGTTTGGAGTTTTGCGCTTAATTTCTCAGTTGTAATGCAAATGATATCAACAGGAGTATGTATTTATGTATATATATATATATATATATATATATATATATATATATATTACTTAACTATTAATATTTTCAAGAACATCGTACAATACATTTGGCACAGTGGGACAGCGTCTGACTGTGAATACAATCTAAGCTGTGGATTCGATTCTCACTTTGAGGAATAATCTATATTTCAATTATTTTATTTCCTCGCTCAAGTAGGGCAAAGCACAGCGTTGAAATCCGCCTTCTTGGTACGTAAAAATAACTGACTGTAAACAGGCTTGGTTGAGCTTGATATTATAGTAGGGTCTAGTTCTAGTATTATAATAAAAGCAGTTATTGGTTAGTAAGATCTTAGATTTACTCGATTTTTCAAACATTTGAATCAAAATATTATAACTCGAGAAATCATGTACAGTTTTATTTAAAATTATTAAAGCGGATTAATCACGTATATTTTGGTATCTGAAAGTGTTTAAACATCCGACGTTTTAGCCAGTTTAAAGTTGATACAAATATATATCGAACTACCGCCATCTGTTTTCTATAATTTATTATTAGGTTAAAACTGACATGCTCAGTTAACGCTCAGTTTACCTCTGGCTACCTTGAACTATTGTTAATATGGAATTATCAACATATACGTAATTATTTCAGTAATAAATTATATTATAATTTAATATTGTAAAGGAAACTAGCCTTTATAATATTCTAGTATATTTATTTAAATTGGCTATTTAATACATTAGGTGTGTACTATTAGAATAACAGTAACTGACATGCAACTGGATTCTAGTAATTTGTCACCGCATTCGAAGCTATAACGCTAAGGAGAACGGTGTCTGTGGGAAATTGTTGGTGCCATATTGTGCAGCGAATTGTTCTCTTTATATATCAAGTTGTATTTTATAGGTCTTTCCATTCACGTACTGTTCCGGGGTGTGCAAAGTTTGTTTATGGAATTTTCCTTTTATGTATGAATTTTTTTTTTAGTTTCACGCTCGTATCCCGTATAGCAGGGTAGACGGGAAGTACGTAGTGTCAAGACGCTCCGTACTCTGCTTTCCATCTTACTTATCGTACTAGAGCTAAGAATAGAGAATAATTTATATATAATCATTACCCCGAGTGAGAATCAAACCCACAAACGATGGCGTTTATAGTCAGATCCTGTCCCATTGCGCCACTGCAGACCTCTAGCAAATCGTGAAACGCAACGCGGTACTTTATTTGAACCAGAGCGTGGAAGTAACAATAATTTAAATACAACCACTCCCCCGAGTGAGGTCGAATCCACAACCGATGGCATTTACAGTCAGATACTGACCCACTGTGCCACGACCGACCTCCTTTTCGTGCATTTAACATTTATTATTTGTTTTAATTTATTCATTTCGTTAATAAATATATATATAACACTTGCATATATCAATGCCATTCACCATTTTAAAATTATTTTTATATATTTGTTTTGAAATATTAAGTTTATTCGTGACGTTAGAAATGTATCTTTAACGAAGCTAAATCAGGGTTTTATCGCGACTCGTTACAGGACTGAGTGAATATTTCTAGATTAAATATCTGTATACAATCTGTATATAGATAGTATACAAAAGTGTTACATAGAATTTGAGCCAAAAGCCTGCTGCTGTGTGTATTTCATCGCGCTTCGAACAGTTCGACAATAGTTCTTTATATAGACGATGGTTTTAGAATTTTTTTTTAGCTTCACGCTTTCATCCCGCATAGCAGGGTAAACAGAAAGCACCTAGTGTCATGACACTCCGTATTTCGCTTTCTTTTATTTTTCCTGTGGCGTAACTCAACGCCGAAGTTTTTCCTAACAGAGGGAGAAAATGAAAATTATTTAAATAAAATTACTTCCTCGTGTGATAATAGAACCCACAATCGATCGCGTTTACAGTCAGACGCTGTCCCAACAGAGTACTTTGATAATATATGAAATTAAACAATACATAGGTATTATTTATACGAATTATCATATTGAATATTAAATAGTTTTTTTTGTAGAGTACAATATATATATATATATATATATATATATATATAGATAGATAGCCAAAGTAGTTAATATTTAAACTGATATAAAAATGTATTTGTCGTTGACTGCAATGATCGGGTGTTTTTTTTAATTATTTTTTTAATTTAAATTATTTTCATATCGTGTTTCATAGTGGCGTTGAGTTACACCACTTAACACGCAATGTCTCGAATTCTCGTACCACTCACCTTTATATAACTAGTGTCACCTTTGCTTCATAAATCTTTCTTACCATTCTTTCATCGCTCATTTTTTCAACGTACCCAAACCACCTGAGCACGTTCTTCTTCACTCACTTCTGCATATACGGTCAGCTAAGTTGACTCCGCATATCCGACGAAGACATCTCATCTCTACTGCGTTCATCTTTCTTTCATTCTTCTTTTGACACACCCACGTTTCGCTGCCGTATAACAACGTCGGTATCAGTACTGCATTGTGAACGGCAACACGTGCAGCAAGAGTAGAAGAGCACCGTTAACCCTGTTACCGGCAGCAATACACCTTTCATCTTCCATCTCTACTAAACATACTTCCCAGTTATACCGCCTCATTCACTTGTTCTAATATCTTTCTATCTACATAAATACTAGAATCTGTTCTATCCTCATCTTTTTCAAATACTAGAATCTTATTATCTATTTATTATAAATTATTATTATCGTGCTTTATTTGACTAAAAAAACTGTGCTATCACTATTACATAGTGGGACAGAGTCTGACTTAAAACGCCATCGATTGTGGGTTTGGTTCCCACTCGGGGGAGTTAAAATATTTTCACTTCCTCGCTCTGATTAAGACAAAGTGCGGCGTTGTGTTTCATTACTTGTGTGTTGAGTAATGGATATATCTCGAATTCAGTGAAAAACGATGTACGGATTGTCTTGCCCCTAGGAACTTTCTGTACTATGTGGATATGCGGGATAGAAGCTTGAAGCAAAAACAAAACAACCCTCTGTCCACTTTCACTTAAATTCAATGTGTTTGTGTATCAAATAGTGGAACTTAACGCCGCACATATTGTCTTAACAGGGCAGAGATACAAAAGATACGTAGTATATTAATTTGTATTACAAGGAACTAACCAATACCAATTTGTGACAAAATTTAACTAGACTTTAAATTAAAAAAAAAATAAATATATATATATATATATATATATATATATACATATATATATATATATATATATATATATATATATATATATATATATATATATAATATTCTAATATTTCTAATTGAATATAATCATTCATCAATAAACATTTATCGGAAGCCGATTAGACATCAATTGTTTTATTTATAAGCTATTTTTCCGAACAAACTCATTAGAATGTTAATTCCGTTTTATTCGCATAATATTATTGAAATAAGGCAATTCGTTATAAGACTTTGTAGATTGACAATTTTTTTTAGCTTCACGCTTTTATCCCGCATAGCAGGGTAGACAGAAAGTACCTAGTGTCAACACACTCTGTACTTCGTTTTCCACTTCTATTCGAGACATTGCGTGTTGAGTGGTGGAATTCAACGCCGCTCTTTGATTGACAATTTGCTTTTTTAAATTTAAATAAAACGATTTTGCAAGGTAATTTAAGATGAAATGTGGCTTTGAGTTTACCACTTAATACGCAATTTCTTGATTTTCGGGAAGAAAACAGTCAGCGAAGTGTCTTGACACTAGGTTGCCCTTGAGTATCCTGCTAGTATTAGATATATGTAACTAGTGTCACCGTATTTATCTTTTTACCTTAGCAACGTCTATGTTACTTTATACTGTAAACGTGACCGATTGTGGGTTCGATCCCCACTCGGGGGTGTAATTATATTTAAAATTTGTTATTTTTTCAGTTCCATCACTCAACACGCAATGTTTTAAATTCAGTGGAAGTGAAGTACGGAGTTTCTTGACGTTATCTAGGCACTTTCTGTCTACCCTGCTTTGCGGGATGAAAGCGTGAAATTAATAAAATAACGTGAATTTGTAACAAACGTATAAGAATTTCAACGTAGCTGGTAGTAGAGCGCTTGGACGGTATCCAAGAGAGGCGGGCTCAAATCCTACTGCGTTCAAAAAAAATTTTATACATTTTTTCAATATTTTCTAATCCTAAGTGTGAAATAACACTTTAAAAATAGTGAATATTTAAAATAATTTATTATATTTTTGATTGATTATAAATTAAGGTATTACATTTGCATGTAACTTATATAAACTAAGTGTTTTAAATTGCATACATTTCCGTCAGCATAATTTTCGTAAACAAAGGTCCAATTTCCGTCAAATATTAATTTAATAGAAAATATGATAGTTTTCCTGAATATAAAGGCAGTTTGAGATTATATAGTATCTACAAGATCATAGATTATTACTAAATAAATATTCTCTTAATAAAAAAATTATTTCTCTTCATAAAAACATTTATAAAATTTAATAAATATATAATATGAAAAATATATAGCCCATAAAACGCTCTAGCTATTAATCCGATATGGTTCCAACGTTGAAGCGTACATAAAAAGAAATAGGATTGTGTGAAATTTTCCTCGATTATCGTCCGACCATTTTCTGAACTCAGTATCGTAACCCGAAACCTTTGTTTTATTCTTATCAGTTTTCAAACTACTCAAGTAGTCCCCGATGTGTAGAAAGTCTATATATATAAAATAATGTTCATTTTTTGAGAGGTCATTCTGTCTTAGTGGAATATAAACGCGATTGGTTGTGGGTTCGATTCCTACTTGAATGATTTTTTTTTCTTTTGGTAAGGTAAAGTTACACGCAATATCTTGAATTTGTGTGGAAACCGACAAATGGACTATTTTGACACTACGTTTTCTGTGATCAGTATAAAATGTATTGAATTCCCACTCGAGAGTTTTCTCCACTCTTGTGAGGTAAAGCGCGGCGTTGAGTTCTACTACTTAGCCAACAATATGCCGGTCGGTGTTCGGTGCGAAAGGGTTTTAATGGGTGCCGAATTCAGTGTATAGCTGAATTACATAAAAAAAATTCTCAAACGCTTTTTTCAGATAATGTAAAGAAAACAATTTAAATAACCAATTTTTTCGCAAAAAACGTCTCAATATTTTAGTCTTTTTTTACTTTTTAAAATTATTCTCCGATCATTTTTACATACATCTTTGTAATACATACATCTCTACATTAATCAATTATTTGGGTCGTTCTAACATAAGTCTGTGGAAAAATTAATTCAATTCCATTAAACGAAAATAAAATTTAACCAACTTGGTTGGAATCCAAACAACTACACATACCACTATGAAGTAAATACGAGTTTAGCTGTACATATATATTAAGTGTTTTCTTTAGCGGAGGCAATCTTTCACTTTGACTGGTGAACGTTCCTGCACTTAAGTCGAAAAGTTTTTCAGCATTACTCTAATAAACAGCCGAGCTATTCCATTAACTCACAGTAAGCCGGGGGAAATGTCTAAAATGCTTTATTCCTGCCAATTATGGGTCCACGGATTTTCTACTTACGAGTATTTTCCTTAACACAACTTCAATCTGATATTAGTAATCTGGGGGGATGACAAAATTTAACGAAATAAAAAAAATAATAAGTATTTTCGATGGATTAGTCTATGGTGTGTTGGGAGTCTAACTTAAATTGTAGATTGTAGATTTGGATGAACTATCCACTAGGTTAAAGTTAACGCTTTTAAATAATGTCCTAATAAATAAGAGCACAAAATGTTTTGTGTTCTTATTTTATTTTAGTATAGTCCAAGCATAGCCAACGAGTGGATGTGCTAAAATATTTCAGTGTGCTTTAAAATTGCGTGAATAACTATAAAAATAGAAAAATTCCAAAAGAAATGTCATTGTACATGGGTGAGAAGTCAAATTGAGTTTTATAGTAATTATTTAAATACAAATATTTCGTTGTTTGGCTAATATTTGGCAACACATTTCCAACAAACCATCAAATGTTGGTTCATTTGGACTAATTCAATTTTATTATTAATACAAGACGGTTGACTTTTTGTGTCCATTCTTCATAGTATATACTGGACCTAAACAAACTGGAATAAGGTTGGATTTTATTATTATATTAATGTCTGAAGTCAGTTTGGGTTTCTGTCTATATTTCATTATTATTAACTAGTGCCACTTTTTTGAGCCAAGTTTGTATGCAATCTGTTATTTTTTTTTATATGGGGTTTCCCAATAAGAACGATATGTTTTGAAATAAAACATGTAATATATGTTCGAATTTCGTGCTCAATGACTTTATTAGATAGAAAATTTTATGCTATTTATGATTTAAACAAAATAACGTTCAAATGACCGCCACGACTTTTTTTGCACTGGTGAATACGATCGGTTCAATTTTCGATGTCTCGGTGCAGCATTTCGGCTGGTATTGCCGCTATAGTCGCTCGAATGTCGCGTTCAAGGTCTTGAACCGTAGCTGGTTTATTGGCATATACTTGATATTTAACATACCCCCACAAAAAATAGTCCAAGGGTGTTAAATCGCATGATCTTGGTGGCCAATTGTGAGGACCGTTGCGAGAATTAACCGACTCACCAAACTTATCACGCAATAAATCCATTGTGACGGTCGCAGTGTGATATGTTGCAACATCATGTTGAAAATAAATGTTGTCCGCATCGATTTCATACACTTCAGGAAAAAAAAATCGTTCAACATGTCACAATAACGGTCGCCATTGACAGTAACAGTACGGCCTTCGTCGTTTTTGAAAAAGTACGGGCCAATGATTCCACCGTACCATAATCCGCAGCAAACAGTCAATTTTTCAGGATGTAATGGTGTTTCATGAACCACTCTTGGATTTGACTCACTCCAGTAAAGACGATTCTGTTTGTTCACATAACCATTGAGCCAAAAGTGAGCCTCATCTGAAAAGATGATTTTCCTATGAAATTCGGTGTCCGTTTCCATCATTTCAAGCGCCCAATCAGCAAATTCACGACGTAATCGATGGTCTGCTGGCTTGAGTTCTTTTGCTAACACAATTTTGTATAGATGTAGGCCAAGATCCATACGTAAAATTCGCCAGTTTGTCATTCTGGATAAGCCCAATTCTTGTGCACGTCGTGGAACGGAAACATTTTGATTTTCTTCGACACTGGCCTATACGGCGGCAATATTTTCTTCACTACGGCCTGTTCGTTATCGTGTTGGTGGTCTACTATCGTGCAAAGAATATTCACTTTCCAGTTTTTGGATTATGCGACGTAAAGCGAGCTTAGACGGTGCACCATGACGACCATATTTAGCACGAAATGCTCTTTGAGTAGAGACAATACTTCTCGAATTTTGATAGAAAATTTGGACAATTTCCAAACGTTGAGGTAACATGAACTTGTTCATGATTAAGTAAAAAATATTATTGAACACAAAACAACACAAAAGTCAAATGTTAAACAACCATGATGGCGGCTATGAGCTATCAAAATCCTATCATCCCTATTGGGAAACACAGTAGCTTCACGCTTTTATCCCGCATAGCAGGGTAGACAGAAAGTACCTAGTTTCAAGACACTCCGAACTTCATTTTCTTTTCTGTTATTTAGTTAATCAAAACTTCGATTGATTATTCTAATTTAGATAAGAAGTTACTTAAGTTCGGCAATTGAACTCAACATGTGTTGAAATTATCGGAATGTAGAGAGCGGAGTGTCTTAACAAGAGATTCGTGACCGTTGTGTCTAGTATACAGATAAAATAATAAAATACAGATAAAATAATAAAAATACATTGAAAAGATTTATTTAGCATTCACTCGAGAGATAGAATACATAAATTGATTTTATTTAAACTTGCTGCTGATTTGTATATGATACAAATCAGGCGACTTAAAAAAATGAATGGTATATTTCAACCAAACAGAACATGAAAATATTAATTTTAATTTATATTTTAAATTAAAATAATCATATCTCAACTTAATCACATAATTCAAATTCGCTCATCAAAATTATGGAATAACTGACTCTTTCTACATGACTTCTCTTTAACGCCAATGAAACTAATAGAGCCTCGGTAACATTTGACGTCACTTGCCGCGTATCGATTTTCGCACATTGCTGAGTGAAAGAGTTCAGACACTCCATTATTCATCCGAAATGAAGACTTTACGTATTAAGTAAGTTACAACACTCAGCATTCAACTCTGGTAAGACATAGTGCGAGGTTGAGTTCCGCTAGTCAATACGCAATGTCTCAAATTCGATGAAAAGCGAAGTACGGAGTGTCTTGACACTAAGGTACTTTCTGTATACCCTGCTATGCGTATAAAAGCGTGAAGCTAAAAAGACACGATAAATGTATCATTTATTTCTTTGTCTTGTATTCCTTAGTTTACGTAGTTATTTCCAAGTCGAAAACATCTCATTCAAGTTTGTGGGATTTAATTCACAGTTTGTAAACGGAAAGTTTCGAATTTGGGCTCTTGTTTACTAATTTCTTATATACTTTGATACATTTCTATTCAATACATCAGCTAAGTTTCAAATTTCAACAAACCTGAATTTTATTACGTATGGGATAATTTTAACAGAAGCTACTGTTAATATTGGTTGATTAATTGATTAATTGAATATATTTTAACAGGATACTCTATCAATATAAATCTATTATTTATATGGTGTTAATATATAAAGTACCTAACTACATAGAAATGCGTAGCCTAACAAACAAAAACTCAAAATTGGCTAGATTGTACAATCGAAGGTAACAGCTATAAGCCCGGTGGTTCAGAATGAGATTCCCACTAGACGAAACGATTTTATTAAAATACGAAAAAACAGCTTTGCGTTTTATCCCACGTTTTCTCTACAGAATCCTGTAATCAAGATATTGTGTGTTGAATAGCTGATGTCAGTGGTGCCACTGAGTTTACCAACTGTAATTCGTAAGACAAAGCGTACGCTTTGTCTTAATAATATCAATTTAAATACAATCATTTCCCGGGTGGAAAATTTTCATTTCCAGAAACCTGGAAATTCACATTTCCAATTTCCAGGTTTTTCGAACTTACAACCAATCATGTTTATATTCTGACATATATCTATATGACCTTGACATGAAGCAATATTTAAACTGTTTTCAATGTTAGTGCTTACAACGTTCCTAACTAACAGAAGCTACTGCTCTATAAATGTGAATTCAAACCCTTCAATGCGGAACGATGGAATTCAATACACAAATGTTCACACAATCAAGTGAGTACAAAATGAAGTGTAGAATTGCATTGCATTCTCATTCTTGCACGAGGAAAGATCGTACTTTTTAAATATATGCAAAGAAATATGAATAGTTTACTATTTTTTAAAGTGTTATTCCACACTTAGAATTGATAAATATTTTTGAAGAAACGTATATAAATTTCAACGTAGCGGTATTCAAGATATTTTTTTTACATTTTATCAAAAATGTTTTCTAACCCTAAGTGTGGAATAACACTTTGAAAAACGTAAACTAATAAAATACAATAGCAATCTCTCTTGTTAATCGATTATTTCTAAATAAGCTTTAAGTAGCAGAAAAATGTAAAAATCTCCTCACAGAGATGCTAATAAAATAAATTAGTTGTATCAAAAATATAAGAATTTTGACGCTGTCGGTAGTAGAACTAGCATATATATAGTTTAGTGGTCAGAGCAATTGGACAGTTTCCAAAAGGCACGGGTTCAAATCCCGCTGCGTTCAAATTTTTAAACGTGTTATCAAAAATGTTTTTTTAAAAAATATGAACATGTTTTTATAATAATATATTTTTGAAATAACTAACTCACGTTTATAAGAATCGCAGAGATAATCGTAGCATTAAAACACTCCCTACTCTTCGCTTATTTTTAGGACATTATGGATGCGATTAGAACCAGTAGAGTATTTACTGCAGTACTTTGTGTTGATAGAGCAAACAATTAATTTTATTAAAATCATTTCATCGGATAGAAATCAAACCCACAACCTTTAAATATATAATAATTAATATCAACTACACCAAAACAGCGTGAACTACTTAATTAGTATGAATATTAAGATATTTAGCGGAAGTTGTGTTCCCAGGATATTACAGTCTCGCTAAGTAGTGGAGCATTATCGAGCTTTACTCGAAACACTATTGTAAATTATTGTACAATATTATTCGGATTTTGGGTAATCCGTTCGAATCCCGTTACACAAGGTGCAAACCAAAGTGTTTATAAGATAACTATGTAGACGCGTATAAAAAGCTTTTCTTGAACGTGTTCTTCTAACGAATTCGGTAGAGATGGTTTAATTCACAGTTAAATAAGAATTTGAACGTGGAAGGAAGATATTGAGGCAGTACCTTTCCATATAACCACTGAGATTTAATATAATTAAGTTATTGAGCATTTTCAATTAAACATTTCGAACACGACATTCCTCATTAAGTGCAAATAATATATACTAATGTACTACTTAGACTATATATGTCACTTTAGACAAATTTTTATAGCTTAACGCTTTTATGCCATACAGAAAGTACCTACTGTCAAGACACTCCGTACTTCGCTTTCCACTGAATTGGAGACATTGTGTGTTGAGTGATGGAACTCAACGCGGCACTTTGTCTTACCAGAGCGAGGAATTATAAGTAATTTAATTACAATCACTCCCACGTGTGGCAATCGAACTCATAGCCGTTCGCGTTTACTGTTAGATACTGTAGCACTGTGCCACGACTAGCCTCGGTTTGCAATATAAATATAATCATGAAAAGTTATTATAAGCAAAAATTAAATATATTTCTAAAACTTAAAGTAGTAAATAATATGATCTCTTGAGTGCCTTTCAATATTTATATTAAATCAAGTTTTTGCCAGGAGTTATTATAGTAAAAGCAGATTACTAAATACATCACGTGCCAAACTGAATTAGTCTACGAAGCGACATTAGAGAAAAAAATAAATTTTGCTTTAGTATCTTTTAAAAAATTTTTTTTTTAATTTCGAAGTTGTAATTGTATGAAAATTATTATTTGGACCCATTTCTAAGTACTTTATAAATTAAATTTAATATATATATATATATATATATATATATATATATATATATATATATATATATATATATAAGCTTGACACATTTGTTGACGGTCATGTCGCAGTTTGACAAAGTCTGACCATAAACGCAATCGGTTGTGGGTTCGATCCCGACTCGTGGGAGTGAATGTATTTAAATTATTTTCACTTCCTCGCTTTGGTAAGACAAAGTGCGGTGTTGAGTTCCGCCTCTTAACCCGCAATATCTTGAATTCGGCGGACAGCGAAGTACGGAGTGTCTTAATACTAGGTACTTTCTATCTACCCTGCTATGCGGGATAAAAGCGTGTAGCTAAAAAAAATTATAAAGTGACCTATAAGTTGCTAAGGCAACGCGTATTTACCGCGGGTGTACTATTAAATTATCTTATATACATATAAATACAATATGTTATTTTGTTTAAACAAAAAATATTTTATTACATTATTTTATACATTTGCCTTGCTAACTTGAAACTAAAAATTGATCCTCTAACCACTGTGTAAGTGGTAATTATTTTCCAGTTTAAGTAGAGTTTTTTCTTCATTATTATTATTTTATGATTTTCCTAAGCTCACACTTTTATCCCACATAGCAGGATAAACAAAAAGTATACAGTGTCGAGATACTCTGTGCTTCTCTTCTAGTCGAATTCGAGACATTGCGTGTTGAGTGGTGGAAATCAACACCAGACTTTGTCTTACAAGAGCAATGAAGTGAAAATAATGAAATTTAAATATAATCACTCCCCCGAGTGGAAATCGAACACACAACCGATCGCGTTTACAGTCAGACGCTGTTCCACTGCGCCACGATCGACCTATTAATTAATTTTACTTTTTCCATGTTTATTATTATAACGAAATTCCATTCCTTGCGTACATATATCGTATATAGGTTAACGATACTCAAAATTTCTATATGTATTTCAAACGTGCATTTTATAATGTTTTAGTACCAGTCGTAACATATAGGTCAGTTCCTTCATTACAATACGCGCATGTGTCAATGTAGAGCGAAGTATAATAGGATCTTTTTATTTGCCTTATAAAAATATATATTTTGGCTGTATGGAGTATATATTTAGGCTGTATGGAGTTTATACTTGTATAGTTATCAAATTTCTGTAATTTTTTTATACGTTTTCGTCTGAGGCTTTATTGGATGTAATAAAATAAAATG
Organism: Dryadula phaetusa; assembly: GCA_032432895.1. NCBI lineage: Eukaryota > Metazoa > Arthropoda > Insecta > Lepidoptera > Nymphalidae > Dryadula > Dryadula phaetusa. The sequence continues at coordinate 909,622 of JAOYRS010000005.1, forward strand.
TACTGTTTGAAGCTTGTATTTCTGTATTAAAATTTAGCTTAAATAATTTAGCCAAAATTCTACTTTTTTACAGAATATTTATTTATCTGAAACAAATATATTTTAGCTTCACGCTTTTTATCCCGGCTATATGCTATTCGGGATAAAAAGGAGTTGACAGGGAGTACCTAGTGTCAAGACATCTGTTCTCCGCTGAATTTGAGAGATTACGTTTTACGTGGCGGAGCATAATGCCGCGCTTCGCCTTGCCAGGGCGAGAGCATGGAGATAATTTAAATATAATCATACCACGAGTAGCCATCGAATAGACAACCGGGCGCGTGTAGAGTCACACGCTATTCCTACACGCTCCACGCTACACAAATATTTCTTCTTATAATTTAATTACTTTTGCTCATGAAATAAAGTCTTTGTCTATGTTTGTTATAAAAACTTGTAAAACCACTAAAAACAAAAACTTAGATTTCTGTTTATTTCAGTTGAGTATAAAATATATTTTTATGAAAAATAATAAACCTATATTAAACTAAATAAAAATCTCATAAGAACACATAATTAAATTTGAAAACACGGCGTTGAGTTACGCTGGCAGAAAGTAAAGAAATAACAAGCATTTCGCAAACGATCACAAAAATATCGTAACAATTACACGTAACTCTACAATATTGTATCCTTATCATTCGCCTTTCGCACGCGATTTGATCCCAACCATTACTCAGTATCGAGTCATTAATGGAGTTCCGATTAACGAATACATCGTTAATCAAAATGAATCCGATTCAGAATCGATACAAGCGTCATTAGGGATAAATGATATCCAGGCCTTTTCCAATTTTGTAAATACTAGATTTTATCTGTGGATTTGCTTAGGTATGCATTTATTGTAAGATTTTATTTATCTTGCAATATCTGTGTTTGTGTATACTTCCTTGTATTTTAAGCTGATACTTTAAATATAGGATATATTTATAATTCATACATAGGGACGATAGTGGCGCAATGGGACAGCGTCTGTCTGTAAACGCGATCGGTTGTGGATTCCATATAAATTATTTTCACTTTCTCGATCTGGTAAGACAAAGGGGGGCATTGAGTTCCGACACTCAGCGTGTGGTGTATCGAATTTGGCAGAGAGCGAAGTACGGAATGTCTTGACCTTGGTTTTTTTTGTCTACCCTGTTATGCGAGATAAAGCGTGAAGCTAAAGAGCAAAACATCTATATATATACATATATATATATATATATATATATATATATATATATATAACAAACTAATTAAATGAAAACTATGATTTTAACACAAATTAAAATCTACAGTGAACTTCTCATTGACCTCGATTCACGAAATTCCCTGAGAGGTGAAACGTAGTTAGCATAAATAAGGAACAATTGTAAAATTATTCCTGAGGCCATTATAAACATTAAAAGAGCTATGTCACAGTGGGACTGCATTCATTGTAAACACAATGGTTGTTGGTTCAATCCCAAAACAGGGGATGATTTTCCTTTACTATATTCTAATAAGATATTTCATTCTCTTTATTCTGCTATGTGAGAGAAGCGATAAGCAATATTTTCTTATAGAAATTATGAACCCATTACCATCATGTATAGATACAGACAGATGTACTTATAGTGTTATGCATGTATAATCAAAAATAGAACTACACAAAATTAATAATTTGAATACCTATTTATACATAATATAATTGGTATAACATTATACCAAGTATTCTAATAATAAGACCTAATTAAACGTTCATACAAGCCAAATAATTGGTAATATAATATTATACGTAACGAACTAATATATTCACCAACAGCCTCGTTGCTTATTAGCTGACGTATTGCAATACATGTCGAAGTGTAGTGGGTTTGAATACAGAGTCAAATAAACATGACATACAAAAACTTTTGCTCGATATTACACGTTATTCTTCGGGATATGGAGATAACATCTTCTAGTAACACCCGATTTGCCCTCAGCAACCGAACCTAAGCAGCGTGCACAAAACATCAATCGAGTACTCGGTGGTTATAAGAGAGACTATTAAGATCTTCAATCTTGTAATTCGCATAAAAATTAGGAAGACCTTCGAGCTTAAAAACTAGTCTTTTGCAAGTGTTACTTAAAGACGAGAAGATATATGACAACAACAAGCTGGAATATTTAAAGGAAATCCAAACTAAATCCCCCTACATGGCGGCCTACAGTGGTAGAAATGGCTTAGTGTATCAAGTCGAAACAAATCAAATGACCAGCCCACCAAAGAACATAACATCCTTAGACAACCTAAGCCTCATTGAAACCTAATGTACGGAAGATGCGCTGAAACAAAGAATACTCAGCATGGCGCTCACCATCCAAAGTTCCAAAAACCCAAGACTTCTGGGATCACGGGCAGATACCGAAATTTCAATTGACAAATGGCGTTCCCAGCTGTCTAAAGTCCACTTGTAAGGTAAATAATTTTGTCCCTGATCTGATATCAACTACATCTTCTAAGGTGGCTGAGGACCTCAGAAGTAGGATAGATTTAGTTGCATCAGAGACGCCAAAATAAGAATTCGCACTATTGCTTCAATTCTGGTAAATGATGTTTCAGAAAGGCCCTCACGACTCATCGTGGACAAGGCCTTAATAAATTTTAAACTTTGGAGCAAAAAAACCATTTCCTGGTGTTCCTCTAAACGCTTCAAGGCAAAATATTAAATATCAACTTTATAAGTCGCTCAGGAATGCAAGTTTTTATATAAAAATACAAAAAATTAGCGCGGTGTTCAATTCCGCTGCTGAACACACAAGTTCTTCAGATAGGTCAGAAGAAAACGAAAGAAAGGTCTTGATATACTAGGTTTATTCTTGTATTAAACATAAATAAGAGTATATTTTATTTATTTCTAATCAGTGAGAACAACGCTGTCGATGCTAAGCTGCGTTTTATTTAAAGCGCTAGTTCTAAATTAGAACAATTCAAATGCGTGTTCAAATTGTGTCAGCTGGCTATTCAAACTCGACCTAGATTAAATATATATTCTATTTTTATATTTAATATTTTTTCTATCTAAGTTGTGTCAAGATAAAACGCAGCGTTAAGTTACGCTATGTAATACGTCTTGATATGGAGTGGAGAATGGTTTTACTATTTAAGCCCTTTTATTTGAACTATATTATCTAAATAGTATTAGGCCGGTCGTAGCGCAGTGTGACAGTGTCTGGCTGTATACGCGATCGGTTGTGGGTTCGATCCCCACTCGGGAAAGTGATTATATTTAAATTCTTTTCACATTCTTGCTCTGGTAAAAGACAAAGTGCGGCGTTGAGTTTCACACTCAACACGCAATGTCTTAAATACGGTAGATAGCGATGTACGGAGTGTCTTGATACTAGATACCTTCTGTCTGTTTCTGCCCTGCTATGCGGGATAAAACCGTGAAGCTGAATACAAAATTATGTAAGAAAAGACAATGGTAAGAAAGCTATGTGAATCAAAGATGAGCAGTGCGATAGTTTAAGGGAGACCTCGGTTGACTTTCAAATACAATGTATCGATGATACTGGAAGGTCACGTAAGAAGCATGAGGGCCCACAAAGGGCATATATGAAGAGGATATGGAGGTGTAAGGAGTGTGCAGAGTTCCGTAGCGTTTGGCACTCCGTTCACTCTGACTACCTCACTAGCGATAAAACATTCTAACACTGCAAGTTAAATAAAAGCTTGAAAAAAGCTTAATTATTGTGAAAATTCTATAGTAAACAATTATAGTAAATAAGCTCAAGTACGACAAAACATATAAAAAACCTTAATAAAATCTATGAATTATTAAACACAATTCTATTATTCGAGACAGAATTAACAAAAGGCATTATGAGAAATTCACAATGACTATATATGAATCGGCTCTACTCTCTACAATTGTATGAAAGACGGTAAATATGAACGTGGATTAATTATATGGAGAAAAAGGGGAAATGGTTTTTCATTGAATTTTTTAATGGATTATTTTGTATTCATGATAATTTTAGACTCTGTTTTATCTGGTTAGTAATTATTAGAATTATAGTTTTTTTTACATAGTTCTGTTTGTATATATTTAGGAAAAACATGGACAATATGTCTGAAGGGTCGACGCTCTTAATTGTGTTGCTGGTGGCGAGTACTATGAACTCCTTGGATAGCGTTTGCATCTTGGAGGAGCTGATCATCAAAGAGAGATTAACACTGATTTTGCTTAGTAAAATACTTGAATATTTCGGAAACCTCAGAAAGAAATACCTCCATGGAGTTACTCGTTGTTCTGGGGCGATAAACGGAACGATCGGAATGGAAGTCATAAAAACAACACATAGCCCCATATTCCAAACGCCTGAAAAACTGAAGACCGTGACAAGTGGAGGCACATCGCAAGTGTTGAAATTTGCAAAAAATCGTAGTCAACCATAATCCTCTATCGAGAACTAACGACTAAAAAGAAAATTTGCTTATAAAGGAAACCAAAAGGGACACGTTAAAAATTATTTTCTCACTATCCCGGTAGTCCTTTCTATGGAAATATTGAATTATCATCGGATTTGGACGAGTCTGCCAAATTTCAAGTTAGTAGCATGTTGGAGAAGAAATAGGTCAATGTAGGTGAAGCTAAAAGCATGCTTAAATATGCAATTCTATTAAGTCAAAGTACATCGATTTCAGTATTTTCAGTTCTTTACTTATGGTTTTGTTTCGTCCAGTATTTGCCATGTGAACGAAAATGACTTCTATAGAGAACACAAGAGGGATATTGTATGGTAGAAAAGAGATAAATTTTAACTATGATATATTGGATGTTACAAAGACGTCCAGATACAGTATAGCAAACTGTGACCAAAACAGAATAAATCAATAATTATTTATGATTAAGGTCAGCCATGGCACAGTGGGTCAGCGGCTGACTATAAACGCGACTAGTCTTGGGTATTTGGGTACTATTCATACTCGGGAAAATGATTATATTTAAATTATTTCCATTTCCCCGTACTGGTAAGACGAAGCGCGGAGTTCCGCCATTCGACAGGCAATATCTCGAAGTCGGCGGAAAGCAAAATACGATATACGATATATAGGAACTCGTATATATATATATATATATATATATATATATATATATATCTTAGCTTCTACTGTCTAATACTAAATTGTTTGAAACATACTGCCATACATCATTTAGTTCCTAACTATCCTAATATCCTGAAACAGATGAACTAAAAATATGCCAAGCATTGTGGCACAGTAGAACATTGTCTGATTGTAAACATTATTGGTCGTGGAATGGATTCCCATTTTGGGGGTTTCATTATATTTCAATTTTATTTTCTGTTCACTGCTCTGGTAAGATGAGTCGCGGCGTTGAGATCAGCACTCAACACGCAATGTCGTGTTTTCAGTCGGAATTCAGGAGAGTTTTGACACTATATTGTCTCTTTCTAGATTACCATGTTATTCGGATTAAAACTTGAAGCTGCTTTTTTTTTAATTTATTAAAAATACTATTCACGTTTAAAAACACCATAATAACGTCATTTATACAGAATTTATATAAACAGTATATTTTTTTAGCTTCACGCTTTTATCCCGCATAGCAGGATAGACAGAAAGTACCTGATGTCAAAACACTCCATTCTTCATTTTCCACCAAAATTGACACATTACGTGTTGTTTGGTGGAACTCAACGTAATATAATCTCTCCCACGAGCGGGTATGGAACCCACAACCGATCGCGTTTACAGTCGCGACTAGTCTCTAATAGCTTCATAGTGCTTTATAATCAAAATCTACTGATGGATAATTTATACCTTAACATCAACTGTCTGTCTATCCGTTAAAGGAATTGACAACGCTTTAAATTGTAAAGTTCCTATTATTCATTTATAATTTTAAGTAAATCCTTATAATTCGTCATCATCTTTGAGTTGATATATTCTTGATTTGAACGTGACAGTTACAGATTTTGAAGCAAAATTTTATAAGCCGTTATTCGGAATTTGCTATCTACAATATGATATCCCTAACGAAAAACATAAGAAATGATTATAAGTAACGTATAAACACAATATTTATCATAAAATAATAAAAAGATAATCTACCGGTCGCGGCGCAGTGTGACAGTCTGAATGTAAACGCGATCGGTTGTGGGTTCGATCCCCATTTCGCTCCGGTAAGGCTAAGCGTGGCGTTGAGTTCCATCAGTCAACATGTAATGTCTCAAATTCAGTGGAAAATGGAGTATCTTAACACTATGTTCTAAACAACAGTATTTAGGCGGTTATTAAAGCAATACTCAATAATAATTCAAAAATAAACCAGCGTTAAAAGTCGTTAGCTTTAAACCACGAAGCTTCACGCAATTTAGACATAACATGTTGATTAGAAGCAAACGCCGCCTATTGTCTTGATTGAGTGAGGAATATTGTTTTTTTTATATATAATCTCCACTATGGAATTATAAAACCTTTGAAATTTCATAAAACTCATAACACACAGGGGCTAATCTCATTTTTAATATGGACCCCTAGTCAGCGTATACCTAATGACCCTCATCTATTTGCCGTGATCCCGACCTCTTTACTATGGCGGAAAAAAAGCGAATATTTCACAAGTGATCGTAAATAACAATCTCGTCCACTGATTGAGTTGTTCTTCATTGGAAGGGCCCTTGTCTTGAAACGAAGTAGATATTGGTAGGCAGTTCAAATACGTAGGTATATTTGTATGGAGTTTATTGATTTTTTTTTATAAAGGCTCTTAGGGATAAATTCAAGCTTTTATCCCGCGTAGCAGAGTAGACAGAAAGTACCTAATGTCAAGATACTCCGTACTTCGCTTTCAAATAAATTCGAAACATTGCGTGTTGAGTGGTGGAGCTCAACGCCGCACTTTGTCTTACCAGAGCGAGGAAGTGAAAATAATTTAAATATAATCAGTCACTGCCCCGAGTTAAGATCGAACACACAACCGATCGCGTTCACAGTCAGACGCTGTCCCACTGCGCCACGACGGGCTCGTTATATATCATAAATTAATTGAACGTTCAAGTAATTCTCAAGTTTTTACTTAAATTTCAAAGACTTCTATTTTTTTAATAATGATTTTATTAATGTTAATGAGCCTAAATTTTTATTAAGAAAAAAATACTGTCTTTTTCCATAATAATATATTAGAAACACATTGAATTAATATATTGCTTATATTATGTATATATTACACACTACAATGTGTTTGACCTACACTTTTGTAAAAAGTGTCATTTTTTACAATAAAGTGTCATTTATTCAAAGTGACTAAATTGACGTAAAAATTAAAGAAAACAAGAACAAGGTAAAGTATTACACACTTTAATGTGTTTGACCTACACTTTTGTAAAAAGTGTCATTTTTTACAATAAAGTGTCATTTATTCAAAGTGAATAAATTGACGTAAATAATAAATAAAATAAGAACAAGGCAAAGTGAAATAAATGTAAATATTTATTGTATTATATAAAAAAAACAACCAAATATTTACAATACAAATCCAATGGCGTCTCTGCGTCTAGACTCAACAGCTTCAATCGCTAATCTTAAAGTGTAGGGAATAGAAAAAAATGAATAAAAAATTTTTCCTATTATCCATACAGTAGTTACTGGTAGATAGTTGTTAGTTTTAATGTAATAAGGTTTTTGGTTACGTTATTCAAGCATATTTTAAATAAAATTATTTTAAACGGATTAATTGCGTATGTTTTGATATTCGGAAATACAGTTTAGGGAATCTGACGTTTTGAACCCTTTATAAAAGTGAACTTGTGACCATGAATTACTAAATTATATTGATGAATGCTAAGATATATGCAATTTAATTTTAAATTATATTATATTATATTTCTTTAAAATATTATTGATAAACCGTATAAATATTTAAATGCTGCGGGATCCGAACCCGCGCCTCTCGTTTCGCTTCTAAGCATACTGACCGCCATGCGTTCTACATACGGCTGCGCCATTATACGTTTACAACTGATTTATATTGTTAGCATCTGTGTAGAGAGACTTTTACAAATTTCTACTACCCAACGCGGTCAGAGCGCTTGGACGGTTTCCACGAGGCGCGGGTTCAAATCCCACTGCGTTCAAAGTACATACGTTCTTTTAAAAAAGTATCCCAATCTTAAGTGTGGAATAACATTTTAAAAATAGTAAAATATTTTTTTAATACGGTATTCGAACTCCTGACTACAAACTAGATATTGTCACCTACAGTGTGCCAATAGTCATGACACAACCCAAAAGTCATTCCAACAATTAATACAATTATTGAAACAGATTCCCACTTTGAACAAAGTTGGTTAGGATGAACGTGTTTAGAATAAAATGTCATTTAAATCAAGTTGTCTTAAGCGAATTTTAATTTTTACTATTACGCTTTCATCCGTGACGAAAATATATTCGTGTTTATTTTTTTAGGTAGAAAGAAGGGCTAGTTTAGTAGAGCCAACATTAATGTCCATAAAAGGGGCCCCTGTAACCTACACTTGGAGTTGAACAGAGTTGTATGGTGAATCCATGGAGTGTTAATTAGTTTCTCTATTTCAAGTATATATGTAATGTTTTATTATCATTTCTTTTACTGTTTTTTTTAAGAAATGAATTATAAATTATTTAGGCTGGTCGTGGCGCATTGTGAGAGCGTCTGACTGTAAACGCGACCGGTTGTGGGTTCGATCCCCCACTCGGGGGAGTGATTATATTTTAATTATTTTCACTTCCTCGCTCTAGTAAAGACACAGTGCAGCGTTAAGTTCCACCACTCAACACGTAGTAGTGTCTCGACTTCGGTGGAAAGCAAAGTACGGAGTGTCTTGACACTAGGTACTTACTGTCTATCCTGCTATACCGTATAAAAAGCGCGAAGCTAAAGAATTGTATACTTTTTTAAATTTATTTACGATCAATTATTTATTTATTTTCTTAATTCTAATTATTATTTTGTATGTCAATATGTCTCTGTTAAGTAAAAAATATAGGACTCTTGAGATATTATAAGTTAACGAAATCAAATTTCTTGTTTGTCAAATCCAATAAGAAAGAGAATAAAATATAAATATTTGTTAGAATATACAACATTTTAGAAAAAACGTATAAAAATTGAACGCAGCGGAATTCGAACCCGCGCCTATTGGATACCGTCCAAGAGGCGCGGGTTCGAATCCCGCTGCGTTCAAATTTTTATACGTTTTTTCAAAAGTGTTTTCTAATCCTAAGTGTGGAATAACACTTCAAAAATAGTAAATGTTAGAATATACAAGCTTAATATATGAAACAATAATAATTATGTCAGGATTATCAAAGTAGATAGCACCGGACACAAGTACAGTCGGCAGTCCACGAATAAAAGAGCCTTGTGGGGTAGCTTTAATTGACGACTTATATAACCATCGAACAAAGGAAGGCAAATCATAGTTGAAAAGGAGGGAGAGAAACATAGGATATATATATATATATATATATATATATATATATAATATGTTACCTATTTCTAAATAAATTACGCTAACACATTTATAAACCTTTTAGTAATTGAATTCTGAAACGCAATATATTAAGCAACTTAGGCCTCGAAGTTATTTGAAAGAGCATGCATGAATAAATTGCTCTCCTATATATTCTAGGCAGAGAAGACTTAATGTCAAGACACTTGGCGCCTAGATGTGTGTCGAATAACGGAACTTAACGCCGCGCCCTATCGCCATATTACCGAGAATAGAAGTAATTTAATTATTATTATTTCCTCAAGTGCGTATAGAACCAAGTACCATCTCGTTTGCAGTTAGAATTGCCCTACTATGACAGAATGCACTTTTAATAATAAACCTTCGAAATAATTGAAGTATATAATATAAATTCTGCACTGCACTGCAACTGCACAGCAGGATAGACAAGAAGTACGTAGTGTCAAAACACTCCGTAATTCGCTTTCCACCGAATTCGAGACATTGCGTGTTAAGTAGCGACGCTCAACGCCGCACTTTGTCTTTTACCAGAGTGAGGAAGTGAAAATATTTTAAATATAATCACTCCCTCGAGTGGGGATCGAATCCACAACCGATAGCGTTTACAGTCAGACGCCATGTATATAAAATTTATATATATATATATATATATATATATATATATATATATATATATATATATATATATATATATATATATATATATATTTCAGAGATACAATACACTGACCTAAATGTGTCAACCGACAGATTCAATTTTGATGGACATTGTCACAATTAATTAATTTTAGTTCAATAAAAACATATTTCGCATTAATAGTTGAATGATTTATACGATCTGTGACGTCGTATGTTTGTGAATTTAATTTTAAAAAGGCCGGTCTTGTTGAAGTGGGTCAGTGTCTGACTGTAAATGCGATCGGTTGTGGGTTCGATTCCCACTCGGGGTAATAATTAGTCGTATATTTGCGAATTTAATTTAAAAAACGCCGGTCTTGTTGAGATTGGTCAGTGTCTGTCTGTAAATGCGATCGGTTATGGGTTTGATTCCCACTCGAGGTGATAATTATATTTAAATTATTTTCATTATCCTTGCTCTACTAAGAGAAGACGCGGTTTGAACTTGCCACTCAAAGCGCATTGTCTTGAATTTCGGTAGAAAGCGGAGTACGGAGTGTTTTGACACTAGGAACTTCCTCTCTACACTGCTATGCAGAATAAAACGTCGCCTATATAGTCGCGAGCACAACCGTTTTTATATGATCAACAATAAAACTGCTTATATATAACAAATTTCCAAGACAAGTTTAAAATATGAAACTATTTAAAACGGATTAATCGCGTCAAGTAGACTTCATCAGGTTACCACGGACTACTGTAAAGTGTTCGTCACGTCAATTGGATTTTCGAATACCAAAATATATGCAATTAATCCATTTAAAATAATTTCAATATTTACAATTTTTAAAGTGTTATTCCACCCTTAAGATTAGAAAACAATTTTGAAAAAACGTAAAAAAATTTGAACGCAGCGGGATTTGAGCCCGCGTCAATTGGATACCGTCCAAGTGACACGGGTTCGAATCCCGCTGCGTTATAATATTTTTACGTTTTTTTAAAAATGTTTTTTTTTTTTAAATAATTTCATTTAAAATGTATAAAAATCACGAAAATCAGAGACTTTTTTAAAATTTAAAATATTATTAGCCGTATCACCTATTGAAAATTTGTGTTCAACGGGAATTTTTGTATAAATACAGGCACAGACTAGTGTCAAGACGTGTCTAGTTGCAGAACTCAACGCCGCATTTTGTCTATTCAGAGTGACGCTACGAAAATAATTCATTGAATTCCAGATGATAAAAAAATGAAATTTTTATTATAAAAAATGAAATTTTAAGATGCAGGCGTATACATAATGCTTAAAAAAACTTCATTCAAACATAAAATGCATATCTGAATTGCTTTACGTTCTTATCAAAGAGGGTCAGCTCAGACCGTGACTGAGTGAAGGTTAAACTGAATGGGCTTCAGTATTAAAATCAATATTAACGGTATTTTAGTGAAATGGAGAAGTGCTGTTTATATTTTATAATGTAGTTTCACGCTTTATCCCGCAAAGTGGGATAGACAGAGAACGTACTATCAAGACACTCTGTTTTCCGCTTTTTTCAGAGTTCGAGATATTGAGTGTAAAATGGCAGAGCTTAACACCGCACTTTGTCTAAAAAGCAACTGATATTTAAAATGAATAGTTTTCATCAAATTGGCGCCTTCGTTCTAGCTAGCAATTTACTACTTATTGCTTGTAAAAAAGAGTATGGAAACGTATCTATTTTTATTTTTAGCTTCACGCCTATCCTGTCCCAATCCTAATTTAAATATAATGATTTCCTCGAGTGTGAATTGAACCCACAACCGATCGCGTTTACAGTTAGTTGCTGTTCCACTGCACCATAACCAACTTCAATATTTACTCCACGAAAAATTTGAGAATCCGTTGACGGTGCGCATAGAAAATTTAATGCCTAATGCATTCCATATATCTCTGTATAGCGAGGTAAACGTTTGTTATTACAACTATCCCAAAATAAGCCAAAATAAGATAAAGTAATTATATTTATCCTGCTTACCCGTATATTATAAAAGGGAGATGAACGCCCAAAAAGAGCAGCATCTGCAAAACTTCAATACAGATTTAATTTTTAATATCCACGCGTAAGCCCTTACGGACCCGCTTTTGGCCTTTTGCGAATATTTTATGTGAACACAGCCATCTGTTCCACCAGGATTTACTTATATAAGGCATTTAAGCATCAAGAACCTCATAATAATTATAAAGTCATTTGGTCTTTGAAATGTTGAATAGTTAATGATTTTCAATTTTGTAGGCTTTAAAAAATGAGGCCGGTCGTGGCGTAGTGGGGCAGCTTCTGACTGTAAACGCAATTGCATGTGGGTTCGATCTCCACTCGAGAGAGTGATTATATTAAAAAAATATTCTTACTTCCTCGTTCTGGTAAGACAAAGCACGGCGTTGAGTTCCACCGTTCAACACGCAGTGTCTCGAATTCGACTGAAAGCGGAGTATGGTATGTTTTAAGACTAGGTACTTCCTTTCTACCCTGCTATGCGGGATAAGAGCGTGAAGCTAATAAATACAGTCCTCTCTACCACCTACCTAACGTATGTTTGTTCAAAAAGACAGCCTGATACGCTTTGGCACATAATAGAATAAGAATCATATCTACTAAAATTGTTTCCAACTGCCCACTCAATACAAATCGAGGCCTACAATATTACCATAGCGAAGAAATCAAAATAATTTAATTATAAATACTCCCTCGAATCGAATCCACAACCGATCGCGTTAATAGTCAAATACTGTTCCACTGCACCGCGACCAGCCTCATGTAATTTTCAAGGTGTTTAGAGGTTCCATTTTATATATAGACTTTATATACACAAAATGCGTATTTTTATTAAATCTCTAAACAATTTCTCCTTTAAATTTCCTGAAACACGTAACAAAGTAAACAATATCTGTGAGTAAATAAAAATCTGGTAAAAACCTTTATCGATATGGCGTCGCGTTTCTAAACATCTCTTCATTATATAAATTAATTTATTTTTGTCCCAAACAATATTTTATTTTACACGCCTTTGACGTTCAAAAGCTTTTATATAATAAGGCACCTGTTAAAATAATATACTAAGTATTAACAGGAAAACAAAACACGGGGTTGAGATCCGCGAATTCCATTTACGCGAAATATCTCTATTCCGGACGGAATGTTGAGAACGGAGTATCTTGACTTAGATTTGAAGCTAATAAAAGGATATAAAAAAACAGCTCCACGCTATATCCAGCAGCACAGTAGGGTAGTCAGGCAATATGCACTATATTCAAACACTCTTTTCCGCCTAAAACAAAGACATTAGGCATGCTGAGTAGCGATGTGAACGTCGCGCTTTGTCTAACCTGGCAAAGATTATTTTGGTCAGATAACGCTAATGTTCGAATAAAATAATATATATCAAATATTATAGATATTAAATCCCCAATGGGAAAAGACTTCGCAAAGTCAAGTCATTACATTTTTCTATACAGGAAACTTATGTTACTCTGTGCACTTTGTTCTAACACTATCGTTCTTTGAAAACATTTTGATGGAATATTACGCGGCGTTAAATTCGGCCCCGCAGCACAGCTTGACTCGAGTATCTTGGTAAGTTTTAAATAAAATTATTTTAAGCGAAAAAATTATAAATACAGGCAATCAATTATTTAGATTTTATTTATAAAGAATCCTAATGGCATATTAGGCCGCATAATGTATAGGAAACCCACCCATATAAATAGATAACTTAGTAGTGAATCTGGCCGTTACCATACACAGTTATCTATTGTTGGTAAATCTTTGTTTCGGAGAGCTTATGACCTCTATTATGCTGGACACCTAGACGACGAGCTTGGGCAGGGGAAGGATACCCTTCATCAGAACAAGCTGCCAGTTCCCCGCCAGCTTTGTATAAAAACCAACAAGCCACCTGCAGTGGAGATACAGCCAGCACTTCCACCATAAGTGAATGGAATTGCAGACAGGATTGGCAACAACTTACTAAGAGCTTCTATCAAAACTAAATATATTTGAGCCTAATATAAAAGTTAGCCAATGCTTGAGATCAGTGAAAAGTAATATTCCTTTGCAGTGTGCAGGTGCATACAAACTAAATTGTGAAACAAAAGAGGAGCAGAGGGGTTAGAGTAAAGGAGCACATCTTTGACATCAAGAATAAACGTGTATTGCAGGCAGCTGTTTGAGATCATACTATGACTGAATCCAACCATGATATCAGGTTTGATAAACCTCATATTCTCGCTAGGAAATAGATATATTCCTAGAACGATCTGAAGTGGATCCTAAGTTGTGAAGCCAGCTGGGATATATTTATAAAAAAATAATCTCAAATCCACCACACCAGAGGCAAAGATACAGTCAGTTCATTCTGCAAGAATTCAGGGCAGTACGCGAGGCAATTAAGAAACAGATGACGGTAGATTAATATAATTATTTTTTGTATATATATATATATATATATATATATATATATATATATCTTATCTTAACAAGTGTTTTGTATTAAGTACTTTACTTAGCTTGTACTATGAAAATTACAATATTTATATTATAATACCGTGCTTTTTTATTTATCCTTCCCAACATATCAAGGGTAAAATAATGAGGAACACAAAACCGATGTCATTGAATAATGATTTCAACGTAAGTAATAAGTAAATTTCACGCTTGCGTTCAAAAATCTTTTTACAACACAAAGATATATAAAACAAGATGTGTATAAACAACGATATTTTTTTTCAGAGTAATTCTCCAAAAATGCAAGACTTATAGACTTTGGTAACGAAGCTTGGCAGATTTATGGCCCAATTTTACGGTTTATATGTAAATGTATGGCGTTAATAGCATATAGTATGTGCGAGTACACCATAGATTTTTAGTTAGCATCTGATTCTGGTGATGGTTTTCGATTCGATTCCCCTTAGATAATAATTATATTTAAGCTACTTTTAAATCTGCGATCTGGCTTGTTAGATTCAACGCAGTGTTTTTTTCGTCATAACCATACACAGCGTTAAATTACGTCACTCGATTCGTAATATTTCTAAATAGGCAAGAAGCAAAGAACGCAATATTTCATTTTATTCACAAAATTATTGTATAATGGTAAAATATATACAGTTTTTTTGAGCATAGTATCGTAATCAGAAGGAGCCTTGTTGATTAACACGTCAAGTGTTAACTGCATAACTTAACGCCGCACTTTCTCTTACTAAATTGGAAATGAAACAAAAATAATGTTATAAGATAAAAATATACTTTATATTCCCAATAAAAAACACTTTACACCTGATAAAAAAAAATGAAAATAAATAAGAACGCCTTTTGAAATTTACTCACGCAAGTAATCGTCCGTCAAGGAGTTATAATACAAAAATTTTCCTTATTGCTTTTTAAGCTATCGCCTATTTATCAGGTGATGTTTCTTTACAATTTTTTTTATCTTTCATCCTGCATAGCAGGATAG
This sequence comes from Dryadula phaetusa, assembly GCA_032432895.1. Lineage (NCBI taxonomy): Eukaryota > Metazoa > Arthropoda > Insecta > Lepidoptera > Nymphalidae > Dryadula > Dryadula phaetusa. The sequence goes on from JAOYRS010000005.1 coordinate 925,258, forward strand.
TCAGAAAGTAGTTGAGGCCGGTCATTGCGCAATTCTACAGTGTCTGACTGTAAGCGTGATCGGTCGTGGGTTCGATCCCCACTCGGGGGATTGATTATATTCACTTCCTCGCTCTGGTAAAGATAAAATGCGGCGTTGAGTTCCACCACTCAGCACGCAATGCGAAGTCTCGAATTCGGTGGAATGCGAAGTACGGAGTGTCTTGACACTAGGTGCTTTCTGTATCACAAATTTTGTCAATAATTTTTATTTTAAAATATTCTGTTGACGCCATCGTGGGGCAGTGATAGAAACTGACTGTAAATGCATTTGGTTGTAGGTTGGAATCCCAATCGGGGAAATGATCATATTTAAAATTAATTCTTCATTTTTCGCCACTCAATACGAAATGTGTCGATTTCTGGAGAAAAGCGATTAACGTAGTGTCTAAAGTAGGTTGTCCTTGATAACCCTGGTAAGCGAAATAAAACGTAAAATTGTGTATTTCAAAAATATATCTCTTCTTAATTAAAATGATCTCAAACCAATTAATCGCATATTTTGGTATTATTAAATACATTTTCAAACACTTCACTGTAGTTCGTGGTCACACGTATACTCAATGAAACTGTTTTAAACGGATTAATCGCGTATATTTTGGTATAATATAATTCTATAATTTTCACATTTTAATCGTTATAGAGACAATTCTTTCTAATAATTAAAAAAAATGTTATATTTATTAGTATATATATTTTAATATTTCTATATATTATTTAATAACTATTTATGTACTGAGTAATTTTGGGGATATATAGAAAATATAATAAATAGGATTTTACGTTTTATAATTCACAAACAAAATAGCGGGGCTACAACTACTTTAATATACTTTCAGTTTTACGCCCTAATTTTTTGACATAGTGTTTTTAATTGCGAAACTTAACGCCGCACTAAATATTACAAAAATGGACTACAATTTATTATTATATAATAACTTTAAGCTTATATTTGAACTAGTGACGACTAGCAAAGTGTTTTTCTTCAAAAGATCACATAGGTAGTTACATTCACTTACCTAAAATCCTAGCCTATTAGATTCCATCCAAGACACTTTAGGAGCTACGGAGCACAGAATATTTTATGAAGACATCGACCGTGCCTCGAGTGGAACACATTTTTCTAAGTAAATTGTTTAGCTTCTGACAGCTCGCGATTCAGGTTTACTTTTTCTACATACATTATATACACAAATAACATTCATATTGCATACATTCTGGTGGAAATATACATTGTATGTATGTAAATTCCATTTGATATTCAAATATATATTATTTTAGCTTCAAGATTTTTTTAGTATGACAGCTTAGGTAGACCTAGCGTTGTGAAGCTCCGTTTTCTTCTCCGCCTCATTTCCAGTTATTATTAGGTTTAAAGGTGGACCGGAACTCAACACCGTGCTTTCTCTATTAGAGAAGGAAATTATCAATAACACACATATATATATATATATATATATATATATATATATATATATATATATATATATATATTATTCCCATATTTCACTTCTCTACATGAATTTAATTCATGCGACTGTCGTAAAAAATTGTCTACAGTTTTAAATATACGTATTAATAATAATTTTCATTAACTTATAAGCTCTGTCTCACAAAGCAAAGCATACAGAGAACCTAGAGTCGAGACACTCTTTTGACTGATTTTCATCCGAAATCGAGACATTAAGTACTGAGACAAGATGCGATGTTTAGTGGCGAACTCAACATGAAAAAAAAATTATAACCCTTCTTCCGATTAGGAATCGAACTCACAACCAATCACGCTTAGAGTCAAACGGTGTACCACTGTGACACGATGACCTCTTACTCACTTACTGAAAGAAAAACTAAAGTGACTTTAGTATTTATTCACCTAATTCAGTTACTATTCGACCTAGGTCACCCAAAAGAACGAACTTGTGTATACATAAAGATTTAATTTGCTTGTAAGAATTACGAAGTAAATAAATATAATCCATATAAATGATGAAAAAAGCCTTTTGGCTCAATTTATTATTGCAAACAAGCAACTTGCATATAGCAGGGTAATTAAAAACCATTTAGTGTCAAGACACTCTCCCCGAAATCTTTTTATTATCTTTCCCGTCCAGATAGAGGCCTTCGTGGCGCAGTGTAACAGCGTCTGACAGTAAAGGCGATCGGTTATGGGTTCGATCCCCACTCGGGGAAGTGATTATATTTAAATTATTTTCACTTCCTCGCTCTGTTAAAGACAAAGCGTCGTTGAGTTCCACCACTCAACAGGCAATGTCTCAAATTCTGTGGAAAGCGAAGTACGGAGTGTGTTGACAGTAAGTACTTTCTGTCTATCCTGCCGTGCGGGATCAAAGCGTGAAGCTAAAAAAAATTAAATAACGATTTTTAGACCCACTATAACTCGAAAACAACTTGACTGATTCGTTATTTTTTTATTTTGAAATATAAGTAGATTTCCAAGAAAGGTTTGAAAGGTGAGAAACTATAAAGAAATTGTAAGAAAAATAGTAAGAATATAATAATTTTAAATGAAACTATTTTAACCGGATTAATCGCTTATATTTTGGTATTCGAAAATACATTTTGGGCACCTGACGTTTCAAATACTTTATTTTATTTTTCAAAATCAGGGGCTATACTGGCTAAGAAACAGCATCTGACTACAGAAGCGATTGCTTATATAATCGAACACATCTCGAAAGGAAAGGTTATAAATTTAAATCACTTTTGTTTTCACGCTCTACGCGTTTTTGTCGCCACTCTACATTCAATATCTTGAATTCGGGCTGGCAGCAGAGAATAGAGGGTCTTGGCTCTAGATCCTCTCTAAACTATGAATGATTTTTCAGAAACCTTTCAGAAGCTTTTTTTTAAAAGTTCTTTTTGCTTCTTATCTTATGTGTATAAATAACATTTCAAAAATATAAAAAATTATCTGAAATTTAATAATAAGTCTATTGTTATAATATTTTTGTCAATTTTCACCTTTTCCAAAAGTATAGCCGCAGCCCAAACGTGTATTGGAATTTAAAAATTCAATTTTACTTTATTGAAACTGCAAGGAATTTTAAAATGAAAACTCTAAACGACAAAAGGTAGATTTTTGGAAAAGAAACATTCAATAGCGACGTTTATTACTGTAGGTGTACTAAAAGTGTTTTTTTACACTTTTCTGATATAGCCCGAAATACATGCTATGAATATATTCTTCTTTATTTGTTATAATGTGTCGATTTCTGGTAGAAGAAGAGAACGGATTGTCTGGATATTAGGCTGCCCCTTCACTCTGCTACCCAATATGAAGTCTCAAGTTACAAGCACTTAATATAGAGCAAATATTATAGAGTCATTAATTTTTACAAGATTTTACATTGCTTGCCGTGTTTGTTAGTAAGTGTATGTGAAAACTGGTTAGCTTAATGTAATGTACGGGAAGTATGTCAAAGTTTCTCAACTATAGTAGAGTTGTCAGAAGCAAACTAGTATCAAGACACTTCGTATATTGCATTTAGCTCAAACTCAAGAGATATTGCGAGTTTACTGGCAGAGCTCAACGCTGTGCATTGTGTTACTAAAGCGAATAAATGAAAACAATTTTAATATAATCATTCCCCAGAGTGGGAACTGAACCAATAACCGATCGTTTACACTCATACGCTGTCCTATTGCTCTATAATAGCCTCAATAATTTCATATATATCACTAACAAAGTATATAGTTGCCAAAACTGACGTAATAAATAACTCATAATTGTTTATGCTTTATATATATATATTTTTTTAACAAAACCAAAATCTTTAACAAGGCAAGGTATACAATTAACACTCTACACGTAAGGCTAATAAAACTATAGAGCCCAATAAAATAATTAAACAGAAATATTGTGGCATGAAATGCTGAAAAGGAAATGGAGTATTTGTATAAAAGACTTGTATTTTAGGGTAAGTTTATTTTTTGTTACTGTAACTTCATTATGAAGAAATAAAAATATATAGAGTCGACTTGGTTGAATATTATTTTTATTATATATGTATTAATATAGGTACATAAATGAATTGTGCCTTGCTTTATGACCATACTGTTACAATATTTTTTCAGCTTCGCGTTTTATCCTGTATAACAGGGTAGTCAGAGACCACCTAGTGTCAAAACACTTCGTTAAATGCTTTACGACATTGCGTGTTGAGTGGTGAACACAAACCCATTTATCCGTAGAAATACAAAATAGGTGTATGCTTTTTATATATTTTGTATATCTGTTATTTTTTAGATCTGATTAAACGTGCTAACATGCACGTAATATCTTGAATTTGGCGGAGAATGAAGTACGGAGTGTCTTGACACTACTTTTTTGAAACTTTTTTACAATTTTATGAAACTTTTCATGTTATGAAAGAGGCCGGTCGTGGCGCAGTGGGACAGCGTCTGACTGTATACACGATAGGTTGTGGGTGCAATACCACTCGGGGGAATAATTATATTGAAATTATTTTCATTTCCTCGCCCTGGTAAGACAAGGTGCGGCGTTGAGTGCACCACTCAACTCGCAATGTCTCGAAATCGGTGCAAAAGAAAGTACGGAGTTTCCTAACCTTAGGTACTTTCAGTCTACCCTGTTATACGGGATAGAAAATGTGAAGCTAAAACACCTTTCTCTCACAGCAATATTGCACACAGTGTCAATAGTAACAAACATATGTTTAGTTCTTCTTTTACTAATATGTTTTAAATGCTCTATTTTTAGTGCTAATATATTATAGCTGTAATTTTAAAGTAAATAAAAAACCAAATTTAAAATGGATTAAAATCGGAAAAATCAAACATATAATAATTTATATAAAAAAAAAATATTTTCCAATTTCTTTAAGCTTAACACTTTTTGCATTTTTGCCAAGGAAAGAAGTTGAAAACCTAGATTTGAAACTAGTCTTACAAACGCAAAGCAATATTATTACAATATTATAGTAAATATAATCACTCAAATGAGAATCGAATCTTAAACCACTGTTTTAAAGTTAAGTATATACCAAGATGTATATATACCAAGTAGAAGAGATATACCAAGATGTTTAAAATATAAGATGCATCTGATTCCCAAATTCACATGACTTCAAAGGCAAAGTAAATTAAGAAAGTTTAATTGGATAATTCAAAGTTTGTAATGGTTAATTAATTGTTATCATAATAGTAAAATCTATTTCATGAGATCAAACAATCTTCGTTATATATTAAAAGTAAAATATTTTAACGCGGCGTTGAGCTCAGCCACTGAATACACAATTTTTTGAATTTGGAAATTATTAACAGAGTTTTATTTATCAACGCTATGAGCAATAGAGCGTGAAGCTGATAATAATAATAAAATATTAAGCAAAGCGTTGAGTTCCGCAACACTATTCAATGTCTCGATTTCAGGAGGAAAGTGGCGAACGGTGTTTCTTTATCTTTAGTTCCACCAACGTATTAACGAAACAAAATGCGGCGTTAGGTTTCGCAATATGGAATATGCAAATAGTGGAATTAACATTAGGCTCATACACTAGATATTGGATAATATTAGTTAAAGAAAAATCTTATTAAGCTTTTTTTTGAGGACGGTTGTGGCGTAGTGTGACAGCGTCTGACTATAAACGTGATCGGTTGTGGGTTCAATTCCCACTCGGGTGAGTGATTATATTCAAAATTATTTTCACTTCCTCGCTCTGACAAGTAACTGTAAAGACAAAGAGCGGCGTTGAGTTCCACCACTCAACACGCAATGTCTCGAATTCGGTGGAAAGCGAAGTACGGAGTGTATTGACACTAGGTACTTTCTGTCTACCATATTGTAAGTTTTTTAATCAGAAACGAATATAAATCAGATTTTTCTTATTTCCTTTACAAAGTTTATCACCATTTTTGTCATGTGAAATATATGAAGTGGAAAACATACATCACTGAACACTAGATTTCTAAGTTGAAAAGCCTATCGTAGCGAGAATAAGATAAAATGACTTAAAACTATATATCTACAGATTTAAATATTAATAATGTCAGATAATATTTTACTATTTATAAACTGTTACTCCACACTTAGGATAAGAAAACATTTTTAAACAACGTATAAAAATTTGTAATCAGCGGGATTCGAACCCGTGCTTATTGAAAACCGTCCAAATGCTTTGACAGCTAAACCTGCGCCAAAATTTCTTATACGTTTTATTGTTAAAAATGTTTAATATTAGACAATAAGTTTACGTCTTTTATTTAACTTGCCATGTTAATTATGTAAATTAACATTATAAAGATATGTCTGGTCAATATTTGGTTGAACTATAGGTCTGATAGTAATTATAATACCTACGCTATAGATTGCTGGTTCAACATTCTACTGGGGAAAACACAGCAGAGCAATCAGGTTAATCAAGACGGAGTGTTTAATATTGGAACTCAACGCCGCGCTATGTCTTACCAGAGTAGCAAAATAAAAATGATTTTAATTTAATCATTGATTTTGATTATGATATACAAATAATGAAATTACACAAATAATAAAAATGTAACTCTGGGAGGCTGGTCGTGGCAGAGTGGGACTGACTGTAAAAGCAATTATATTTAAAATATTATTACATTCCTTTACTCCCGTAAGATATAACGCGGTGTTGAGTTCCACCATTCTATACGCAACATGACAAAATGGACGGAAAGTGGAGTACAGAGTATTAACAATAGGTACTTTCTCTCTATCCTACTATGTGGAATAAAAGCGTGAAGCTAAAATAAAAAAAAATACAATTGGATTAGGATGATTTGATATTGTCAAATTTCAACTGTTATTTACCAATAAATGGTCAATTTATCTAGTTCACATTAAATCACGTAGCACATTCGTGTGTTAATATAATTGCTGGATCTACTATTAACTCCTGTAATCGTGTGGATAGATAATTAATGTAATGTTATTTTGAAACTACCATATATATGATAAATAGCTAATATTGAGGCCGGTCGTGGCGCAGTGTGACAGCGTCGGAATGTGAACGTGATCGGTTGTGGGTTTGATTCCCTCGGGGGAGGGATTATATTTAAATTATTTTCACTGTCTCGTTCTGGTAAGACAAAGTGCGGCGTTGAATTTCACCCTCAACACTTAATGTTTCGAATTCAGTGATACGGCAAAGTACGGAGTGTCTTGACACTAGGTACTTTTTGTCTACCCTGCTATGAGGGATAAAAGGCGTGAAGGCTCTAAGAGCTGTAGCTAAAAAGAATATATATATATATATACAAATATATATTGGAGATATATAGGAGATATATAGACAAAAAGTCAACAAATCTAACGTAATACCTTTTTTCCTTATAATTATAATATGTTAAGCAAACAACCATTCGTTTAGGGGCAATCATGTTAAAAGTTCTAAAGTTTTAAATACAAGGCGTACGGAACATCTGCAACTCATGTCAGCTATCATTTTTGATGATCCCAATTTGGAAGATTTACAGTCTTATGCTATTTGCAAGAATTTCGCATACTTTGATAATATCCGCCTTGATTTTTTTTTGTTTTTCCTCGATTATATACTTATAAGTCTACTTTTATAGATTTTCTACCAACGCAATAGGTAATGTACTTAAAAATCTGTACTGTTTTATATATTTTCTACCATTAAAATGTAATTTATATATATAGATATAGAGCCTGGTGATCTCTAAAACAGATTTTTATCTAATACGTCTCTATTATTAGCTTTTTATCATTTGTATGAAGAAAAAATAAACTTATTATTCTAAATAATCCGAATGGATTCGAACCCACAACCAACCGTATTTGCAGTCTGAAGTCTTTCCACAGTAAATATATACATATATTAGCTATGTATCAAATATAGGGGCCATTTAAAATTTTTATAGCTTCTAGCTTTTATCCCGTGTGGCAGGGTAGACAGAAAGTACCTAGCACCAAGACACTCCGTACTTCGCTTTCCACCGAATTCGAGACACGATGTGTAGAGTGGTAAAACTCAACGCCGCACTTTGTCTTACCAGAGCGAGAAAGTAAAGATAATTTAAATATGATCACTTCCCTGAGTGGAAATCGAACCCACAACCGATCGCGTTTAGTCAGACGCTGTCACACTGCGCCACGACCGGTCTCATATATAATATAGTATGTATAAAATCTATATATTAATACGCTAAAATGATACGAAAAAATGTTCCCTTTTTACAAAAATTAAGCGGAAGGAGGAGTATGAAATTTGGCACAATTTATTTCTGCAGTTATAATTAAGCAGGTCAATATATTTACGCACCTAATAAAAATGTAAGTTACCGCTGTATTTACTGGGAATGAAAAATTTGTTAATCACTAAGAAATAATCCACTATAACACTGAGTCATAAAATTACGTGTTTATTTGTGTGTTTGTTTGTCACAGACGTTTGTTCACGCTTATCTTGTTAGCACCTCTGTAGAGTAGAAATTTGTAGAAATTTGTAAAAATCTCTCTACAGAGGTGCTAACAACATAAATAAGTTTTAACAAAACGTATAAGAATTTCGACGCAGCTGGTAGAAGAATGCATGGCTTAGCGGTCAGATCGCTTGGACGGTATCCAAAAGGCGCGGGTACGAATCCCGTTGCGTTTAAAATTTTTATACGTTTTTTCAAAAAATGTTTTCTAAGGTATAATTTATAATACTTCTTTCGACAAATTTTTTTATAATAATATATTAGATATACATTACGTTAAATTAATATCACACACTATACGTTTGACGTGTATTTACCTAAAGTAAATGATAAAACTCCTAATAAATTATAACTATACATTTGACATACACGTTGCCATGGTAACATATATTTTACGTGTATTTACCTTACAGGTAAATATATGCTATAAAAGTCCATAACATTACTATAATCAAAAAAACAACCAAGCCAGTGATTTGAGTCGCTTTTGAACGAAATAAAGACACCATTGTTATATTTCCACGTGAATAGACCTAGCCCCATGAAAAAGACGAAAATTGTATTATATATGAAATGAAGTTTGTGGATGGGAACTATAAATTATATTTCTACTTCCATTTTCTAGGAAATTGCTTAAGTTATTTCATTATGGCGTCTTTTTTGTGATGTTAAGTGTTTTTTTTTTCTGTCAACAAAAATCGGTTTTATAATAGTCAGTGGTATCATGTGGGACTGACATTACTGACATTTCTAACTGACGTTTCGAAAGTGCTTTTTGAATTGAAAATATCAAAATTTTAATTTTTAACGTCTTAGGCTTAGAATTTTAGTGCCACATCCTTTTATTTTGATTTTGAGCATATTTAAAGACATTACGTGTTATGTAACGTAACTTAACCATGCACCTTATCTTACAACTCATGTTGTTCAGGCCTCAGTAGTAGTAAGGCATTTCTTATATTTTAAACTAATTCACTTCCCAATTCATAATTTCGAATTGCCCAAATATATATATATATATATATATATATATATATATATATATATATATATATATATATATATATATATATATGTATATATATATATATATACAGGTAGACTACCTAAAATATACGCAATTAATCCAATTAAAAAAAACAATTTAGATGTCTATTATATAAATAATTGATAATATCAAAGTATTAGTATTTTCAAGTCTTATATTTTCGAATACATTTGAATTTTAGTATAAAATTTTTCACATTTATTGTTGTTTAAAAATACGCTAGAAGTAACTCTATAAGTTCTCTAAACTATTAACCTAACCAGATTGTTCACCTAAATCTAGATCGACACTGAAAAATTTACAGTTAAAAAATAAATAAAATTATAACTAAGAGAATCCCAGCCTTATGAGTCTCAGGTGAACACTTAAAACTTTATTTTTTAGGAACGCCAGCATCTGCTCTGGAGAACTGAAACTCAGGCTTAATTACTGTTATCTACAACTTCCAAGGAAATCTTCAGTAGAGTGCAACAGTTTTTGAAATTTTTCAGGTTTTAAATATGATTTTATTTTGTTTTTAATTTTCTTACACTATATTTATATTATTAATATTATTTGTGATATATTAAAATTATATAATAAATATCTTTGTAGAATATTCTTTAATAATATATTTTACGCTTTTATTTCTCCTAACTGGATAGAGAGAAAATACTTAGTGTCAAGACACTCCGTACTCCGCTTCTCGCCGACCTTGTGATATTGTACCGCATTTTGTCTTGTCAGAGCAAGGAACTGAAAATTATCTAAATATAATCATTCTTCCTAGTGGGAATCGAACCCACAATCCTTTGTATACTGACCTGTTATAGGTGGTGTTTTGTCGTCTTCCAGCACGTTTGAAGATGAAATAACAATACTAATGAGTACAATTTCTTTATAGGAGAATGAATGAAATAATAAAAGATTGAAAACTATATAATCTTGCATAAATAAAATTTTATTTTAATTTTGTTAATATATAATACAATATAATTGCATTTATATATTCACTATTTTGATTGTATTCTATTAACTTGCAAAATCATCAGTTCATAGCACAACAAAATGCGGCGTTAGGTTCCGCAAGTGACGAGTAGACTGAAATTTTATCTACTTATTACCTATTAAATGCTACAAAACTATATTTATTAGTTCTAGATAAAAAATAAAAATAAGATTGTATTTCGACTGAAATTAGGTAAATTATAGTAATTTTCCTTAGGTCGGACAGAACCTTGAAATAGGATATTTTTAACCAAGCGGAAAGAAAATGTTGGAGAGCGTAAGCGTTACGTGTCAATTCCGGGAAAGGGGACACTTAGTGTAGACTGCTAATGGAGCAACGGGTGTATCGTTTTAGCGCAAATAACAAACTTTTATATTTATTTCTATGGATTTCTTTGGAAATATAGATAATATATTGTAAAGTATATTAATTATAAAAGATAACCGGTAGTGGTCATGGTGTAGGTGGGGTTCGATTCCCATTTCTCATTGATTATGCCACTCAACACCCAATGTTATTATTTTGGGTAGAAAACTGTCAACTGAGTTTTTTGATACTAGGTTGAATCTGACTAAGATTATATAGTATCAACCCTATTATGAGGTAAAGTACGAAGCTGCTCCTATTTTTTAGCTTCACGCATTTTATCCCGCTTACGGTAGGGTAGACAGAAAGTACTTAGTGTCAAGACATTCCGTACTTCACTTTCCACCGAATTCGAGACATTGCGTATTGAGTGGTGGAACTCGACGCCGCACTTTGTCTTTACCAGAGCGAGGAATTGAAAATAATTTAAATATAATCACTCCCCCGAGTGGGGATTGAACCCATAACCGATCGCGTTTACAGTCAGACGCTGTCACATTGCGCCACGACCGGTCTCTGAATTTTTATGTAAATAAAAATAAATAACACTTTTTTATTATTCATGTTGATATTAAATATTACATTTAAATAGATTTTCTGTTTAAATTCGTTTGTGTGATTCGGTCCAGTGTCTGATTAAGCAAATACTATATATGTAGCTTAATGTATAATTCAACTATATATATTCAGTATTGTTATTAATCCAAAATGGCCGCCACAACAAAATGGCGGACAGTATTCAAAATGGCTTCAAAAGTTTGTTTTAAAATAATATTTTTTATTTCACTTATAATGTCTATTTATAAAATAATATAATATCCCAACCGTATAAGTTAAAAGAAAGTAATTTAACGATATTTTCTGCGTACTATGGGAAGCATAGAACTGAGTGACACTGTGCAATAATGGATTCTCCTTTAAAAGTTATAATTTGTTTAAAATATTAGAACCTCTTTATTCTAAAATTTCTTCCAAAGCGGCATTTTGAGTTACTGTAACAATATATCACGTGAACCGGCCTTGAGAGACCCCTACGGAAACTCTATCGATTATTTGTCACTTCAGTCAGTTTTCTTGAAATTGTAAATCTCTATACTTAAGTTGCTTTTTTTTTCAGAGATATATATATATATATATATATATATATATATATATTAGGCTACTTTCTAGCACTTTCATGCGATAGGAATAGAGATTTTTTTTTAGCTTCACGCTTATATCCCACATAGCCGGGTAGACAGAAAGTACCTAGTATCAACACACTCCGCACTTCACTTTCCACCGAATTCGAGACATTGCGTGTTGAGTGGTGGAACTCAACGCCGCTCTTTGTCTTTACCAGAGCGGTGTTGAGTTTGAAATGTTATCTTCTTTTCTATTATTTTTATAGATATTGTATAGAAGTGAAAATTGATGAGGAAATATAATAAAAAAATAATACATCAAGTAGTCATTGAACTCACGACATCCTTTTTATTATACTAGTAAGCAAAATAAATAAATTCAATGAGAAATGCTATTTGCGTAAAATTCAGATTTGGAATTTATTTTAGAGGAATAATTATTATGACATTTTTTTTATCTATGATTTCATCAAGCAAATCATTCATATACTAATTTCTAATAGAAATTAAACCGTTGATAAAGACCTCACCTTTAAACGAAAACTTACATTCCTTACATTTTCTATTATAGAAAGTCGTGGCGCAGTGGAACAGCTGCAGTTCTCACTTGCGTTATGATTATATTTGAATAATTTTCATTTCCTCGCTTTAGGAAGACAAAACGCAGCGTTGAGCACCACTCAATATCTAATGTCTTGAAGACACTATGTTCTCTGACTACCTTGCTATAATTGAAATAAACGGATAGCCGGGAAAGAAATAAAATGATACTATTAACCCAGTTGAAATAAAAAGTGAACGCCGGTCTTTACGTCAGATCCGGGAAAGGGGATACTTAAAGTCGCTAATGGACCACCGGATGTATCACTTTTACGCAAATAGCAGCTTCGTTTTTGCTAGGAAGTGCCGTACGAAGTTCGGAAATTTTTATTTGACTCACCCTTTTATTTTATTTACTTTTATAAAAGCACTGGCGCTAGGTACCAGGTTAGTGGCAATATTTGGCACTAGGTTGTAGTAATTGTAATGTATAGTGAAGCTTGAGGTAATTGATAGAGTCTTGAAGTAGAAAAGAGAAATTTCTCACTAAATAATACGTTATCGCAGTATTATATTTCTAAAAGAACAAAAAAAAAATCATGTATCTAACTCTACAGACGCTACTTAGGTGATTGAATATTTTAAATGTCAAAGTACATAAGGATGGATGGATGTTTGTTATTCTTTCTTACAAGAACTACTGAACGGAATATAGAGATTTACAATTTGTTTTTAACTTCACGCCTCTATCCCGCATGGCAGGGTAGACAGAAAGTACCTAGTGTCAAGACACTCCGTATTTCGCTTTCCACTGAATTGTATTGTATGTAGAGTGGTGGAACTCAAGCACTTTGTCTCTCCAGAGCGAGACAGTAAAATTATTTTAAATATAATCACTCTCCCGAGTGGGGATCGAATCCACAACCGATCGCGTTTACAGTCAGATGCAGTCCCACTGGGCCATGACCGGCCTCTAATAGTCTTTACAGTTGTAGAGCATATATACGTATGAAAATAAAAAATACGCTAGAATTTACGAAAATTTTGAGAGAATCGGTCATAATATAAGGATAAGTATAGTTTTCAATTAATGATTTACTAGGGCGCTATTATTTTGGATTTAATTAAGTGGATTAAAAAAAAGTGAACATTTAATTATATTACTTCATGATGATTCTCTGAGCTTTAAGTCTTTAAATTATATTAATGGTCGATTTAAATAAATATATATATCAAATAAAAATAAATATAGACAAAGAATGCAGTACCTATTTTTAATGAAACTATTTTAAATGGATTAATCGCTTATATTTTGATATTCGAAAATACATTTTTTGGTAACCTGACGTTTCGAACCCTTAACAGTAGTTCATGGACACATGTAGACTCTCGACTCTTAGGGTAAAAATGTGCAAAAATCTAGAAAAACAAAAATCTTTTTATAATGGAGTATCTATCCAGCAACTCAATTATATTCAGAAGTTAGTGTCTTAGCTTGATCTTTAAGTAATCTCTACTGTAAAAGTTATGACCAGACAGATGATTTCCTTGCTATGTTGCCATACACACACACACACACACACACGTACACACACATACACAAACACACGTACACACAAATACACAAACACACGTACACACACACACACACACACAAACACACATACGTGCGCGCGCGCTATAACGCGTACATACACACAAAAACACACACACGTACACACAAACACACACAAACTTTCACTTAATTCCCCTGTAATTATAACGATTATTATTATTTATTTTATAGTTTTTTCAAATTTGCTTTGAAAATTGTTTCATGCTAAATATTTGTTACACTTATCATAAGACGTTTGTGAACCCGGCATCAATAACTGCACCTCAATTTCTAACTAATGCAGTTATTATCGTTATAAAATGTTAAATTTATGTATAAAAGCTTATGATATATATATATATATATATATATATATATATATATATATATATATATATATATATATATATATAAAATTATATTATATACTTAAAATCTCTATAAAAACGATTTACTCTAACTTTACGTCACTCTAATGGGTCGATTGAACTAAAATTTGCAATTTCAAATGTTATTAGTTTTCCCACTTCAAAATAATAATTCGATCGACCAACGGACGGCTCTGTGAAATAAACCTTGAAACCAAAATCTTAGATAAGCACTAGAATCAATTTGCTGTTATTTGAAGATAATTATTTCTTAATTATAAGGACTATTTGACCGTAAATCGTTTCATTATGTTGGCTTAAACGCAGCTTATCGTATTAAATACGGATCGAGCCTAAATAAGTATCAAAAATTAAAAGATTTGTTTGTATTTATTTTTCTTTTTGTAATATTACTATGATTTTTGCTGGTCTTTTTTGTTAGCTTTATGCTTTTATCACGCATAGCAGGGTAGACAGAAAATAACTAGATTGCGTGTTGAGTGGTGTAACTCAACGCTGTTGTTTGTATTTACCAAAGCGAGGAAGTGAAAATAATTTAAATATAATCACTTCCCCGAGTGGGGATCGAATCCACTACCGATCGCGTTTACAATCAGACGCTGTCCCATTGCGCCACAATCGGGTTCGGCTTTTGCTGTTCTGCTTTGCTTTATCTATATGTTAACATGTATAGAAAAACTTTGTACACCTTTTTACGTAAATTACGCGGATAGGAATATTAAAATTTGGGCACAGTTATATAAAGAATGTGAACAGATAAATATGCACATATTTGACGTATTTTTGTGTAAAGTACCTACACGTTGCTATGGCAACGTGTGTTTACTCTTCAAAACGCCTTCAATTATTGACAATATAGTTCTTTATTTAAATCAATTGAAGATGAGAGTAAATAATGGTACTAAAAATAAATTTTATATGACCTTGCCACTAATATGCTTGGTTAGTCTGGCAGCCCACTTAAACATCATTATCGCTGACTCTCTTAGACAGGCCTTTAAAATATAGTTCAAGAATACTGATATTAAGGCAATTTCGCTTAAAAATTAAGCGAATAATATAATTTAGCTCAAACTGCATCTTCTGTTTTTGTCCAAAAAAAAATTTATTCATGAACTCAACGTATCAATCAAACATATATATAATAAATCTGACCTGAAACAAAGTTATACAACGCTTTGTTTGATATCAGCGGACAAAAATTCCTATACCAAAACAAGCATTGTCAAAAATGTATCGTGAATATAGTGGGATGTCTTGAATCTGGAACATCACCTGTGCTACTTTAATGTCTAATGCAGGGGCTTTCTCTACCGTACCATTCATGATTTCTAACGAGTAAATACTAATTAACCTGAGAACATTACATGTTTTCTTAACTGAAATGAAGAAACAGTTTGTGGTCAATTTTTTTGATAATTTAGTTCTAAGTTGGTCTTTTATAATCTAGATAAAAGAAGTAAAAATTTTATATATAATATATTTTCAATATTTGAATAGATGTTTTGTACTTTAAATTAAAAAAAATATAGAAGTTATCAGAAGAAAGTGTTAAGGTGGTTTTGGCACGTCGAGAGGGTGAATTATAAAAGAAGAGTAAGAAAAACATATGCTATGGAAGAAAGGTGAGTGGTACGAGAGATTGAAGGAGATTTCGGTAGACCTTCGAAAACAGTATCGAAGATACTTTTTTTATACAAGCAGAAAAGCCACCTTATGGTATATGATCACCTTCACCCATGAACTTGAAGTTGTGGATTCGTTACTGACTTCGGGATAGGAGTGAAAGGAGAAGTGGGAGGGGATGGTTGGAAGTAGGGAAAGCTGACTACATGACATTGAACTGGAACTCATCATCAGATCGCGAGCCAGACAGAGGATTAATCTCCTACCACCAAATTACTGGGATATCCGCTTCTTACGAGATACAACCCAGCACCGAAGGGGAATTATATTTTAGCCCGTCCTCTCACAGAGATAAACTGGGGGAAGATCATGTATGAATGAGGATCCTTCAAAAAGCGTATATGAAGAGGTTAATGGCTGCCGCTGAAACGTGAAGCTAAAAAAATATATAAGTATTCTGTTCACAAAAAATTGTATAAATTTACAATCATTATGGTTTATTCACGTTGGACTTCTAATATTTACAATCATTATGCCAACGTTTTATCAAAATTGACTATATATTAATACATACAGATTACCTAGACACTCCCAGAAGTGACGCTAACCCAACGAATAGATCAGTTGATTTGGTAAAATGCTCACATATCTTCCAGTTTCCGCTATATAGAATACATTAGAAATGAGAATCGATTGTGGTGGTTTTCTATCCCTTAGGAATAGACTGGATATATTATTAATGACAACCGAATATTGTAAATAAAACATTACAATTTGGGCGTGATTCGAAAGTGAATTGTATTATTCCGAAAATCTTGGACTTTATGGATCTACAGTAGTCTTTGTGGCATTTGAAAATATGTTAGGATATTAATACAATACATTTTAAATGAAACTATTTAACCGGATTAATCGCGTATATTTTGGTATTCGAAAATTCATTTTTGGACACCTGACGTTTCGAACACTTTACAGTAGTCCGTGGTCACAGGTAGATAATACAATACATATTGAGGCCGGTGGTGGCGCAGTGTGACAGCGTGTGACTTATTATTAATTATTGTGCAAATACGATCGGTTGTGGATTCGATCACCACTCGGGGGATTGATTATATTGAAATTATTTTCACTTCCTCGCTCTGGTAAAAGAAAAAGTGCAGCGTTGTTCTCCACCACTCAACACGCAATGTCTTGAATTCGGTGGAAAGCGAAGTACTACGGAGTGTCTAGACACTAGGTACTTTCTGTCTACCCTGCTATGCGGGATAAAAGCGTGAAGCTAAAAAAAAATATTGAATACGTACTTCTTTCTTTTGTGGCTAGAAAGTCTGATACCAAAATAATTATATAGCTATTAATATAAACGTGAATGCCAGTATACTATATCATTATAATAATGCAAGATCTTTTAGCCGATATGATTTGGTTTCATGTAAAAGTGGTTATACTAACTAAATAATAATTTAAACCAAATACCAAAAATATATAAAACTTAAGATAAGAATAGAAATTAGTATATAATGTAAACATACATGAATCTGTTGAAGGTGTCTCATATGTTATACATTTTTCAGGCTATAGATATCTTATATATTATACATTTTTCAGGATATAGTTATCTTATATATTATACATTTTTGAGGCTATAGTTATCTTACTATACATGTGTTAGGCTATATAGTTATATATTTGAAAAGATAAATATCAAAATAATTTCCACAGAGACATCGGTAGTAATTGAAATAATTCTTTAGAAATTTCGCGTTATTTACCAATTTATTATGAATAATTAAAATTACGATAGATTTGATACTATATATTTTTCATTTATTGTAACTATTTATGATGAGGCTATTCAAAAATAGAATATCAGGTTCCGCCAACTATCTATAAATAATGAAATATAGTATTTTTTTTACTTTACCCAGAATTACAAGTAACAGGTAAAATAAAAAAAAAGAATTGGGGAAGTTGGTAACTTCATATGTTTGAAGGAAGCAATGAGGTCTCTAACTTGGTGGAAAGCAGAAGTTGGGACTAAGTTAGGATGACAACGAACAAGATTGCTGCCAGTGCTTGGTAATCAATAATTCTAATTCATGTCATGACTTTTGGTCAAAAAAGGATTTTCGTTTTAGTTTTTTTTAATTTATTTAAAATAAATTACAAAGTGAATTAGTGAATTATTAAATAAATATCAAACATTGTACATAAATAATTTATAATTTAGATTACCTACTTTAGCAGTGCTTTGTTCTCGATTTTGACTTATTGCTGAGTTAAACGGTGGAGCTCAACGCCGCACTTAGTCTTATCAGATTGAGGAGTGTCTTGACACTAGATTGTCTGTAGCTATGTTATTAAAGCATGAAACTGTATTATGTTTTAAATGAAACTATTTAACCGGATTAATCGCGTATATTTTGGTATTCGAAAATATATTTTTGGATAATCGAATCTAATCGAAATCGAATACCAAAATGTACGCGATTAATCCGGTTAAATAGTTTCATTTAAAATGTATAAAAATCGCGAAAATCAAAGATCGTATTCTGTATTAAGTTTTTTGTTTCCTTACATCTATATTTTTGCGTATACCTGTGAGGTGAGCTGTATGACAGATCTAAAGTAAATAATTAATTTATTCTTAATCATTATAATATTAATATATATAAAAAATTAAGCCCACTCTCAGTCACAGAAAAGGGTTTAAATAATATTAAATTGATAAACTCGTACCAGTATACATTAAATATTAATTAAACGTTAATTAACTTTTGGGAGTATCACTTAACTTATTAACGACATTAAAAACACATATTGTACAAACACCCTTTCAAAATGTCACGATAGAGTTTTTATGTACAAAGAAAAAAATGTCAGTATCAACCAGCTCTATAAATTATAATATATTTAATTTATTAATATAACAATATTTTATTTGTGATATGATGTGGAAATTGATAGATTATATCTATACTATAAATGTACAAAGTAAAGTTCAGATCATTTTAAACATTAATAAGAAATATATATATATATATATATATATTGATTCCAATATAATGCAGATGAAAAGAATAGACGCGATAGTTGTAGGTTCGAGCGTCATCCGAGTATTTTTTTATAATAAAAAATTGAGGGCTCTCATATCGTAGTGGGAACCAATGAGTTTGTAGATCAACATCTATTGTTAAGTGAAAGCGCGGCGTTGAGTTCCACTGCTTCACATTTGTATGTAAATGTCTTGAATTTAGACATAAGGCAGAGATAGTAGTATCTATGTACGAATCCCAGCTTAGTTAGACAAAGCATAGCTTTAGATCCCACCGCTCAACACAAAATTCCTTTAATATGGACCAAAAATGTATGACGGAATGTCTTAACACTATATTCTCTTTGCATTCATCGTGTAAGGAAAAAAATATTTCTTTATATGTCAAATATGTTTTTAATATTGAAACATAGTATATACGCAAAAATAAAAAATGTCTTAGAAAAATCTGAGTTAAAGCCTTTGTAATGTGATTTTCGGATTACTGTATTAATTTTATTTTTTTCAATTCTCTATGTACCATAAATTGTAGGGAAATATTTTTATTTACCTACAATTTGTGAAATATAGAGTAAACCTAGTGACAAAACACTACATTCTCTTTCTTCCTCTCATTTAGTGATCATACGTGCTTTCTAAATTTCTTTCTTTCTTCTTTTCTTTCTAAATTAAAAATTATCTTTTTTATTTTTTATTCAAAAACTTGCATTGTGTGATTTTTTTATATCTACTCGATATACTACTTAAAATTACTGTATATTTATAATACACGAAGAGTTAGAACTGAGCTATAAATTTCCAAGCTTAGAAGGCTGTTTAGAAGAAAGCTTAGAAGGTTATGAGATTAGTAGTTCAAAAGTTAAAAAAAACGTTTACATGGCCTAGTGTCTTTAACTTAAATAAAAAAAGGTCTCTACAATTTATTTAAAAAGAAAAATATTTATTTTTATTTTAATTGTAAAACTCATAATTTTTAACTCTATTCATATACATATCTCGTATTTAATAATATATAATATATATTATAAATTTCGAAAGCATTTTGAATGAAAACCAGATATATTTTATATATTATTTACCTAAAGGTCACTAACGTATGTTATATCTGCAGTATTCGTTAAAAATACAACCGTATAGTTTTATGAGAATTAAAATATTAAAATAAAATAAAAAAATATTTTTTTTTTATTTTAAAATAATTTAATTCTACCCTATTCATATACATATCTCGTATTTAATAATATATAATATATATTATAAATTTCGAAAGCATTTTGAATGAAAACCAGATATATTTTATATATTATTTACCTAAAGGTCACTAACGTATGTTATATCTGCAGTATTCGTTAAAAATACAACCGTATAGTTTTATGAGAATTAAAATATTAAAAAATAAAATAAAAAAATATTTTTTTTTTATTTTAAAATAATTTTCATAAAATTCAATTATTCTTACCAAACTGTATTCTAAAGAATATATTTAGCTTATATATATTCTTATATTTAAATATATATATATATATGTATTTATACATACCACAATAATCCCATACATCACGACACATCCATAGCACAGCACACACAGCACAAACACTCACATAGCCTAGTAACAGGTTCGAATACGGTAGAGGTTAATATTAACGCGGGCGCGGTTTTAGGTGCGGCAAGACCTCACGCCAAACTGATACAATATGAAACTAGTCGTCTACTGCGCATGTTAACGCGCACCCTCGAAATTGCCGAGAGAAAGCGGAGTTCGCCGACTCGCTACGAATAAATACTTGTCTGGTTTACGTTATAAGTCGCTGTTAATTCATCTATTGTTGGATATTGGAGAGTGTTAAGCTACTCTACTCTCCGCTTTATGACCAAATAGTTAGAGAAAAGAAACACCATGTTATATTTATATTTATTATTACATATATATGCGTTTTACTGAATTTCAAAATATATGTAGAGCTCCTCAATTTTACATAACTTTAAACATTTATATTTAGTGACCTTGTTTGGTAAATCACTGTTCTTAAAATAGATTATTAAGTTAAAAGTACTTATCAATTCATCT
This sequence comes from Dryadula phaetusa, assembly GCA_032432895.1. Classification (NCBI taxonomy): domain Eukaryota; kingdom Metazoa; phylum Arthropoda; class Insecta; order Lepidoptera; family Nymphalidae; genus Dryadula; species Dryadula phaetusa. Next base: position 946,545 of record JAOYRS010000005.1, read on the forward strand.
ATTGTTAAACCACTCTATTAAAAGGACAGAAGCTTTTATCTATCACGTTAGAAAGAAAATTCTATATATTAACAAGTAGAGTCTGCACATACATTTTGTAAATATGAAATGTAAATATTGCATTTATTGAGATGTAGTTTTAGATATTATATTTTTATTTTTATTCAGCTTTACGCTTTTATCCCGCATAGTAGGGAAGACAGAAATCACCTAGTGTCAAAACACTCCATAGTTCACTTTCCACTGAATTCGAGACATGCGTATTGAGTGGTGGAACTCAACCCGAAACTCAACTTTGTTTTTAACAGAGCTAGGAAGTGAAAATAAATTAAATATAATCACTCCCCTAATTGGGGATAGAATCCACAACCGCGTTTACAGTCAGACGTTGTCCCACTGCGCTACTTAATATTTAGTAAAATAGAAAAACTTTATTGAAGGTATCAATCATTTTTGAAAAAACGTAAAAAATTTGAACGCAGCGGGATTCGAACCCGCGCCTCTTGGATACCGTGCATCTTGGATACTTGGACGGTATCCAAGAGGCGCGGGTTCGAATCCCGCTGCGTTCAAATTTTTATACGTTTTTTCAAAAATGTTTTCTAATCCTAAGTGTGGAATAACACTTTAAAAATAGTAAATATGAAGGTATCAATATCACTGAATTTAAATTAATAGATACATATTTTTTAACCTTACTGATAAACGAAAAATAATTTCATACTTGTCAACTGTTCCATAATAGCGTTAAAACATATAAAATTGACAGTATATTTACTATGAACACAGAATGGATTTTTATCACAAGATTGGCTGTCATATACACTGCTCTGGAATGTGGTACGTTCCTAAACGATATCCCAAAGGCGTTTCATACAAATTTTTTGAAAAGATTTCCTTCTTTATGTCCAGTGATATGTTTTTCTAACAACACTTACCTCTCTCATGTAGAGTGAAATATTGGAACCTAGTCCTCCCATAATTCTTTTTTACATGCTTATATGAATTAAATTAAATTGTGTAATCTAACATTACGTAACATATTCTATAATGCAGATATAAAAAGAAAATTATTTCATATATAAATGTAGCGCCATCAGAAGTACTGACTGTAAATACGATCAGTTTAGGATTGGATTCCCATTCGGAGACATGATTATACTTAAAATTTATGATCTTTTCTCCGCTCTGATACGACAAAGTGTGGCATTGAGTTCGACACTTAACAGGCTATGTATTGATTTCTAGCGGAAAGCTGTCAACGGAGTGCCTTGACACAAGGTTTTCCCTTATTTACAACTAATAACTGCGTATAACAGAGTAAAACTGAAAAAAATATGAGTCTCCTTACTGTTAATAATTAAGAGAAAATATAAATTATGCTCCCTACAATAATTAAATAAATGAGTGCTACGATTTGCTTAAGAAATATTTTTGCAATAATATGTTTATTTTCATAAACAACTGTATATTAATCCCAGTTGTTGCTGGTATCAGTGTTGGTGTTTTTATGACTATTTTCCGTATTTCCATATTTGGGTAAACTATTTTCTGATAATCTAGAAGTTTAAACAGAAACATATAATTTTCTTAAGGAATTTCTCCCTAAGTGCATCACACTCTTTACTCATTCTTACTAGGTTTCAAGCGTTTCATATAGGCTTGTATATCATTAAGTATAACAATTTAATGTATTAGATTTAAAAAAAAATATTACATAATATACAGAAAAAAAACATATATATATATATATATATATATATATATATATATATATATATATATATATATATATATATATATATATATATATATATATATATATATATATACTAGTTTACTTATTTCCCATGTCATTTCCGGTAAGTACAGAAAGTTTTATTAAAGCAAATCGTTGAATGAGAAAAAATATCACTATATTTTATTTTTACTTTAAATAAGAAAAATTGTTATTAGATCATATAAAATTACATGTAAAATAATCAAAATTAAAAAAAATCTACACTTATAACTATTTCTTAGAATGTATTATTTTAATATATTATTTACATAGAGTGGGAAAAACAATTTTGTCTATATTTTGTATACAACCAAAATATATATAGGTTTCAATATAATGTATGAAAGCATAATCAAGAAAGCATAATTAATATTTCAATACCTTACCTTACCTTATTTTTCACATACACAGATTTCATATATCACAACATCTCTATGTAGATATATGTACATGTTTTGTTATTCCAAGACGGATTCTAAAAAAAGGGCATTGACTCAATAAAAAACTTCATCTACTATGTTCATTTGTAAGCATAACATAGAAAGCTTTAGTTACTAACAAGTATTCCGGATATGTTCGGACGAATTCGGCCAACTTCGGCCATCATCGTGACTACAAGAAAATCCCAATTTTTACGACTATATAAGTTGGCAGCCAAAAAAAAACACGATAATATCAATTTTATGCCTTATTAGTTACGTGTTAAGAATCATTTTGATATGAATATTTTATATATAGTATGCTCGGGAAGAATCGCCCCGTGATAGCCTTTTCGGCATTTTCCCAACCGTCTTTCTTTGAGTAAAGAAATAAACATGTGTATATATATTCACCCAAATATATATGGATGGTTTCAGAAGTTTGAATGAATTTGGGGCGATAATTCTCTATAATATATGATTATTGCAAGATAAGGTGGGTATAATAACATAGCATATTTAGGTTCTTTTTTCACCTTATACATGTTTTACTGTTTTGTACTAAAAATATATTAAGCTGAGCCAATTATGGAAATGAAATTGATTTGATATCTATTAAAGAAATATATATTATTCATATAGAATTATTAAATATTAGGAACTTCTGGTCAAGAGACAAAAATATATACTATTTTTAAAGTGTTATTCCACACTCAGGATTAGAAAACATTTAAAAAAAAGTATTTAAGTTGAAAAAATGCTTATCAAAAGGCACGAGTTCAAATCTCATTGCTTTCAAATTGTTATACGTTTTCTTCAAAAAAAAAAAAAACAAAAACATTGAATTTCGTTGATTTTTGATTCATACAATTGAGAGTTATATAACGACGTACCAACCTTAAATAATCTATACATTGTCATACTATTGTGAGTATTAATTAAATCATTCATACAAAAGTAGGTTAATTAACACCCAGAGGCGAAACACAAGATTATATTTATTATACAAATATTTTCCCTGCATTAAGATATAATCTGCTACCTTAAATTTAGAATTGTAAACAAAAATCACAAAAGAAATGATCTTATCTGCTTTAAAAGTCAAAAAAAATTGTTCAAAATAATTATGGAACTGTAAAGAGGAGGTCTTAGAGCGTTATGTCAATTACATAATCCATTGTCCGATAAGCAAGCTGGGATGCGATGTTTCATAGAAGTTGGTTCCGATGGTAAACTTTGTGATCTATAACTTAAAGAAAAATTAATTATTAGTTTATGAAAAATATGTACTTTTTAATTAGCTTTTCTTGTTCTTACATATCAGATTCTTGATACCAGACTTTTGATATCAGATTCTTGATACCAGATTCTTGATACCAGATTCTTGATACCAGATTCTTGATACCAGATTCTTGATACCAGATTCTTGATACCAGATTCTTGATACCAGATTCTTGATACCAGATTCTTGATACCAGATTATTGATACTAGATTTTTTCTAACGACGACTACCCTGCTAAGCGTGATACTATATAGATTACAGTATCACGCCTAGCATGGTAGTCGTCGTTAGAAAGAATCCGGTATCAAGACTGCTTTTTTCTGAAAAAGATACATTTTTTTGTATGGCGGAACTCAACGGCCGTTGTTTGTCTTTGAAAAGTCTTAAGAAATTTAATTAATTCTGTATATCTATAAATGTATAATATCTGACGGATAAATTAAAAACTTTGTTTTATAAATTCTGCACATAATATTGTTTTTAATTATATTTTTTTTCTTACAATCAGGCTAGGACATGATGTTTCACAAAAACCTATTCCGATGGTAAACTTTAATAAGAACTTCAAGAAAAATTAATTATAGCTAAGAAAATATTTTCCTACTTTGAATTATTTATACCGTGTTTACGTCAAAGACGCTTGAACTCTACATTTTTCAATTTGCAAATCATTCTTTATAGATAAGGATTATTTACTTATAGTCTTGTTGTAATATTAATAAGTCCTATACTATTTTAAATGGATTAATCGCGTATATTTTAGTGTTCTAACAGTTCTACAGTTTTGGAAACCTGAGATTTTGAACACTTTGCATAGGGAAAAATCGTGAAAATCAATAACCTTAATAATCGTACGCTAATGCGACTAAATACAAAAGAAATGCGATTTAAAATCATTGTAGAGTAGTCAAAGAGACATTGCAAGTTGAGTCGCGGAACTAAACGCCGCAGTGCTGTCTTGCCAGAGTGAGAAAATGAATAATAAACATAATCACTCTCCTGAGACCGTCCGTGGCGCAGTATGACAACATCTAACTGTAAACACGGCCCGATTATGATACGACACGGTTGTGGGTTCGATCCCCACTCGGGGGAGTGATTATATTAAAAATTATTATCACTTCCTCGCTCTGGTAAGACGTAGTGTAGCGTCTACGATGTATGTATGTCTCGAATTCGGTGGAAAGTGAAGTACGGAGTGTCTTGATACTAGATACGGTCTGTCTGAAAAAGCGTGAAACTAGCAAACGTGATCAGCTAAAATTATCGTTACTTCTAGAATATAAAACAAGTCACTAGATGATGCAACTATAAAATCAAATGAAAAAAAACAACATCATACATCAATAAACATAAAATATATAGAACTAGCCCACTTCCGCTTCCGCCAAAACAAGCGTAAAGTCGCTATACATTTTGTAGATCTTTAGCACTCCCTTCTGTACCCCGGGAGAAGTAAACTGTGAATAAATTTATTTCGTTCGTCTGCAAACATTTTTGTTTTTCTCTTATTTAAATGTATTTTATTTGTCAAATGGAATTCATTTCGAGTTCTCTTCTTAGGTGTAAGATTCATTTGAAATGGTCTGCTCAAATTTTGGAGGTAAACGTAGAGATATCTGATTGAGTTGTTTTTAGTTGAGTCCAAAAATGTTCTTCGATTACACCCCAGTAGTGTAGGGGTGTAATCGAAGAATTTCTGAAGATTAACTTGATAGTTAAGTTTAACTTACCCTTCTTTTGTCTGGTGAGACAAGTCGCAGCGTTTAGTTCCACCATTTTAATATTTAAATGTCTTGAACTTTTGAAAGAATTATCTCTGAGGGTATGTCTCTTGGGGAAATAGCTTAAGGCTGCAATCACTATGTATTGAGGGACAAATGTGTATACAGTTTTAATCTAAAAAACACTGTTAAAATATCTATACTCTTGTCAAGATACTGCGTCCTCCGAAATTGAGACTTTACATACAGGTGGCGGAACTTAACGCCGTTATAAGTTATAACATATATCTACAGCAACATATTCAATTCTTCTCCGAGCACAATGCAAAGCAGTATATGGACGAAGCATGTAATGTTTGTGCTAAATCGTTAATTTTGAGCCCTCGACCTAATTTCAGTTTAGCTCAATTTTCATGCGCTGCCGGCTCTCTGATTTACTTTATAGTATACTCTGTTATTGTTTCGGTGGAGATAATATGTTTGTATGTATTTTCAGTACAAATGTTTGTATGATTATTTTAGTAAGTTTTTATGAAGTTATAATACATAGGTTCAAATCAGATGTGGAATTGTTGATTGAAATACAAACCTACCTACATACCTACAAATCTATTATTGACTTTTTTTATATGTTACCTTTTTTAACTTCACGCTTTTATTCCGCATAGCAGGGTCGACAGAAAGTACCTAGTGTGAAGACACTCCGTACTTCGCTTTCCGCCAAATTTGAGACATTGAGTGGTGGAACTCAACGCCGCGCTTTGTGGTTTGGTATCTTTTCTTCGTATAATCACGCATCTTAGTTTGACTAAAGGAGATCTTTAAAGAAGTCTTTATGTCATATTATACAGCCAGGAGTGTCAGTCAAATTAATTCTTCCTTTTATTATCAGCGTTATACTTAAGAATTTTCACCATGGGAATTCCTATTTTCTTGAAGAGAGAGATCTCAGAACGGTTAAGGGAAAAGGGGCCCTTTAAAATACACATTACCTCCATCCATGAAAATATATCTAATAATTGCTTTAAATATAATATAGAATGTTATAACAATCAAATATTGTCATAAAATATTTATATTTTGATACATTACAATAAAGTTTTGGTCCGCCGTTTCGTATTCCTATGGGAATTCCGTACAGCGTTACGTTACTAAGAAATATGCTTTCTTTCAATGTTTCACAACATGAGTGTTGTAACTGGGTCACTACAACTTTGTTATTTGAGTTGAGAAATTTGAAGTTCCACCATAAGTTAAGTAAATTATTTAATGTATTTTTATGTAGGATTACTGTTGGGTAAAGGAGTTTTTCGCTTTATACGATATGTATGAATTTAAATAAACTTTCTTTTTGCTTCACGCTTTTATCCCGCATAGCAGGGTAGAGAGAAAGTACCTAGTGTCAAGACACTCCGTACTTCGCTTTCCACCGAAATCAAAACATTGCGTGTTGAGTGGTAGAACTCAACGCCGTACTTTGTCTTTATCAGAGCGAGGAAATGAAAATAATTTAAATATAATCACTCCGCCGAGTGGGGATCGAACCCATAACCGGTCGCATTTACAGTCAGCCACTGTCACACTGCGCCATGACCAGCCTCTTAAATAAACTTCTACATTATAATTTGTTTCTATGTTTAAATATAAATTTGTTTGTCTGTTCGTTTAAACGCGCTTATCTACGAAACTCCTAGACGGATTTCATTTTTTTTTATATGAATGTTTCATAAAGTTTCATAAAGTATGTTTCACCAAGTAAATAAAAGGTTGTAAAGAAATGGGTTTACAAAAATCACGCCTTAACTAACAGTAGAGCCACATCAACGAAAAGCTTTATAAAACCTTAACAAACAGTTACTAAGAACATAGAGATTCGAAATTTCAAGTTGCTAAAAGACACAGGGCTTAAAATCCCTCTGAGGTAAAATTTTAAAGGCTTTTTTAAAATACTTAGGATACTAAGTGTGTACAAAAACGAAGTTGCACCGGTCATTTACTGGTAATATACAAATCATTATCGCCTTCTTATAAATTTATATCGATATTTACAATTTTTAAAGTTTTATTCCACACTTGGGATTAGAAAACATTTTTGAAAAAACGTATAGAAATTTGAACGCAGCGGCATTTGAACCCGCGCCTCTTAGATACCGACGCGCCTCATGGACATTATCCAAGAGCCGCGGGTTTGAATCCCGGTGCGTTCAAATTTTTATACGTTTTTTCAAAAACTTATATCAATTTCGCCTTTATGTTATCCAAAATAAACTTTAGCCATACATTCTAATATTCTTTCTCACAGTGCCTAGTCAATGAGTACAAAATACACTATTTTTAGAAAGTAAAGAAATAAAACAGTTTTACACGAATCAATATATTATTTGTAAGAAATGTTTCACGCTTTTTATCGCAACAAGGTAGTCAGTCAGAGAGAATAGTGTCAAGACTCTATTTACACTTAGTAAATATAATTTATTATTATTTATAATAATAATAACAGGCCGGTCGTGGCACAGTGGGACAACGTTTGACTGTAAACTGGATCGATTTACACTGGAGGAGTGATTATATTCATTTTTTTTATTTACTCACTCTGGTACGACAAAGTGCGACGTTGAGTTCCGCATTTCATCACACAATGTCTCGAATTCGGTGAAAGTGAAGTATCCTAACACTAGGGACTACCTACCTACCGTGGTATGCGGGATAAAAGCGTGAAGCTAAATAATGCCCATAAGGTTAGGAAGAGCTACGTTTGCCTTGCAAATAAACTCAAATAGTTAAAAATTAACCTTTATATTTTCTATACTGGCCAGGTCTCGCTCAGCAACTACTCTGATTTTTTCTTACAAATTACGGGCCCAATTTGACCTTTCAAGGGTTGCAGAAAATCCCTTTTTGCAGCGGACGCTGCCTACATGTTAAATTTCAGTTTTTTTCAGCTGTACTTTGAAAGATCGATCACCTTTTCCTTATACGTATTTAGAGCATTATATGTAGATAGGGTGTTCGTAATCCAGATTCGTTTGTGATTGCAACGGTGGTCCAGGGTTCAAATCTTGCAGATAATATTTTAATAATTCTTATACTTACAAAAACGTAATATAAATATTTGTTTTAATATAAAAAATATACTTTAATAAATAAAAATTGTTTGTACACAATGTCATTCAGTTATACTCAGAGACGTTAATTTAAATTTAACTGCTTTTAAAAGTGTCTAAAATATTAAGTTATATATAACGTACTATACTGGTATATCGGAAAATAAAAACAAATCATTCATTTAGATTTCAATTTAATATAATTCTTCAATCGAGTCGAAATCGAACCCACAACCAAGCGTTTACATTGAGAAGCCGACCCACTTCGCTACGATGGCCTACAAGTGTTTTTGGCTCAATAAAGATATTCAATTTATCTATGAAACTTAGTGCCGCCGTAAAGGAAGGGCGCCTGTAAAAGGTTTATGTTTTAACTTAGCACGCGATTAGATAGCGACCTGGATTGCCTCATAACGTACGCGTAATTATGTAGGATGAAATTAATATGCCTAATACAGTGCTATTAGGAATAATTTAAAAATTCAATTTTATATCATTTTCTGTCTTATAAATAAACTAAAATAATCCGTCTAAATAAATAAAGGCCAAAGGTCAGTCGAAAATATAGACCAAAAGGCTCTTAAATAACCGGAAATTGGTATACTTTCTAACTATCATAAACAAAATGTACTTCTGCTCGTATATATATATAAGGGAATTCAAATGTGATATATGATTCTTATTTATATCAAAATAGAGTTGAAATTACAATGAAATATAACGCTTGGTGCAATTTTCAAATTGCTTGAAAACCAATAAAAAGGAATAAGGGTGGGAAATTAATCTAGCAAACAGCTTTTAGAAGTTTTGATTTATTTATTCCAGTTGTTTGAATGTATGTATGTTTGTTTGTGAAAAAAACGATTGATTCTGGGCCTCGGTGAATTTATATGATTTGAATTATTATATTAAAACGCGGAGTTGAGTTCCACGCAATGTATTATTAGTAATATATTAGCATACGTAGGTAGACAGTGCGGAGCGAAGAGTCTTATCCTGCTATACAGGAAACAGCGTGACGCTAATATATATATATATATATATATATATATATATATATATATATACATATATATATATATATATATATATATATATATATATACTCTACAAATGTATGTATGTTTGTTTGTGAAAAAAAAACGATTGATTCTGGGCCTCGGTGAACTTATATGATTTGAATTATTATATTAAAACGCGGAGTTGAGTTCCGCCATTAAACACGCATTGTATTTCGTAGGTAAACAATGTGGAATGAAGTATCTTATCCTGCTATACAGGAAACAGCGTGACGCTTTCTTGAATATTTCTATATATATATATATATATATATATATATATATATATATATATATATATATATATATATATATATATATATATATATATATATTAACGCCTCAACAGCGTACAAATATGGTGTTAAAAAATATAATACAAATTTTACTTTCAACAAAGGAAAGTATAATGTTATGCATTTCCGAGATAAGAAGATGCGTGTTAAACGTGACAAGGCAAAATGGCCGCCGCATTAGCTTGTTGTAACGAGAGCACTAGAGCGCTTACACTTTTATATACGGAAAGAATACATGCAAATATAAATTTGACTTGGTTATTTTATGTAGAAATAGTTATTTTTTTGGTTACCTGCTTTACGCAATGTAGGGTTATAGAATTGAGTGTCAAGACACTACGTTTTATGCAATCCTGAAATTGATATATTGCGTGTTTAAGGGCCGGATGTTAACGCCACATTTTGTCTTACTATAAGGAGAAAAAAATAATTACAAATTAAATTTGACTGGTCGTGTTAACAGTCAAATTATATTCCACTGTGCCTTTACACCCATGAATTATAATAAAAAGTAAGAAGTATTCATATTATATTGATTTAAGATTTTTGAGGCTAGGTCGGAATTACTGTAAACGCGAATCGCTTTGGAAACAACAATTTTGACAATCCTGCTATGTGGGATAAAGCGTGAAGCTTATGGATATTTATATGAAGTTTACGTTAAAAATTACAGTTATATCATAACGTGTGTGCGTAGGTGTTTATATGTGTGTGTGTGTGTGTGTGTTTTGTGTATGGGTGTGTGTATATACTGAGCGTTTGTGTGCATAAACTACCTTGTAAGTATGTGAAGTATGCAATTACTGCTATATATATTTGAGATTATACTCTAGAGTAAGGACTAATATTGTATAACTTTTATATTATATATATATATATATATATATATATATATATAAATGTTGGCATATTCGACTAGAATTTATACGATTTCAAACTAATAAAAAACATCTAACGCGCCTACAGACGTTTTTATTTCAACAATATAATATTTGCTTTTATTTTATAAATTACTTCTAGGAAGGTCTCTAGATTGTCGTAAAGCTGTTTTCAAGAAAATTCAATTTATAAGGCTGTATATTGTATATGTATATATTGGTACAAAAAACACATAAAAAGAAATGAGACGGGATCTTGAGATAATAGGATTCCTATAGGATTGTAAATCTTTTGCTTTTGACGGAATATATATTTGAATGTACCCACGTACCTTGTATAGAGAGCGCTTTTAATATAATAGTTAAATTACTGAGAAAATCAAATATACTTTCAAGTATCTCCTTTTTGAGGTCGTGGCGCAGTGTGACCGCGTCTGGCAGTAAACGCAACCAGTTGTGGGTTCGATCCCCACACGTGTGATTATATTTAAAATTATTTTTCATTTCCTCGCTCTGGTAAGACAATGTGCGGCGTTGAGTTCCACCACTCAACACGCAATGTCTCGAATTCAGTGGAACGAGCCAAGCGAAATACGGAGTGTCTTGACACTAGGTACTATCTGATTACTCTGCTACTTTGCTATGAGGAAAAAAGGGTAAAGCTAAAGAAAAAAATATTTGCAAATTTAACAAGATCACAATTACCACTGTCATGTTCTATTAAAAGTGAAATATGGTAGGAAGTTTAAATAAAAAGGTTTCACGGCCGAAATGTATGAAATGATCCCTCACCAAGGCTTGTCTTACCGCATTCGATGTTATTTATTTTTTTTTATTTATGTATATTACCTACGTATTAACTGATACTGGGCGCTATACAAAATATATATATACATATATATATATATATATATATATATATATATATATATATATATATATATATATATATATATATATATATAATATATCGTTCAAAATCAGTCAGGAAGAGACAAAAATTATATTTATATATATTTTATATTATATATTTAGCCTTTTCTAGCCTAAAACAGTCATTTTAATTTTAATAACCTAATAGAATATATGTTTTAAAATCGTTCAATATACTTAAGCCTTCTATTTTCTTAAAATTTTAAAATAAAAAAATTTCATTATAAAACTGAGCTAAGTAAAGAAAGGCTTCAGTGAACAGATACTAGGGAGTTATGTTAGTTCATGGCATAAGAACCATACAAGTTCAGAACCATACTTGATCAGTGGTACCAGAATTGTAACGTGAATCTCCTTACGCTGTAAGAAATATTATTTATGTAGTTTAGAATTAATTTCTTTACAATATAATTTGAAGTGACAGTAGCAAGCGCTTCTGCTTGGTTGATTCTAGTTAGTTGAAGTTTAATTTTAATAAGAATATGATATTTATATCCTTTTTGTTAGCTTCACGCTTTTATCCCGCATAACAGGGTAGACAGTAAGTACCTAGTGTCAAGACACTCCGCACTCCGCTTATTGCCGATTTCAAGACATTGCGTGTTTAGTAACAGATCTTCACAACGCGCTTTGTCTTACCGGAAAATATGAAAATAATTTAAAAATAGTTATTTCCATAAATGGGAATCGAACCCACAAGCGATCGCGTTTACAATCTGTCGCTGACCACATACACGGCACCACGACCGGCGACATACTGTGCCAAATTTTAAACACAATTTCACCTAATTTTCGTAGAAACAGGTCACAAAATTTTCCCTTGTATAATATTGGATAGATATTCTTTAAAATTCTCATAATTTTTATATTTTTTTAGCCTCACGCTTTGATCCCACATAGCAGGGTAGACAGAAAGTACCTAGTGTCAAGACACTCTATACTTAGACACAGCACCACGACCAGCCTCTATTTTATTTTAAATGAAAAAAGTATATAAAATCAGACACAGTTATAATCTAGGCTCATTTATTTTAGCCACTAGCAGTATAACTTACAAAAACTACTCAGCAAGTCATTAATGCTTTTTCCTGGCCATTCACGACAATGATGAATTACGTATCGGGTCAGTGAACGTTGAGTTTTTATTGAGTATTATTTAATATTATAGCAGGGTTGCTATAGAGGACCTAGTGTCAAGACACTCTATTCTCTACTTTCGTGGTCATTTACATACATTAAGTGTTGAGTGGCGTAACTTTTTTTTATAGAAAAAGGAGATAAACGAGCAAAAGAGCCATCTGATGTTAAGTGGTCACTTTCACCCATGGACATGTATAACATTAGAGTTGTAGATGCGTTGCCGACCTTGAGATGGATGTGATAAGGCATAGGGGATTAGGGAAAGGATGGGTGGGAATAGGGAAAACTGGCTTACATGATATTGAACCGGAACACATCATCAGATATTTGGTTGATCATTTTTGTCATGATAGTTGTTTTGACTCAGTCAGTGGACTAACCTCCTACCACCAAATTACTGGAATACCCGCCTCTCACGGGACGCTACCCAGTAACAGAAGGGAATTATATTATACTCCATCCTCTCATAGGGTAGAATCCGTGTTTTGTTATAAATGTACATATATTTTGACCCCTTAATGGAAATCGAATTTAAGACTACCAATTCTATATTCAGATACCATTCCGCTACAACTTAAATCATCATTCATTATTCCATCAAGTTCTAATAGTACAGATGTTATTGAAGATTCTGTACACATACACATAAGTTATAAAAAAATAATTTCATTACAGCTCCCCGCTTTATCTTGTATAGCAGGGTAGTCATAGAAAACCTAGTATCAAGACCCTCTGTTGACTGATATTGGGCCAAAACCGAGATATTGTTTATTGAATGGCAAATTCAATACCGCTCTTTGTCTTATATCACATGTTAAGATAAAAGTATGATAATACTTTTCAAATGAAATTATTTTAATTCAACAATACATATTTAAAAATCGACTGTACAGTAGTCAGTCAGAATCGGTAAGTCTATGTAGGATACACTTTGCAGAACATTTAAAATGAATAAAAAATTAACGGCCGACTGTAAACGCCATTGGTTGTGTGTTCAATTCTCACTCAGAGGAATGCTTGTATTTAAAATTTATTACCATTTCTCCGCCCTGATAAGATAAAGTGTGTCGGTCAACGGAGAGTCTTGACCCTACGTTATCTCTGACTTCTTTGCTATGAGAGAAACCCGTGAAGCTATATTTTAATATTACTAAGACTTTTGGTATATGATTGTTTCTCTTTTACGTAATAAGTTTTTTTAACGTTTGGTATATGATTGTTTCTCTTTTACGTAAACACCAGAACGATATATGACAGAGAAAGTATATAGTGTTTTTTTTATAAATTACGTTTAAATAAAACCTACACGTAAATTCTCTTAAAAAACCCCAACCGTAGAACAGAATTTATTTTTAAATTTTCTAAGAATATAAGTAAAATATTTAAATAAAATATAGATGTACAGGCCGGTCGTGGCTTCTAACTGTAACGCGATCGGTCGTGGATTCGATTACCACTCGGGGAAGTGATTATATTTAAATGACTTTCACTCTCTCGTTCTGGTAAGACAAAGTGCTGCATTGAGTTCTGACACTCCACACGCAATGTCTTGAATTCGGTGGAAAGCGAAGTACGGAGTGTCTTAACACTACGTACTGTTTGTACTGTCTGTACAAACAAAAATCCAGCATGGGTATGGTTTTTTGTTTATATAAAAAAAAGCCGACATACTCAAACGTATTTTTTATGGAAAATCTATTTATCATGTACGCAGAGAACATGACTATTCCATTCGAACTTTGTTTAAGAATCTCTTCATTATACGGTATTGGATTTGTCTCAGTCAAGTTTGTACAGAGTCCTAATCTTCTTCATTGGTAAGTTAATTTGGCATAAGAAATAACGTCAGTAAACATCGTGGTACAGTGGGATTACGTCTCATTTTCAACGTGGTTGATTGTGGGTTCAAGTCTCACTTTGGGAATTTATAGTATATTGAGCATAGTGCGGCGTTGAGTTCTACCACAGTTCACTTTTCATTTGCTTGTTCTTTCGACTTGAATTTGAAGAACTGAGTGTCTTAGTATTGAGGTCTCTTTAACTATCCATATCTCTGTATATAAAATCTAAAGTAAATTTAAAACAAGTCTGTTTTTTTTAAAATTGACGCTTATCTATCTCTATTTTAACGCTTATACCGCTTACCAGGGTAGACAGGTAGTACCTAGGATTAAATCACTTTGTACTCCACTTTCCACCAAATTCGAAATATTTTGTATTGAGTGGCGGAACTCAATGCTGCGCTTTTTATTACCCGAACGGTAAAACGAAAATAATTTAATAGAATTATTACCCCGAGTGAGTTCGAATCCATAAACGATCACATTTACCCTCAGACACTGTTCCACTGCACCACGACAGGCCTCTAGATTATTTTAATTTACCTGCATATTTAAATACATATGTAGTTATAACCTTATAAATATTTTAAAACTTGCCGGATGTATACCACAGTACACAAATTTTAATAAAGCCAGCAACATTTCTTCATACCTTAAATAATATGAAATATTTAAATACCATTAAATAACTTAAACTAAACCACCCCAAAACTAAATTAAAGTTAAATTCCAAACGAAGGCTTTTAAGATCACTACTTCTTAATTAAGGGTCCGTTTTAAATAATATATGAGGGGAGTCTGCGGTTAGCTTAAGCATTTTACGAAATGAGAGATGGGCGGGCTCACGTCGTGTACAGAAATTTTATTACTGAGAAAACTGCTTTGAAAATTGGTATTTTTTGCATTAAATTTATCGTTTTTCACCCTAAGTTCGGTTAAATAGAATATTAGGCTATTTTGCTAAATATAAAGGCGTAACGAGTAGCATCTGATTATTAAAGCTATTCGCTATGGGTTCGATTCGCACTATTTGAATAATTTCATTTTCACGCTCCAATAAGACAAAGCGCGGTGTTGAGTACCGCCACTTAAAATATTACATATCAGGAGTAAAGTGTCTTGACAGTGACTTCTCTTTGCCTGCCTTGTTATGCGAAAAAGGTATTAAATTACAAGAAGGAAGTAATGATCGATAAGTAGGTATAAAATATAAATTATAAGAAATTAATTTAAACGGATTAATTGTGTATATTTTGGAATTTGATGAGACATTTTTAAAAACCCGACGTGTACGGTCTACCTGTTTTAGTTCTATATTCGAATACCAAAATATACACGATTAATCCTTTTAAAATAATATCATTTAATCAGTTATCAAACATTTTATAAGACCTAAATTTACAAGTGAAATTGATACTTGTACTAACCTCTGAGCCTTTGTTACAGACTAAACTTAATATATATATATATATATATATATATATATATATATATATATAACACGTAAATAACGTAGGGTGGTGTTGACACTAGGGTCACTCTGACTACACTGTTGTGAGGGATAGAGCGTGAAATTTCTATACAACATAGAAAGACACAAATTAAGATTAAATCAAATTTTAAGCATTATGTAACAGATTTACATTTTATCCCGTTTAGCAGGATAGACAGAGAAAAATCAGGGCAAATTCATAGCATACTCTACTTTTTACAACGACGCTCGTAGGGGAAAAAAATTCAAGCTCTACGTGGCTATTTGGGTATGTCGACGGTCATAAGGGCGCCCCCTGCGTCTCGAACTTGACTTGCGACACCGTGAAGTGGACTGCCGCGTCATACTGTTACTAGAGAAATGGATCTCTCTTTCTCTATTTGAATAATCTGTTTTAATACTTCACTAGGGATAAAGCGTGAATCCACAGCTATTGTGCTCATATATACTATATCACGCTATACTATTCTAAGTATATTATACCTGTAAGATTTGAAATAACTTTAGCTGGAAATCGACCAGGTTGGTATAGCAATTAATATAACTATATATACTCTGAGCTAGCCATAGAGGGTGATTCACTACCCTTGAATTCGCTCCCGCTGCCGAGCTCACGGAAATTTTCAACTCCCGTAGTTGGATTACTGGCAGTAGAAGAGCACCATGGTACTAGGTTTTAATGGTTATATGGATTCGGAAAACGTTCAGAGTTTCACATGACCTGTCTCTAGTTCCGACCTAACTCGGGCAGGGATTCTTAATGGATTTACTCACGCAAAAAAAATCAATCTAAGCCATAGACTCAGGCTAAATAGACTTTTTTTTTAGCTTCACGTTTTATCCCTAGCGGGGTAGTCAGAGAGCACGGAGCGCCAAACGCTGCGGTCCCTGCATACCTCTTTCGCCTCGTCCACAGTCATTATCCTCTTCATACATGCCCTTTGGGAGGTCTTCATACTTTTTACGTGACCTTCCTCCAGTATCTTCGATACTGTGTTTTCGAAGGTCAACCGAGGTCTCCCCCGACCTCTCGTACCACTCACCTTGGCTTCATAAATCTTTCAATAGATCATAAATAAATTGTAATTTCAATAAAATTCAAAAACATTCACTATTTACGTCACCGGTATGTAAATTTAGTTTTTGCGTGATCAAATCCTATACATTTGTTGTAACATAAATATATCATAATTCAGTTCTAGTTAACAATCATCGCGTTATAAATGTAATTTTGTCACGGTTTAAAATGTCCCTGGGGGTAGAGTTTCTGATGCCTCAATGTATTGTGGTCATACAATGTAATTGGGGATTCTGACTCTTTGTTCCCTTTCTGGTAAGACAAATTAAAGTTTAGTTACGCGCAAGTTTTGCCCATTTAGACTTTATACGCGGCGAATTTAAAAACTAATTGCATGTTGTGATTTCTATAAAGATGAAATTCAAACCTATGAATGAAATTCAAATCAAAAATGTAAAAATTGCGTCATAACGTAGTTGCTCTATTAATTTTAAACAAAAGAGCATTCTCTCGAGATAGTCAAATTTTAACTAAAATATTCAGCACTCAATTAGGCTTTTGCAAGCGCCTTTGAAACATCAGTTTATAATGGTTTGAACAGTGGTTAGGCGGTGTACTGGAGAATTAAAAGATATTGCTAAAAAATTTAAAAATGTATGAGCATATATATAAATATATTTTTCAGCAGCTCCAAGCTTTTTCTCAATACTCGACAAGAACAACTTAGTGTCAAGACACTCCGTTCTCACTTTTTTCCCGGAATTTAGCGGGATTTGCTATGTTAATTTATATCTCTGAGTGAGGTTCGAATCCCAATCGCGCTTACCAATGCTGTTCCACTGAACCATGAAATTCCAGAATTCCTTTCAGGAATAATGGTGTAGGTTTTTGGTAAATGGTTTATAATAAAATTATATTCCTTGGATTGGAGAGATTAAATTTTAGAATAAAAAATATCTTCGCATCGTACCCTATATAGGAGAGTTGTCAGAAACAACTGAGTGTCAAGACACTCCGCTGATTGCTTTCCTTTCAAAAACGGAGACATTGCGTGTTGAGTGCTCAAGTAAACGCCACATTTTGTCTTACCAGCGCGGAAATGTAAAAAAATATTAAAGTAGGAATCGAACCCACACCCGATTGCTTTTACAGAGCAGACACTGTCCCACTTTGCCACAACAATACCAAGGAGCGTTATTTAGAACCATATTTAATTTTGTTGATCTCACCTTGATAGATTACGTTACTGATTTTGCAAACAAACGGAGAAAACGTGTTAATAGCAGATATATATATTTACTAATCCAGTCATAAATATACACAATTTTGAATTATTTTCTGAAAACTATGGAAACGAATCTATAACAAATTATGGAAAAAATTAAAAAATGTTTAAAATGTAAATCATAAATCAACTACTGTATAAATTATTTCTAGAATTGAAGACTATAAAATTATTAGTTTAATAATATTAAAAAAATATATATTTTATTTATTCTAAGACAGTAATTAAAAGTTAATTAATATTAAGTAAAAATGTAAATATCATTAGAGATTTTTTGATTATTTTTTTTTTTATTTTGTAACGGAGAGATATATAGTTTATTATAATGAATAACGGATAATATAAAGAAGTAAGTTAGAAAATAAGTATTGGTTATAATAATGCATTAGAAACACACAGGCCGTCGGCGCACTCGGACAGCTTCTGACTGTTAACGCGTACGTTTATAGGTTCGAGATCCACTCGAAGGAGTGGTTATAATTAAATTATTTTCACTTACTCGCTTTTGAAAGACAAAGTGCGGCGTTAAGTTTCACCTCTCAACGCACAATGTCTCAAATTCTGCAGAATGTGAAGTACGGAGTGTCTTGACACTAGGTACTTTCTGTTCACCATACTGTGCGAGATAAAAGCGTGAAGCAAAAAAAAAATTATTATTCAATTAAATAATTAATGTATAACATAAATATATAGAAAAAAAATTAAACACACAATAATCTAAAACATTTATCAAACATGATATTATATTTAAATATCTGATAACTGATTATCGTACTTATTACATGTGAAGTAGAGGTCACTTTGACAACACTAATGACGCGTGACGTGACTACAGTCAGCGTCACAGTGTAGAGTCTGAGCTAGACTCTATTTTCTCCTATATTAATATAAACATTATACGTATATATTTAGCATTGTATACTGATAATATTAGCTCATGGAATATTAGTATTTCATTGCCTGTTAAAGAGTTACACTTGCGTTGTCCTGGCAACGTGTAATTTACGTAAAATGTATAATAAACCCAAGACAATGTATTTTTTATTTTATTTATTTAAAGTACCGTAAAGATTATTGACTTATTCAACATATAAACTTTGCTTTGCCAGATTTCATATTCGATTTCGTTCAGTGTCGTTTAAAGTAATACGAATACTCAATATAATATTTACTATTTTTAAAGTGTTATTCCACACTTAGGATTAGAAAAAAAGAGTGATAAAGAAAGAATCGCGGGTTTGAATCCCGCGAAATTTTTCAAAAATGTACTCAATATAAATTTATACAAACTAGATATAATATATTCTTACTCACTGGATAAAAAAAAATAGATATAGCATGCTTTATACAGACTACCAAATTTCATACTTTTCGGTACGCGTAATATTTTTAAAAACGGTACCAATTTTCTGCTTCACGTATTGTTACATATAGATCATTGGAAAATGACAATGGAAATTTTCTGCTCTATCACTCTCGTTTACTTGCACCAGAACTCTTACACAATATATATATATATATATATATATATATATATATATATATATATATATTATCACCAAATCATAAAACGCCTGAATCTGAAGTATTTGCTAAGTGCCTCACTCATGTAGTTATTTACAAAATATTTCATCAACACTCCTAAATACTTGGTATAGGAATGTAATAAAGACACACGAGGCAGCTGGTTCCGTGCCAGGCTGTAATATAATGTTCTATATAGTTTAACTAATATAACAAAATTGTCACATTGTCCGTATGTTTATATACACTTTACATAGTAATTTGTGTGTACATAAAAAATAATGTGGTATATCATTATCATAGTATAGAGAAATGTTTGTGTTAATGATTATGTAGTGTTAGATTTAATGAAGATGTTAAAATTAATGAAAAAAAAGAATAGAATAGCTAATGATTAATTTTATTTGCTAGAAATTATATGTTATGAAATCATTAATGGCAATTACTTACGAAAGAGGCCAGTCATGGCGTAGTGGGACAGCGTCTGACTGTAAATGCGATCGGTTGTTACTTTCTTGTTCTGGTGAAGACGAAGTGCAGCGTTGAGTTCCACCACTCAACACGCAGTCTTGTATTCGGTGGAAAGCGAAGTACGCTGTGTCTTGACACTAGGTACTTTCGGTCTCCCCTGCTAAGCGGCATAAAAAGCGTGAAGCTAAAATACAAGGTAGGTTTTTTTGCTGTACTTTTTATCGTTATCTTGACAATATGAAATTATCAAAAAGACCTAATATTATTGTATTTATTGAGTGGTTTAAGTCAAAGTAAACATGGGCTTAACTATATATATATATATATATATATATATATATATATATATATATATATATATATATATATATATATATATATATATATATATATTACTACGTAAAGCAAAATCTTTGTGTCCATTTAACGAAAATAACACGAACTGAGAAGTATGAAATTTGGCACAGTTCTGGTTTATATAGAGAAGAAGTGCAGAATGTTAATATTTTTTTTAAATAATGCATAAAAATATAATAAAATAATTAATTAAATATATCAAAAGAAAACATCTAGTTTTATTAATTTAATATATTTCTAATATATCATTACAAATATTATTGACTTTGTGCTTTTTATCTTATATTACCAGTAATTAAAAATAGAACTTGCAACCACAACAAATAACTTGAACTTAGTGCGTGCTTTGAGCGTCTGACTGTACACACAATCAGTCGACGGTTCAATTCCCATTCGGGGGCATGATTATATTTTCATTTTTTCGCTCTAGAGAGACATAGCGCAGCGTTGAGTTCCGCCACTCAACATGTAATGTCTCGAAATCGCCGGAAAGTGGACTACGGAGTGTCTTGACTCTAAGTACTTCCTGTCTACCCTGCTATGTGGGATAAAAGCGTGAAGCTGAAAAAAATCAGTACAAAAAAATCAGTTACGAACAGCAGGCAGAACAACGATTTAGACTTTAAATGTAAACTAACCAGAACACGTCACTTTCGCTTAGCTCAAAATAACCTAATTTCGTTTGGGGATTTTCTAACTGTAACGCTTCGGAATAGTTGAAGCTTTTGACAGAACCAAATAACAGCCACATCCATCCTCTGGTCACATCCTCGTACATAGTTTCTATTGGAACTATTTTAATAAAATTTTACATATAAATACTTCAGAATAAATTGTCTTATATTAGTTATTTACTACGAAACGGTTTATTTAAATGATTATATAATGTTTGTTGCAAAATTTATGTTATACGTAGAATGGGTAGAGTCGCTCTATCATTCATATCAGATAGTAGATATCTATCTAGATATTTTGGATAAAATTAAAGATATCTAGCGAGGTCCTTTATTTAAGTTGAAAATTAAAACATATAGATATTGTAACAGAATATATATATATATATATATATATATATATATATATATATATGTTTGTTACAAAATTTATGTTATACGTAGAATGGGTAGAGTCGCTCTATCATTCATATCAGATAGTAGATATCTATCTAGATATTTTTGATAAAATTAAAGATATCTACCAAGTCCTTTATTTAAGTTGAAAATTAAAACATATAGATATTGTAACAGAATATATATATATATATATATATATATATATATATATATATATATATATATATATATATATATAAATATAACACAACCACTCAACACGCAATGTCTCGAATTCGGTGGAAAGTGAAGTACGGAGTGTTTTGACACTAGCTACTTTCTGTCTAGCCTGCTACGCGGGATAAAATTTGTATGAAAAAATGCTTGGAAGTAATTCTTTTTGCCCTCTATAATATATATTTTTTAGTTTTCTCTCTATTTTTGATTAATCTGTGACACCAGTGAATAAGCAGGATGGGTCGCTAGAGGCAACTCATTTCTTGGCGTATGTAAGGTCTTACAAAGACGGTATTCTTAGTGTATTCACCGGCTTTCTTGTTCCAAAGTATGTATGTACTATATTTTGAGGTAATATTTGTATGTTAAAATCAGTTATATAGTAAATTATAAGCAAATTCCTAAAACATGTATTATCAAATTAGACTATTTTATAATATATCAGATGTATATGAAAAGTTTTTTATTTTTTTTTTAGCTTCACGCTTTATCCCGCATAGCAAATTAGATAGGAAGCACGTAGTGTAATGACACTCCGTACTTCGCTTTCCACCGAATTCGGAACATTGCATGCTGAGTGGTGGAGCTCAACGCCGCATATAATTTAAATATAATCACTCCCCCGAGTGAGGATCAAACCCACAGCCGTATTTACAGTCAGACGCTGTCCCACCGTCCTCAATGAAAAGAATTTGATATTGAAATAAGATCATTTTAACGAGTAAAGGAACCCGTAACCTATAACCAAATCATCTGTAATCTGACCTTTTTTCACAGCGCCATAATAGCTTTATATATAAACTAATCATATAGGCTAAAATAAATAATTTTCAAAGCTCTATTCTCGTCTGAATGAAAAAATCAGAGGTAGTGGCGCTTTGTAACAGCGTCTGACTGTAAAAACGATCGGTTGTGGGCTTTTTGTAAGTTCCCACTCGGGGAAGATGATTATATTTAAATTATTTACATTTTCTCGTTCTAGTAAGACAAATCGCGGCGTTGAGTTCCACCACTCAACAAGCAATGTCTCGAATCCGACGGAAAACGGATTACGAGGTGTCTTGACACTAGATACTTCCTATCTACCCTGCTAAGCGGGATAAAAGTGTGAATTTAAGAAAAAAATATATAGCAAAAACCAGTCAACGTAAAGAACACCTACTTACAATGACGACGTAGACAAATTATGGGCTAATACTCTTGGAAGCTCGTCTCAAATTTAGTGGTTTACTGTGAAATTTAAATCGTGCTGCGGAAATTTGTTTTAACATTATTAAATGAGATGTTTCCGTTGTTTTCACTGTAATTTAATATAGTTGGTACGGATTTCATTAGTTTTATATCTATATCCATTAATATAATAATATGTTTATTTATAAAATATTTTACATATAAATGTAATGTAAAAATTCAAACCACGTTTTAAATTTGTATCTCTGGTGAGCTTAAATACAAAACTAATAACAGGTTTTAATATTATGTTCTTTATGTTACTTGAAAGCTTTATAATGTTCAATTTTTATTATATATATTTTTTGAAATTATTATAAAGAAAAGCGCCTATGTAATTTTACGGCGCAAGAATCAAACAATCTATATTTTGACATATTGTAAGGCGTTCAAAATATATTTTTTAGTTTTACGCTTTATCCCTGGCGGGGTAGTCAGGGAGGACGGAGCGCCAAACGCTACGGTCCCTGCATACCTCTTTCACCTCGTCCACAGTAATTAACCTCTTCATACACGCCCCTCAATGGGTCCTTATGCTTTTTGCGTGACCTTTCTCCAGTATCGATTGGTTGACCTTTGAAAACGCAATATCAATGAGATATTGCGTTTTCAAAGGTCAACCGAGGTCTTCCCCGACCTCTCGTACCACTCATCTTTGCTTTATAAATCTTTCATTGTATGATATACCGTTCGGAGTTACGACCTTTTTTTATGTTTAAAGATCAAATAGCAGCTTCACGTTTTATCCCGCATAGCAAGGTAGCAACAGAAATTCTAGTGTCAAGACACTTTGCTTAGTGTTTTTTCAATTTAAAACAAACAGAACTATGATAAGAGTATACTCGTAATTTATTAGAGTGACTAAGACAAAACGCGGCGTTGAATTCCGCTACTCACGGTGGTAGACAGGAAGTGCTTAGTGTCCTAACACTAAGTACTTCCTATCTACCACCGTCCTTTGCGTGAAAAAGCGTGAAGCTAAAACAAATAATTAAAAAAATATATTAGAGTGGCATTTCTATGTTAGTAAAATAATATTATTTTAGTATTACATGATTATACGTACATACATATATCATATGTTATTAATTATATTTCGGGCTTATCAATGCTTGGGGGTTGGAATGCGGGCGTATTGTTTTCATATATCGCTTTCCGCGTGTTGTCTCAGTGTAAGCGGATTGAGAACTTCATCACAAGAGATTCATTCGATCATATGTGTTTATAGCAACGGTTATGATCAATTTCTGTATATCTATAGAACATAGAAGATATATGAGGAATTCATAGGGGGTATTTACAAAAATAATAGAAACCAAATTTTTTTTTCCGTTTGTCTGTGTATTTGAGCACGCTAACTAGTAACGGTAAAACCTATTTAAATGTAGTTTTTGCTATTTAAAATCTTCCTTTAACATTATGCATTTTTTTTGTTTAGCTTCACGCTTTTATCTCGCGTAGCAGGGTAGACAGAAAGTACCTGGTGTCAAGGCCCATCGTACTTCGCTTTCCACCGAAATCGAGACTTATCTTACCAGAGCATGGAAGTGAAAATAATTTAAATATAATTATTACCCCGAGTGGAGATCGAACCCACAACCGATTGCGTTTACAGTCAGACGCTGTCCCACTGCGCCACGACCGGCCTCAATGCATTTATTACATACTAATCGGTTCCCAAGCCAATTATTTACATCAATTAAAAGTATTTTGTTCGATAAAATTGTACCAAATGTTAAGTTTACGAAAACGAGCTTCTTATATATTTTTAACATTTGTTATAAATCGTTTGAAAGATGAACATTAACAAAATATATTAACTATAGCCAAATAAAGGACTATAGATGTATTAATAACAAATCAACTGTAAGCACGATCGGTTGTGGGTTCGATCCCCATTCGTGGGAGTGATTATATTTAAAATTATTTTCATTTCCTGACTTTAGTAAGATAAAGTGCGGCGTTGAGTTCCACTAGTCAACACGCAATATCTTTATTTGGTCATGAGTGAAAATTTTCAAACAAATCTAAAAGTGAATTGATATAATCATGTACGATTTACTTACTTTGATTGATTTATATAAAATTTTGATATACTTGAGTAAATAATATAAGTGTATTAAAAGTACAAGGATTCTATATTTATGTATTAAATCTTTTAAAATGACATTAAATTATATTTTTCGTTATCGCTTTAACTGGGACCTGGGAAATACAAAAAAGTTTATCTACCTCCACTTTGAAATGACTTCCTTTGTGCAGATCTAAAACATAATATAATATTTATGGGTTATGAAAAAAATACTTACAAAACTATTATTTTTTGTTATAAAATTAAATTTACATGCATACTTTATATAGAATATATAATTCACAGGATCCGTTACTTATTCTATTTTACGTATTGATTTTATATTTTTGATTGACCCTGAATGACCGTTTCCTTACTATTTAGACTGCAAAAATAAATACTTTGGGTTATGTTCTAGTAATATTTGGAAATACCTGTCTATTTTCTGATCTCCTCCAAGAAACCTAAGTGCAGGAATTGACACCTTCAATACGACAAATGAAATGAAATATATAAGGGTCTAAGTAAAATGATGTTCCAGGTTTTAACACCGTTGATTCATTGATTGATTGATTGATTGATTGATGGACCTAAAATATAGTTTGATTAGTTTTAGTTGACAAAGCAAATATAAATTCGTATGAAATCAAGCCAAGTCAGAATTTAAGCTTCAATATATTATCTTAAATTATAAGAAGAAAAGATATCATAAATACTGTACAAGAGTTCTGTCACCATGAACAAGATTTTAACACGCTAAGGACTGTGACTGTAGACGTGTCTAGATTTTTTTTTTTTAATTTTTTCTTAGTAGTAAGTAAGTATTTTTTCCTAAATAAATTCAGATCCTGTTTATTAAAAAATATTTTCTAAACCTAAGTGTGGAATAACATTTTAAAAATAGTAAGATATTAAAAAATCCCTTTAAAAATTATTATAAAATTATATACAATTTTAGATCAATCACCATGTATTAATGTCTAAGTTGGATAAATATAGGGTAAATTGAAATCTCGCGAGGCCCAATATTCTTTTACAGAATATATATCAAAGAAAAGTAACTATGTAAAAATTTGCCGCACTCATATTGAAATTGTAAATGTGTTATATTATTTTATTTTACATGGAAAATGGTTAGCAGATGTGTCCTAAACTACATAAATGATTTAAACGAAAAATGTAAGGAATATCACATCTAGAGATGTATTTAGTGGTATTTAGTGCGGGCATTGTGGTACAGTGGGACACCGTCTGTATATAAACACGATTGGTTGTGTGTTCGATTTCCACTCGTTACATTTTCATCTGACCATTCTGCTAAAACAAATCGTAGCAGTGTCTATCTAGCACGTAACATCAGCGGAGTGTCTTGACACTAGGTTCGTAGTGTAGTGACACTATGTCTTATTTTAAATGCTATTTATTGTGGGTATCTTCCTCGATTGTATTTAAACTAGCTGCCCCACTCAACATGGTCTGCGATACAAAGCAATACTGTTATTCATGCTCCGCTCTTGTTTGTTTATCATCTTGCCTATTATAATCAGAAAGAAATGTGCAAATCCAATCGTTAGTTCGGAAGACTAGCGTTTAAGCTAATAAACCTAATTTCCGCTTTATAATTTTAGTATAGATCATTTTCATTGTTTAACCTGATAAAACAACGCAGCGTTAAGCTCCGCAACTAACAAATATAGCTAAGACGAACGTACGTAAACATTACTGTTACATAAAAATAAAATAGAATACTAGATTGCCTGTTCACGTATTTCAGATATAAATCGAAAACTACTACATTTTAATATGGGGAACTAAAAAACTAACAATAAAGTCTGAACGCTGTACAATGCACCGTTAACATGCACACGAATATGGAAATTGCAAAGTAATGGATATGTGAATATTGCGAATATCTTTTTCTTAGATTGTTTTGTATCGACTTAGATATTATTTATGTCTAGATTGAAATCAATACCGTATCCACTTGTTGTTTAGTGGGGCTGTGTTTGACTGTAAGCGTTGTTTAGTTTAGTTAAGAAAGGCGCGGTGTTTAATTCCGCAGTGTGGCACTTGCAACATTCCTCGCTCATTTTCTTTAACTATCCCGTCAAGGATAAAACGTGAAGCTAAAAAATGATTTGAAACCATAGGTTATGTGCACACTGACCACTATTCATAGGGATATTTAATATAAAAATCCTTTAGGCTATATCCAATACAGCATTACCAAACAGAACAGAGTCAAGACGCTTTCCGTATTCCACCAGTATTCTAGACATTGCGTATTGGCGGAACTAAACGCTGTGATTTGTCTTATCAGAACGTGATATTTGAATCGCCCCATTAAAACTACAACACCTTCTATTTTAAATATATTTTTTAATTTCAGAATTTATTTTTTACTTCAATGTTCATTAAATTCCATTATATTGTAGTAAAGCGTTTTTAAATTATCAACAGCCTCAAATGTCTAATACACAAAGGCTTTGCTCTGGACACTTTTGACGCTAGTATCCAAAACTTTTATTGTTCACGTTTGTAGTATGTAATTTAATTTTTTATTAAAAATATATTAAAATATGTTAGTTATAAATCGTTAACTGTACACGTGATTGGTTGTGAGTTCGATTCCCACTCGCGGAATAAATTATTTTAGAAAAATATTTTTTATAATACGTTTGAGTTCGCCACACAACATGATTTTTGGGTCGAAAGCAGTTAACGGAGTGTCATCGCACTAAGTTAACAAAGCAGGACTATCCTGCTATGCGGGATAAAGCGTGAAGATGTTATTTTTTTAAATAGGATAATTTGCTATCCCTGTATACATTTACGAGTACAATACACGTTGTCTTGGCAACGTGTATGTCATTTTACACTATTTCGCGTCAATTTACGTATTTTGTCTTACCAGAGCTAGAAAGTGAAAATAATTTAAATATAATCACTTCCCCGAGTGAGAATGGAACCCACAACATATGTAATACATTAATATGAAACATATTACCTTTGTATATGTCACACTCCTTCGTTACCTGTTCCTTAAAAAAATCATATTTTATTTAAAACTAATTATAATATAAAAATAGTAGATGCTTTTTTAACTCAGACAGAATTCGAACCCCTATTCTATAAAGTCCTTAAGAAAAAAAATCAGATTTAACTATTCAGTTTAAATTTTACTGACGTTTCGTATAACCTTTATATAGAAGTATTTGTGAAGCAGCAAAATGTTTTTATCGCCGCCACCCTCGCTCTTGACGGACTATCGACCCACAATTGAACTATGGGAAAGGGGCCTAGGTGTATAGTTTGTTATTATCGATAGACCTAAAAGACCATTGTAGTATAGTGGGACGTAATCTGACTGTAAACGCGAGTGTGGGTTCATATTTAATTTTTCGCTCTGGTTAGACAAATCTCGGCGTTGAGCTACGCTATTTATTGAGAGTACTAGATTAAATCTGAATACCTTGCTATATTAAAGAATTTTAGTAGATATTCGGTTTGAATAAAGATATTTAATTAAATTTTCCAATATAAAAATTTTAACTATGAACTTATTCTTTAGATTGTTTTTAATTGATCCTATTCATACTTTCAATGGGATGAAACGTATTGAATATCAAGTATTTTATATATAACACTGTCATATAAATCTGTGTGAATGGTACATATACCAAAATAATATTCTTTACATTTTTGGTCGGTATGACTATCTTTTTGTTCTGCCTAATCTCAAGAACGACTGGACCGAGTTCGATGGGACTGAGAGCTGATTTAATAGGGAGCAATTTAGGATATAATTTAGGCTACTTTTATTTTATAATTATAAGGTCAAAATACAGGGAGAGATATTTAATTCCACGCAGACACAGTCTCTCATATAAACGTACCACAATATAACAAATCGTTATAAGGGAGTGTGAAATGGAAGCTAATTTAAACGTTACTCCCGTTATAATATTTGCTCAAGAATAACTAGAGTAAGACCAAACAATGGTGATAGACTTGCAATTAATATATAGAATATTGTTATAAGGTTAATTTAGTATACACATACATAGATATGAATATACCTATATTATGTATGTAAAGAAAATGATTTTGGACGTGGTAAATGTGGCGTTGAGTTACGCAACTCAACACGCAATGTCTCGAGCTTAGACAAAAGCAGTGAGCGGATTGTTGATATAAGGTTGTATCTGTCTACTTTCCTATAAAAGCATTATTTTATTTTACAAGCTGACAATGCAAGTAATAGGAAAAAGAGAATGAAATGCGAATAATTAGGTAGTTTTTGCCTAAAATCATTATTTATAAAATATATAATATAAATTATTTTTTTAGCTTCACGGTTATATTCCGCGTACATGAAGCACCTAGTGTCAAGACGTTCCGTACTCCACTTTCTGTTGAAATTCAAGACATTACGGATTGATGGAACTCAACGCCGCGCTTTGTCTTATCAGGTCGAGGAAAGTGGAAATAATTAAAATATATTTTTGCCCCGAGGGGAAATTGAATCCACAGCCGATCGCGTTTACATTCAGACATTCAGACACTGTCCCGATGCGCCACGACTGACCTCTATATTAAAATAAAAATATAATTTGAATTATATACATATTTACCTAAGTAAATCTAATTATATAATATATACAAATACTACACTTTTCTGTAATCAAAAACAATTTCTGTTAAATTTTAAACATCAAATTAATACGAAAAATTATATATATATACACATATTTTTTGTATATATTCCGAATTTGAACCTGTACCCAAAAGACACCAAACTTTCAATCGCAACTGATAACAACAAGAATAACAATTACCGCTGACATTTATAAAGGTACTATTGATTGTCCCGCGGGGTACCGGATAACCCCGCCTTAATCCCGTAGATTCGCCACAATCCTCCCGCTAAATCCCGTCGAGCGCATCAATTCAGTATCAAAAACATCGAGTATGTAGTAAATTAAACACTATTCCAGTAAAAATAAGAGTGATGGGTAAGGCACCTCTATTTTGGCTTCCCCAAAATTATCTTGACAATAAACTATGAATCGAGAATTCGTTGCTGAGGAGATAAAATTTGAAATCACTTTAATCACTTTGTCCTTGTAGTATTGTGAGGTGTCTTGGACTGTGTTTGAACAATTCACAAACGCCTATTAAATATTAGACTAGAACATATATATATATATATATATATATATATATATATATATATATATATATATATATATATCATTAGTATAGACAATTCGATTTGGCACCGACCGGCGACGGTCGTGTGACAACATTGGGGCATCCCCTTCTCGATTGTGCGTCCGAGCGCTGCTTTTCGTTTCGTTGTGCGTCAGTGATCAGTGTTCCAGAGTGCCGCCGCTGTGAGGACCGCGCCGTGCCGTGCCCCGTGTGCTGTACTGCGCGTCGTCTAGCTGTGGTTGGCGTTTCTGGGAGTAAGTGTTCACAGTTGTCCTTACACACCCCCGTTCACCAAACGGGCATACTTAGTGTACTTAGTGCCACACACCCTCCCCCGCCGAAAGGTGAGGGGAGACATTTAACGTCGTCGCCGCCGCCAATATGGAGGGCCTCTCCAAGGAGGACCTCATAAGGTACTTGCGTACCTTCCACGCCGAGGTCTACGATGGCCTCCAAAATTTCGCTTTCGCGAAAGAGAGCCCGCGCTCTCCCGACGCCGGCCCGAGCGCCGCCGAAGTGCCCCGAGGCACAATTAGGACGCGTGCGACGTCCCCCGAGCGGGACTCTAGTAGTAGTTCCGCGTCAGAAATGGACGTGTCGGGCGCCGAGTCGGACACGTCCTCTCAGGATTTTGAGACCGTAGTCTCAAAATCAGCGAAGAGGAAGGCGAAAAAAGCCCCTCAGGCCGTCGCGCCTTCAAAAGCGCGAAAACCCGACGCGCAAACGTCGGCCGTGCGGGCTTCACCCGCCCCCGCGTCTACCAAGCCGCTTCCCCCGACCGCTCCGGTGTCCGCGCACACCGCAACGGGCCCTCGCCCCGCGCCGGCCCCGCGTGCCGCTCCCCTTGCGCCTTCTGCGCCCGGTCCTCGCCCTTCAGGCGCAGCGACCGGAAATCAGCAACCGCCTCGCCCGAAATTACCGCCGCCGGTCTACATCCAAGAAAAAGGCAGGTGGAATGAAGTATCCGTGTGGATGCTTTTAAATAAAGTGGCGTACAGCTCCGCGAGGCTGACGTCCATAGGGATAAAAGTTCAGGTCCCGTCGGCCGCGGACCACCGCGCCTTAACCCGCCGCATGCGGGAAACAAACGTAGGTTTTCACACCTATGCTTTAGAGGAGGAGAAAACTCTCCGCGTCGTAATTAAAGGCGTCCCCCGCGAACTGGACGCTGAGTTCATACAGAGCGACCATAAGTCGCGGCTTCCGGTACGCGAAGTACATCGAATGTACAACATGCGTACAAAAGTTAAGTACGACAGCATTTTAGTAGTACTAGACCGCACCAACGAGGGCAAGGAGGTCTTCAACCTCCGAACCATTTGCAACCTGACGGGGATCCGTGTAGAACCCCCCCGTTATAAAGGCTTAATAGGGCAGTGTCACCGCTGCCAAAACTACGGGCACTCGGCCAAGCACTGCCACGCGCGTCCGCGCTTTGTAAAGTGCCTGGACGACCACGCCACCGCGGAACGCCCGCGGAAAGTTCCCGACCCGGAAATTCCTCCCAGCTGCGTCCTCTGCGAGACGCAGGATCACCCCGCGAACTATCGCGGCTGTGTCCGCGCCCCGCGCAGGCGCACCGGTAAAGGAGGGTACCGCAAAAGGACCTTCCCCTCTCGCCAGACGGAGCAACCGAAGGAGCCCTCAGCTCCGGAGGTATTCACACCGGCTCCACCTCCAAAGGTGAACGCGTGGTTCAAGCCCACGCCACCTCCAGCAGCGGCACGTGTTGCGGTGCCGGCTGCGACTCGCGCACCGACGGCCCCGCGGCCCTCCCCGCGCCCGCAACCCCCTCAGGGTAGTCCCGCGAGCGACCTCTCGCTCGTTATGGACTTTGCCGGCGCGCTCAATTTCGTCGAACTCGGCGTGTTCGCGGCTAAGCTGCGCAACACAAACGGAAATAATATGGCTCGCCTACAAGCGGTATGCGAGCACGCCACTCTTCTGGAAGCCATCGTAGGCTTCCAGGCTAAATAAATTCTAAAATTAAACAATTAGATGGCGGTCAATAATAGATTTACTCGGCCCGCTGATTCGCGTCTCGCGCGCGTAAAACCATTAGCCCTAAAAATCGCGACATTCAACGCAAACGGTGTCAAAGGCCAGAAAGAACTCATGAGTGAGTACGTCCACTCAAGACAATTAGATTTCTTCTGTATACAAGAGTCCTTTCTTAAACCTAGCGTTCGCTCTCCTGGCATTGCGAACTATAGGATTGTGAGGAATGATAGGGCCACCGCAAGAGGTGGCACTATGATTTATTACAATAAGAAATTACATTGTATACCGCTAGACCCTCCGTCGCTTGCTAACATCGAAGCGTCAGTGTGCCAAATTTATATGACAGGCCATCAGCCAATAGTCATAGCCTCGGTGTATCTCTCGCCGAACAAACCAATATTAGAAAGCGACATCAAGTCGCTCTTAGATATGGGTGACTCAGTCCTTCTGACTGGGGACCTAAATTGTAAACACATCAGCTGGAATTCGTCGAAAACCACCAAAAGAGGTAAGGCTCTCGACGAAATAGCTGTCAAATACAATGCGGCCGTCATCGGACCCCCCACCCCCTCCCGCTTTGGCCCCTCAGGCACGCCGGAGGTGTTAGATATTGCGATCCTTAAGAATGTCGCCCTCTGGCAACACTCTATCGAATCGCAGCCGGAACTAGATTCGGATCATAGACCGGTGTTAATTAAACTAGGTACGGAGCGCCCCTCAGGCCCTCCGACCAAAACAATTACAGACTGGAAGAAGTTCGCAAAGCTTCTTCGAGCCAATAATTCTCCTCTTAAGGAGCTAATCCCAGGCATCACTGACTCGGTTGATTTAGCAATAGACGCGGCTAATCAATTCTCAGATTATATACACGATACGATCCTCAGCTGCTCTAAAGAGATTACAAACGTACCGCAAGGACGATTTGAAATCTCAGAAAAGCTCAGGAGGTTAATAAGGCGTAAAAACGCCGCAGCCAGACGACACGACACATACCCGACAGACGACAACCGTAGGGAATTAAACAGGTTGAGGAGGAGCGTTCGACACGCGTTCGACATGCTCCGCGGCGAGTCGTGGGACAAGAGACTAGAGGGACTCGCGCCTTCGCACCAGGCTTTCTGGGCGCTGTCGCGAGCCTTCAGGTCGGACGGTCTCGTGACTATGCCACCTCTCATTAGGCCCGACAATTCTGTCGCCGCCGATGACACTGAAAAAGCGGAATGTTTAGCCGACAGTTTAGAGGCTCAATGTTCCCCCAGCGATCAGCCTTGCGACCCGGACCACCTAGCGAAGGTGGACTCCGAGGTTGCAACCTGGGCTTCACTACCTCCCTCAGGTGAACCGCTTCGCCCAACCTCCGCCGGTGAGGTTCAAAATATCATTAAAAACCTGAAAGACAGGAAGGCCCCGGGGCCCGACGGTCTTAATAACAGGACGTTAAAAACGTTACCGGCCCAGTTCGTGTCCTTATTAGTACTCATTTTTAATTGCCTCCTCAAATCTTGTACCTTCCCAGATCAATGGAAGTAGGCAATAGTCATAGGTATTCCGAAGCCGAACAAGCCGAGGAATCTCCCCAGCAGCTACAGGCCTATCAGCCTGCTGAGCTGCCTAGGTAAAATTTACGAGAGGATAATTCTCATTAGACTCTCCGAAGCGGTAGAGACGAAACGTCTGCTCTTAGACGAGCAATTCGGGTTCCGCAAGGGCCACTCCGCCGTACACCAAGTGCATCGGCTAGTAGAACACATAGCCAGATATAATGTTAGATACCGTGTCCGCAGCTCCACTGCGGCCATTTTTCTCGATATCGCGAAAGCGTTCGATAAAGTTTGGCATAGTGGCTTGATTTACAAGCTGCACAATGCCGGCCTCCCGGATCATTTAATTCGCGTCCTCAAGGACTATCTCTCAAACAGATATTTCCGTTTTAAAGTGGAAGGTACACTCTCCACTCCCCGCCTAATTCGCGCCGGAGTCCCTCAGGGCTCCACGCTCTCTCCTATACTGTATGCGCTGTACACCAGCGACATACCGAGAGTCAACAATGTCCACCTGGCTATGTACGCCGACGACACCGCCCTATACACCACTTCCCGCCACTCTTTCGTCATTGCCGAGAGACTCCAGGCGGCCGCCGACGCCCTAGGCGCTTGGTACCGCAAATGGAGGATCGAGGTCAATCCCGAAAAGAGTGCCGCGGTACTGTTCCCTCGACTTAAACATGAAACGGTCTCTACCGTATACCTAACTAACAAGCCAATTCCGTGGCAAAAACATTTTAAGTACCTCGGAGTCACTCTAGACTCCCAACTCTCCTTCAGAAAACACATTAGTCGAGTGTGTAATAAAGCCCGATTCTATCTCCATAGATTGCACCCCTTAATTTGTAAACGCAGTAAAATGTCACTTAGAAATAAGCTGACATTGTATAAAACCTGCATTAGGCCCGTCCTCACGTACGCTTGTGTGGCGTTCGCGCACACCGAGCTTAAACCACTTCAAGTGGTTCAAAACCGCTTTCTACGAATCGCATCGGGTTCCCCCTGGTACGTTCGTAACATAGACTTACATAAGGATTTCGAACTGGAATCGATAAAAGAGTTCTGCAACGGCCTAGCCAAGCGCTATTACGAACATTAGATTAACGCAGATACTCACATAAATCCCCTCGTCGTATGGGCGTGCGATTACACCCCGTCCGCGCATCCTAAACTTAGACGCCCGCGTAGCGTCTTATTAGACCCCGACGACCCCATCACGGCAGCAAACGGGAAAATGTTAGGTAGGAAACACTCCACCAACACTACACATAAACACCGCCGTCGTCGGAAACGACGGCGAAGTCCAGCTTACGTCACGGCCCGTCCGCGCGTTGGCGCGGCCGGGTCCAACGGTTAGGGACTGTAATAGGCTCCCTTAGAATAGTTAAAAATTCCCCCAGTCGCGACTTCACGCCGCGGCTGGCTTGTGTTTTTAGAGTAGGGAAAAATCCCCCGCCCGCTCGCCGACCGCAAGCCGAGGTTCGAGCCCCGCAGGGGCGCCCTTGCGGTCGTCGGCTTCCTCTCAAGCAGACACGTCAGTGCTTGCTAATACTTCGCAGGGCTAGAGCACCCTCTTCCCTCCCCCTCCCGGTGTCGCTGTAAAGACCATTAAGGTCAACAGCATTTAACTCTAAGACAGAAAAAAAAAAAAAAAAATAGTATAGAAATCTTAACGTGGGAACAGCGTCTGACTGTGCGCGATCGGTTGTGGTTTCGATCCCCACTCTGGGAAGTAATTTTATTAGAATTATTTTGATTTCTTCGCTCGCTGGTAAGGCAAAGTGTGGTGTTGAGTTCCGCCATTCAATATCTACACGCAATGTCTTGAATTCAGTGAAAAGCGAAGTACAGAGTGTCTTGACCCTAGGTAATTTCTGTCTCTGCTATGCGGGATAAAGGCGTGATGCTAAAAAAAATATCATATCATAGAAGAAAAATACTTTGTTTACGTTTTAAGAAATATTATAGGATCTGAAATATATTTTTGTTCAAATATAGTGTAGACGGAGCAGAATGAAATTCAGAAGTTACCTATACGGGTCAACAAGTCTATTAGCATAGCCGTTGACAGTACAGTCGGACAAAATCTGCTTTGTATGTACGTATTGACTCATCTCAAGCAGGCACCTCTTTTTTGGGTGAAAAGAAGGAACCAAGTGTCAAGATACTTCGTTCGCAATTTTGTTAAGTTAATTAAAGAAGAAATAAATGTGGTAAGACAAAACGCGGTGTTGAAATCCGCCACTCAACACGCAATGTCTCGATTTCAGTGGAAAGCGAACGGAGTGTCTTAATACTAGGTACTTTCTATCTATTATCCTATGCGGGATAAAAGCGTAAGGCTAAGTAAATGTAAATGAAAATAATTAAACGGATAAAAATATTAAAAAAAAAAACAAATTAAATAAATATACCTACACACACACTACCATGTATTGGACATACACATATATGATAAGGCGACACATTAACATTGCCTTTATAACACTTAGTAAATAATTAAAACATAATAAGATCTTTGCTTTTCGCGATTTTTACACATTTTAAATGAAACTATTTTAAACCGATTAATTGCGTATATTTTGGTATTAGAAAATATATTTTTAAAAACCGGACGTTTCAAACACTTTATAATAGTCCATGGTCATAAGTAGGCTGAGGTGGCATTCGTCTCTCACCTCAAAATGAGCTGACTGCATCTTTGTCCCTGGTGTGGTGGATTTGAGATTTTATTTTTTATATAAGTGGATCCTAGATGGTAGAGAGTTTCCAACTGACTTCTCTATTGAAATTATTATGATTTTGAATTTTAATAGCCTCACCATGCCATTCTAGAAATATATCTACTTTCCGTAGCAAGAACATGAAGTTTATCAGACCATAATTAAAACCTTCACAAATACACATTTTTTCTTCAAATAAAAAATAAAGAAAAGTGGAGCTGGTATTAATTCACAACATTTCATTACATATCTATGAAACGGTACACCCACAAGCACCCACATCGGGCAGAAGTGGAACGATAAATTCCAAGTGGTATAAAGCCTTCGACTCGTTGCTGTCAGTATTGTGATATACGCTCGGGATGTACGATTTTAATTTTTATTTTTCTCATACTGCCACTACTACTGTAGTATGGAGTATTGAAAATTCGAATGTATTACAATTTTAAAATATTATCTGGAAATATTTGGGATGTGTTTTTTTATATAATATGAAGATATCAAGTTTAGATTTTAAAAAATATGCTAAATTAGTAAATAACACTGAAAATATTAAAAATGCGCTTGTTGTATGTTTCTGAAGATTCACAATTTTCCCAAATAGTACTGGGTCAAAGAACGTAATGTAACCTTTCAGGTACTTACATTCAGGCACACTATATAGGCAAATTTTCAGCCGTTTTTAACGAAAATTGTGATTTTTGTATTTTTTTATGGGGCAGGCAAAGTAAACGCAGGTGCGGGTCATCTGATGGTAAGTGATCATCGCCGCCCATGGTCCCGTGTGACACTAGAATAGCTACAGGCATTGGAATAAGCGCGCTTTTTGAAGGTACCCATGTCAGTGCCAAAGACATAAGTCCGTGTCAAAGTTTATGTGAATAAATGTAAAAAAGCAATAGTTTGCAAAATATATTAATATAGTATAAATATATCACGTCTTCCATGGAGTAATGTATAGTAATATATTTATACATTATATATTTATACGTTATATATCTTCTAGCAAGAAGAAAGCATGTGAGATTCGTAAAGCTTTTGAGGGAGGCCCACGCTGAATTTAGAAAAGGAAAAATACGCATGATTTGTATGCTCTCCTCATTAGCAAGGAGAAATTTTACTGTAAACCAAAAAAAAATCTCTGCTTTTGTAGATGTAGAAAAGGCATTTTATAGGGTTGTGATTAAGAAATTATGGGAGATACTTCCCCAGTATAATGTGAACGGATTTCTGTTGCAGGCTGTAAAATCTCTTTAACGAGATCACTCAGCCTGTGTACGAGTAGGAGCTGGCATGTGTAAATTTTGTTATTTAAAACATTCCTGAACAAGTAAATAAGAAGTGGAAGATACGAAATGGATATAAAGCCAGTGTACCCGCATGTCTTGCCGTTCACAATGTAGTACTGATTCCGACGCTGTTATATGGCAACGAAACGTGGGTGTGTCAAAAGAAAAAAAGGAAGGTGAACGCTGAAGAAACGCGCTGGCTTTGCTGGAAATTTTGTGGTTAATTTAGCTGATCGTATATGCAACAAGATACACGCAGAATGGCAGGCGTAAGAGTGTATGTTAAAATAAGAATGAAGAAGAACGTGGTTTCGGCTCGTTGAGAGAATGAGTGATGAAAGAATGGTAAAGAAAATTTAAATAAAAAACAAGTAAAAACAAATATATTACATGACTAACTTGATAGGTAAGAAGAGAGACAATGTGTAATGCACATTAGCATTTACTACACTACGTTTGTCGTTTGCAACTTGTGTACAAAACAAACTTCTACGCGATGCCACGCTTAATTCCTTAAATAGATTAACCGGAAATATGAGACGTGGAACTGAATAATTAGAGAGTGGAGTGACGTACATATATATATATATATATATATATATATATATATATATATATATATATATATATATATATAATATATATACACACACACACACATATATATATATATATATATATATATATATATATATATATATACCAGTCGAGGCCGGTCGTGGCGCAGTGGGACAGCGTCTGACTGTAAATGCGATCGGTAGTGGGTGCAATCCCCACTCGGGGGAGTGATTATATTTAAATTATTTTCACTTCCTCGCTCTGGTAAAGACAAAGAGCGGCGTTGAGTTCCACCACTCAACACACACACACATATATATATATATATATATATATATACTAGTAAGGATAATCTTAATGATAAGAATATTTAAATATGTATGTATATCATATTCTACTTAGAACTTTCTATTCATAAAAGTCTTCGTAAGTCTTATTTCATACTAAAGTTACATGGATTTCGATATAGTTCAGACGGTATCAGATTTGTTAATCCAACGGTTAAATTTAACGCCACGCATTGTCTTACCACAGCGAGGAAAATGAAAATAATTTAAATGTTTATATATTTTTTTTAATTCATGTTAAAGATCACAGTATTTAGATACTTTATATTGTACTTAAAGCTTTCCATCTATTCATAAAAATCTAGGTTAGCCTTATTTTATACTATAGTTATATCAATTTCGATTGAGCTCAAACGATCTTAGGTTGGCTAATAAAACGGCGGAATTCAACGCCACGCTTTGTCTTACCAGATAGAAAACAGTTTAAATGTTCGTGTACTATATTTCTTGGTTTTATTCCACGTTATTATATACTAAAGCTACATGAATTTCCATCTAGTTCAAACGATCTCAGGTTTGTTAATCCAACCTCGGAACTCAACGCCACGCTTTGTCTTACCAGAGCGAGGAAAATAGGAATGATTTAATGATTCATGTAATATATTTGCTGTTTATTCCATGTTATTTTATACCAAAGTTACATCAATTTTGATCTAGTTTAAACAATCTCAGGTTTGTTAATCCAATATTGATAGGTTGATATCATGTCAGCCGTAGTCTATCAATCAGTCGGTATGAATGGATAATTCCTAGATCAATAGTAACAGATCGTTTGTATGACATTGATTGAAGGAAATAAGTTTTCAACGGTCTTCAATTAAAGACTGTAAATAGCGTTTCTGTATACACTGGAACGAATTGAAATAATCTGTATAAATAAATAAAGTTGGAGTATCTGTTTGTAATATTAAAATAACAGCTTTTACAATTTTTGTCTGCCTGTCTGTCTGTTCCGACTAATCTCTGAAACGGCTGGATCGATATTGATAAGGCTTTTACTGGCAGCTGATGTAATAAGAAGCAACTTAGATGATATTTATTTTAGAATTATAAAATAATGATTCAGAGATTGTTAATATCGCACGCATATGTTTTAAGGCCGATCGTGGCGCAGTGGGACAGCGTCTGACTGTAAACGCGATCGGTTGTGGGTTCAACTCCCTTTCGGGAAAGTGATTATATTTAAATTGTCCTTGCTTCCTCTTTCTGGTAAGATAAACTGCGGCGTTGAGTTCTACCACTCAATACGTAATGTATGAGTGTTTTGACACTGGGTAATTTTTGTCTACCCTGCTATGCGGGATGAAAGCGTGAAGCAAAAAAAAATTGTCTTAGAATACCACAATAACTTAGTTGGAACGATAACTTTTGATCGTCCATCTGTAATAGGATACTCAGGCTTATATTTCTTGAGGTAGTTTTGAATGTTTATATTTTAATTTATATTATAAAGCTAACCTTGTTTGTTATCGCGCTTATCTTTTAAGTATTTAATGAATATGATTTTTATATATTTTTTTATCCGATAAATAAATTTTTGATGAAGGCTTTAAGGTATAAAAGATTACACTACGGTCAAAAGTGCAGTGTCTATAATATTATAAAAGCGTAGACGTTTCAGAATATAGTTTTTTTATAACTCAGGCAAATTTGTAATAGTTAACTTATATTTAAATATTAAAAAAAAATTAAACGCACCAAGATTCGAACCCGCGCCCCTTTGAAACAGCTAAGCGATTTTAAATCAATATTCTAAATCATAAGCGAAACATAACAAAATGGAATAACAAAAATATATGAAAGTAACATTTACATATTTTTATTTAGATTGTAAAATGCAAAGTCAAATTTATGATATTTTATTATTCAAATATGCATAGACCCTTTTGATTTCGATAACTTACATAAATATGTCAGTAATGTCAGTTATGTAAGAAGCGATCACTGATTCTGTTGAGAAGAATTGACCGAAAATCAGTAGTTGCTTAAGTAAAAGATAATATTAACAATTGACTATCTATTCATATATCATTTCACGTATTAAATTAAAATAGTATTGTGTTTAGAAAGCGTTTTAAAATTTTTGACCCCAGCGGAAATCGAACCCGCACCTTTGGAACCGTACAAACGATTGTACGACCACGAAATTCTTATGCATTTGTTACTATCTTATTTTTGTTTTGGATTTAAGCGTGTAAATAAAAGAATTTAAATAACGCAGTGAAACAGTGTCTGACTTAATGTGATGTTGTGGGTTCGATTTCCATTGACGCGAATGATATTTAAATTATTGTTCTTGGTTTTAGCGTCACGCTTTTATCCCGCATAGCAGGGACTTTCTGTCTGAAAGTACCTAGTGTCAAGACACTCTGTATTTCGCTTTCCACCGAAGTCGAGACATTGCGTGTTGAGTGGTGGAACTCAACGCCGCACTTTGCCTTTACCAGAGCGAGGAAGTGAAAATAATTTAATTTAAATCACTCCCCGGAGTGGGGATCGAACCCACAACCGGTCGCGTTTACAGTCAGACGCTGTCACACTGCGCCGCACCCGGACGGTTTATTAAGCAAAAACACGGCGTTGAGTTCCGCTAATTAACACGCAATGCGCCGAATTCAGGCGGTAAACGGGCCTTCTATCCTACCCTGCTATGCGAGTTAAAACTTTTTTTTAAACTTTTTTCACCTAATAAAGCTGCAATTTGCCTCGTCACTCAATTTGTAACTGAAAGTACTTAAAACCAAGTGTAATGAAGCTTGATTCGAAACGCTCAAAAAAATTAATGTTGTCAATCACTTTGATGTCAATTAATTAATTATTATTAAGGATTAAAAAATGATGCTTTAAAAGGGCTAATCGTATCTCAGTTTTTTTTTATTTTGATACAAATTTAAAATTCTATTTGTCCGGTCTGGCAATCATCAAATCGATTCGCGGCGTTCAGTTACGTCACTTAATATGTTATGTCAAAAGTAAATGGAGTGTCTTCATACTCGTACTTTCTGACTACCCTACGTTCTTTCTATCCGGTATAATAAGTGAAGTAGAAAAAAAATATTTACATGTATTTTTTTGAATATTACTATAGTAATAAATTTAGAATTATCTTGAATATTATTAGGATTTATAATGCAATAATTACTAAAGGAATTTATTTTTATTTTTTTACTATGACAAAATAAGTCTTTTAAATAATTGCGAATGAAAAAATATCAAGAGAATATATTTTTGAAAAAACGTATATAAATTTGAACGCAGCGAGATTCAAACCCGCGCCTCTTGGATGCCGTCCAAGCGCTCTGACCGCTGAGCCATGCGTTCTACTACCAACTGTGTCGAAATTCTTATACGTTTGTTACAACTTATTTATGTTGTTAGCATCTCTGTACAGGGATTTTTACAAATTTCTACTATTTAAAAGATTATTAAGAAACAATCGTTTAACAAAAGAGATTGCTATTTATTTTAATATTTATTAGAAAACTTTTTTGAAAAAACGTATAAAATTTGACCGCAACGGGATTCGAACCCACGCCTTTTGGATACCGTCCAAGCGCTTAATCCTAAGTGTGGAATAACACTTTAAGAATAGTAATATCAAGAGAGTACTGGTAAAGCAAGGCGCGGCATTGATCTTTGCAATAATATTAGGAATTAGAACAAATAAAACAAAGGATTGAGGGTTTTTGAGATTTTCTCTGCCTTCTTTGTTAGATGCAAGATGCGGAGAGTTAAATGATATAAAGAATATTAATTTGATAATATTCTTAAAAATACACTTTCGTCTAAGTATACTGTATTCTACATATGAAAATGTTTAATCCGCCATTTTGTTGTGGCGGCCATTTTAGATTAACAACAATATTAATTATATATAATGTAATTGTCGTCAGAATTAAAGTCGTAATTTAAATTTTAACTCAATCGGACACTGGAAATTGGGTCGAATTGCTTGCAAGATTCCACATACACTCACTAACTAACTAACTAACTAAATAAAAACTAAAAAGAAAAGCTACCCACAAGTATATATGTTGTTAAATATATAATAGTATTGAGACCGGTTGTGGCGCAGTGTGACAGCGTCTGACTGTAAACGCGATCGGTTGTGGGTTCGATCCCCACTAGGGGGAGTGATTATATTTAAATTAGTTTCACTTCCTCGCTCTTGTAAGGACAAAATGCGGTGTTGAGTTCCACCACTCAACACAAGCGAAGTATTGACTGTATTGACACTAGGTATTTTCTGTCTACCCTGCTATGCGGGATTTTAATAATAAAAATCTTTCATTTTTTGTATGAAAATGAAGAAACTAAGCACATTGGCCTATATATTATAATAGATATGTAAATCTGTTCTGTTGAAGCCGTGATATACACAACGCCGTTTCCTTACAATGTTAAAAATTGCCGATGCAGAAATCTCATCCCGGTTTAAATTCAAACTAGTATTGATGGGTTTATTTTTTAAAACGAAGAACGTACAGCTGAGATATGTGGAGAGCTTTTTAAAAAGATATAGATGCAAAGAACATATAGGTTACGGTTTTAGATTGCTAGTTAGATAGATTCATATGGATAGATGGTCTTAATTAAAGTAAAAAATGCACATTTAAAAACATTTTAAATGAAACAATTTTGAACGGATTTATCGCGTATATTTTGGTAGGTCGGGCGTGGCGCAGTGTGACAGCGTCTCACTGTAAACGCGATCGGTTGTGGGTTCGATCCCCACTCGGGGGAATGATTATATTTAAATTATTTTCACTTCACTTGTAAAGACAAAGTGCGGCGTTGAGTTCCACCACTTAACATGCCACATCTCTACTTCGGTGGAAAGTGAAGGACGGAGTGTCTTGATACTAGGCAATTTCTGTCTACCCTGCTATGCAGGATAGAAGCGAGAAGCTAAAAAAAGTATTCCAAAATGTGCTTTTGAATACCAAAATCTACGCGATGAATCTGTTTAAAATATTTTCATTCAAAATGTGTCTTGAAAATCAAAGATCTTGATAAATTAATATATTAATCTAATTTATTTCTTGCTAAATTTTACCTTGTCAGTGCAGATCGAGCGGAAACTTGAATAGCTTTCATTCTGATGACATTTTAATTATATGTAATCAGTATTGTTTTAAATATATTACATATAAGCCGCCACCACCCATTGCTTATTAGATAAAATACCTTATATTTTTTAAATGAAACTATTTTAATCTATTTTATACACGATTAATCTTGTTAAAATTGTTTCATTTAAAATGTATAAAAATCGCGAAAATCAAAGATCTTATAATGTGAACCAGTACGGACTGGAAAACACGAAAAAAGTCTACCTATGACCACGGACTACTGTAAAGTGTTCGAAACATCAGGTGTCCAAAATATATTTTTGAATATCAAAATATACGCGATTAATCCGGTTAAAATAGTTTCATTTGAAATGTATAAAAATCGCGAAAATCAAAGATCTTAAA
Source organism: Dryadula phaetusa (assembly GCA_032432895.1). Taxonomy (NCBI): domain Eukaryota; kingdom Metazoa; phylum Arthropoda; class Insecta; order Lepidoptera; family Nymphalidae; genus Dryadula; species Dryadula phaetusa. Next base: position 990,891 of record JAOYRS010000005.1, read on the forward strand.
ATACCTTATTTTATAATATATTTATTAATAGAGAAAAAATAATTTAAAAATATAAATTTGTTTATTTAAAATATTATTTATTAATTTAGTTACTTATCATATAGCAGAGGCCATAGTAGCGATTGGTTTCGGTTTTGGTTCACATTCGAGGGAATGATTATGTCTAAATTATTTTAATTTTTGTGCTTAGGTAAAATAGCGTGCGGCGTTTAGTTCCGTCCAGTGAATGGAGCGTCTCGATGCAATGTTCTCACTGACCCTATTGAGATAAAGCGTGAAGTTATTATTTACATTTACATATAGTTAGCTATGTAAATATCTAAAATAGCTCACAAGTTCTATTCTATGGCGTCTTTAAATAGCTGTATAATAGGTCACGATAGGAAGGTCGCTCGGCATTTACGGGGAACGAGGCGTGGTCGTTTCATAGCGAAAAAATCCGACATTATTCATTCCTATATATTCTTTGATTATTTTATAAGAAGTAAATATTTTCTAAAATTTTCTATGTCTTTATTTATTATTTTTAAAGTGTTATTCGACACTTAGGATTAGAAAACATTTTAGAAAAAACGTATAAAAATTGGAACGCAGCGGGATTCGAACCCGCGCCTCTTGGATACCGTCTAAGCGCTCTGACCTCTGAAAATCTCTGAAAATTTTTATACGTTTTTTCTAAAATGTTTTCTAATCCTAAGTGTGGAATAACACTTTAAAAATAATAAATATTGAAATAAAATAGCAATCTCTCTTGTTAAACGATTATTTCTTAATAATCTTTAAGTAGTAGAAATTTGTAAAAATCTCTCTACAGAGATGCTAACAACATAAATAAGTTGTAACAAAACGTATAAGAATTTAGACGCAGCTGGTAGTAGAACGCATGGCTTATATATATATATTCAAAAAAAATTTTAAACCCAGATATAAAGTAATTATCTACTTAGATTTATCTGCTTATATAACGAATAAAAACTTGCTTTCTACCGGATTGTGAAAATTTATATACAAAAATATTATTAAAAATTTATTTCATTTGTAAAATCATAAAATATTTTAACAACCCCAAAAAGTAACTTCAATATTATATTCAAAGTAATTTGCACCTTTCATAACATAGAGGAGCAGCTCGGTGCATCGTGAGAGGATTAAGCAAAGCCGGATTGCAACGAGTATAATACGGGCAAGAAAATTTTCGATGAGATAGTTCCTCTAGTATTATATCTCTTGGAAAACTGATAATTTCATGAAACCCTGTATTTTATGCAGATTCTGGTTAGCTCGAATTACTTTAATCAATATAATAATAATTTTAATAAAAATAAATATATTTTTTTTAGCTTCACGCATATATTTATTCCTTTATTCCCACATAGCAATTCCAACATTAGATTAAACAGAAAACGCCTAGTGTCAAGACCAAATTCAACATATTGCGTGTCGAATGGTGGAACCCAACGCCGCAGTTTGTCTTTACCAGAGCGAGAAAGTGACAATAATTTAAATATAATCACTTCCCCGAGTGGGGATCGAACCCACAACCGATCGCGTTTACAGTCAGACGCGGTCACACTGCGCCACGACTGCTCTCATATAACGAATTTGTATAATAAATCTATTATTTTTTGTCTAATATATCTATTATGGGATTTGCCAACAATAATTTTATTTTGAGTTACATTTTTGCATCTATGGAAATAGCTTTTCTTGCATCTTTATTTTGTTTATAATTGATGTCAATTTTTTAGCTTCATGTATATTTCCTAGATAACAGGTTGTTATAAATTAGCTAAATTGTGCAACACACAATAGCAGGGGGACTAATTGTTTTTTTTATATTTGTGGGGTTGATTCTCACTCAAATGACCGGATGGATGGATGATTGAGACCGGAGTGTTTTGACACTAGGATCTCTCTGACTAAGAGACGCCTAGATGTCATGGGAGATAGGCGTAGAGCTGAAAAAAAATATCATCACAAACATAATGGAACTCCATAAAACATTAGTTAAAACTAAATCAACGGGCAATCTGTTCAGATAACAGAGTTATCTACAAGTATTTTGAGGTCGTATTGCCTAATAGTTAGAAAGCTGTCACAATACCGCCCACTCGCACTGTTATAGGCAGATCAAAGCAGGCGAAGTGGGTCATTGAAATATTAAGTTTTACTTGCACTCAAGCAAATTGATGTCCTAATGATGTTAATAGTTGAAACATCGAAGACCTTTTGATATAGATTTTGGTATTTTTCCTTTTATTTATTTGTTACGATCAATTTCTTATAAAACGATTGGTTTATTTATATATGGATTTTCAAGTTTCCCGTGTCTTAATAAACAAATCGTAAATATAAGAGTAAAATAAAAAGCAGGTAATCTTTGCATAATTTTAATATTATATTAATATTTTAATTTTCTTTCAAGGTATGCTGAGGTCTCACCTTTTCAACCAGTTTTCAGATATTATGTGTAAAATAGAAGAATTTTGAACCACACTTTGTCGTACCAAAACAAAAAAAAAATAATTATTTTTTTAATTATATTTAAATTATTTTTTACGTAGACCTGGAACACACAACGATGTATTTATGTTCAAACGCTATTTAAATAAGCTTTTCTTTCTGTTTTTTGTTTAGCTTCAAGGTTTTATCCCGCAAAGCAGGGTAGACAGGAAGTACCTAGCGTAAAGACACATGGTGGAACTCAACGCTGTACTTTGTATGTTACCAGAACGAGGAAGTGAAAATAATTTAAATATAATCACTTCCTCAAGCGGGGATCGAACCCACAACCGATCGCGTTTACAGTGAGACGCTGTCCTATTGCGCCACAACCGGCCTTTTACTTTACTAAAAATTAAAAAATATAGAAGCAAAAAGAAGATTAAACGCGATCGGTTGTGGGTTCGATCCCCACTCGTGGGATTATATTTAAATTATTTTCTCTACCTCCCTCAGGTAAAAATAAAGTGCGGCGTTAAATTTTACCACTCAACACGCAATGTCTCGAATACAATGGAATATAAGTGCGGAGTGTCTTGACACTAGGTATTTTCTGTCTACCCTGCTATACGGGATAAAAGCGTGAAGCTTAGAGAAAAAGAAGATCAGCTTTCAGGCTTCAGCAAGGAATGTTGACTTTCAATCACATCCCAAATATGTAGAATAAGATAATATTTTCGTCGTCTATTTTTACAAAAATAACAATAAAATCCACTTACATGTGTGGTCAAACTTGACAATAAATCATATTGTACCTTAGGCCTATTTGAATGTAAACATAATTGTTATTGTAGGGCGTAAGGAGGATTACCCAAAAGCGATATTATACACTAATAATAAGATAACAAAGAAAGTTAATGGCTATAGGTTTTTTAAATAGAGGGCGCTGTAGAAAAATCACTCACATATAAAAAAAAAAATTGTGTTTATTTTTGAATCAATAATCAATAGCAACATTATTCCTGAAGATATTCATGATGAGGAGAATTGAGAAACATAACCAAACTCGATGATTAGAAGCAACTGTTTTTGCTACTGCTGTTCTTAAAACATATATATATATATATATATATATATATATATATATATATATATATATATATATATATATATATATATATATATATATATATATATATATATATATATATGGAATGTTTGTTAAATATATAGGAATTTTTTTTGAAAGTAAATAAATATTAAATATCGTTCACTAATAAAATCGCGGTACGAGAGGTCGGGGGAGAACTTTGAAATCACAGTATCAATGATACTGGAGGGAGGTCATGTTTTTATATGAGAATGAGTGTGGACGAGGCGAAAGAGATACTCGATACGAGAGATAAAAAAATACAGATTTCGAGCCGGCAACATATATCTGTAAAATTTAGATGATCGAGTATGTTGTTAAATTTTAATGATGCTGACTGACAAATCGCAGTCGGCTTCGCCAGTACCTTAGCAAAATATCACTAGCACCGAATGCTATCTTGAGTTCGTTATGGTCAATTCACACTATCAACAAAGTCAGTTTCTGCACGTACTCCCATAATTTTTCTTTTATGCATTATCTACTGTTAGTATCAGAAATCCGTTAAGAATACTCGCCCAATTGGAAAAATTGGGAGAGGTTCTCCGGCCGTTGTCAGTATACCCATTAAGGCCTCACGGTACTCCTCCTGGACCACCAACAGCCTGACTACAGAAACCACAATCTTCCGTGAGCTCGGCGGCGGATGCTTACAAGGCATGTCGTAGTATCAGGGGTGGTGTGTCACCCTTGATAGCCTGCTCGGAGTAGCGTGCGAGTGCTACCTGTGCACATTTATTTGGGCTCAGAGACTAGGTGATCAGCTTCATTCAGCTGATGCTCTTTGGCCCTTTAGGGCGGATGGCGAGATTGGAGGAGACCTCCTTCACCCAATCTACCATCTCTGGACCATCTGCTCAAGACAGTCGTCACAATCGTGGCAGCAAGCAACGCTCTACCCCCAGCAATCTGACACTGGTACGTACTCAATCCACTTATGTTCAGTAAAAGGCGTAACAAAGCTACCACCATCTTCAAAAATTTCGAGACCAGGATGACAAAATGTTCCCAAAAGCTCCGCCAGTTTTTATATAGGCATATCTATGAATAGAGTCTAGTCTGAGTAAACAGAACAATTTTTATGTAAACATTTCCAGGAATATAATTTCATATAATTATACTAGCATATCTGTCTTTGAAAAGAACCTAAAAACATTTACAACCAATATAGAACCTCCAATAATACATTCAAACCAGGTCAAGACACAATCAAAATGTAATGAAGCAAAGAAACCGATGAATCTTTACAATTGTATACAAAATAAACAATATAAAAGGATCAATATTATTTACTCCGTCGCTAGGAGGCTATTGAGGCACAGTGGAAATCTAACTGTAAACGCGATTAGTAGTTAGTTCGATGTCCGATTTGAGGAATGATTATATTATTTTTTCTTCGTTGTGGTAAGATGTAAGCAATGTCTAAATTCCAAGCAGAAGGCGGTCAACGCGTTATGAATCTGGATTGTCTCTGACCCTAGTGTCAAGACACTCTGCACTACGCTTTCTGCTGAATTCAAGACATTACGTGTTAAGTTGCAGAACTCAATACCGCACTTTGTCTTACCAGGCTGAAGAAACGGAAATATTTTAAACACAATCACTTCTTTAAGTGGGAGTTGAACCCGTAATCGAACCGATCGTATTTACAGTCAGACACTGTACCACGACCAGCATCGGCCTTATTATTACTGAGCTAAGAATTATTATACGTAACTATTGTGGCGCAGTGGGGCAGTACTTGACTGTAAGCGTATTAGTTGTAGGTTAGATTACCATTGGCGGGAATGATATCCCTTTTGCGATACGAAATGCTTGGTTGTAAGATATTCAACACGCAAGATCTCGAATTTGAATTAAAAATGGAGAATCATAAAAAAAAATGGAAATTAAAAATTAATAAATTAGAATTATATGTAAGTAAACTAGCTTAGTATTTGTTATCACTAGCAAGCAGTCTAAAATATCTTAAAATTAAAAATTATATAAGAAATTAAACCAATATTAAGAAGTCTTTGCGGCGCAATCAGACGGTATCTGACTGTAAACTCGATTGGTTGTGGGTTCGATTCCCACTCGTGGCATGATTTTTTTAATTACAATTTACTTCTATTACTTCGCTCTGGTAAGACAAAGCGCGGCATTGAGTTCGGTAATTTGCACGATATCAAGCGAAAAGCAGTCAACGGAATGTCTTGACACTAGGTTTGTGAAGCTGCTTTTTTTTAAACTCTTGCTAAGACATCTCAGCGAACGTTACAGTAAAGTAAAGTAAAAAAAAATACATTTATTAAATCTTCCATCTACATGGTCATACAAATGTTAGCAGATTATTGCAAAAAAAAAACAGTATTGGAGTGAGGGTCGTCTGTAATAGAAGGGATTTTTGGTCGACACAAATATCAATTCAGTGGCTGCGGTGTAACGAGAGGTATCGAGATGAAACATGGGATATTTACCCCTGATATCTACTGAGAAGGTAATTAGACGGCAAGTAGATACTTAGCGTTATAACAGTATTATTGAGAGGGGAAGATATTTTTTTAATTTTATGCATTAAGAATGTTGATATATATTTTTTCTTAGCTTCACGCTTTTATCCCGCATAGTAGGGTATACAGAAAGTACGTAGTGTCAAAATGTCAAGTCACTCCTTAATTAGCTTTCCGTTGAATCTAAGGCATTGCGTGTTGAGTGGTGAAACTCAACACCGAACTTTGTCTTACCAGAGCGAGGAAGCGAAAATAATTTAAATATAATCACTCCTCCGAATGGGAATCGAATCCACAAACGATCGAGTTTACAGTCAAACGCTTTGCCCTGTCTTGGGACACCCACTGCGCCATAACCGGCCTCTTCCTATAGCTATAGTTGCTATTTTCACCCTAATAAATATTAGCAACAAAAATTATAAGCAATAAGAACATATCAACCCAATGTCTTGTAAAATACTGGCTTTCTAACTAAAATTAAATAAAATAACTGATTACTGTATACTCTTTAACAATATAACCTGTCTAACTTTTGTAATGTAAAAAATCCTTAACATATTATGATTAATTTTATAAACAGCCTGATAAATTTAATGGAATATTTTAATATAGAATTTGTTTGCGTATATTTTGGACTATTTTCGTTACTAAAAATATCCAAATTTCCTTTCTAAATATTCAACAGAAGAGATGAAATTCATTCATTATTTATAGACAATACTAATAAATGTACAAAAACATACATTTAAATATATATTTTTAGCTTTACGCTTTTATCCAGTTTAGCAGAGTAGACAGGAAGTGCCTAGCGTCAAGACAAACTGTACTTTGCTTACCACTGAATTCGAGACATTGAATATTGAGTAGCGAAACTCAACGCCGCGCTTTGTCTTACCAGAGCGAGGAAGTGAAAAAATTTAAATATAATCACTCCCTATATTGGGGATCGAACCCACAACCGATCGCGTTTACAGTCAGACGCTGCCCCACTGCGCCACGATCAGCATCAATATTAACATAAATATAATTTATAATATGATTGGATAAGTAGGAATTCCTTTACTATATTCTATAGCGAGTATCGAAAACTTATTTTACAGTAGTAACTTAAAGTAATTGATGTAGTCAATTACATCACAATTAAGATTACCGTTCAAAGTTTCCCAAAATCTAAGTTAACAATTTGAAAGACAAATGACTAATGAAGGTTCTACGTATAGATACTTAATTGCTCGTGAAAAAAACATTTTGTATATCCAGAAACTTTATTATTTTAAGCCTGGAGTTATATTTTATTACGTTTTAATTGGATTTTAGCTAAAACTTTGGATTATGTAAATAACATTAGAGGGAGATTAATCTAAAATTTTTAACGCTTGGATCTATTTGTATAGAAACTTAGAACAAAGTATGACACTAAAGAGATATTTGTATATACATCGAATACCATTGACAAAACAAAGATAATCGATGAGAATTAACCATTATATACCCATGATTTTAATACTATATGCGTATCGTCCTTGTTTTATATTCACAAAACTATTAACAGGTTGTATGGAATGGAACAAAATAAATATATTTTCTGGTATTGGGATCCAATTGGTAAAATTAGCATTCCTTTCAATAGAAATCGAACTTACTACCAAAGTCAGCTTCCAAATCTGAACTCTTTTGCACATTGTTATTACAATATGTTAAGTAAAGAGGCCGGTCGTGGCGCAGTGGATAGTGTCTGACTGTAAACGCGATCGGTTGTCAGTTTGATCTCTACTCCGAGGAATGAATTTAAATAATTTCGAATTCCTCGCACTGGAAAGACAAAGCGCGTTGTTGAGTTCCACAATTCAGCACGCAATTTCTCGAATTTGGCGGAAAGCGGAGTATCGGAGTGTCTTAACACCTAGATACTTCCTGTCTATCCTGCTATACGGGATAAAAGAGTGAAGCTAAAAAAAATTAGAGACGATTAATGAAGAATCCCATACACAGTTCTTCGAATCAGAACTCACCAAACTGTTTCCTATCTTTCAGCAAGTTGTATGTTGTCATATTTTGACATACCAATTAGTAGAAGAGATTAGATTTTCACGAGTAAGTACTTACCTATTACTGATCCATACGGCAATCCATACGGCCTGCCATTAAAAAAATGTCAGAAATGATTTTCAATTTGCATTTCATGTACAGAGACGAATGTAGGAGATTTTCAAATTCCTAAAATTATGAAAAATTAATAGTGAATATATTTTTTTTATCACGCTTATCCTGTTTCTTAAGAGAAAGGCGTAAAGAAGCTAATTTTTGAAGCTAGACGGCCTACCATTAAAAAATGTCAGATATGATTTTCAATTTGCATTTAATGTACAGAGACGAATCTAGGAGATGTTCAAATTTCTAAAATTATGCAAAATTAATAGTGAATATATTTTTTTATCACGCTTTTCCCGTTTCATAACAGAAAGGCGTAAAGAAGCTAGTTTTTTTTTAAATATAATATGTGTTTTTGTCTATTTTTTTGACTTTATATTAGTATAATTACTAACTAAGAACCAAGATTGGAATTTATATTTTATAATATCGTTGCAATTGCATAAATACGACTTATAATGTATAGTGAAATAATAATCTACTTAAAAACTCAATGTCTAATATATGTATGTATATATATATATATATATATATATATATATATATATATATATATATATATATATATATATATATAAACTAATAAAAGAAATCACTTACCCAAAATTACTTAAGCAGCGGTTCGCAGAAGTGCTCCAATGGCATTGATTGATATAGCATCAGTTTAATAGGGTTCTGTGTTTGGTAAAACTTAAATATTATCGGAAATTTTATAATTTTGTTATAATGGAATTCGAGTTCTTAGGAATTATATACAGAAAATAAGCTTTGAGTTTTATAAAGACAATTTTAAATAATGATATTGTGGAAAAATTGTGAGGCCGGTCGTGGCGCAGTGGGACAGCGTCTGACTGTAAGCGCGACCGGAGGAGTGATTATATTTAAAAAAAATATTTACACTTTCTCGCTCTGGTAAGACAAAGTGAGGGGTTGAGTTCCACCACTTAACACGCAATGTCTCAGATTCGGTGGAAGGCGAATGGAATTACGGAATGTCATGATACTAGGTACTTTCTGTCAACCCTGCTATGCGGGATAAAAGCGTGAAGCTAAAAAAAAATAAAAAAAAATGTAATTTAAAAAATATAAAAAATTTTATTCATACCTTAATCCATTCGTAATAAAAGATTAATTATTAGATTCTTTTATTATTACAACATCCGGTTCAGTTATATGAAAACAAATTGTACGAGTGTGTGTTAATTTGTGTGCATGTTGTGTGTGTATTTATATGAATTTGTTCTAAAAAGTAAAATATATATATTTTACATACATGCTTGAACTATTTCTATATATTGGGTTTATATTGGATTTATTTAATCAGATAAAATACATAAAACTGTTATTTACATTCTAATTTTTTTTAGCCTCACGCTTTTATCCCACATAGGGGCAGAAAGTACCTAGTGTCAAGACACTCCATACTTCGCTTCCACCGAATTGGAGACTGCTTGTTGAGTGGTGGAACTCAACGCCGCACTTTGTCTTTAACTAGAGTGAGGAAGTGAAAATAATTTAAATATAATCACTCCCCCGAGTGGGGATATTAACCAGAACCGATCGCGTTTACAGTCAGACACTGAGACACTGGGCCACGACCAGTCAAAATTTTTCAAGATTTTTTTTTTAATATTCATTAAACATCTCTAAGAAATGGAGCGCACTGTGTTCCAAGAATAATAGATATGTGGTTTGTAAAAATAAAAATAAAAAAAAAAACAATCCAGTCTTATAATCCTATCCTTTTTAAATAAACATATATTTTTAAAATAACAATATAATTTCTTTTCTATTTCCATAGAATTATAAAAGAAAGACCGATGGAATTGATCTTTTATAGAAACAATGTATGGAGTATGGAGTATTTTAAAAATACATACATACGTATATAATAATTGTTGCCACAACGTTCTGCTCTTCGTTAATAAGAAATAAAAATTACATTTCTACTGTATAATGTTTATAAATCTTCTATTATATTGATAGGCTTGCTGTGGCGTAGTGGGACAGCGTCTGACTGTAAATGTGACCGGCTGTGGGTTCGATTCCCATTCGAGGGAATGATTGATGATTTAAGTTCTGGTCATTCTGGCAAGATAAAGCGTGGCGTTGAACTTCCGTCACTTACATGTGTATAATTATATACTTATTTTATATCTTTACGGCTTTATGCATTTCCTTACATGTGTCTATATACACTACCGTTTCCACCTTTCAAAATTAGTATATTTCGTGTTAAGTGGCGGAACTCAACGCCGCGCTCTGTCTGATTTGATTAAAGTGGATCGAACTTACAATCAATATCGTTTAGCTATCCACTGTCCCACTACACTATTATAACCTCGGAAAATAGAGTAGCAACAAAAAATACTTCCAAACCTGCTAAGCAAATACGCGTTGGTACAAATTCCATTTTATTATCGTATTGCGTGTTATAACAACTACTTATTACGCTTTTTTTTCAAGCCTCTAATGACAGCCAAGAGTAAACAAAATCGAATAAATATGAATGTAATAAAGATGTAGGCCGGTCGTAACGCAATGAGACAGCGTCTGACTGTAAGCGCGATCGATTGTGGGTTCAATTCCTTGCTCTGGTATGACAAAGTGCAGCGTTGAGTTCCACCGTTTAATGGCAATGTCTTGAATTCGGTGGGAAGTGAAGTACGGAGTGTCTTGACACTAGGTACTTTCTGTCTACTCTATTGTGCGGGATTTTTATTTAATAGCAATCTATACATATAATGGAATTGGAACTGATTGATGTTTGTCTGTATGATTGATATGAAAAGTATATGTGAAAAAGTGTTGTTTGGGGTATTTATGAATGTTAAAGGGCTCATAGTAATCAAATTATTTTTTTCAGACTGTCTGTTTGTTCGTGCATATATGCTAAACTGGAAGTGTTATTCAAAACTTAATATTCAAAACTGATTATCGGATAAAACTAGTTTTTACTACAAAAATAGTTTTTTTTTCATATCCGTAACAGGTTTCGTTATGAAAAAAAACATTAAAAAGAACAAAAGGACCGAGTAAGTTAGGTTAGTTTAGGTATTTGACTATCAAATAACGAGTGGTAAATAGTTTAAACTAATATTTTTAGATTTTCCCAAAAAAATGTTATAATACTAGTTTTTTTAGCTTCACTCTTTTATCCCGCATAGCAGGGTAGACAAAAAGTGCCTATTGTCAAGACACTATGTACTTCACTTTCCACAGAATTCGAGACATAGCGTTGGGGGTGGTAGAGCTCATCGCCGCACTTTGTCTTACCAGAGCGAAGAATAACAAATGATTTAATTATATTTGAATTATATTCACTACCCTGAGTGGAAATAGAACCCCCAACCGGTCATGTTTACAGTCAGACGCTGTCCCATTGTACCATGACCGGATTCAAAAAATAGTATTAACTAGAGAAAAATTCTATAAAAGAGCTTTATCTTTTACCTTATTATATATTTAAATAACTCTACGTAAAAAAAACATATTCACATAAATTAACAAAACAGTTTTATTTTTAAATAATTTAAACAATTTTATATAATTCGTTCTCTATTAAAATATTTAGCACAATTAAATGAAAGAGCTAGCGGTTGGAAGCCTTTTAAAACTCGTTAGAACCATTACATAATAACCCGCTACGTGGGAGTTACAATTTTTCTGCATGTAAAATTATGTTTCTTTATAAAATTAGTTTTTTATAGCTTCAAGTAAGTAGTCAGAGGAAATCTAGTGTTATGACTCTCTACATTCCATACGAAATCGAAACGATTAGTATGGAATGACAGAATTTAACACCGTTTGTTGTCTTACTAATACAGAAAAGTCAGAGAGTACCTAGTGTCAAGACACTTCATTCTCTACATTGTACTTGAAATATAAAAAGCGGAATTCAACGCCGGTTTTGTATTACTACCACAGAATAGTCATAGAGAACCTAGTATTAAGACAGTTCAATCTCCATTTCCTACCCAAAATCGAAACAATGTGTACTCAACTGCGGAATTTAACACCGTATGTTGTCTTACCAGCAAGAAAAAATCTCGAATTAGAATCAATCCTACGCTGTTCCACACAAGTCTCTTACACTCTCTTATTTCTTTGTCCCCCGAATGTGTTTCCCAAGTCTACAAACCGCATTCAACCCGGATCATTGTAATAAATCAATTTTATTGCGGGTTTTTACTGGCTGTGACGATGCAGTCGATAGCTTTCATTATTCTCAGGCTAATAGATCCTTTGTTTTTATGATGTATTACCATCAATATTTCAATTGGGTTAGTTGATTTGTATATTGAGCACATAGAACTCTACTCTGTAGTGGGGCAGTCTGACTGTAAATGATTTTGGTTCCAAGTTCGATTTGCAATCGAGAAATTTACTTCGCAGCGCCAAGCTTTATCCCACATAGCATGGTAGCCAGAGAAAATATAGTTTCAAGGAAATCGACATTGCATGTTGAATAACAAAACAACGATATGCCTTACTTTACTTACCAGAATGGAGATATGAAAATATTTAGTTGAATGTAAAAATTATGATCATCTTTAACTTTACGCACTGGTGAGACATAGCGCGGCGTTTAGTTGCGCTACTCGACAAGCAAGTAGAATAAAAGTATAGAATTTGACGTAAATCGCAGTATTTTGTGTGTAGCGTTTATTTTAAATTTAATTGTAACAACAGAGCTATAACAATCGCTTGATATACATTTAGTTTAATGTACCATGGTACATGTTATCAGAATGTAAACATTACATGGCCACTTAGTTTTTATACTAAAAGTGCATCTAATTTTGACTTATGCATATATACACTTTATACAAATTTAGTATAGTTTATACACTTATATATATATATATATATATATATATATATATATATATATATATATATATATATATATATATATATATATATATATATATACTCAGAGTGCATCTAACGTATTCTTATTCTTACTTCCAAGGTAATAAGAGAAAACCTATAGTAAAGACACTCATATATACAGTGCTTATACACTTATTTCAATTTATTACATTTTATACACTCATATATACAATATTTACTATTTTTAAAGTGTTATAACATTTAGGATTAGTTTTTCACTCATATATACATTTTTTATACTAAAAATGCATCTAATGTAGGCCTATTCTTGCTTATCAAGGCAAAAACAAAAATTATATGCTAACAGGCGGAATTAAACGCCGTGTTTTGTCTTACCAGAGCGACAAAATTTAAGATCCTTTCGAAAACTTTTTGAAAACGGGAATCGAATTTAAAACCAATCGCGTTTTGTTTTGTTTATCCACTGTGCAATGAAGACCTATGAAAAAGAGTGAAGCTAACAACAATTTATTATTTTTAACATCAAAAACAGCTTGTAAATTGAATTACATAACAAGCCAATAAAAATAATATATAAAATTCACTATTGAAATTATTTATTTTATCGCCCTGTTTACTGAAAAACCCGTATAAAGTCAAAACAAACGGCATCTGATATAAATTGTTGTCAGTATTCAGGAATTATTAAAACATTTAAATATTGCGTGTATTAGATATGAATATTTAAGAATTTGAGATATTGCGTGTTGAATGGTTGAACTTAACACCGCAATTTCTCCTTACTAGAACGAGGAAGTGATGAATAATTTAAATATAATCAGTCCAAGTGGAGATTGGACCCACATAGAACGGAGTGTCTTAGCACTAGATACTTTCTGTCTACCCTGCTATATGCAGGATAAAAGCATAAAACAAAAAAAAATCAAGCTAATTAAAAGATAAATTCCTGCTATAAACTTAATTTTTTATTTGTTTAAACATTTGTAATATATATTTTCAACACGTAATGCCTCGAAATTGGCGGAAAGCGGAGGACGGAGTGTCTTGAGATCTACTCTGCTATGCGGTAAAAAAGCGTGAAGCTATAAAATATTCATAAAATTTCTACCAAAAAATTGCCACAAAGCTTAACCTGCGTAGCAGAATAAGTGGATAAAAACCAGTATCAATATACTCCGTTTGGGACACTGCGTGTAGAGACGGCGTAACTCAACGTCGTTCTGTGTTACCAGAGCACGCAATCGAAATTGATTTAATAATTGAAATTAAAATAAAGTATGTATATTTTTATAGGATACGCAAGGCAAACGATCGTGCGGGTCACGTGAAGGTAAGTGAATACCGCCGCCCACGGCCCCGTGTCACACCAGAGGAGCTACAGGAGCGTTGCCGGCCTTTAAGGGAATAAGCGTGCTTTTTGAAGGTGTTTACGTCGTAACGACCTGGAAACACTGCCACAGGTAGGCCGTTCCACAATTGTGTGGCACGTGGAAGGAATTTCCTACAAATCCGCACAGTAGTAGAACGCCACGTATCCAGATGGTAGGGATGGTATTCTGGTCTGTTACGTACTGTGCGTGTGGAAAATTCAGCGGCAGGAACCAGGTCAAACAGTTCTCCAGAACACTCCCCGCGATATATGCGTTAGAGAACGCATAACGATAAAACGTCTCCACGCAGCGCCAAAGTATCAAGCCTGTCACAGATTATTGGGTACCCAACGACCCGAATGGCTTTCCGTTGTATGCGATCAAATGGTTTATGCTGTTACTCGGGTGCACCAGTCCAGAGATGAGAACAGTACTCCATATGAGGCCGAACCTGGGCCTTATAAAGGGCCAAACGGTGTGTGGGCGTGAAGTACCGTCTCGTCTGCTCTGTCGTTTTTTCGAGGCTAACTTGGCATTGCTTTCCAGATGTTCGCGATGTATAGTATAGTACTTTGAAATAAAGATCTCAAGGAATGTTTATTTATTATAAAAACAGTTGCATATTTCTATTCTATTGGAAAACAAAAGAAATTAAAGCTAAAGCTTAAATAGTAGTTTTTATTTTTCATATTAATTTTACAGAACTAGAAATTAAGAATAACACAAAAATAAACACAGCCAGGTAGACAGAAAGTACCTAATGTAGTACCACTCTATAATTCACTTTCCGCCTAATTTGAGACATTGCGTGTTGAGTGGCGGAACCCAACACCGCAATTTGTCTTACCAGAGCGAGAAAGTGAGAATAATATAAATACATATAATCACTAATCCGAGCAAGAATCGAATCGTTTACAGTCTTACGTTGTCACAATGCACCCAAACCGGCCTCTATATACCTATATATGTATGTATATTTTTAGAAATATTAGCATGTTCAGAGCAAATGTAGCTCAACCATAGGTTCATTTTCTGGCCACGTTCCAAAACCATTATAAAAGTTTCTGCGCAGCTAAGTAGGATAGTAATAAAATATTAAAGCAAGCGAAATGAAAATGCGTTGCCCCGTTTCGCGGCCGGCCTTTTGATTGATTAAATTCGTATGTATCAGTATAATATGTTAATAAATGTGTGAATAACCGTCTTATTATAATATAAAAATGGATATAACATATGTTAAAATGATAATAATATATTATATAATAACAATTCTGAAAGGGCTTCAATAGTATTAAACTCCAGACATCAATAGGACGCCATTTTGGTATGGCGGCCATTTTGGATTAACAACATTTGTTTTTTTAAGTACATTTTCAACAAAATAGAAGGTGCCATGGGGTTTCAAATTTCAAGTTATTCAGGAAATTGTTAAAATTTAGATTGTTAGAATTCATATTGAACTATATATAAAAGCTCTACATACAATATCAGATGTAGAGCAATTTGAAATCAATTTTATAAATATTATTGGAAAAATATAGGTATCTAATTATAGTACAACGATGTTATTATGTTTATAATGTGTGTATATATATATATATATAAATATATATGTGTGTGTGTATATATATATAAGTTTATAACTATATATGTAATATAAATGAGTATATAAATGTATTTATGTACAATTATAAATATGTAATTTATTTATTATTATATTTAATTGATATTATTCTTTCATTTGTCTTTTGCACTATATATATACCACTTGCTAATTTACACTATCTCTTTTAACTATGGATTGGCTGGAAGAGATTTCTTATAGAAATAAACCGCCTTTGGAAACAAATTATATAATGTAAAATTACTAGTATTAAGACTCTCTTTGCTAGAGCGGAGAGATGAAAATAAAATTTAAATAGTATATTAATTTAAATAGTATAACACTCAGAGGGGTGGGAATCGAACCCATAACCCGTTGCGTTATCAGTCAGTCACAGTCCCACTGCGAAACAATGGCTTTATTTTTTCTTAAAATATCAGCTAATTCTATGACATTTTATTAATACTAGATGTCCCGTTGTCACGTTGACAATGCGTTGCCTTAGCAACGTGTGACGTACACGTTGCTAAGGCAACATTTTATATAAACGTGTATGTCTAACACATGGTAGTGTGTGTCACATTACGTGTCACATTACGTACATACAGAGACATTGCGTGTCGAGTCGGCCTCAATACTTTATGAATTATTTTTAAAAATTATTAGCATTATTCCCTCCTTCTCTATGTAAACTATAACTGTGCCAAATTCTTTAGAGTTCTCTGTATTTTCATAAAAAGGGGTACAAAGATTTTGCTTCACGTATAAATATATATATATATATATATATATATATATATATATATATATATATATATTATAGAAAATATATCCATAAAAATTGTATTGTACTTTTACTGTAATAAAGTTATACTCTCAATAATATATCATAATAAAGTATTTATTTCAAGAAAAATATTCAATTTCACATTTCAAGTGTTGTTTTTTCCACTTGTAATAATATATATTAATAAAATAACACTCGAACTTCATTATTGAGAGGCTTAGATGTTTCTGTAAACACGTTGGTTATTTACTTATATATATAATATGCTATATTTTTTTTTAATCGTGTAAGGCAAAGCGCTGCGTTTACTTTTTCTTTTAGCTTCACGCTTTTATCCCGCATAGGAACAGAAAGTACTTAGTGTCAAGACACTCCGTATTTCACTTTCCACCGAATTCGAAACATTGCGTGTTGAGTGGTGGAACACAACGCCGCTTTTTGTCTTCATTACCAGAGCGAGGAAGTGAAAATAATTAAAATATATACACTCCCCCGAGTGGGATCGAACCCACAACCGATCGTGTTTAAAGCCACACGCTGTCCCACTGCGCCACGACCGGCCTTTAATTCCGCCGTTAAACATATTTATTAAAAAAATAGTTCTTTGGCCCCTTGTCTTATTGTTTTTTTTATATTCACTGAGATATTTTTGAAATGCGGCGTTGAGTTCTGCCTATCAAACAACACTATCTAATGAATATTAAGCCTGAATTGATTTATTACTAAGTAGTTTCTAGTTGCTTAATAATTAATATTTGTCTTCCTTGGTTTCAAATTTTATTTTCTTTTATAAGGGTAAACGGAAAGAACTTAATATTACAATACTCGGTTTTTTCTATTTCCCGCCGATTTAGATCTATATCATCTTGAAATTTCGGAGCTCAACACTGCATAAATATTACTAGACAGACGGACAGAAAAACAAATTTTAAATATAGTCACTGTCTTCAGCCGATTTTGAAGCTACCACCATCTTATACAGTCAATGTATTCTTTATTTATTTATTTTTTAGTGTCACGCTTTTATCCCACATAACAAGGTACACAGAAAGTACGTAGTGTCAAGACACTCTGTACTTCGGTTTCCACCGTCTTCGAGACTTTGCGTGTTGAGTTGCGGAATTCAATGCCGCACTTTGGCTTACCAGAGGAATTTTTGTCTTTTCATTACCATACATTTATATTCAAACTTTAGCCATTTCACGTGTATCTTCATTGAATTATATAGTGACCTTATCGGAAATAGCCTATTTAAGTTATGACCTAGGTATACAGACTCGAGCTAAGCTATTCACTGCCAAACGCAATAGCTGTTCCAGCTTTTATTGACATAGAGCTATATGGGGTTAAGGCTACAAACATATGATGGAGTTGATCGATAGCAACAATATTCAGTTGAACAAATAACTCGCTTATGAAGTTGTGTTACTGAAATGGGATTAGAAAATCAATAAATACATGTTTAATCTCACAAAGTGGGTAACCAGAGAGGACAAAGTGTCGAGACACTCCGTTCTCTGCTTTTCACTCAAAATTTGACAGTGTATTCAGTGGCGTAGTTCAATATAACATGTATAGCAGGGTAGACAGGAAGTACCAACATTGAGACATCGTGTTTTGGGTAGCGGAACTCAACACCACGCTTGGTCTTGCCGGAGCGAGGAAATGAAAATTATTTAAATATAATAATACCTTCGTTAAAACTGTCAATATATTTGAACTATACAGTATCTGTATACAGTATACAGACCTATAACAATGATTTCCTTTGGGAAAAATCTGATTCAATAAACGAGCTCGCTAAGTTGGCACAACAAACTCCGAACTTACTCTGTGGTGCACTTTAATTTTTATATTTGTGACTTTTGGATTTATATACGGATGTTATTGGATTTATCTTTTCTATATTACGTTATATTGTAATAACGGAGAATTAAAAATCATAGGAACATAATCAAGCTTGTTTCCCAATATCAAGACACTCTGTACTTCGCTTTTCCACTGAATCTGAGATATTGCAAGTTGAGTGGTGGAACTCAACGCCGCACTTTGTATAACCAGAGCAAGGAAGGGAGAATAATTTAATATAAACACTCAGTGGGGATCGAACCCATAACCGATCACGTTCACAGTCATACTCTGTCCCACTGCGACACTACCGGCCTTAATAATCACTACTTATAATACGTATACAGTGATATGCTCTTTACCTATAATATCAGCTTCACGTTTTACTCCGCACGGTAGGGTCAGAATAAACCTAGTGTTAAGATATTTCGCTGACTGCTTTCCACTCAAAATAGAGACATTGCTTGTTGAGTGGCAAATTCATCGTCGCGCTTTGTCTTGTTAAAGAGATGTTTTAAATGGAATTATTTTAAACGGGGCATAATATATATATATATATATATATATATATATATATATATATATATATATATATATATATATATGTATAATCACAAATATTTTGGTATTCGAAAATACATTTTTAAAACCTGACCTTTCTCTACCTAGCACTTTACCTAACACTTTTCCTAACATTTTACCCAACACTTTACCCAACACTTTACCTTACACTTTATCTAACACTTTACCTAACACTTTACCTAATACTTTACCTAACACTTTACAGTAGTCCGTGGTCACTGGTAGAGTGACATTTAAAATGTGTTAAAATCACAAAAATCAAAGTTCTTATTAGGTCTTATCAAGTGAGAAACAAACCCGCAACCAATCGCTTTTGTAGTTAAATGGTATCTCTTGACCCATAATGGTTTCTTAGTTAAAGGAAAATAATATATTCTTCATTGTATTCGTATAGCCGCTTCGAATGATAAGGCTTTAAGGCGTTCTTCCTTTGTACAGGGTTTTTTTTTGCATTTTCTACTACTGTGTGGAACAAAGTGTATTACCATTCGTATACTATATAAGTACTATTGTATAATCTGTAGGCTATTGTGGCTCACTAGACCAGCTAACTGGAAACGCGATTGGTTTTGGGTTCGATTTTCTCTATAGTGTGTAAATTATTGTATATATTTTTATAAACTTCACGCTTTTATTACGCATAGCAGTGTATAGAGAATGTACGTAGTGTCAAGGCACTCTATACTTTCCGAAGAATTCGGACACTGCGTGTTGAGTGGCGAAACTCAACGCCGCGTTTTGCTTTATCATATAAAAGGTATGAAATAAAACTTCATAGAAATCTAAATAAGAATAATAACAGTATTAGGAGTGGAGTAATTGGCGTGATTCACTTGTTACTAATTCTTACGTGACATTAATATCAGGAAAATGGTGGAAACGACGATCCTAAGAAGATTGGATGTTGTCATATGAATATATATGTATGTATGAATATTTTCTTGTTCTTACACATATACATTCATATATATATATATATATATATATGTGTATATATATATATATATATATATATATATATATATATATATATATATATTTATATGTATATATATATATATATACATATATATATATATATATATATATATATATATATATGTGTATGTATGAATATATAATTATCATATTTAGTCTTTTCTGTGTTTCTTTTTTGTTTCTTTTATGCGATGTGTTTTTTGTTTGATTCTTTTCCCCTTTTATTTAGAAAAATGTTTTTGTGTTTCATTTATACGACATTATTAAGATCTTTGATTTTCGCGATTTTTACACATTTTTACTGAAACTATTTTAAACAGATTAATCGCGTATATTTAGGTACAAAACACTGGCAGATGAATGCCACCTCCGCCTACCTGTGACCACGGACGACTGTAAAGTGTTTGAAACGTCCAGTGTCCAAAAATTTATTTTCGAATACCAAAATATACGCGATTAATCCTGTTAAAATAGTTTCATTTAAAATAAGTTACATTAGTTTCATTTCTGAAATGACGTTTGAGAGGCGGGCATTTATTACCGTTATAAAATGTCAATTTGATATACCAAAAAAAAATTAAAATAAATTAATCTTATGATTATTATTATATTAATATATTGTTGTAATATTATTCATATATTACCATGTTCACACTTAAGATGTTGTTATTAGCTTTTGGACTGTACAGTGGTGTTAAGTTTTAATTTTCTTTCAAACATATTCAAAACCGATCGTGGCGTAGTATGACATCGCTTGACTGTAAACGCTATCGGCCTTGGGTTCGTTTTCCAAGTAGCAGAGTGATTTTATTTAAATTATTTGTTATTTTCTAGCTCTGATAGGATAGAGCGTGTCGGTAAGTTCTGCCACTCAACGCGCAATGAAGTGTTTTGACACTAGGTTCTTCCTGTCTACCCTGCTATACGAGAGAAAAACGTGAAGCTACGTACATATATGTATTTACATACCAACAATTGTAACTGGAACACAAATAATGTATAACATTTGATTTATGCTTGATTATTATTCCACCCCAATTTTACTATATAGTTACGTCACGCAAGGTTTTTAATTGATAGTGACATAATTTTGTTAAGTCATGCTATACGAGTACTTGTATGAGGGTGGAATAGTTGGAATTTATATAATTAATTACGTTCCCAATGCCAGATTATGTTAAGCAAATAACTACAAGATTTTAAAAAACATATAATTTTTATGTTTGCTAACAACGTAAATAAGTTGTAACAAAACGTATGAGAAATTTGACGCAGCTGGTAGTGGAACACATAGCTTAGCGAGCAAAGCGCTTAGACGGTTTTCAAGAGGCGGGGGTTCGAATCCCGCTGCTTTAGTTCCCTTTATCTTAGATGTAACAACTTACAGACGAATACATCATGCAAATATAAAAAACAATAATAGGCTTCTAAGCGAGAGTTCTAGTAAAAGAGAATAAAAAAAATAAATCTTTTGACAATTTTTTTATAGGACAGGCAAGGCAAACGAGGGTGTGGGTCACGTTAATGGTAAGTGATCACCGCCGCCAACGGCCCCGTTTAACACCAGAGGAGCTACAAGAGCGTTGTCAGCCTCTAAGGTGGGAATAAGCGCGTTTTTTGAAGGTGTTTTGCCTTATCTCTTAAATACGAGGATATGTAATTTTAATTTGATTGGAGTTCAATTTTTAATATTAATAGAATCTTATTACTCTACTCCACATTATATCCAATATGTCATTGTGATCATAAACCAACCGGTCGTCTTGAAACAGGGGAATTCGACCCTCTTGTATATAAAATGTGCAACTTGAATTTTTCTAACAGGACCAGCTTGTTGGCTATTTTCTCCCGGATATAAGTAGAAGAAAATATCTAAAAAAGTCATAAAACATTAACATAATAAAAATATTAATCAAAGATGTCAAATTCTATAGTTAACAACATAACAATTTCACGATTCACGGAGCATCGAGTTTTCTCATAAAATTGTTAACAGTGACGAATCATCGCTTCCTTTGCCTTTTTGATCAAATTTGTATATTAAAAAATAAAATATTTATATCATATTCATATTTCCGGCCGGTCGTGGCGCTGTGTGACAGCGTCTAACTGTAAACGCGATCGGTTGTGATGTTTAATTTATTTCTACTTCCTCGCTCTGGTAATACAAAGCGCGGCGTTGAGTTTCGCCACTCAACTCGTAATGTCTCGAATACGGTGGAAAGCGAAGTACTAAATCAATACATTGTGCAATGATATTGCTTCTTCTTCCTGGCATTTCTCCCAGCTTAGTCAGGGTATGCCTTCCCACTTCACCTACTCTACTTTGCACGGTCTTTGGCATCCTCGGTGGTAAGTCCATTGGCTCTCATATCCGGTCAAACTACATCCAGCCATCGTTTCTTTGGGCGTCCGGGGTTCTAACTCCAGGGACAGACATATCAAGGCATATTCGTTCGACATAGTTCTCAGGCCGGCGCGCAAAGTGTCCCTACCATCTTAGGCGACGCTCTTGAAGCTTATCCGCTACGTCACGAACTCCAAGACTACCTCGGGTGAATGTGTTACGTATGCGATCAGCCCGCGTTGCACTATACATCCACCTTAGCATCTTCATTTCCATGACGTGAAGCTAAAAGCCTTCTGCAGATCTAAAAATATGACATGCAAAGCTCTCCTTTTTTCCCTGTATGCAAAATTCTGAGGGTAAAAATGGCATCCATGGTACCCGAACCTTGCTGAAATCTATACTAACACCTAGAGACAGCACTCTTGGCGATGCCTGAGGTTAATTATGCGCTCAAAGAGCATCATGGTGTGACTCATAATCTTAACTACCACAAAACTACCACAATCTTGAACACTGCCCCTGCCTTTGTAAATAGGGATTATAAAGCTGTACCGCCACTGACATGGCATCGTTCCAGTACCCAGAATTTGGTTAAAAAGGTCAGTAAGCATGAGTACACCAAGAGATTGCGTCTGGTTGTAAACCATCTGGTTGTAGACTGGTGTGGGTTACCCACTTAGTTAAATGTTTAAATCATTTCTTTTTTCCCGCTCTTGTAAAACAACATGTGGCTTTGAACTCGAACTCAACACCAAATGTCTTGATTAATTATTACATAATAAATGATAGCGTCAACAGCGTGACTATAAACGCGATTGGTTGTGGGTACCCACTCGGGGGATTTTATATAAATTATTATCACTTTGTCACTTTCATAAGACAAAGTAAGGGGTTGAGTTCCGCCACTCAACACGTAATGTCTCGAATTCAGCCAAAGCGGATTAGGGAATGTGACACTAGGTACGTCCTGTCTGTCTTGGTATGCGAGATGAAAGTGTGAAGCTAAAAAAAAGAAACGTTGATCCCAATTGAATTTAAAGAGAAAAACATTGTTATTAAGAATATTGTAGCCATGAAGGTTACCCCGTAAAACGTGATAATCAGACTTAACCCTGTATTAAAACATTCCATTATCTGTTTTATCATTTCCCCGATTGCGAATCGAACCTACAACTGATCTTGCTTATGAAACGTTTCACTGATCCACGATGGGCTTGCAAAACACAAAAGTTTAATTGTACGTTTGTCTACACTGTCTTTATTTCTTTGCGGTGAGTTTGCATCCATCCCGATCGTGGTTCCGACAGGTCATCAATCCATTTCAACGTCCAACCATGTTAAACAGATGAATGGACGCAGATAAGACAGCTAACTACCTACAGGTATCTAGTACTATCATTTCGTATAGAGCCAATTTTGATTTAACATACATATGTTTTTTTTGTATCTAAGGTGATCGTATAGTTGCGAGTTCGATTCTCACTAGATGTGGTAATTTTTTTATTTTTTTTTTGTTTTTATTTTAGCTTCACGCTTTTATCTTCCATAGCAGGCACAGTGACAGAAAGTACGTAGTGTCAAGACACTCTGTACTTCGCTTTTTACCGAATTATAGACATTGCGCGTTGAGTGATGGAACTCAATGCGGCACTTTGTCTTACCAGAGCGAGGAAGTGAAAATATTTAAAATTAAATATCTCCCCCGAGTTGTTATCGAACCCATAACCGATCGCGTTTACAGTCAGACGCTGTCTCATTGCGCCACGACCGATAATTATATTTAAATTATATTCATTTGTCTGCTCTGAAAAGACAAAATGGGGTGTTAAGTTTCAGCTATTTAACATTTCTCAAAATCGAGTAGAGTAAAAAGAGTGACTTGTGTGAGTGCTTGACACTGTGACTCTATAACCTGCAACCTATTAATAGACAAATTAATATTTTTAGAAAAAATCTTATTTATGAAATTAAAATATAATTCTAACAATGTGGAAAACTTTTGGCTGAAATTAGACATTTCGCAGACACTTTAACTGTACCAAATTGCATAGTTTCATAATTTTCAAATCCAAAGAAATTTCATAAAAAGTGGCTAATTTATTTTAAATAAATTAATATAATAATTACTATATAATTCTAAAATATTTTTAAAACACTCCATGTATCTAGTATTGTATTCTACTGTCATTATACATTCAGCTCTTTTCCAACGGCTAACTCTGATATGTTTGAATCAAAAATGTATATTATAACATAATAACGTACAATTTGTGAACACGCACAATATAAAATTGCTGAATTAATTTAGGCCGGGTCTTAATAAAATATTTAACGCATGATTTAAATTTTTCCATATTTAATTTACTTCACAAGAAAATTATAGGAGGTCGGTCTTAGAAAATTATTTTGAACGTATTTTACTATGAGCTTTTGGATATATTAAAAAATACTTTGCTTCACTTGTCTGTCTACCGTGAGATATTTATAAAAAACAAACAATAATTGACAATGAAATACCTCGTGTGTTTTCGTGTCTTTTCTTCACAGTAGTGTAGCCAGAAGGGATCTAGTCTCACTTTAACTTCCAATTTCTATCCGAATTGTAGACATTGTGTGTTAAAGAGCGGAACCCAATACCACGCTTCTTAAAACGGAGAAATTAATTAAATGTATAATCAATCGCTAAGTATAAGCCGAGCCCACAATCAATCGTATTTACAGTCTCGGTTTCATAAATAATATAAAATGTACAAAAATTTAAACTATTTTTGTTACTTCCTATAGAAAAATACAAGCAAACGAACCGGAGAAAACAACTTACTCTCACTTCCGTAGTATGTTACGTTAGTGGATCCGGAAAACGGTGTAAATAGAACTATTTCCTGTAAGAAAGCTATACACTTATATTTCAGTTAAATCAAATACCAATATGTAAGCTTGGAGTAAATATTATTATTAGTTTAATCCAAAGAAGTCAATTTTTATTCTTACTTAGCACGTCTCACTTCTCACCTAGAAAAACCTAAATTTGTTAATAACTCGAAACAAATACCTTGAAAGTGGCTTAAGGGTAGTGGCATTTAGCAGAAATTGTCACGTAACGATACTGTGCAACGATACTGCGTGGCCCGATGTAAAGATGAGTCTCCTTCTGTTAGTTATTATTTGGCAGTATTTAATTGGTATCGCAAACGCTTAGATAGACACATTAACTGTAAACAGAAATTCTGATAAAGAAAATTAAAAAAAATATATCTAAACTATTTTAATTGGATTAAGGGCGTATATTTTGGTATTCGAAAATACTTTTTTGGACACCTGACTTTTCGAACACATTACAGTAGTCCGTGTGTCTACCTGTGACCACGGACTACTGTAAAGTGTTCGAAACGTCAGGTGTCCAAATTGTATTTTCGAATACCAAAATAAACGCGATTAATCCGGTTAAAATAGTTTCATTTAAAATGTGTAAAAATCGTGATAATCAAAGACCTTATTAAAGTAACTATTTATTCCACTATGAGAAATGCAGACATCAGAGTGCAAATAAAACTACATGCACTACGTCAACAACAATTCCGGCAGAACATGATGATGAAATTTAAAAAACATATTTTTTAAGTAGGAAAATCAATTCATTCGTGTGTTCGTACGTGAGAAACCTAGACAAACGAAGGCGTTTGTATTGGTTTTTCATGAACGAGTTAAGGTGAACTAAGTCTCAAGACATTTTTTTTATAGGACAAGCAAGGCAAACAAGCGTGTGGGTCACGTGATGGTAAGTGATCACCACCGCCCACGGCCCCGTGTAACACCACAGGAGCTACAGAATCGTTGCTTTTAAGGTGGGAATAATAAATAACTTTTTGAAGGTGTTTATGTCGTAATTACCTGGAAACACGCAGGTGGGCGTTCCATAGTTGTGTGGCACGTGGTAGGAAATTCCTACAAAACCGCACAGTAGTAGAACGCGACGTATCCAGATGGTAGGGATGATATTTTAGACTATTACGTACTGTGCAGTTGGAAAATTCAGCGGCAGGAACCAGGTCAAACCGTTCTCCAGAACACTCCCAGTGATATATGTGCATAACACAACGCAAAAGTATCAAGCCTGTCACAGATAATTGGGTCCGCAATGATTCGAAAGGCTCTCCGATGTATGCGATCAAATGGTTTAAGCTGATACTCGGGTGCACCAGCCTAGAGATAGTACTCCATATGAGACCGAAACTGGGCCCTATAAAGGGCCAAACGGTGTTTGGGCGTGAAGTACTGTTTTGCTATGCCGATGACGTCAAGTATTTCCGAGGCTAACATGGCCTGGCTTTCCAGATGATCGCGATACTGGTAATCGCTCGAAACGCTAAGGCCCAGACGCTGATATCGGGCGCGGCTTTATGGACGGTGTTCTCAAAAACTGGTAATGGTTTTTTAGAGGTTAACGTGCAATCTTGTGTCTTCAGGGAGTTGAAGTGAACCAGGTTCCTTTCACTCCAGGAAGAGTAATTCTCAAGGGATGCCTCGACGGAAGACACAAGTTTTTTTCGGCACTTGTCGACGTTTTCCCGAGAAAGACCTATACGGCTAGTGTAGATGGCGTCCACCGTGCTGTTGTCTGCACAACAATGAATGCTTTTATCCTCTAACAAATCATTGATATGCAGCAGGAATAAGGGACAGCAAACAGCTTTGGAGGGCGCCAGCGTTCACGGGTATTGATCGAGAGCAAAAACCGTCGATAGCGACCTTCATGCTACGCCCAATTAGGAAGCTGATGATCCACTTGTATAATTTCTCTGGATGCCTAATCGATGGAAGTGTGGCACAGGGCCACAGACAATCAAAGGCCTTTACCATGTCCAGACTACCTGCCAGGCCCTTTCCCTTGCTTTCAATAGCAGTAGCCCAGCGGTGGGTTAAGTACACTAGAAGATCACCACTTGACCGACCATGGTTGATGCCATATTGACGGTCGCTAAGCCAACGTTGATCCTTCAGATATATCAGGATTTGGCCGTTAAATATGCTCTCCATTACTTTGGAGAACAGGGAGGTGATAGCGATAGGCCTGTAGTTAGTCAGATCGAAATCATCACCTTTTTTCGAGATCGGGTGGATTATGGCGACCAGGAGCACATACTCGGAACACTAAGGGAGAAATGCCATCCGGCCCACTCGACTTGTAGATGTTTAGAGAAAATAAAGATCGTAAAACAGCCTTTTTGGCTGAACTTAATGTCGGGCATCGAGCTCTGGCATCGCGAAATAGTCGGCGGCGTGATTCCTATGTCGTCCAAAGTCGAGTGCAACGCGATAAGAGCGCCCAAGAGTGCCCGGCTTTCTCTTTCACTGTGTAGACCAGGGATCATTGCGTAACGGTGGAAGCGAGGACTGTCTGAAATTGCCAAGTGCACCTAGAACTGACGTGTTCCAGACGGATGTTCTGCAACTACCACGTTTAATAGTCTCTACACTTCTTATCAGTCAGTGGTCAGAAGATCCCAAAGGGACAACGACCTTAACCTGATACTTTTCTGGATATGAAGTCAGCAGAAGGTCCAGGAAGGATGCATTGTAGTTGTCCACATCTAGGACGCAAATAACATTACTTTAAATATTATTACGTCCTACGCTTTGCATGTGCGTATGCGTGTGCATGTCCATGTCCGTGTGCGTGTGCATGCGCGTGTGCGTTTATGTGAGTGTATATGTTGATTAACAAGAGTAGTTGAGCTCAATGCCGCATTTTGTCTCACTTGATCAGAAAAATGAAAATAATTAAATACAATTGTTATGAGTGATGATCAAACCTGCAACCACCAAATTTAGACACTGTATTTCTTTGCACGTATCAACATAATATATATTAATTAAATTAGTTATTGTAAGGAAAAAAAGGCAAAAACCAATAAAAAATAAATAAAGCATCACGTACGCGATAAGTCAATTCCGACAAGTTACGCTTGGTAAGTCAATTTTATAAGATTCTATTTACGTGAAGTTCTCGCGCATAATGGAGTAGTGCAAATGATGTAGTTTATGTTTATTTATATAGAGGATTGATTGGAATTTTTATATATAAATAGCCTTTGGTACAAAGTAATTTTGAGTTCGATATCAATTTGGGGCATTTGTAAGTTTATAGTAACTGGTTCTAACATTGACGCGTAAATAACGTGTTTCCTCAGCACATATTTTAATATGAAAAATTTAATATATATGAAATACAATATTTTTTTAAATAATTCTACGCTTTATTACAATATAAACTACAACTATGCCAAATTTCATACTTTTCTTCCCCTCCACTTATTAATATATAGATACAGTTCTGTTTTAGTTAGACAAAACCCAATGCTGATTGATTGTATGTAATGTATTTAGATTTAGAAAATTTTGAAATATTAGCCTTTTCTTTAAAGTTAACGACTTTAAGTGGTACACTCCAAAGCCTTAAAATTCAACCGAAAATAGTTGTCTAAAAAATCCTTTTAAAAAAAGTTACCATTTTTACCTTTCTAATAAAAAAAAATGGAAAAAAAATCAAGTAAAACCACACTAAGCCTCTAGTTTATCCTAGTTACGAGTATCTATCATAACCTAAGCTTATTGTCCTCTTACAACAGCAATTTTATAAACGAATTTGAACTCCCTATTACAAGGGTGCAAGGTTCAAAATCGAATAAAAACAGCTTGTTAGCCGTATTTGTTCAAACTTTTGTTGCCGCGAATGTTTGCTATACTTCTGTGTGCTCTTTTGCTTCGTTTTAGATGACGATACGGTTATATTATAGTAACATTATTATTGTAGTGATATATAAGGAATAAAAAATATTTAGAAAAAAAAACAAAAAACTTCATTAATAAAATGAAAGAGTAGGCTGAAAGAACCTAATGTTAAGACACTCCGTTCTCTATTTTTCACGAATTAGTGGGACTTAAAGTCACGTCATAACTAATTATATACTTAACGGGTAGAACACGATTCCACTCCGCTGCTAGGTAGTGTCCCGTATGAGGCGGATATCCCAATAGTTGTCAGGTATGAGGTCAGTTCTCTGACTGGCTTGCGACCACTATCATAACAAAAACGATCCGCCAAATATCTGACGCTGTGTTCCTGTTCGATGTCATGTAAGCCAGCTTTCCCTATTCCCACCCAACCTTTCCCTCAGAGCGTGGTGAGTTTGATAGTTCTGCCAAGCCACTACACTATCTCCTCTCACTTCCGTCTCAAGGCTGGCAACGCATCCGCAACTCCAATGATGTAGATGTCCACGGGCAATAGTGAAGATATACCATCCCGTGACTCTTTTGCTAGTTTGAGTCTTTTTTCTATAAAATAAATAAATTAATTTAGCCTATCTAATAGGGATATAACGTTAACGCAATTGGAATTCCAAAAATCCAACTAAACGCCTTTGAGGCTCCTCAACTTTTCTTACTTCAGTGATTTAATATTATAAAGTATATATGTGAGTAAAGTTAAATTTTACTAACATTTCTCCGCTCTAGCAAGACCATCACGCAATGCTTGGATTTCCAACAGAAAGCTATGACTGACTGACTGTCTTGACTCTGGGTTGTCTCTGACCACCCTGCTATGCGAGGTGCAGTGTAAAACGACTTATTAGGTTATTAATTTAAAATGAATCAGTAATCTATTCTTAATACTCTACTTAATAATGTACGTGTTTTACAAATTCCATTATGTAGCCAATCCTCTACATCGTTGGTATTTTACACATCAACGCCTGCCACCAATGGCGGATGATAGTTGAATAGATGGAAAGGAGCAAAATTAATTCTACTGTGTTTTAAGATATGAAATATTTATTAGAAATAATTGTAATATTGTAAAAACGGTAAAAGCGGTAGTCATGGGTTTAAAATCTATTTGGAGACTATTTAAAACAAAAATCAAACGCGTTAATATATTATTTGCGCGTATTTGAAAATATGTTTTTCTACATCCTACGTTTCGAATTATTACAGTAGTATACAGTAACAGATTCTGCAAGAAGCCATTGTATTACATAAGGCAATTAGGAAGTGATGGCGGTAGTTTGATATAGTTAATTTTTGTATGAACTGATAAATGAATACTACTTCAGCCTACCTGATTATGGACTAGTGTAAAGTGGTTTTCGACCACTTGTCGGGTTTTCACAAATGTATTTTTGAATACTAAAATATACGCGATTAATCTGTTTAAAATGGTTTCCAACATCTTATTATCTCTTGTCTATATAACAAATTGATTTTCAATTCACTTGAATTTATTTTTTAAATAAAAAAATGAATTATTTTAATAGTGTGGATAAGACAGTGTCTGGAGTAACCAAGATTAGTTGTGAGTTCGATTCGTATTCATAGACATGATTATTTTGTTTTACATTTCTCTCTTATAAGAAAAAAGGCGGTGTTAAGTTCCACCATTCAATACCCAATATCTCAAATCAGGTGGATAATGGAAAACAGAGGATGTAGACATAAAATGCATAGTGAATATTAACATTTTCCAAGTAAAATATAAACATAAAAATCATATAATTCACTATAACGTAATTACATCCCAAATAGTGACACACTTGTTTAGGGGACTAAGAATTTATTTTCGTATTTTATGAGTAAACAGCGTCGGTAAGCAATGTTGGTAAAAACGGGCTCGTTTCACAGTAAAAACCAGTAGCTGACTAGCTTTGAATTTCAATTTGCAAGCGTCTAACCGCAATATGCGGTTGTTATGTTTTCCCGATCCTCAATAAATTGTGAACTATTGTGGTGTGGTGGTGTTTGTCTTTACATTTTATGGTAGTGAATTCGATTTAGATACATTAGATGGATCATTCATAGTTACAGTAACATATAGGGTAGCGTTGAATTCCGCTAGACAAAACGTAATATCTCAAATTTAGACAGGAAGTGGGGAACGGAGTGTTTTTCATTAAGTTTTCATAGCATTGTAAAAAGTATAATTACCTTAATTTCATTTTAACTTAATCTCGTCTGTTGAAATAAAGAGCGGTGTTTAGTTCTACAATTGAATACGCCTCTAAAATATATGAAAATTTTGAAAAGATTTCTTATTAGTATTAACAAGTCAAAGAGTTAGAGACGAGATCCAAGATATAAAGAGGACTCCAGATATTCTTACATCTGGAGTCAAGCATGAAGCTTGATTTAGTGAATCTGCATGTAAATTAACTTTGCACCTTGTAAAACTCCAGTAAAAAGTTTTGACTTTAAGTTTTTTAATATAAATTTATCTAAAAAGCATCGTTTAATAATTTATGACTGTCTGGATACAAGAAAAATATTCCATTTGAAATAAATTTTTATTTTGATAGTTCCAAAATATGATTTGAAATTCAGTTGAAAATTTTATGGAACCAATACGAAAAAAGTGCTATATATCTAAAACTTGTGGTAAATTGCTTTAGCGGTTTCATATATTACAGGTAAAATCGGTTGAGGACATATCGAAGAGTGTAGCGATTAAATGTATAATTATATCCAAAAAATTTCGTGGCGCAGTAGGATAGCGTATGACTGTTAACGCGACTGGTTGTGAGTTCGATCCCCACTCGTGGGAGTGATTATATTTAAAATTAATTTTTCTTCTTCGCTCTGCTAAGACAAAGTGCAGTGTTGAGTTCCATCACTCAATACTCAATGTCTCGAATTCGGTGGAAAGCCATATACGGAGTGTCCCTACTGTGCGCGAATAAAAAGCGTGAAGCTAATAGAAAAAAAATATTTAAATTTTTTTTTTTATTATTCACATGTTGAAATATATATTTTGTCACTTAAAGTGACTTGTCACTTAGTTTTAAATTTAGAAGGCAAAATTAAATGTTTTTCTTATATTAATTGATTTACTTATATACCAGTGCATATATAAATAAATGGAAGGAGGAAAACTAATCATTTCACATACCAAAGAGAAAATCTATTATCAAGACACTCTGTTCACTATTTTTCGTACTTCCAAAATCAATTGCATTTACAAACAGACGTGTGTGCCATGACAGCTTCATAAATATATATATATATATATATATATATATATATATAGAGAGAGAGAGAGAGAGAGAGAGACAGCAAGCAATTTTGCTTGTAGCAAAACACTCCCTCCAGTTAGGTAGAAGTACAGTTAGAAGGTAGTAAGGAGTATGAAAAACCAAGTATACTGAGAATGAAAAGCCAAAAATCAAACTCAGTGATGTACAAGAGTGGACGGAAAAAGCCTTTTCCTAGCCAGTAATAATATTTATCAAAAAAGTCCATTTATCAAAAAAGCTTCTAAATTTTCGAACCTGTGACTCTTCATACTAACATATCCTCTACACTATACCCCCATAGACCTTTAGACGTTACATTATAAATGCTCCGCGGATATAGCAATTCACAAAGCAACTGAATTCCACTGAATTTTATTTCCCAATACGTATACTTATGGCCTATGCTCAACTTTTATTTGTTTTATTTTTTCGTATATATAATATATAAATGCAAAATTTATATATAAAATTGGAATTATTGAATTATTAAAATTCTATAGAGAATGCAAGTTTTGTAACACGAATGAAATTATGTAAATTATCTTCTATTCTGTTTTGGCAAGATAAAACGTTACAAGCGATATAATAGCATGTGGGATTTATCATGAAAAATATAGTTGGTAAGAAAAAGGAGGAACTCAACGCCGCGATTTCTCTTATCACTGCAACAAAATTTAAATAAAAAAGCATATAAGGGCAAAGTGGGTTAGTGAGATACAACATAATATCAAGACACTTCGTTGACTTCTTTCCGAAATTAACGATACATTGCATGGAGAACTCAACGTCTCAAATAAAGAATTTAAACATAACCATTTTCTCAAAATGGGATTGAACCCAAAACCAATCTCGTTTACTATAAGATATTGTCCCGTTACGCTAAGATGCCGTCATCGTCATGTAATTTAGCATTCAATTAACTAATCTACCTAAATCCTGAACACCTAAGCTATGTTCTCAAATTAATATAGGAATTGAAACTATAGTCCATGGACTTAAAGACTAGAATCTAAAATTATATAATATCTAAGTATTGATTGTCAAGATGTGTTGACATGTTAGTGATATATTACGCTAGTATCAAAAGACTAAAGGTGTTAAGATGAAGTTACAAATAAAGTAAATAGGGAATTGCAGCGTTGAGTTCCGCACAAGTTCTTTGAATCGATCATTTATCGAATTTGGACGGAGAAGAGAACGTATCTTAACACTGTTTTCTCTTTGCCTATACTGATATATTCAGAAAGTGCATGAAGAAATTAGAATGTATAGATAGATAGAATTCATTTTTATTCAATATTAAAATTAACTTGTTGAAAATGTGTTGAAAATTAAATATATTAAATTAAGTAAATATATAATATATATATTTCAAATATTTAAGCAAAAGAAGCCTTAAAATTCAAAGCTCTATCACTATGTTAATTGCCTAAGATATCAATTGCATAAAAAATCCTTACTTAAGAATATTATATTATTTTTTTTCATTTCGTGAGGAATATAGTTAGATTGAACGCGATGTTGAGTTCCGCCACTCAATACATTGTTTCGAATTTAGTCAGAAATCAGATTTCTTTCTGTCTACATTAACAAAGACCAAAATAGTTGAATATGACAATGAAAATTATAATAATTATTCTTTTGGATTATAACCAAAGCACCCCATGTAATAATTAAAAAAAATCACCCCCACTTCAATCCTACAAAGCAGAGTAGTCAGGGAAGATCTAGTGTCTGGACACTTCGTTGATAGCTTTTCACTCGGAATCGAGACATTACGTGTTGGCGAACTCATCAGCTTCGTCTTAGAACTTACCAGAGCAGAAAAATAAAAAAAAATTGTAATTACTTTGATTGGAAATTGAACCTTTAAGATAATTATGATTATTTTCAGATGCTGTCCACGACGCCACTATGACCTTGTATCCCTAACGAGGTAGTCAGTCAGAGCGCGAAACGCTAAGGGAACCTCTTTCGCTTCGTGATTATAATAAAAGCTACCATGGTTATAATTAAGTTCATACTATTTAAATACAACCGATTAATTCCAACGCAGGCCCAATTCCAATCAAAACGCAATAAGTACTATAATTAAATATTGACAGTGAAATTCTCATAAAATTTTAATTTCATTCATTTCGTCAAATTGAATTGTGGGTGAAAATTGTTTAACGAAAATCATTATAACAAGTAAACTACATTAAAATTGATTTAACATGATTTCATATATAAATTATGGCGCCTGCAGACGGATGTGTAACATGTTAGTAGTTGCCCGCAGCTACGTCTACGTGATATATACATAATTCACGTAGACGTAGCTGCGGGCAACGACGTAGACGTTTCAAAGTCAAAGTCAAAATCAAATTATTTTGTTCAAAATAACAAGTTACGGGCTTCATTTGTTGAACTACAAATAATTTACCACCAGTTCACTGAAGTAAATGCCTCAAACCTGAGAAGAATTGGCGTAAGAAACTCTACAGGATTTTCTCTTTTCTTTTGCTAGCTAAAAATTTACAAATTTAAAGTGACCTTTGAAATAAAATGGAGCAAGTATTTCATTATTTATATGGAAATAACTTTTAACACAAACGTCTTTTCACAACTTTCTAAGATGTTGTTATAGAACATTCTTAGAGGTTATCGGGTATACTATTGTAAAAACCTATACATTATTCCATGAAATAATTAGGGATTTACGTAACCGAGTTAAAGGCACGGTAAATTTTTAAAACATGTTTATTATACTTTAGGGGTTTTTTTAGCTTCACGCTTTTATCCCGCGTAGCAGGGTTGACAGAAAGTACTTAGTGTCAAGACACTCCGTACTTCGCTTTCCACCGAATTCAAGACATTGCGTGTTGAGTGGTGGAACTCAACGCCGCTCTTTGTCTTAACAGAGCGAAGAAGTGAAAAGAATTTAAATATAATCACTCCCCCGAGTGGGGATCGAACCCACAACCGATCGCGTTACAGTCAGACGCTGTCCCATTGCGCCACGACCGGCCTGAATTATACTTAACTTCAATCCATTTCATGTTAGATGAATTGTAAAAAAATATGTTACTGGACATTTTTTGTGGCGGTCATTTTGAATATGCAATAATATTGATTATATATAATTGTATTGTCATCAGAACTGAAGGTGTACTCCAAAGCTTTTCTGTGATCTTCCACCAGTATAATTGATACTGTACTCAAAAGTCAACCGAGGTCTCCTTCCGACCCCCTTTGCCTCGTAAATCTTTCTTGCCGTTTTTCATCATCTATCCTTTCAACTTGCCCAAATCATCTGAGCTCGGTCTTCTTCATTTTTACCAAGACTTTCTCGCTTACTTTTGACATTCTGTGTGTTTCACTTCATATACGGTCAGCTAAACTGACTCCACGTATTGGACGCACCCACGTTTCACTGCCCTATAAGAATAACTCTATATTTTATACCTTTAAAATTCTGACCATATATATATATATATATATATATATATATATATATATATATATATATATATATATATATATATATATATATATATATATATATATATATATATATATATATATATATATATATATATATATATATATATATATATATATATACACTAACTTACTCAGACAATTAAATAAAAGCTTTAATAACAGCAGAAATCGAAGGGAACCTTATCGTTATATGAAACAGAAATTCAAAAAGTTCAAGCATGCTTCGAACAAAGCTTTCCATTGTGCAGCTAATCTTTAAGCAATATTATCACTTTGGCCAAGACATTGTAAGGCAAATACAACTTCATTTCAAATCTAATTTTAATCTCACTTCAATTATACTGTTCCTTTTGTTGGTTCACGTTTTTAAGGGTTTAGGGTAAGATTTCTTGATTTGTTGTTCTTGAAAGGATTGGGTTTTATTTAACGCGGATATTTACTTGTAAGGAAATATTGCTTTAATCTTTGTTATTTAATATGTTCCCAATGGTTTTAGATAATTTTATTTAGAGGTATTTTGCCTTTTTTTTGGAATTTAGTTATATGATTACGTATAAATCATTATATTAAAAGTGATTATTAAAGCATTTCATGTTTAATGAAAAATGTATAGGACTTTGTAAGCGGGATTCGAACCCACACCTCTTAGAAACCGTATAAGCGCTTTGACCGCTAAACCAAGTATTCTACATCCGTCTGAATCGAGATTCTTATACGTTTATAACAACTTATTTATACTGCTACCTTCTCTGTAGATAGATTTTTTACAAATTTCTGTTACCTAAAGATTACTTCTAAGGAACAATCGTTTGGCAAAAGAAAATGCATTCTTTGCACATTATTTTAATCTTTCTATTTTTATAGTATTATTCGAATGACTTAAAAAGCAATTAATTAATGTGTTCTTAACTTTTTGCCTAAATTTTGTGTAAACAAGCGGAGTTAAACGCTGAGCTTTGTCTGAAAAAATGTGAGAAATGAGAATAGTTTAAATCATTCCCCCGAATGTAATTCGAATCCACATCTAATCGTATTCACAGATGATATACTGCAACTGTTACGACCTCTTCTAACAATACGTTCAGAAAACATATAATATGTTTCAAACGAAAACACAGTGTACAATGAAATCAATAACATTTTGTTTCCAAATAGAAGAAAAGGGGGAAAGTCTTCAAAATATTTATATAACCGCGATGTCAACACTTGTTCGCAAGATATATGGTGGGTCCAATTTTATCATTTCCAAGCATATTTCACGAGAGCATATCATTTGTAGGGCTTACGACGCTATCTCATGGAACGATGGCATTGTCAGATTGTAAATGTTCTTTGTTTTCTTGTTCTTACATACATACAAAATATATATATACATATATATATATAAAAAAAAATAAAAAAAATAAGTATACTTTCTCAAAACGAAATCGAACCGAAAACCTCCGCGGTTACAAATGTGTTTGAATGTAAGAACGGCGCCGGGACGGTGTCAGAAGTTAATTATTCCTTTAATTTTCACATACACCGTACGCTATATCTTACAGCCGTTAGCTCAGAATTTAGAAGCTATTTCAGTACATTCTAGACTATATTATATAACCTATAAGGGCAATTAATATACTAATGAGGTTGTAAATCATGGATATTATTTTGTAAATCACAATAGGAGTGACCGGTTACTACAACTAGTTGAAGGAAGTCTACTTACCTGTGGTGACCTATCTCTACTTTTGTTTTGATTAATGAATAGTATATTATATTTTCTTTCTATTTTTTTA
Organism: Dryadula phaetusa; assembly: GCA_032432895.1. NCBI lineage: Eukaryota > Metazoa > Arthropoda > Insecta > Lepidoptera > Nymphalidae > Dryadula > Dryadula phaetusa. The sequence goes on from JAOYRS010000005.1 coordinate 1,028,832, forward strand.
GCTTCACGCTTTTATCCCGCATAGCAGGGTAGACAGAAAGTACCTAGTGTCAAGACACTCTGTACTTCACTTTCCACCAAAGTCGAGACATTGCGTGTTGAGTGGTGGAACTCAACGCCGCACTTTGTCTTTACCAGAGCGAGGAAGTGAAAATAATTTGAATATAATCACTCCCCCGAGTGGGGATCGAACCCACAACCGGTCGCGTTTTCAGTCAGACGCTGTCACACTGCGCCACAATCGGCCTCTATTATATTTTCCTTCTTCATATATTATTATTTGATCTTGTATGACTTTAGAAAAGTATTTTAAAAACATGATAGTTGATATACGAGCCATTTTAGGGCTATCACAAAGAAGCGTGCGTTAAGACACTCTATTGCATAAAAAAACTTTACAAAAGAGGTATAAAGGTTTTTTTTGTATGAGTGTTTATTGTTTTATCTGCAAACACTATATTGATGTTAATATTCAGCATTAAATAATTATTAAAGTTGTAAAAAACGTATAAGAATCTCGACGCAACCGGATGTAGAAAACTTGGCTAAGCGGTCAAAGCGCTTAGGCGGTTTTCAAAAGGCGTGGGTTCGAATTCCACTTTCAAATTCCTATACTTTTTTCTTTACATATGAAATGCATTTATTATCACTTTTAATATAGTGATGTACTAATATATACTCGGAAAGTCTATAATTGGCGCTATGGTACATACTTATAAAGCCAGCTCTTCTCTGTAGTTCTTAAAAACTGTTAGCAACTTCCTGTAAACATGACAAAATTGGCATTTTTATGTGAGGCCACTGTTGGCCAAATTTATTTCCGCTTCTTCGCTCTGGTAAGAGATAGCACGGCGTGAAGTTTCCCAGTCAACACGTAATGTCTAGATTTCGGGAAAGCAGTCAACAGAGTGCTTTTACGGAAGGCAGTCTTTGACTCATCTCCTATGCGGGGCCAGTCGTGGCACATTGGGACATTGCCTGACTTTAAGGCAATCGGTTATGACTTCGATTGCCTCTCAATCGCTCTGGTTAAACAAAATGCGTCAAAAGGTGAATTACGGAGTGACTTGACACTAGGTATTTTCTGTCTACCCTGCTAGGCGGGATGAGAGCGGGACAAAAAATATTTTTGTATTACATTAAGTTAAGCAATAATTAAAGTAGAGGCCGGTCATGGCGCAGTGTGACAGTATCTCATTGTATACATGATCGCTTCTGGGTTCGAATCCCTCTGGGGGGAGTAAAGATATTTATTTAGCATAGAATCCACCACTCACCACGCAATATTTCGAATTTGAACGGAAAGCGATCAACGTACAGTAGCTTTAATAATATTTATGTATCGCATTAAGTTAATAAGTTAACCAATAATTAAAATATGACCAAATACCAACATACATATATACATACATATTTACTTATATCCTATTTACACAGATGAAGTGGTCGGCGGTTGCAAATTCGCGGTTAACTGATTTTAAATTAAGCCATCCACCGCTAACCTCCATAATAGGTAGCCACTTAAATTTAGTATCGAACTAGGAGATTTAATATTGCGAAAAATTTATTATTCAATTTTAATATTTATTAATAGCAACTCAATGTTTTTTTTTTTCGTTTTGTGTCTATATGTGTAACATATATATATGTATATATATATATATATATATATATATATATATATATATATACATAGTTTATTATGAAGAGAAAAGAATTGTTAGTTTGTTGGTTAAAACATACTGGATCGACAGATCATAAATACTGTGAATTAAGCGAAAACGCTAGTGAAAATATTAATTAGTTATTTCTCTAAGAAGAAATATATATATATATATATATATATATATATATATATATATATATATATATATATATATATATATATATATATATATATATATATATATATACTATATATATATATATATATATATATATATATATATATATATATATATAATAGCGCAGTGGACAGCGTGTGACTGTAAAAACAATGAAAGTAGGTTGAATTCCCACATTAAATTCATACATTAAATTTTTCGCTATGGTAAAGTATAACGCTGCTTTAACTTCCGTTACTCAACACAATGCAACTTAAATCTGCTAGAATGCAGAGAAGGAAGCGTTTTGATACTAGATTCTCTCTGCATAATGTGAAGCTAAAGAATTAAATATTAAATAACGGTATCATCAGGACAATAATATTATCAAGAAAATAATATGTTATATAAAATAAAGTATTATTTATGTACTATACCTAAGTATATCGAGTAGCCTGGTGTGAAACAAAACGGCATAGGAGTGAAAGTTGGTGATTTGCCGGTAAGTGTCTGTTGTACGCAGATGTTGCAGAGCTAATGGCAACATCAGAATGCGAATTACAAGCATTGGTCACCATTCTGAAATAAGGGTATTAAAGTAATGGTATAAACCCAAATTCTGGGAAGAATACATGGAAAATAGTGAAGGGGAAAGCACACTACCCTGTGGAACTCCAGTGATAAATTGGCACAGTGAAACATGTTTACAATCGAACTCAAGCAGAGGTACGAAGAAAACCATTCAGTAGCTTTTGGGGAAAAATTAATTGATAGTTCTGTGATTAAGCCTCATATTATGCAATATTTTATTCATAACGTCAAAAAAATATTTTTTTATGTTTCTAAGTTCGATTACAATTGAGTGTAAACTTTATATTTAAATTATTTTAATTTCTCCGATTGTTTATGTAACTTTTTTTAGCTTCAGGCTTAATTTCTTGCGGTTTAGATAGATAGGACGGAGCGCCAAACGATACGGTATCTACATACATACCTCTTTCGCATCGTCATTGGAGAGTCTCCATGCTTTTTTCATATATATATATATATATATATATATATATATATATAGAGAGAGAGAGAGAGAGAGAGAGATAAATAAATATAGAGGCCGCCATTGCAAAATTTATTTGTAATATATAATTTAAGCTCAAGATAATTTTTATCATGTGCAATAAAATATTACGATATAAAAACTACCAAACTGAAAAATTAATGTGTTATTAATTTCCGCCACACAACACGGAATGTCTCAATTTTAAACGGAAAGCAGTAAACGGAGTGTTTTGACACTAGATCCTCTTTGACTAGCCTAAACTAAATAACTAAAATTACAGCATTAACTCTAAAATCTATTCGCGCAAAATGCATAATGCAATTCCGTCCTCTCATGTGCCTTGCAATAATAAATTTTACGTATCATTGAATTCAAATGCGCTACTTAACTTGGCCAAATGAACAGAATTCCTACAAATTTCAAGCTAAAATTATTCAGCTACACGAATTTGTCAAATATGCATTTAATGCACTATTTTACAATATAATGTTTTGGTTTAGTTTTTTGATGTATTTCTAGATGTATTTTATGAGAATTGTATATTTATTATATATATATATATATATATATATATATATATATATATATATATATATATATATATATATATAATTTGAAAATAATAGTAACTAATAACTTTTACTTCATGTGTTTTACAATTATTGTTTGTGTATCTGTTTGTTCAGATTAATCTCTGGAACATCTAAACTTTTTTTGATAGAACTTTAGATGATCTAAAAAGGGGAAACTAAGGTTTCTTATCGTCGTCGGCTATCGTCTATCAGTGGGACAGCGTGTGACTGTAAACGCATCGGTTGTGAATTCGATTTCAACTCGGGGGAGTGTTTATATTTAAATTATTTTCATTTTTTTGCTCTGGTAAGACAAAGCGTGGCGTTGTTTTCCATCAATCAATTCGCAGTGTCTCGAACTTGGCGGAAACCAAATTGGGAATTATTTGAGACTAGGTACTTACTGCTGCACGGGTTAAAGCGAGAAGCTGAAAAAAGATAATGTTACAAGTGAACGAAATCGTTTAATAGAGTTATATCCACACACACGTAAGATATACATTAATATCTATAATTTAATAATTTAAATTAATTTAAGCATTAAATGTTAAATAATCAGAAAATGTCTTTGTTAACGAATTATTTTCATAAATCAGTTGCTATATTTTCATAATATAATATCTACTTCCGTTTAAATTGCCTGAATAGTTCATACGAATGCAATCTGGTGGAATATTTACTCATTAACGCGTAAAGTATTCATTGCCTTAGCAACGTATATCATTTGGTTTAGTGTGTAACATTTAAATTATTTATTTATTGTATTTATAATATCTTGTTACAAAAATAATCATTCATATTCTTAACGAATTAAAATTTTACATTACGTTTACATTTCTATGTTACATATGTTGTCAAAGAAAGCACAGCGTTAAACTCCGTTATTAACAAGCTGTCTTTTAATGATAAAACGAAATATCTTAACACCAATTTATTCCTGTCAACGTACAATAATTAAAAAATAAGATTACCTTATCCATTTTCAACACTATTGTACCTAATTTTCGAAAAGCATATTCCTTTACCACATTTCTATGAAAGACAATTGCATGAAATTGAGTTTGCATACAAAAGATGTATAATATTTTGTGTTCAGCAGTTCAGGGTACGCTTTGGGAATTATAAGCGAAATAAATAAGTCATATAGACGCTATTTCTATACATTTCAAGTTAATTTTTGTAGTATTAGTTAGTTAGCTATAATATAATATAACAGTAATAAGATATTTAAGAAAAAATAAATATATTAATTAATTTTACTTAAAGTAAAGAGAATAGATATCAATAAGAACTTTGATTTTCGCGATTTTTTTATATATTTTAAATGAATCGATGATCAGTGGGTGGTGGTGATCGGTTGTGGGTTCGATCCCAATTCGGGAGAGTGATTATGTTTAAATTATTTTCACTTCCTAGCTCTGGTAAAGACAAAATGTGGCGTTGAGCTCTACCACTCAACGCGCAATGTCTCGAATTCGGTAGAAAGCGAATTACGGAGTGCCTTGACACTATGTATTTTATATCTACCCTGCTATGCGGGATAAAAAGCGTGAATCAAAAATAAAACTTTTTAAAAAGATTAATCAAAGGCACGACCCGTGACTACGCACTACTGTAAAGTGTTCGAAATAACAGATTTTCAAAAATGTATTTTCGAATACCAAAATATACGCGATTAAACCGTTTAAAATAGTTTCATTTAGAAGAATCGATATTTTTGCTCAATATCAATGTTTATTAATAATAATCAATTTATATCAAACGTATAGCTATGTAGAAATACACGTTTTGTGCTGAGTAGAGTATTCGGAAACAATTTAGTGTCGAGACACTCTATTGACATCAGAAATATCGATTTCGTGTTGACTGGCGAACTCAACGCCACTCTTTGTCTCACTAGAACGGAAAAATTTAAAATAATTTTAAAAATATTGCATTCCTCTGCGCACGAGTTCGAACCCACTATAGTCACAGTTCCAATACTATTCCACTGCGTCACAATAGACAATCCAATGTTAATTTACTATTATAGCTTGATTAAAACCTAGGTAATGATAAAGATGTAAAACTTTATAATTAACTTAAAAATTGTATTACTACTGGATACTGGAAATTAAAATGATTATAAATCATGGCCTCTACATAGACATGTTTCGTTATATTACGACCTGCTTGCCAAAATCTTTATAAATTGTAGCCTGTGTGTTATTCTGGTGTATAACCTACAATACTATAAAGTTATATCGAAATCTGTTTAGTTTTTACATGAAAGAGTAATAAACAAAAAATTTGGTAGAGTTGTATATATATATATATATATATATATATATATATATATATATATATGTATTTATAGGTTATATATAAATTAAATTAAATTTTTCTCTCCCATTCCTTTAAGTGACCTCCATTTTTTGCAGCTTATCACCATAGATCTTTCTCTATAAGAGCAAGTTGACAGTTATATCATAAATCAAGCAAATATAAGCGGTGTTCCGAACCGTCCCCTTTTAAAACCACGAGCACACGATGATTGTTAACGAATGGTAAATTTCTTTTTATCTCTATGCATCCACATTATGTTGGTAGATAGTGATAAATCACTCCGTTCTTACCTTTTTATTTGCACAATATTCATTTTATTTAATTGATATATAGTTATGGTACGTTAGTTACACTTTGTAGGATTTTTAGTGAGTTCCCAGTTTCAGAAGCTGAAAATGGAAATATATTTACAGTTTTGACAACTAGTGATGTACATTTCTGATGACATGTGATGTACTGACTGTAAGTGTAGTATGGAGTGTCTTGATATTAGGTACTTCATGTCTATTCTGCTATGCGGGATAAAAGCGTGAAGCTAAAATACCACACTAGATACTGAATATTACAGTCAAGCAAATTCCTAGACAATTACTTAAATAATATTTTTTCAGTTTCAGTAAAGAACGATGAGCCATGGCAAAAAATATCTCTATCTACTCAGCTATTTACAGGAGATGCAAGAAACTAAAAAATTCAATAATAAAGAGAATGGCGTTGAGTTACGCCAAAAACACAAAGTCTCGAATTCAGATAGCAATGAGCGGAGTGTCTTGTTCTGTTTCTTTAACTACCCTGCTAATAATATCATGTGTAAAGTTGAGTTTAATGATTAAATATAGAATATATTGGCAAGAGTAATTTCATATATACGTACGTTTCAGAAGTTTCAGTTACACACACGTTGAAGAGCGAAAGCTCTCGATTCGAACCACAGACGTCTAGCGCTTTCAGAATATTTCAAGCACGCGTTTTGAGTTTCAAGTTACCGTTTGTAAGGTGTCTATGGAAAATAATTATCTAATTAACACGTTTCTAACGTTTATTCTTTTACGTTACTAAATTTTACTTCAGTTATATTTTTAATGGATTTTGTATCATGATTATATATTAATTTCTCTGTTCAAATAAGACAAACTGCGGAGTTAAATTCCGCTATACAAGTGTTAGAATACACTCGTTAAATATATTGAAATAATAATAATGAACAACATTAGGATTAGCCCACAAGGCAGCACCGAACCTACTATCCTAAAGTCCACTAGTGAATGAGCCCCGTATGGCCTAAATTGCCGACTTATGTATATACATCCGAACAAAGAAAGGAAAATCATAGTTAAAAAGGAGGGTACATATTTACCAATATTATTATTATTCAAATTACTTTCTTTAAATTTTAATTGAAACTATTTTAATCGGATTAATTGCGTTTATTTTGGTATTCAAAAATACATTTTGGACACCTGACGTTTCGACTTCACTTTACAGTAGCCCGTGGTCACAGGTAGCCATTATTTCTCTACCTTTCTGTATTTTCGAATACCAAAATATACGCGATTAATCCGTTTAAAATAGTTTCATGTACAATGTATAAAATCGTGAATATCAAAGATCTTATTACTTCCTTTATATCTAATAATATCGAATGGCGTCCCATCCCCAATGTTACTTATAAATAAATTACACTAACAAAAGCCTTGAGTTTTTAATGAAAAACAGTAAACGGAGTGTCTTTACTCTAGATTCTCTCCGATTGCCTAGAAAAAAACTATCAATTTAGAATTATTGATATATTTTACACTAAATAGGTTGCAATAGTATCCAATGACCATTATTTTCACATTATAAGATACCCTAATACTTGTTCAGTGTGTGTATGTTCATATATTACAAGGTGAACGTAAAATTCTACTCACGTCCATTGGAAGTGCCGTGCTATAGTTAATTACACGTATGCAGTTTAGGCTATTTTTGTACTGATCGTACAGAATTCTATATAAAAATACTATGCCGATGGCAATATGTGGAATTAAATGCGTTGAATCAGGAAGGTTATTATTATTGTGAAATTATAGAGGATAGGAGGACAGCGTCTGACTGTAAATGCGATCGGTTGTGGGTTCGATCCCTACTCGAGAGAGTGATTATTTTTAAATTATTTTTATTTCCACGCTATGTTACGACAAAGTGCAGCGTTAAGTTCCACCACTCAACACACAATGTCTCGAATACGGTGGGAAGCGAAGTACGGAGTGTCTTGATATTACTTTGGTGGAAACGCGATTTAACACTAAGTTTTTACGATTCGCGATTTTACACTACCTTGCTATCCGGGATAAAGTATGAAGCTGCAAAAAGGTTGAATTTAATTTAATTTATTTTTTTAGTTTTACACGCTTTCATCCGCATAACAGATAAACAGAAAGTACCTAGTGTGAAGACACTGTGTACTTCGCATAAAACATAACCCAGTATGTACCCAATGTACCGCAATCTATACAATGGTGTTGAAAGAGAATTACTATGAAAAAAAGTACTGCAAACGATCGTTATAATAAACTTAGATGGATTCGTATAGGGAGCGACGGTCTCGTTACGACGCGCAAGGGTCCCATTGTTATTTGTGACAAATTGTCAATTTACCATTGTATTAAGATCTATTAATTTTACCTCAAGTGACGTTTTACGTTCACACCACAATCAATTATACTTTGGATGTATGTGTGTATGTATGTATATAAAAAAATCTTTTTTTCATATATATTACCTGTGCCTGTGTATGAATACGTGTGGGTATGTGTGAGTGTGTGTATGTGTGTATGTGTATTTTGAAAGTTACTGATTTTAGCCATATAATCTTATATATATATATATATATATATATATATATATATATATATATATATATATATATATATATATATATATATATATATATATATATATATATATATATATATATATAATATATATATATTTATATATATATATATATATACATGTAAGTTATGTAACCTACCTACATATAGTTCACAGAAATATTTGGTTTGGTTTAATATTTCATTCTTACTTACTTTAAATAAAAAAAAAATATCTCTTGATATATCTTCTGGGGTTGTTCTTTTACGTGACCTCCAGTACTGCCATACTATGTTTTCTAAGGTTACTCGAGAACTCTCTTTTCCCTACTTACTACTCATGCGTTACAATTACTCTGATGAAATCTTCTTAAAAGGCAATAAAAAAAGATAACAAATTACCAAACAACTACATATTCACTATCTTTTTCAGAAAATCCAAAGACTAAATAAAAAAACCATAAACGCCACATCCGAAACACCCTTAGAGTAGAACAGTACCGAGTGCATCCAAAGTATATCCTTTACGACCGTCTTCAGACAATTTGGGCTAATTACTCGAATACAGGGACAAGTTTTACATCTGAATAATTAACTTCATTTTATATTTACTACGGTTGAAAACAACAAGTTTTGTTTTTAAGATGAAATCTTTGAGTGTTGATGCTGCGAGGTAAAATTTTAAATTTTATCTCTCTGGTTTCATTTTAAATGAATGTTACGTGTTTATTATATAAGTTGAATGTAGTGAGACCGGTCGTGGCGCAGTGTGACAGCTCCTGGCTGTAAAGGTGATCGATTTTGGGTTCAATTCCCCAAGTGGTTATATTTAAATGATTTCCACTTCCTCTCTCTGGTAAGACAAAGTGCGACGTTGAGTTCTACCTGTCTCGAGTTCGGTGGAAAGCTAAGTTCGGAGTGTCGTGACACTAAATACTTTCTATCGACCTTGCTATGCGTGATAAAAGCTTGAAACTAAAAAATATATACATATGATGGTATGAAATGTAGTTAATATTTTATAGAGCTCAACGCTGCTTTTTAGCTTACCAGAGAAAAAGTGAAAATAATTTAAATATAATCACTCCCCCAAGTGGGGATGGAACCCCCAACTGATCGCGTTTACAATCAGACGCTGTCACGCTGCGCCACGACCGGTCCCAAACCCTGGTAACGATCGTAGATAAAAACTTAATTATTTACGATGTTATTGCGGGTTCAAACTTCGCTTTTGATAATACAAAGGGGATTAAAATGGAGTTTAGTTATCTTTCACCAATTATAAGAAAATTTTAATTTATAGCTTCACGCTTTATCCCACATAGCAGGGTAGACAGAAAGTACCTATTGTCAAGACACTCAGTACTTCGCTTTCCACCGAAGTCGAGATATTGCGTGTTGAGTGGTGGAACTCAACGCCGCACTTTGTCTTTAATTTATAAATTACCAGTAGTTTATAAATAATTTAACAGATAGAATTGATTAATTTAGTGACAACACCGACGAAATTTTAATAGAAAGAAGAGAAGCGATAGACTATTTCATGAAATTCTAATGAAAATTTCGGGTGAAACGGGAAACTATGGAAAATAAAAATGTAATTAGCGTGGCATGTTATATTGTTTTTTTTTTATTTTTTTAGTGTTACGCTTTCACTGCGCAAAACAGGTGTGACAAGTAGAGAAGTATTTAGTGTCAAGACACTCCGCACTCCGATTTCCGTTGAATTATTAGCGTGGCAGGTCATTTAATTTTCTTTTCATTTTTTTTTGGTTTTACGCCTTCACCGCGCAAAGCAGGAGTGACAAGAAGTGTTTAGTGTCAAGACACTCATTACTCCGCTTTCCGCCGAATTCTAGACATTGCATGTTGAGTAGACGACCTGAACGCTGCGTTTGTTTTACCAGAGTGAAGAAGTGTAAATATTTAAAATATAACTTCCAAGTGGGAATCGAACCCACATCTGATCGCGTTTACAGTCAGACGCTGTCACACTGTGCCACGACCGGCCTCAAGCTCGTAATGATTTACGAGTACATTATATATTTTTTAAGTAATTAGAAGTGACTTCTTGAGATCTAATAATTTAGATTCACATGTCTTAAGTCCTACATATTTAACAGGCCACTGTAGCACAGTCGAACAGCGTCTGATTGTAAACGCGATTGGTTGTGAGTTAGAATTTCACTCAGGGGAATTATTATATTTAAAATTTATTATCCTTTATCTGCTGTAGTAACATATAGGAATAAAATCTCGCTTCAGGAATGTGTTCTTACAATTCTTAGTAATAAATATTTGGAAAAAAGAGGTTAAGAAATAATGTACAATTTGTAATGTAAAGTAAAAGTTTTGTTAAATATTAGTTTCATACAAATGGCCTTGAGTTCTGCCACTCAATATGCAATTAATACAAATATGTACGAAAATGGAGTGTCTTAACACTAGATACTATCCGATTATGCGAATTAAAATTGGAGTGTAAAAGAAATGCTAGTTTTTTAAATGTTTTTTGTATGAAAAATTTATTGTGTGATTATACGTAACTACCTGTAGGTAGTAACGTATACAGAAAGTGGAGTATGTATTAATAATATGAATATTATTAATATTTACTATTTTTAAAGTGTTATTCCACACTAAGGATTAGAAAAAATTTTTGAAAAAATGTATAAATTTTTTTTTTTTTGAACGCAACGGGATTTGAACCCGCGCCTCTTGGATACCGTCCAAGCGCTCTGATCGCTAAGCCATGCGTTCTACTATCAGCTGCGTCGAAATTCTTATACTTTACAACTTATTTATGTTGTTAGCACCTCTGTAGAGAGATTTTACAAATTTCTACTACTTAAAGATTATTAAGAAATAATCGTTTAACAAGAGAGATTGCTATTTTATTTTAATATTTACTATTTTTAAAGTGTTATTCCACACTTGGGATTAGAAAACATTTTTAAAAAACGTATAAATTTTTTTTTTTATTTTTTATTTGCTAACAACATAAATAAGTTGTAACAAAACGTATAAGAATTTCGACGCAGCTGGTAGTAGAACGCATGGCTTAGCGGTCAGAGCGCTTGGACGGTATCCAAGAGGCGCGGGTTCAAATCCCGCTGCGTTCAAAATTTTTATACGTTTTTTCAAAAATGTTTTCTAATGTATATTATTAATACATACTCCACTTTCCGCCGAATTCCAGACATTGCGTGTTGAGCGATGGAAATCAACGTCGCGTTTTATCTTACCAGAGCGAGGAAATACAAAAAAAATTAAACATAAAATTTCCCCCGACTGGGATTCGAACAAAACTAATCACGTTTACAGTCAGTCGCTGTCACACTGCGCCACAACCGGCATCACTAGCTGGTATTATTATAGTATAACTGAAAGAAAATCGAACCCGTAACTTTCAAAACTACACACTTGATTTCCTCACGGTGACCTCGTCACGGACGGCTGGTCTTGACTAACTGCAAACGGATACATCTGTTACTATTTACTCTTAGCTTAGCCTGAATTATATGTTTTCGAGTTTTAGTCTAGGAAATTCTCTTTATTGTTAACTGTAACTTGCTCCAGATACAATGTCTTTAGAGAGAAGCTGCTCTAGAGATATGACCTGTATTCCCAATTTTGAGATATTAAGGGCAAGATCAATATATGCAATTAAATTATTCGAAAAGCAGCGGAGTGTCATGACACAGGTACTTTCACTACTCTTATATGAAAGAAAAGGCGTTAAACAATAATTTTAATGAAACTATTTAAAAATGTTTTGAATACTCTTAAAACGGCGAAGGCGCATCAAACAGATGGTATATGATATAATTGGTTTTTGTATCGATCAACAGACAAATGCTACCTTACCTGAAATCACGGACTACTGTAAAGATTCAAAATATCGGATTTTCAAAAATTATTTTTCGAATACCAAAATATACGTGATTAATAAGATCTTTGATTTTCGCGATTTTTAAACATTTTAAATGAAACTACTTTAACTGGATTAATCGCGTATATTTTGGTATGATAAGCCACATATCCTCGCTAGGGAAAGTAGATATGTTCCAAGAATAATCCGCGAGGCCATTGAATTCAAAAACATCCAAATTTCAATAAATAAGATGGTTGGAAACTCTTTACCCACTTATAAAAAAATTAAAGTCTCAAATCCACCACACCAGAGACAAAGTGAAGATACAGTGAGCTCATTCTGCAAGAATCCAGGGCAGTACGCGAGGCATTAAGAAACAGACGGCGGTAGTTTGATACAATTAATTTTTGTATCAACTGACAGATGAATGCCACCTCAGTCTACCTGTACCTCGCTGGGAAATGCTTTTTACGCAGACCATCCGTGCGTATGGCAGACTTGCCTTACGGACGGATGATACTGTGGGACTCATCAGATCTACCTGATACTACTCACTAAAACCCAGCGGAAACCATTGAGGCGCCGCAGGATCGCTTGCGCACGCCACTACGAAGCCTCGGTCTACTTGTTGTGGTTCACCTTCGCCTTCAAGGTGCTCCAGGGTTTCTTTTACAGTACCCACAGCCTCGATGACTTACAGGAGGATCACCATGATCTTCCCGTAGTAGTTCCTCTAGGGTAGGGGGAGTTGAAAATGCGTATACTGTCTTTTTCTACCTCCTGGCTTACGGCTTCGGAGCGGATCTGCATTTGCGCTATACTCACGCACCCGCTCCACAGCCTCCTTCAAAGCGATAACTGATTCGCAGAAGGAGATCATTGCAGACCAGTTCATCTCACTATCCAGCATAGCCTTTGCTAATCCTGCCGCCGGGGCTTCATCCGCTCTTTTCCTGGTCCGCACGATACTCTCCACCAATGGCCGTTCACCTCGCGATCGTTCACTTGCACGGAATGCGTGAACTCTGGCGAGCACTTCCACCTGCAATTCCCAAGGCGGATCGCCCGCCAAGAGAGTAGCTGCCGTCCAAGACACAGTACGGTATCCCCGTATTGCCCTCACCGCTATGACCCTCTGCGCTTTTCGCAATTGGGCCCTCTTACGAACGGTGAGAGCATTCGCCCATACGGGCGCACCGTATAGCGCCATAGATCTCAACACACCAACATAAAGCCGTCGGCATGGAGAATCCGGCCCTCCGACATTCGGCAGTAACCTATCGAGGGCCCCGGTGGAGCTCATAAGCCTCAGCGTAAGCCCATCGGCCATCCAGGATAAGACCCAGATATTCATCTGAGCCTGTACCTCCACCTCCTGATCCTGGATGTACAGAGTAGCTCCTCGGGGGGACCCTTGCGTCGGTCATGGAAAAGGAGGGCCTCAGTCTTGGGCATGGAGACCCTCAGACCCAGCGCTTTAATGCGGTCAACGACAAGTTGGACGCCGGCCATGGCCACGAGTGCCTCCAGATTAGTCGATCTCCGGGCTGTGACAAGAGTATCTATTGCATAGCAAATGAGACTCATCCCGGGGAGTAGACAGCCACGCAGGAGCCAATCGTATCCAATATTCCACAGTATCGAGCCCAATACCGACTCCTGTGGAACACGTCGTCGTCGTCCGATCCGACCATCCCCTCCTAATCCACAGGACTACTCTATCCCGGAGTCTTCTTCTAAGAACCGCCGGAGATATAGAGGCACTCCGTGGTACCGGAGAGCCTCTCTTAATGTCTCAAACGGCAGGCTGTTTAAAGCGTTGACCACGTCCTTCAGGCTTTTTAACCCGCATAGCAAGGTAGATAGAAAGTACCTAGTTGAGTGGCAGTACTCAACGCCGCACTTTATCATACCAAAGTGTTTTCATGACGCACTTGGACAGCGACTGGCTATTGTGCGTTCAATTCTCATTTGTGGAAATGATTATATTTAAAAAAATATACGTTTTTCACAAATTTTCAAGCAATTGTTTTTTTAGCAAAGTAATTTTAAAAATATATTAAAATAAATGTACTAATTGACTCGAGCTGAAATCGTACCCACTGCTATCGACTAAATAATCGCTTGGAATTTGCACAGCGATATGTTCAACGAAAAATTACATCCATTATATTATTGAATACTCGATTAAAATTAGAAAAGCTAATTCTATTTAGGCTATGATTTGTGATCTCAAACAAAAGCGGTATAATAACACGCAAATTGTGTACTAAATGGTCAATAAATGGGTATAAGTGTTCCACCTAAACAGATTTTATTACCAAAATAATACTGATAATTGTACGATCTGGCAATGATAGAGATTTTAGGCTTTTTTGAACTAGATTTGGGCGTTCTTATATAAAGTGGTTTTAGGTGCAATTTTCGAATAAATTAGGTTTTTTTTAATTTTTCAATATCTACTCCATATATTGTAGGGTAGATACAATAGTGTTAAGGCAATTCCTTTTGTCAATTTATCGTTTATTTGAGGAATATAACGAATATGATTTAAAATCGAACGCCACGCTTTGTCTTCTTTTCCCAGACCAGAAAAAACAGTTTTATGGCACACAGTCAAAAAAGCTCTTTTAGCTGCTTTACAGCTGAATTCGAAACATTACTTATAAATGGCAGAACTCAACGCCACACTTAGTGTCACGGAACGGAGAATCAAACCCCAATCAATTATGTTTATACTTAAAAGAGAAAGGAATTGTGGACAGGGAAATGAACCCGTAACCATCCTTGATATCACACTGCTCTCCACAGGGTAAACTGAGATAATTTAACACAAAAGCCTAATAACTGATAAATATCTCATTTGAAATCGAATAAAATTCACCACACGTAGCTAAGCAGTTCCCAAGATATATGTGGGATGAAAACGATATTTGGCTCGATGTGAATATCGATATAGCTTTTAATATAAAGTGTAAAGGCTTGGGAGTGCTTTGTTATCGGTTGTAAGTTTTTATATATATTTTTTTTACTCAGAATGTCTATTGTTATATGCAGTATAGAAATTTTGGTTTAACGTCTCGTGTATGTTAGTAAATATATATTGTTTGTTATCTTAGTATGTAAAAATAAAGTTAATGACATTTGTGTATAAAACATAAGTATTTTATTTATTATATAAGGCAGAGACAACTTTCAGTAGCGGAACTCAACGCCGCTCTTTGTATTACCAGAGCGGGAAAACGAGAATAATTTAAACATCAATATTGATATCTCATAAGATAAAATGGCACGTGATATGTCCCAATTTTGAACGGATTGTCTTGGGACTAGGTTAATTCTGGCTAATCTACTATAGTCGCAAAATGTGAGTAAAGAGGTATTTTTGATGAATATATATAATTTTTTTTTTTAGCTTCACGCTCCATCCCTGGCGGGGTAGTCAGAGATTACGGAGCGCCAAACGCTACGGTCCCTGTATACCTCATATATATAAATATATATGAGTATGCAGGGACCGTATATAATATATATATATATATATATATATATATATATATATATATATATATATATATATATATATATATATAAATTTATTATTTATATTCACCAAAAATACCTCTATTATCTTTAAATCAAGTAAATTTAATTTTTTAGCATATTCATGCTAACTAGGATCAGGACAAGTAGATTTTATATATATATATATATATATATATATATATATATATATATATATATATATATATATATATAATAAATATTGACAATAGAGACCGGTCTGGCAGTGTGACAGCGTCTGACTGTAAACGTGATCGATCGACCTTGTGGGTTCGGTCCCCACTCGGGGAAGTGATTATATGTTTAATTATTTTCAATTCTTAACTATAAGAAAGCGAAGTACGAAGTGTCTTGACTGGACACGTAGTGTCTTGACACTAGGTACTTTCTGTCTACCCCGCTAAGTAGTGAAAAGTAGATAGAGTATATAAACAACAGAGTGTCCTAACACTAAAATCTATCTGCCTATCTATTATATCCTATATATAACTACTGTTTACCCTTAATCTCTTACTCCAACAATATCATCACACCACTATATTGAATAATTTACATGAAAACAATAAACAATTCATGAAGTTTAGTATTCACAATGGTGTTTAGAGATTTGCATGCACGATTGATTCTACGTGCTAGTGTTACGGTCGGAATGTACAGTACATTGGGTAGTTGTAAAATGTGAATGGAATTTACTTATAAACTACTTTTTAGTTTTAAAATTTAATGAAAATCTTTTTAAATGAAACTATTTTAAACGGATTAATCGTGTATGTTTTGGTATTCGAAAATACACTTTTGGAAATGTCCAAGGTCACAGGTATGGCTTATCTGTGACCTCGGACTAATGTTAGGTGTTGTAGTGTCATTTTAAAATGAAAACAATAGTACAAATATAAGATGTTGAGTTCTGAATGAAATTTATTTAAACGGATTAATCGCGTATATTTTGGTATTCGAAAATACATTTTTAAAAGCCGAAGTTTCACGTTCAAACACTTTACAGTTAAATCAAACACCGCTATCTTTATCTTTTGAAAACCAAAATATACACGATTAATCCGTTTAAAATAATTTCATTTAAAAAAGTGCAAAAATCGTTAAAAACAAAGATCTTATTCTGGTCTATTATCAAATGTGTCTAAAATTGGTATTTTAAGTAATATTGGGTAAGTAGAGAATTCATAATATTAATATATATTTTGTTATACATTATGTAACTGACTCACAACGTAAAGGCCATCCAATACGATCAGGTTAACTAAAGCTAACGAGCACAGTGGGAAATCCAAAAGACTTTGATTTTCTACGGGAACAGGAAAAACCCAAGTTCTTACCTTTAAAATCTGAAATTAAGTTACAAGCTTGAAATTATTTTCTTTCTAGTAGAAAATAACACCGTATGGCAAGTAATAATAATAATATTATCCTTATTTACAATCATACACATATATAAAAAATTATTAGAATACAATATGTTTTATTCAATCATCTGATTTATACCATCATAGGCCTCCCCTAGAAATTATCACTGAGCGACATTTTGAGCATGTCTAGACCATGTAATGCCCGCTACCTTCCTAAGATCGTCTTCCCATCTACATCTTTATCTGCCTTTCTGCCTTTCTTTTTTTTTGCATGAGGCACCACTCCGTTACGTCACCGAATGGTAACAGATATTAAATTCGGTTTTCTCTAAATATCCTCCAAATCTAATATTACTTTTATGCCCATGTTTCAGCAGTTGTTTGCTTCATTTGACATTTCCAATACGACTATGTTAAGCTTTAGTTCAGCTATTATAGACACTAACGATTTAGTTGAAATATTTATTGTAATGTTACGGTTTGCTTTTTATTTCTAATCCTACACAGTCGAATATATCAATGTATATTGAATTGAGTGAGGTGCTGAGTTCCGCACAGTGGGGTAGTCAGAGACAGCCTAGTGTCAAAACACTTGGTTGACTGATTTTTGTCTATAATCGAGACATTTCGTGTTATGTGGTAAACTCAACGCCGTGCCTTGTTTTACCAGAGCGGAGAGCGGAGAAATAAAAATAAATTTGAAATAAAATGTTTCCTTAGGTGAAAATTGAGCCAACCTATCGCGTTTACAGCCAAGCGGTGTTCTATGGCGGTACTCAGAAATTTAAATTTATTTTAACTTATATTTAGTTATTTTTACGTATTTTCATCATTTTAAATGATTGAAAATTTTGAAATAGAGACATTAAATATGTGGTACCCTAATTTTAGTTTGAGTTTGACTTTAGCGTACAATAAGTTTCAAGGTAAACATAAAGGAGCTTAAAGTTTTGAATTTGTTATATGTATAGTTGAAACTTATATGGATTAAGAAGTTAGCAGTAAATATTAAAGATCTTTACCCTACATCTTTGTTTTTCTTAGTTTTTACATATAAAATTAAGTGTTTATTTTTGTTAAAATAATTCCCTCTGAGAAACTGTTTCATACATACAAAACTTAGCTTGATTGATATCGTTCTCTCTGTTCAGACAGATTTAAAGTCTCAAATCTGTCTGAACAGAGAGAACGATATAGTTCAGCCTAAGTCTGCAAGAATCCAGGCCGGTACGCGAGGCAATTACGAAACTGATGGCGGTGTTTTCATACTTATTGTATCAACTGCGAGACGGATGCTATCTAAGTCTACCTGTGGCCACGGGCTGCATTTAGTTTCATTTGTTTATAGCTTCACGCTCTTTTTCCCATAGTTATAAGGGAAAAAGAACGTGAAGCTATGAAGGAAGGAAGTTTTCCCTTATATTCCAGGAAGTTAGACAGAACTATAGAGATAGGTCTCTCCATTTTTAACTTTCCTACAAAAATGAATATTGAAATAAAAAGAATCAACGTTGTGTTTTATCTTACTAGAGCAGTGAAATGATAATAATTGAAATTATGTTCATGAATGGGAATCGAACTCGCAACCAACCGCCTTTACAATTAACCGCTGCCATCTTATGGAGATCATGAGTTATGTTTTCTTAAGTTATAATTCAAAGAAATTAATGCTATAAATAAACTAAATTTACATATTTTTATGTTTTAGGAACCATATTACACTATATTTATTTGTCAAAAAATATTCAAACACTCTGTCCTGCATAGCAGGGTAGTCAGAGACAACCTAGTGTCAAGACGGTCCGTTGACTTCTCCTTCCAAGACTTTAAATATAACCATTTCTCTGAGTGGAAATCCAATCCACAACCCACAATCTTTACGGTTACTTACCCACCCGACACACAGATCTAATCTGATCTATAAAATTATATATATATATATATATATATATATATATATATATATATATATATATATATATATAAAATTATATAGATATTAAAACCAACGTAAACTATACTTTATTGACAAACAAAACTCAAGATGAGTTTCAAGAACTAGGAATGAATAAGAAGGCACACGAAGTAATTTAACTTTAAAATATCTTGGGGCTTTCAAGCATCAAAACAGATATTAAAAGTGGCGAAGTTGTGACACGATTGTTGTCAGTTCAATTCCTGCTTAATAAATACTTGAAGATGATATTCAAGAAAATTTTATAAATAAGTTGTAATAAGTGTATTATCGTTTCCACCATTTTCCTGATATTAATGTCACGTAAGAATTGGTAACAAGTGAATCACGCCAATTACTCCACTCATAATACTGTTATTATTCTTTATACTTTATTTAGATTTCTATGAAATTTTATTGCCTTTCCTTTTATACGGTAAGGCAGAACGCGGCGTTAAGTTCCACCACTCAACACGCAATGCCTCGAATTCTGAGGGAAGCGAAGTACGGAGTGTCTCGACACTAGATACTTTCTGCACTGCCATGCTGGATAGTAAAAGCGTAAAGCTAAAAAAGGGTATTATTAGCGAATTTAAACGCAGTTGAACAAAGAACGTATGGCTCAGCGCTCAGAGCTCTTGGACGGTTAATAAGAGCCCTGGATTCGATTCCCACTTGGTTTAAATAATTATAAAATGATATTTTGCAATCCTAAATCCTAATAACACGTTAAAGTATTGATGTATATATTATTTTTTTAGTCTAAATTCAGTCTCCATACTAAATATAATTCCTATTAAAATTTGTAAAAAAATTAAAATAGTAAGTCACTAAATTTATCGTAATCAAAAAGCCAAAGGGACAGTATCTGATAAACGATATTAGGTTATTTTAGTTTCATATTTTTGGTAAGGTAAAACAAAGTGTCTTAACACTACGTTATCTCTGTCTATTCTGCTGTAACCTTTTTACTTATTTATATATTTATTTACGTTTACGTTTTGTCTTGTTTATTTTTATTACTGCATTTAATAATAAAATAAAGTATTACAACAATAATAATTCTGAAATGGATAATATATATATACATATATATATATATATATATATATATATATATATATATATATATATATAAATATATATATATACATATATATACATATATATTTATATATAGTTTTCAACGCCACGCTCTATTTCATTTATGAAAGGCAAGCAGAGAAAGCCTAGTGTCAAAATATTCTTTACTTTTTTCCACCCGAATTCAAGACAGGAGTCAACGCCACATATTGTCTTATCAGAACGAGGAAATAATATAAATATTTTTCATATAAAACAAAATAGCTGGAACACCGTCTAACTGTAAACGAGATCCGTTGTGAGTTTGATATCCACTAACGGAAATGATTATATTTAAAAATATACATTTTCATTCTTACGCTTTGGTAAGATAAAGCGCGGCGTTCAATTCTACACAATGTCATCCATCTTCAATTCGGCAGAAAGTAGAGTACGGAGTGTTTTGACACTAGTTACTTTATATCTGATTTTCTCAGGTTAAAAAAAAATTTTCTATCTACCCGGCCTACCCTGAAAAAAGCGTGAAGCTAAAAAATTAAAAAAATATCATAAAAAAACCAAAACACTACCTATGTATTGCATATTATAATTAATGAGCAAACTAACATAATATGTTAAAGAAACTAACGCAGCTTTTTACACGGCATCTGTATTTCAAAGAAGTGGCCGCTGCTAATGACGTGATATAATTATATTAGAACAAGTGAAAAAATTTAAAAAGAATCTATCTAGTTAAAGAAATTATGTAACAATAAAACGTGCAAGAGGCCGCAGGCATCGTGGCGCAGTGAGATAGCGTCTGACTGTACACTCAATCGGTTGTGGGTTCGATTCCCACTCGGGGATTATATATATTTATATTTAAATTGTTTTCACTTCCTCGCTCTGGCAAAAGGACAAAGTGCGGCGTTGAGTTCCACTACTCGACACGCAACGTCTCGAGTTCGTTGGAAAATGAAGTTTGTAGTGTCTTGACACTAGGTACTTTCTGTCTACCCTGCTATGCGGGATAACAGCGTGAAGCTAAAAATAAAAAAAAACGTGCAAACAAAAAAGCCATTTGTTAATAATTGAGACACTTTTGGTTGTAAATTTAAAATTGATTCATAAAAAAATATATTTTTTATTTTTATCTTTATTAATGAGCTTTCTCGTTTATACGACCTTGTCGCTCTATACCGTTTTCGTTCAATATATATTGTTTATATTAGTTATTATATATTATATCTATTCAGCATAAAAGTAAAAAGCCTCTTAGCTATAAGAGAATCAGGAAGAGGAAGGATGCTGTTAATCGGTCCGAGATTCTGGTCAAAACAGACTTCGTAGAAACAAATGTGGACGTAATAACTCACTCTGGGCACACTCCAGCACAACGTGATATATGTCGTCTGTGGACTGAGAGGTTATATACAGTTTGGGGTAGTTGCTTTTTTCATTGAAAACGTGAAATTGTTGGCTGAATATGCCCAGATCTGAGTCTCACAGAGATACCAGTTTTCTTCCCTCTTAGGCAAACAGATTTAAATCAGGGTTTAACTGAATATACCGATGATATTACTTGTGACCTGTAATAATGTAATTTATAATAAAATAAACCAACTTTATAACAACTATACAACTACCCACCTATGTTTTCTTACAAGTAATTTACCTAGGTAAATTTTCTGAAACTACTAAATGGAATTTTTTTAAACCTGTTTTATTTCCTAACTTGAAGTATACCTGACTTTATTTAAGGAAAACCTTCTCTATATGACTTTTGGTTTTGAGAAATTCGTGAACAACATACAAACAAACATTCATACATACACTTATCAAAATAGCACATGTCATTGGGAGCCTGGGGAGAATATGATGATCTATTTATCATCATATTTCAACTATTATTCAATTCCAACAATATTACATACATACATATCGAACTGATAACCTCCTTTTTTAAAGTCGGTCAACTGTGGTCTTGCATTTCCTTATTTTGACAAATAGAACGTTGTTTTATGGTACTTGGATAAACCAAACTCAGTGTAACTCTAACTGAACTGGTTAAAATATTTTTTCCCTCTCAAGAATCGAACCCACAACCAGGGCGTATCCAAATCTGTATTTTTGAACATCCTTTGAGAACCTCTCAAATTATGTTCAACATTATAACGATCCATATTAAATATATAGAGTATCAAATAACTAAGTCTTTGACATTCAAGTACAAAGGAGTTATTGATTTATACGCTTTGTTAGTTTATTAATTAAATTTTCATATAGTGGCTTTTGCGTAAAAGTTCTTTGTAAAAATCTGAGTATAAAAAGAGTAAATAATATTTGTAGACTCGTAAAATACATTCCCTTAGCTTAGTAAAGCGTATTTAAATATATGTGTCTGTGTGTGTGTGTGTGTGTGTGTGTGTGTGTGTGTGTGTGTGTGTAAGTGTGTAAAAGTGTGTGTGTTTTCTACTGGAATTTATATTCAATTTTGTTTATTGGCTCGCTCTGGTAAGACAAAACTCAACACGCAACGTCACGAATTTCGGCGGAGAATGGAGTGTACTACGGAATAAAACGTGAATCTAAAAAAATACAAAGGTAAGCTGATGGGAAGCGGGCCATATGGATATTACGCTTCTAATGTATATTCAATTTTATACTGCATTGTTACATATAATATAAATTACTTAAATCACTGGCAGCGTTACATTCTATAGAAAATGTAACGGAACGTGTAACTTTACAAAGTGTGAATCGGGCTTTATGGACTTAAAATGGCATTAGGTGTTAGAGACGTTTTGCTAAAGAAAATATGGCGACTGTGATTTGTCTGTTAGCATGATCAGAATGTAAGAAAACACTCGACAATTCTATAATTTGCGGATATATATTTTTGATTAAAAATCTTTTTTTTATTATTTCTGATTCACGTAAAGTTGCAATAGAGTCTTCTGTACTCTTTCATGAAATTATTTATAAAGGTATTGATTGGTATACTATTATCATTATTTTCAACTTTTTAAAACATAAACTGCAAATGATCAAATTCTATTTGAGGCCCTTGTGGCGCAACGGGTCATGTGATTGTCAGCGTAGATTGAGGGTCCAATTCGTACTTGAATTGCATGTTGAATGGTGGAACTTAACGCCGCACTTTGACTTACTTTGTCAGACCGAAGAAGTGAAAATAATTTTAAATATAATCACTCCCCCGAGTGGGGATCGAACCCACAACCGATCGCGTTTACAATCAGACTCTGTCCCACTGCGCTATGGCCTCATGTGTCGTGACACTTGACACAAAATTAATTCCAAAATTCTTGTATTCAAAGAATATTTCCATACTAATCACTTTTAATATTAACCTCATATACGTTAATAGTATAATAAAATAGTCATTCAGTTATGTCAGTCTAATTCCCACTAAACTCGTTACCAACGACCGAGTGTCGTATAAAATTTCATTACATATTGTCGCACATGTTACTACCATACTATGTTTTATAAGTTTAATTAAATGCCACACTTCATATATTTATATACATAGATAAAGATATTTATTAAAAAAACAAGTGATTTCTCCCAATTTAGTTTATTGAACAAAATATTTTGAAATAATATAACTTTATTATTTATGAACCGTTTGGAATAAAGCTAACAATATATGTTAAAGAAAGGTTACCAAAATACGATATGTGAAAATCTGTTAGGCCATTTCCCTGTTTAACGAGTACAAACGTACAGACAAACAGATAAACACATATATATTTTTAAAAATCATTGTTTTGAACTCTAATACATCAAGAAAAACCGACAGTAATAGCTTTTTTACATATATGCCATGTACAGACAACGGTCAGTTACATTTTTATTGTATGTGTAGATAAATATATAAAAATCATATTAGGAACGATTGCTTTTTTTTTAAATATAATAAGTGGAGGAAATAAGTAGATTTTTTGGCTTTTTGAAATGACGTTTCATATTTTATTTTACTTATCCACATATGACATCTTGGTCCACATGTGATTTTACTCGTTCGCATATGGCATCATGGTCCACATGTGGTTTCACCCTTCCACACATGCCACCATGGTCCAAATATGATTTTTATTATCCACTTATGACACCATAGCCCATATGTGACTTCACTTATCCACATATAACTTCATGGTCCACATGTGCTTTCATCTATCCACACATGCCACCACGGGTCAAATATAATTTTTCTCATTAACATATGGCACCTTAGTCCATATGTGACTTTATTTATTCACATATGACACCATGGTCCACATGCTATTTCATCCATCCACATATGAAACCATGGTCCACATGTGATTATATTCATCCACATTTTATATATTGGCCCACGTGTAATTTTACTCGTCCGCATATGATACCATGGTCTACATGTGATTTTAGTCATCCACACATGACATCCTGGTTCACATGAAACTTTACTTGTCCACATATGACACCCCTCTCTGTTCTCCCTCAGATCAGCAACTTTTTAATTATTCTTTCTATTCTAAATTTAATTTTCATCATAACTCACGATGCATATAAATGAAAATGGTGTTAAAATCCGTTATGTAGTATTCAAGACCAAAGCGCACTGACAACAGACGCGACTTAGTTTTGTACTATGAAATGATAATGCAATGTGATATGTAAGGCTCCAACAGTTATACAAAAAATAAATTAATTACACAAAACTATTACTATAAAAATAACGTAGCATACAGATTATATTGAACTAATTTGAAATTCGTCCCTATATATAATAGACCTAATGTCATGGCATCCATAACCTACAATATTGATTATCAAAATATTATATCAAATGAAATTATAAATTAAAATTAGCTCTATATAATTTCACGCTTTATCCCGCATAGCAGGATAGTTAGAGATAACTCAGTGCTAAGGCACTCCGTTGACTGTGTTCCGCCTGAAATCGAGACATTTCAAGTTGAGTGGCGAACTCAACGCCATGCTTTATCGTATTAGAACAGAGAAATGAAAAGAAACTTTAAATATTATCATTTTCCCGAGTCAGAATCACAGTGTTTACAGAGAGATTCTATCCCAACGCGCCACCATGGACAAAATGAATAAACACTTTATTAAAACTTATAAAATGTGTTCTTCTAAATTATTTTCTTTGTATTTTTTTTATTTTCGTATAATATGTAATTTTACTATTTTGCATATATTTTGTGTAAAGAAATTTTTGCATTTTATTCGAGTCTTTAGATTATTTGGCTTAAAAAAAAATTGTAAATAATAAAAAAATAATTATACAGACTTAATTTTGAGTTACAAATGGACTTTAAAATAAAACGTAATGCACTATCTTTTTTTGAGTGGTTGCATCTTATGTAATTTTCTAACAAGATCGATTGAATGAAAATATTTTACTTTATATATCAACACGCAACGTCTCGAATTTGGGCTAAAGAGTACGTAGTGTCTTGACACTACGTACTTCCTGTCTACCATGCTATGAGGGATAAAAGTGTGAAGCTATAAAATATATATATTTAAACACTCAAATACTGTATACTGATTTTGTAATAGTCCTACAATGGAACCACTATCAAACTTCGCTTTATACCGCAAAGCCTACCTACCTAATGTCAAGATTTTTCATTCACTGCTCTCCGCTCAAAATCTTAACATTACGTATGAATAGCGGAAATCAACGCCGCACTAGAGTGTGACTAATATATGCTCCTTAAAAATTCTAAGTTAATTAGTAAAGTATATCAATATTTATATATATAAAATACCAAAATTACTTTGAAATTAAATTTAAAAATTTTAAATTACCTTTAAATTACCTTCAAATCCACTCATTTTCGTCTAGAATTTTATTCCTTTATACATGCGTAGGCTATTCATAAGGCATAGCATTATATTTTATATTACAACTTCATGTTCTATTACTATTTGACGGAACACTCCCGAGGGAAATCTACGGACGAGGCCGAAAATTGAATTCTAAAGCAAGCCTTATCACCTCGCAATGCTCATCACCTAGCTACTCTTGTATTTCTTGAGAAATTTAGCTAAATATTGGTAAACGGAGAACGAGTATCTTGACAGTGGGTTCTTTCTGACAATTCATTGCGAGAAAGAAGCAAGGTGTCAGTGATATCATTGTGGTAGAATGTGTATTAGCCGGGTAAGCATTAAACACCTAGTGTTAAGACACTCCGTACTCCGCTGACATTGAGTGTCGAGTGGCGGAACTCAATGCCACGCTGTGTCCAACCAGGGTTAGATGAAAATAGTTTAAATATAATCATTCCCCGAATAAGAATAGAACCCACAACTAGTCGCGGATATCGTTATATTATATACCTATAGAATTTTTGAAAGAAGTTATTTGTAATGTATTTGTAAAATATTTATATGTTAGAACACAAATGGCCTAGTTAGGGCAGTGCCCAAATATTAAACATAAAGAGCATAAACGTAAGTTTTCTAAAGAGAAGGCGTCAATAGAGACAATATTTTTCATAAAAATCCATTAAACGTATAATAAATTAATAAAAAAATAGTTATTACACACACACTACCATTACTGTCTCTATATGTTATAAGCGTAGCCTTGTTATCTAAAAATATTTTCTTTAGTTTCACGCTTTAATCCCGCGTAGCAGGGTAGACAAAAAGAACCTAGTGTCGAGACACTCCGTACTCCGCTTTCCGTCGAATTTAAGACATTGCGTGTTGAGAGGCGATAGTCAACGACGCATTTTGTCTTTCCAGAGCGAGGAAAATGAAAATAATTTAAATGTAATTGTTCCTTCGAGTGGGAATCGAACCCACAACTGATCGCTTTTCCAGTAAGACACTGTCCCACTGTGCCACGACCGGCCTCTACCTATTTTATATTTATCTAATAATAAAAATGTAAAACAATATTATTATCTATGTCACGAAAATATAACAAATTTCCATTTTATTTCGGCATTGGCCAATGGATCAGTGCGTATCGACCGATACAATGTAAATACAAATATTTGCAAATTGTTAGCGAGCTTTGCCAAATAAAATGTTCTAAGCAAAGTTAAATAAATTATAGGCGGTGTTTGTTTGAATGTTGTTTCAAATGGAATTATTGGAAATATTATATTTTTCCAGTTTTACATTTTATCTGACATATCGGGGTAGATAGAGACAACCTAGTGTCTAGACACTCCGTTGACTGGTTTCAGCCATAAATCGAGATAAAGTGTGTTTTCAAAGCAACACATTGTCTTACCATAGCGGTGAAATATAATTAAATCTTCCAATAATTGTTTTTCTTCTTAGAAAGAATTAGCGAGAATCAGAACTTTGAAAATATCTCTCTGCAAAGATGCTAACAACTAATATAAATTCTATACATATAAAACTAAAAATAGAGTGTTTAACATTACAATTTTAAAAAGTTGAAAAAGACGTTCGTGTATTAAATGTTATTACCATATTAATGATTTCGTAAATGATAACACGCCTTGAGAATGAAATGCTCGCTCCAGTTTATTTCAAAGGCATCATTGTCGCCAATTAAAACAGAAAGTCCCGGTGAGTTTCTTGCGCCGGTTCTTCTCAGGTCTGAGGTGTTAACTTCAATGAACTGGTGGCAAATTATTTGACATTCAAAAAGTGATGCATATCACTTCTCACTTTGAATAATTTGACTTTGACTTTTAATCAAAAAAAAATTCTAAAGGAAGGGCCTTCCTTTGCCTCGATAAGTGAGATTTGACGACCGTATCATACCTCTAAACATACTTGTGACCGGTCGTAAAGCAATCTGTACCAAATAAAAACACGTCACTGTAACAGCTTGCTTTGAAATATTAAAATTTAATTCGCATCCACCTACGGCCGGGTTGTCCCTGAATAATTTCAAACAAGGCACAAATATTGTATAAAAGATTTGAACTCTATCCTCTTGAAATAGAGTTCAGATTTGTTTCTTTTGTATTAACATGTCCATACGAAGCAGGAATAAATTATAAGCGCGGTCAAAGGTACCCTTAAATTCTGATAATTAATCTTTTAAGTAATATATTGTGGTAAGAGGTGTATAGCTCTTTAGGTACTACGGTTGTTAGGTTATTCAAATTTTTGTATATTTTATACAACAAGTGTAGTCTAGACTTTTGTTAAAATTTCTAGTACAAATATTCTTTTTGTATCAGTTACTAGCTCCGCCCATAACTTCGTCCGTGTATTTAAATAACTTTGGGTATTTATTTTCTAATTCTATAATAAAAGTAAAGATAATATAGGCGTTGTGTTCCGTAAATATGTCCGAAATATCCTGAAATACCCGAAAACGGAGTAAGGAGTGTATGATACTATATACTTCCAGTCAAGCTTCTATGCGGGGTAAAAGTGTAAAGTTAAAAATGAATAATTTTCTCTTATTTACTATAGCAGTTCCAGAGATTAACCGTAACAAACAGACAGACAAAATTAATAACAAAAAAAACCGTACATACACGCACATACATTTAGTAAAAACCGGTAATTATAATAGTACAAACAAACATATCAATTTTATTTTTTTTTATAAATTTTGTTAGTTTTATTATAAATATATAATTATTATAAAGATATACTGAATCTTTCATGGCAAATTAAGTATACGTGATTGAGCTACTTTTAATTTAGCTTCACGTTTATCCCGCATTGCAGCGTAGGCAGAAAGTACCTAATGTAAAGACACACCGTACTTCGCTTTCCACTTAATTCGAGACATTGCGAACTCAGTGGTGGAACTCAACACCACACTTTGTCTTTACCACAGCGAGGAAGAGAAAATAATTTAAACATAATCACTCCTCTGAGAGGGGATCGAACCCACAACCGGACGCGTTTATAATCAGACGCTGTGCTACTGCGCTACTTCACGCTTAACACTTAAGTTACTTCACGCTTCTAGCACAGCAGGGTAATCAGAGAGAACCTAACGTCAAGGCGCTCCGTTTGCTGTTTTTCTCCCAAATTGGAGAGTGCCTGGTGGAACTAAACGCCGCGTTCTGTCTTACAAGAGTCGATAAAATTATGGTTGCAATTATTTTTACAAACACAATATAATATTGTAAAGCTTGGAATTTGTAACACGCAACAGACACTTAAGAAGTGAATTACTACATCCAACCACTACATCAGGTTTGATAAGTCACATATCCTCGCTAGGGTAAGTAGATATATTCCTAGAATTATCCGGAGGCTATTGAAATTCAAAGTCATCCTAATTCCAACAGAGTCGCTGGTTGAAAATTCTCTACCACCTGGGACTGGAACTTTAAAGTCTCAATTCCACCACACAATAGACAAAGATACAGTCAGCTCATTGAGCAAGAATCCAGGGCAGTACACGAGACAATTAAGAAACAGATGACGGTAGATTGATGTAGTTAATTTTTGTATCAACTGACAGACAAATGCCACCTCAGTCTATCTGACCACGGACCACGGATAAGTGGAAAGTGTTCCAAACGTTAGGTTTCCAAAAATGTATACCAAAATATACATAAAACCAAAATATAATATCCTATTAATATTAAAATGGCTATTAATATTTAAAAAAGGTAAAATATCGTTTGTAAGTCGACTTATCAATGTAAATAGTCACGGAAAGAAGAAAAAAACCATATATTAAAAACATATCGTAATATACACGCTCATATATCACAATCGACCAATTTCAATGTTTTACTGCACCAAAACTTTTATATTACT
This sequence comes from Dryadula phaetusa, assembly GCA_032432895.1. NCBI lineage: Eukaryota > Metazoa > Arthropoda > Insecta > Lepidoptera > Nymphalidae > Dryadula > Dryadula phaetusa. The sequence goes on from JAOYRS010000005.1 coordinate 1,059,040, forward strand.
TTCAAAACTCAAGAAACTTCTATAAGCAATATTTGACGGACTTTAAAGTCGTATTCTTGTTATGTCTATTCTTTACTACTTTATTGTTCTGTTTTGTCTTGCTCTTGCATTTATTGCAAGAATATTCGAAATCACTGTTGAAATTGCTTTTGTTAATTTCAAATATCTAGTTGTAAACTAGGTTTACGATTATGCTTTCTAGATATGTCGCCAATATTGTGAAAAATTTCGTCTCTATTTATTGTCTTGTGTTTGCTAAAACATTTGTATAGATATCAAATTAGTAAACGTTTGTATGAAAAAAATGTGCAAATAATTATTAGACACTCCTTTTTTATGAATTGACATGCACGTTGTCATGGCAACCTGTATTTGACGCGTAACGGTATTTCTATTATAATATCAGAATATATACATTTAAACAGTATTTTTCTTCGGTATAAGGTCTTTAGGATAACAGAGTGAGTCAGGATCTGACTGTAAGCACAATCAATTATAGGTTCGATTCCCGCTCGGGGGAGTGATTATAATTTGACTATTTTCACTTTCTTGTCCTGGTAAGACAAAGCGCGTCGTTGAGTTGCTCTACTCAATACGCAATGTCTCAAATTTGGTAGAAATCGAATTTTACAATGATCTGACAGACTAAAATTTATATTAGATAATTTGGCGAAACAACCTCCTTAGCATTCCATGAATTCTCTTGAGTGTTGGGTATAACGCGTTACAATAAGAAAGACAGAGTTTGGGGCAGTGCTTGGTAATTGGACTCAAGTGACCCATTAAAATAAAATAATTTGATTTAAAATGTGTAAAAACTTAAATTCTGTCTCTAGAATATGTATTTTTAAAAGGCATATTAAAATTGGACCGCAGCGGTATTCGAACCCGCGTCTCTTGAAATCCGTCTTAGCACTCCGACCACTAAGCTATGCGTTTTTCTTCCAGCTACGTCGAAATTCTTATACGTTTATTATAAATTACTTTTGTTCTTTGTTAAATGACTTCTACAGTCTTTCTGCTATCCAAATATAATTTCTAATAAATTATCGATGGTAAAAAGGAATTATGAAACATTTTACAATTTCTAAAGTGATATTGCACAATCCGAAGTAACGGATTCGATTCTCGCCACGTTAAAGTAATATATGTTTTTTTTAAAAAATCATTTCAAAATAAAATATAATAACAGTTTCTAAAATAAACTGTTTGTTTGTATTATTCTAACAAAAGCTCTAAAGCTTCAAGCTTAATTCATATTAATAAAACATTACAGTGAACTTACAGAACTACAATTTACAAATGAAACAAACTTTTTGAACTAATTATGAATATTGCTTCAACGATATTTCCTTTTTGGTAGTAAAACTTATGGCGTATACTTCGACTTTCATATAAAAAGTTGTTACGATTCATTCCATTAATATGAGAAAATACTAATAATAAAAATGTATTAATGTCATCTGTTACTTATGTTTTATGGCTAGACTAGCATGTTTTTGGATAAGGAGTAGATAAAAACACTTACTTATAATGACACTTAGAAGCTTTGATATAACACACATTGACATGCAAGACACACACACACTCACGCGCACACATAAACGCATATTCGCATACACATGTAAACACACACAAACACACACACACAACACAAACTCACAAACTTAATCACTGCTACAACATGTTTACAGTGTAGAAGTGAATATTTTCATTTAAATTTATAGTATGTAAAAATATTCTATCTAATTTAAAACCTTATTTGCCTAAATATTATAATCATATTGGACCTATCATTATTAGAAGGGCGGGATTTCCAACCACAAATATTTTAATAATTGAGGCCGGTCGTGGCGCAGTGTGACAGTGTCTGACTGTAAACGCGACCGGTTGTGGGTTCGATTCTCACTCGGGGGAGTGATTATATTTAAATTATTTTCCCCGCTCTGGTAAAGAGAAAGAGCGGCGTTGAGATCCACCACTCAACACGCAATGTCTCGAACTCGGTGGAAAGTGAAGTACGGAGTGTGTTGACACTAGGTAACTTCTGTCTACCCTGCTATGCGGGATAAAAGCGTGAAGCTAAAAAAAAATTAAAAAATAATTGTAATGTTAAATTTTGTTTTTTGCAAATAAAGTATATTTATTTATTTACATCTCCATATTTTATATTTGTATAATGTAGTAGCCCTATCTATGTTTATAGTGAAACGGCATAATTTTATGCGTCATGCATGTTTCCGTCATCTATCCAATTTTGAAGGTCGACCTGTCAACCATATGGATTCGTGTTGATTGTTCAAATCTACGCATGTCTGTACAGATTCCATAATGGTAACACAGAAACCGACCGTGTCATGGAGCACCTGCAATTGGATATTGACGCTATCCTGTCTGCTGAGGTAGTGATATTTGGTGATCGCCTTAGATCACTGACTACGCAGGTAGGGCTGGATTTGGGTTTGCTTTTGTGAATATGCTGTCACAATTTGTTGATTATCTCAGGATAGACAAAGTAACAATGACTCTTTAAAGGAACTACTGACTTTACACCAAGAATAGTATACGTAGTCGATCAAATAATGTTTGGAGTTTTCAGACCACTGAATGGAACTAGAGTAGAGTCTATTAATTGCAGTAGTAGCACAATACCCATATATCGTCATTTGACACTAGAAGTTGTCTTAGAGCGGCGTTGAGTTCCACCACTCAACACGCAATATCTCGAGTTCGGTGGAAAGCGAAGTACGGAGTGTGTTAACACTAGATACTTTCTGTCTACCCTGCTATGCGGGAGATTGGAATAGGTTGCGTACATTTTATTCACTATATCTCTGTCAGCCGGTTTGCTTCTCTTCTAATGACCCTAGAGCTTGTGCTGCTGAGTGGAACTTTATGTTCGTATATGTTCTCCTATATTGATACTGGCCCTAACAAGCTTACTGTGGTACTTACTGCGGTACTCTTCTTTACGCCTTAAACCATCTTATACTGACAAAACGCGGTTCAACTAACTAAAGTTCTTTCACTATACTAATCCCTCCGAGTAGGAATTGAATTCACAGCCGTAGCGTAGCGTTAACAGTCAGACTCAGTTACAATGCACCATAATAACCTCTTATTATTATATCTTCATAAAGTCGTAAAATCTTTTACTATATAAACAATCTCAGTAGAAAATTAAGAAACATAAAACTTACAACTCCCTAAAAGATGGCACATTGAAAATACTTACTCAGCTCGTTCTAAATTCATTCATTTTGTTAATATTTCTTGTGAAACTCGTTCCACTGTAAATTCTTAGCTGAGTTTGAGATTATCTTAAAATCCTCTTTTGCAATTTCTTATTTTTATTTTACGCATTTCTTACATGTTTTATGGACGAAGTTAAGTTAGTTTAGTGACAAAAAATTTCATTCTCCCTTTTTCAAATACGTTCATCATAATTAGAGGGAAGACATTCACTGCTGGACATAGACTTCCCCTATAGCTCGCCGTTAGAAATAACTGCATGCCCCCCGCATCTAGCGGTTCCCTGTAACTCCAGCCAGATCATGGGTCAACCAAGAGAGGTCCGTTATGCCTTTCAATTTGTGGTCACCACTCTAGAATCTTGGTTCCTTATTGATGGTTGGTTCTTTGACCTGCCCATGTATATGGTAATATGACCTGCCTATTGTCACTTCAGTTTTCGAGCGGATCTCTATCGTCAGAATTTTACTCCGCGAATCTCAGAGCGTAGGTAGCCCTTGAAAAGGTTAGGGTTTTAAAAATAGAACATAAATCAGAACAATTTCTATGCCTATATTTACACATCCAAAGTAAATACTAAATGGCGAACACAGTACTTTACGTTATATTTGACTAGCCTTTAACTGACTTAATATATTTAGTAAGCTTTTCAAAAATATTATATATTTTTTTATCTGTTGTTATTTGAGTAATTTTTAATTAATTTTTAATCCGTGGGTAGGCCTAGTCTAGCCTACTCTAGCCTATAAAGTACAAAACTCCAGAAAATCCTCTTTAAAATGGAAAGCTAACAACAAAATTATAACAACTTTATAAAAATGCAATAAGCACAGCTTTAAATCTAAGAATACTTACAATATATTTTAGAAATATTTTTTATATAAAAATAAATTATCATTGTACCCACCTGAGCAAAGCCAAGGAAAATCGCATATTATTCCTATATCCATTTATCACTTGGCTTATTCAATTCTTATTCCTTCCCTGTAAAGTTAGGTTTCGAATACGTATTTATATAGAATAAAACACATGACGTATAAGAGAAAATATTGCCAATGTGAAAGCTTTCTGCTCAAAGCCGCTGGAAAACAGTACTGAAAAAATATTACATACGGCTCTTAAGAATGTGTTTTTTTTTGTAAGCCTCCAATTATTTTAGCATGGTAAGACTGTGTATATATGTATATATATATATATATATATATATATATATATATATATATATGTATATATATGTATATATATATATATATATATGTATATATATGTATATATATATATATATATATATATATATATATATATATATATATATATATATATATATATATATATATATATATATATATATATATATATGTATATATATGTATATATATATATATATATATATGTATATATATGTATATATATATATATATATATATATATATATATATATATATATATATATACATAAAAAATTACGTTCGTTGGTCACACCGAAACTCAAGAACAACTGGACCGATCCAAGCCAACTTTGATTTTTGAATATTAGTAACATTCTGATGATGATTTGAGAATGAGAAACTATATAAGAAATATATTTTTTTCCATATAAATTGTGAGTAAAATTATTTGCTTTTGGCTTTGTTTTCAATTGTTTAATCTATAATTACGCTTTTATAGCACTTGCATTTTAGTCTTGGTGTTTAGTTTTTTCTTTTAGCTTTTATTCTGAAGTTAGTTAGTTAGTTAGTTTTTTATTTTAGCTTTTATTATACCCTGCTAGGGTATATAGAAAGTGCCTAGTGTTTTAACTTTCCACTAAATTCAAAACTTCCTTTTACTTTCCACTAAAAAAAAAACTGATGGAACTCAACACGAGTTCCACCAGTGGAGTTCAACAAGCAATGTTACTTTACGTACTTTGTCTTACCTTGTCTTGTTATTTTTTTGGTTTATTATTAAGATATTTAGAAACTTTTTGGACACGTGAGAAATATTTGACAATAAAAAGTCTGTAATAATTGAGAACGGTTTTGGATGTTTCCTTTTGATATTATGTTAAATTTTAAGGCGATAATAAGTTTTGCCGGGTCTAACAGTTTTAAATATTTTTGAATTTATTTTTGAATTGTTTGAGTAAAAAATAAGTTTGTTTAAGTATAAAATCAAGTTTGCTTAAGCAATATGTTATGTGTATTTATTTATTTTTCAGATTTCCTTGCTATATGAAAACGGCGTATGAAACTGATTACATTAATTAGTACTTAAATTTTGTATATTTATATTAGCGAATATGGAATATTTAAATCTATACTAGGTATTTTTTTAACGTAATATATTTAAATAATTAAATAAATTAAAAACCTGAGTACAGGTCAGAACTAAGTAAAAATTTGTATTGTGACACTCCCGTTTTAAGACGAATCTAACGACGTGTCTTTTGCTTTACGATAATATAGTTGAAACGATTCAAGGTTATTCTTTAAAAAGCGTATGTTCAAATCCCACTACTTTTAAATTTAATACGTCTCTAAATATTTCTCTGTCCCAAATAGAAAAAAAAAATAAAAAAAAAATAGTTATCTTTCCTAATTTAAATACTTCGTTAAAATGCCATACATTGATATAGTCCAAATATATGCTTGGTAATGGGCATAATGGGCATTTCAATGATACGATAATTATTTTAACAAAACATGATTATTAATAAACATTTGATTATAAATTCAATCAGACATTACGTAAATAATAATATGGCTAAAATTGATGTATACTAATGTAAATTATGTCATTTTGATTATTCTAAACGAAATATATATGAATAATATATGTATATATTTTTTAGCTTCACGCTTTTATCCCGTATAGCAGTATAGACAGAAAGTAACAAGTGTCAAGACACTCCGTACTTCGATTTCTACTGCAAGACTTTGTGTATTGAGTGGCGGAACTCAACACCGCACTTTGTCTTACCAGAGCGAGAAAGTGATTATTATTGATTATTATTTACAGTCAGACGCTTTCCCGCTGCGCCACGGCCTCTATTATCTAGCGAAAGTAAATGCAATTAGTTGTGGGTTCGATTTTCACTCGGGGGAGTGATGTTTAACAATTACCAATGCACCGAGGAAAGCATCGAGATTTTCGGGCGGAAAATCGTGAACGGAGTCTTGACTCTCCGATTCCACTTTGCGAGTAATAGGTTATATGTATAATATATAATTACACAATTTTTAAACATATTTTATTTTGATCAAGATGCAAAAATTTAATAAAAATGGAATATCTATATAAAATTTTGTGTCTGATTTGTCTGTTGATCATTGAATAATAAGATACCAATGAAAACCAAATATACATTGTTCTAAAAAAATTTATAAGACTGGGTACGGAGTTGAATTCGAGACGAAAGCAACGCTCGGATTTCAGGCGGAAAACAGTACACGGAGTGTCTTGACACTAAGTTGTCTCTGGCTATCCTGCCAAAATGCGGTAAAGCGGGGTAAAATATAAAGTTTTTTTTTTTTTAAAAAAGAAACTTAATAAATATTTTTATTATTCTATAATACAGTGTGTATTAAAAAGAGCAAGTGGCAGCTCTCGAACCTCTCTTGAACTGTTTAGTTACATTTTAGATTACATTCTATCGTCTTATATGTATGGTATCTTGTAAATATAATATATATCTAGTAAGTAAAAACATAACAGTTATCTAAGTATGTACGTATGTACCTGTGCTCTGGTGAGACAAATTACAGTGTTTATTTCCGCAACTTATTAAACAATGACTCAACTTCGTGGGAAAAGTGAAGAACGGAGTTTCTGGATTCTAGGGATTTTTGTTCTGATCAGTCTTCTAAAAATTTATAATTTTATTTAGAACACTTAACGCTTTTTACTGATTATTATATATTTTGATTAAATCAAATTAATGCTTGTCGTGTCAAGATATTTCATTAATCTTTACGGTGTTGAGTTCCGCAACTGAACAAAATAATTTGTTATTTGGAATTTAACATATCTACATGTTTATCTTATAATTCTAAGGTACACAAGCAGCCTAAGTTACTCCTTATTAAATCAGCTATCTGAAAGTTAAAGTTACGTGACAATCGGTGCAGCCGTTTCAGAGATTATCAACAACTAGACAGAAATTAGGAACAAACAGATAGACAGGTAAAAATTGTGACATACTATTATTTTGGTAAATCTACCGTCGTACAAGTATACGTCATACATATATATGCACTTAGTAAGAAGTGGTTATTTTAATGTTACAAATAGACACACCAATTTAATTTATCTGTATTTTCTTATCCCGTAGACAGAAGATACATAGTGTCAAGACACTCCGTATTTCACCGAATTTGAGACATTGCGTGTTGAGTGGTGAACCTTAACACCGCACTATATTATATATTATATATATATATATATATATATATATATATATATATATATATATATATATTTAATGACTGCCCCAAGTGATTATATTTATATTATAGTGTATATATAAATGTTACTTTATTTATCACAGCTATACACATTTCAACATAGATACTGCATTTTGCACTAAATTGATCATAAAACTGCCTTCGTGCTTTACGATGCCCGTTAGTTTTAATCTAGTGTGTAGTCTACTGGGCTTTCAATTCACTTATTTTGTTCCATAGTATTATGTACACTCTCCCTGTGAGTGACAGGGTAGAATACAATTCCTTCCGCTGCCGGGTAGCGTCCTGTAAAAGGCGGGTATTCCAGTAATTTGATGGTAGAAGGCTTTAGTCATCCGACTGGCTCGTGACCACTATCAAGACAATGACGATATCATGTAAGTCAACTATCTCTATTACCACCCACCCTTTCCTTCGTCTCCTTTCACATGTATCCCAAGGCCGGTAACGCATCTACAACTCTAATGTTGTAGAAGTCCATGGGCGAAGGTGACCACTTTCCATCTGGTGGCCCTTCTGCTCGTTTGCCTCCTTTTTCTATATAAAAAAAGTTGTATTATATAGTAATTTTAGTGATCCATTTATATTTTCCTTTGAAGATCAAGAAAATAAAAAAATGCCAGGACTAAGTCTTATATACTATATATTTTGAGGTTGGTATTAAAACTTCAGTATTTGCATAAAGATTTCTGACAAGATAGATTTCAGATAGTGTTTGAGATGTAGATAGATATCTATTTATTAACTCGGGATTTTAACCTGTGCCGCTCGCAAATTCTCTAATCGCTTTAACTACTATACCATGCTTTCTTATTTAGATATGTTTCAATTTTTACACACTTAATCGTTTCTATTCTTTCAAAACTGTATATTCCACATTTTTAGTATCCTTGTGGAACATTAGAACTGTACTTAGCATTTAAGATGTAGAATATGATTTCAGTGTCTTGATTTCGAGCTGAAAGCAGTCAGCTGAGTGTCTGGACACTAGTGTGAGTGTACACTAGAGTGTCTTGCTATACGGAATAAAGCAAGAAACTAGAATATTGGAAAAATTGTGGGCATCTGAATAGAGAATGTATTGCATTACTTTTTAATTTACAAGGTAGGAAGGTAGCAATTTTTTGTTACCTTTATATCTATATATAAAATTGTACAAAAAATCCTATATTAAAAAATATATTAGTTATGTTTGTTTGTAACATATCAGGTAAATCGATTCTAATAATAACATCAAGATAATCCTTTTCTTCATATTATTATGAATTCGAGACGTCTAGTGTTAGACGGCGGAGCTCAACGCTGCGCTTTGACTTACCAAAGTGGAGGACTAAAAATATTTTTATTATAACCACACCATCTTAACCCTCTAAAAATCTGTATGTATATTAATAAAAAATAATAATACAATCGTACAAAAGCGACACGGCGTCTCAAAAAACACCTTTTGACTTTATAGTTAAATTCAATTAAAAAAAAGGCTTTCTTGTAGAAAATTCACAAATTGTAAACTTTTAAAGAATAATAAACTCGGCTGACTTTACAAGGGATTGGGGTAACCCAGTTCTATCGGTGTCAAGACTACAGTTCACTTTTGTCAGTTGACGCGGCCTTAAACGTTTTACTATTGCGTTTATGTTTTTTTTATTCCGTACAATTACTATTACGTTGATGCGTAAAACGCGCGTTACCATAGCAACTTGTATGTCACTTCATACCAAAGTGTATGCTACACTATATTTTTAATGCCTTATTATTGAAAATACTGGTTTTCCGCATATTTTTATCATATAAGTTTAAGTCTATAGTTCGTCAGCATATTTTTGGTGATAATGGGTAGAACTTTTCTATACATGTTACTATAATGGTAATTTTTATATATTACTAGGTGTATATGTCTAAGGCCAGTCGTGGCACAGTGTGACGTTATGTATGTTATGGGGTCGATTCCCATTGGGGAGAGTGTTTTAAATTATGAACATTCCCTCGCTTTGGTGAGACAAAGCGTAGCGTTGACTTCCACCTCTCAACATGCAATGTCTCGTTTTCGATTCTTCGATTCAATGTCTCGAAAGTAAAGTATGGAATATCTTGACACTAGGTACTTTCTGTCTACCCCCCTGCAGGATAAAAAAGTCAAACTGAAGGCTTTGGTGTATCCACGTTTTCATCTGTGTAAAATAACCTATTCTGGATCCTTATTTTATATTTTTTAAATAAAAGAATCTAAGCAAGTCCTTATTGCATTAGCTATCTACCATAGATTAGGCAGATAAAATAGACAAACAGAAAAAAACTATCAAAGATCTTATCTGTCTAGATATCTGTCCGATATTTGGTCTTGGGCATACGGGGAATATAACCCCGGATCCTCGAGCCACCACTATTTTTATCCAATCTATGAAAGTCGAGTCCTGTTACCACCCTATCCCCCCGTTTTCAAACCGCTCTCCCCTATTGTCCCTCTTCCTTAACTGGTTTTACCCACTCTGTGGGGTTTGGAGATCAAATAGTAATCGCTCCATTAAAACCAATCTATGCCACTCAAATGCACCATAAAAGCTGGGTATGGCTACGGCTTCGCTGTTTCACGATGAACATCGCCCTACACCTGTGATAAGTGGGCAAAGGGTACCGTGTCAAGTACAGGCACGGCTAAAGACGCAATTACCCATACGGAACCTCCGCTTTGCAACGTGGACTATTGGCTCTTTAACCGGACGATGCAGAGAACTTATAAGACCTCAGGTCCAATGTGTTTTCCTATAGGAAACGCGCTGGAGTGGTAACAAGTCCCGTAACATCGGACAGAGTTACCAGCTTATATACACTGGGTCACCTTCAGGCAAGGTCTGGTGTAGCGGTAGTGCTATCTGAAGAGCTTAGAAATGATCTCCTTGAAGTTGACCATCGCTGCGACCGCCTATTGCGAGTGAGGGTACTGATTGAGGGTGTAATAGCAAACTTAATCAGTACCTATCTAGCCCAGGCGGGCTGTAGTATGGTTGATGAGTCATTCTTGAAGCAGTTTGAAGAGGTTCTACGTGCTATACCGGTAGCCGAAATAATTATAGTTGGGGGATTTGAACAGTCACGTAAGTAGGGATGCGGAGGCGTATGAATGTGGTGGTTATGGTTATGGTCGTCGCAATACAGAGGAATAAAATATTCTAAGAACCTGTATTGTGTCTGACCTGGCTGTCGTGAACGAGTTTTTCCAAAAGAATATTCAGCACGATATCACGTATAAGAGCGAATCCCACTCAATTCAAATAGATCATCTGCTCACCAGGCGGTATCGTATAAGTAGGATGAAGACCTGTAAAGTTATTCCCAGTGAAAGCTTGACGGCCCAACATCGTCTTTTTGTCATGGACCATGTCTTTACCTCGAAAAAGAAAGTAGTTGAGAAACGTCAACCTAGAATCAAATGGTGGTTGGAGAATGGACCAATGCAGACTGACTTCCTGGCTGAGTTTGAGAGTCAAAATTTATCGACCAAAATCAAAACTGCCCAGGAAGCTTAGGGTTGAGCCCAGTTAGCAATTATTGCGGCGGGTAAACGAGTTCTTTATCTTTCTAGGGGAGGATGAGTCATTGATATGGAGATATAATGGTGGAATGGCAAAGTGCAGGAGGTGAAGAAGAGAAGAAGCTCATTTACATACTATTGGCACATACTAGATATAAAGCGATGCAGGACATCGCAAAATGTCTTTGCGTCAAAGACTCTCAGGGCATATTACTGTGTAACAATGACTCTGTGAAGATTGTATTCTGTGATGATTGTTCAAGATTGAAGCTCTGTGAGCGCCTGATTGATCTCAGGTTTTGCCGAAAGTGTACTGTCTCTGTCAATATGGATTTCAGCAAATTTTTTGCCTTCAAAATTTTGATGGAGGCATACAGGGAAAAAGGAGATCTCTGCGCGTACCATTTTTAGATCTGCAAAGCCTTTGACTGTGTGCCTCGTTAATGCATCTGGTGGGCATTGCGATCAAAAGGGATGCCTGAGGCATATATTGATATTATCAGAGATATGTACCGCGATCCATGCCCGTATCAGCGCTGCTTGGGCCAAATGGCGTGAGGTCGCAGGTATGATCTGCGACCGCAGTATACCACCCAAGTTCAAGGGACAGATATACAAGAGCATAATCCGACCGGTTTCTTATATGTTTATATAAGTAAGGATACGTAACACATTCATCCTGTACTGTTGGAGTCCTAGACGAATAAGCTTCAAAAGCATCGCCTGAGATGGTATATACAAGTTGCGCGCCGACCTGAAAGCTATGTCAAACTAATATGCCTTGATATGTCTGTCACTGGAGTTAGACCACCCGGACGCCCAAGGAAGCAATGGCTAGATGTCATGAAACAAGATATGAGAGCCAATGGACTTACCACCGTGGGTGCCAGAGACCGTGAATAGTGGAGTAGGTGAAGTGTGAAGGCAAACCTTGACTAAGCTTGGACAAATGCCAGGAAAAAGAAGAAGATATATATATATATATATATATATATATATATTCACTATATTTTCTGCTCAGATTCAGTGATGTTATCTTAATATTACTTGAAATAGAATTTGTACGTAAAATTATGTTTTCTATTGAGCTTTCTTCCTAATTGCTTATAAGTTGTATCTTATTTTGTAGTATAATTTAATATTGCACATTTTAAGATAAATGGCGTAACTTAACGCCGCAATTGGATTGCAGATAGGATTCTAGGATGGTGATGACTTCCAATGAAAATTTTACTTTTAACTTTAAAATGGCTATTATTTTGATGTTGAACTAAAACTATATATAATTTTATAAGTAGAATCTCAACTTCTCACCGTTTAGTACTCCGCTTTATGTTTGATATCATAGTCTATTATAAAGTAAGAAACTTGAAACATATTCTGAGATGAGCAGCTATCAGAAGTAGGTTGTACTATTGTAACTCGATTGTAATTCACGTGTATTTTTTTTGTATCCATTTGATTGTTTTCCATCTAATTACTATTTTTAAAGTGTTATTCCACACTTAGGATTAGAAAACATTTTTGAAACAACGTAAAAAAATTTTTATACGTAAATATTAAAATAAAATAGCAATCTCTCTTGTTAAACGATTATTTCTTAATAATCTTTAAGTAGTAGAAATTTGTAAAAATCTCTCTACAGAGATGCTAAACAATATAAATAAGTTGTAACAAAAACGTATAAGAATTTCGACGCAGCTGGTTGTAGAACGCATGGCTTAGCGGTCAGACCGCTTGGACGGTATCCAAGAGGCGCGGGTTCGAATCCCGCTGCGTTTTCATTTCAAAAATGTGTTTTCCATCTAATTATCATGAAATGGTCACCAGCGTAACTTAACGGCGTTTTAAGATTAACTATTAATTAGCTAAGTAAGCAAAGGTTAATTATAATATGAAATTTATATTCTTATGTTCATATACTTAATTATTATAGAACTTTAAAATCGAACTCCTGATTATTGTGAGTCTTTTTTATTGACAGTAAAAAATATCTTAAAAACTTATTTTTAATTACCAATTCTGCATAGATAAAACACGGCGTTGAGTTCCGTTCTACATTTTTCAACGTCTCCGTTCTACACTAAAAATAGCAAAAAAAAAAACAACATTTAAATACGAAGAACAGTGGTACAGTCGTGCGGTAAAGTTTCAGCATGAAAGCCTTCTCGGCTAAACTTCTTATCTACGTAGGTGAGCTCGTGATCTGAATTTCACTCGCACTACTTAACGTACACTTGGACTTGTATTTTCAGGCACAAAATCTGAAAAAGTTACATTTACAATAAAACTACACGTTTCCTTCGACTCTTATGAAACTTACTTCGAATTGTTGAGAAAATATTTATTTTCAATACGAATATTATTGACTGTACCTTAAATAAACATACAAGGAAAGTCAAAATATACATATATCCTATAAACAAGTATCATTGTGAAAGACGTACAAAATTAAAGGTTAACCTTTAATTTTATTACCATTACCATACAAATACAAATATTAGAAATATGTATAGAAAAGCTGAAAAAGTTATAATAAATAAATCTGAATTTTTAGAAATTGCTACTAAATTAAATAAAGGAAATATAATATTTAATTATTAAATAGTTGAATACTTAAGTAGATCATAGAGAACGGAGTTAATTTCAAAGTTAAATTATATATATATATATATATATATATATATATATATATATAATTTAACTTTGAAATTAAAAGGCTTCTTCATACAAGTATTTGAAATATATACAGAAATTGATTTTCCCTTGTACCCCATATGACATACACGCACTCACGTACGTCAATTGTTAACCGCTAATTACAAAACAGTGATTATTGTTCGATGATTTCAATGAGAAGGATCTGGCGAACTGGAATCCAGATAATCTTAGTTCAGGCATTTTTGATACTTCGTTATAAATAAATTAGTAAATAATTCTCACAATTGTTTTTCATGAAAATTATATAGATCATAGAATACGAAATTCGACATACTTAAATTTACATAGAAATAACTTAATAATGTAATAAGATCTTTGATTTTCGCGATTTTTATACATTTTAAATAAAACTATTTTAACCGGATTAATCGCGTATATTTTGGTATTCGAAAATACATTTTGGACACCTGACGTTTCGAGCACTTTACAGAAGTCAGTGGTCACTGGCAAACTGACAGTCTATTGTGTATTTTCGAATACCAAAATATACGCGATTAATCCGGTTAAAATAGTTTCATTTAAAACTTAATAATGTTTCATTAGGTGATATTGTTATAGAAATACATAAGAAAACCAATCTTTTTTTTTCTAACAGATTAGGCAGAAAGAAACTAGTGTCAATACACTCCGTTCTCCGCTTTCTGTTAAAATTGAAAACATTAATTGTCAATAAATGGAGCTCTACCCCCAATTTTAGTTATAATAATAATAACTCAATTAATTTTCTAACAAGTAGGGAACGATCCCGCATTTCCGTTAAAAGCTGTCTCTTTACGGCACAATGGCATCAGATTTTCTTAAATTCTATGAATAAAATGCCAAAATATAAGAGAATTTAATAAGCAAGACTCTATCTATTTTTACACTTTTATTTGTAATCCTAACTTAGAGATATTGTACAAAATATTAATATTTCATGACTAACTTTATATGTGCAATGTAATACTCAGGTCTTCAGAAAGCACAATCATTTCAAAGGAAACAGCAACTAAGTCATAGTTATCATTTGAATGCACTAGATTTAGTATTCAACTGGAGTCTAGACTCTACTGGTATATACTGTTCCATTCTATACTATTCTAGGCGTTGAAGGTTTTGTCAAGTTTCACACAACTCTAACTTGTACCAATCTTGTGCTGTGTAAGTAATGGAAAACTTCAAATATATGTTAGAATAAATTACCGCGGCGTTGACTTCCGCCATTCTACACGCAGTGTTTCTAATTCAGCGGGAAGAACAGAGTATCTTGACACTAGATACTTCGTATGTATCTTGTTATGTTGGATAAAAGAATGAAGCTGAAAATAATAATAATGATAAATAAATTAGCTGAATTCGTTCACAAGTTAGTTATAGGTGCTCAAATGAAGGTAAAAATATTTAAATTATAAAATAGTCGAATATTTGGACGGAAAATGGAGAACATAGCGTCTCGACACTACGTTATCTCTGACTCTTGCTATGCGGGATAAACCGTATAGCTATTATAAACAAATCAAAAATTAACTTCAGAAAACTTATTTAAATATTTTTAAAGTGTTACTTCACACTCAGGATTAGGTCCGCTAAGCATACGTTCTGCAGCCAGCTATTTCAAAATTCTTATACGTTTTCTTAGAACTTATTCACTTATTCAATTTTTTTTACGTTTTTTAAATATATGTTTCAGAAAATTTAAATTAATAACAAATTCCTATATATATATATATATATATATATATATATATATATATATATATTACCCGATGTCCTGTATAGAACGATATATATATATATATATATATATATATATATATATATATATATATATAGGTCGTTCTATACAGGACATCGGGTAATTATAAAAAAATGAATTGCCATCATATCCGGACGTGTGCAGTTGTTTTAATAAATCAAAACTCAAGAATAGGATCAATGGCGTTGTAAGTTTCTGTTATAACATTTTATTATTATTTTTTTTTCTTTTTTATTTCAAATTCATACTTATCGAGTTTATAAAAAGAGGTGTTTTCAGATATTTGTATTAGACACCGTCTTGAAGTCGTGTTTTTTTGACACTCCCACTTACTACCTGGTCCTGGTACCTAGTCGTCGACGACAATCCACACAAAAGTTCAATCAATTTTGTATAATGTTAGTTTGAGTTTTATGTTTTCAATATTATTATCTTCGCACAGTAGTTGTGGGTACGATTCCCACTTTGAGAAAAATTAAGTTTACTTTTAAAAAAAGGTTTTTGAGGCCGGTTGTGGCGCAGTGTCACAGGGTCTGACTGTAAACGCGACCGGTTGTGGGTTCGATCCCCACTCGGGAGAGTGATTATATTTAAATTATTTTCACTTCCTCGCTCTGGTAAAGACAAAGAGCGGCGTTGAGTTCCACCACTAAATACGCAATGTCTCAAATTCGGTGGAAAGCGAAGTACGGAGTGTCTTGACACTAGGTACTTTCTGTCTACCCTGCTATGCGGGATAAAAGCGTGAAGCTAAAACTAATGAGACAAAGGACCGTGTTTAGTTGTATTAGCAAATAAAACGAAAAGTACACAAATACATACACGTAGTTTTTATACGATACGTATATTGTTTAGACAGATAGTACCTAGTGTCAAGATCACTCCGTACTCCGCTTTGTGCCGAATTCGATACATTGCCTGCATATGCGATGGCCTAGATTACTCAGAGCAAGGAAATAAAAATAATTGAAATATAATCATTAATATATTCAATATTCAATATTCTACCAGAATTCGAGGCATTGCGTGTTGAGTGGTGGAACTCAACACCGCGGTTTACATCACCAGAACGGGGATAAGAAATACTTTACATCAGAACCTACCAAATTGATATCTAAACATATATTTCTTCGCTAATTTCCATGTAACATTCTTATAAATTATCCCAAAGCAGTTAAAAATTCAATACCAGAATATTCCTAGAAGATACATAAATCTGAAGAAAGTTAGCCTCATAATAAGTTCGAACCATTGCCTTCGATCAGGCCATGAATGGAAATCAAAAAGGCAAAAAGTTTATTCGCTAAGGAAGTAATTGTATTATAGATATTACTTGTATTTCCAATGTAAAGCTGAAATATAGTATATTTTTCCATTATTCCATATATATATATATACATATATATATATATATATATATAATGAATAATTTCTATTAGAAGATCAACCAGCAATCAATAAAGTATAAAACCCAATTCTAGTACAACATAAAAAAAATAATAATCCTAAATTAAATATAATTATATTAAATAAATAAGGAATTAATATTCAAATAATTAATGATAATATAAATCTAATAATAGGAGAAAAAAAATAAGAAAAATAATTTGAATAATTTAAATAAACTTGTTCTTTAGTAAATAATTTTACAGCATCAGAAAAAGGTTGTAAAATTCCCATAAACCCTAATTTATTAGGTCCTTTTCGATATATATATATATATATATATATATATATATATATATATATATATATGTATATATATATATATATATATATATATATATATATATATATATATATATATATATATATATATATATATAGGAAAGAACTTAGCGAAAACAAACTACTTTAGACAAAACAAACATCAGAAAAAGGTTGTAAAATTCCTATAAACCCTAATTTATTAGGCCCTTTTCGATATATATATATATATATATATATATATATATATATATATATATATATATATATATATATATATATATATATATATATATATATTTGTATATATATATATATATATATATATATATAGGAAAGAACTTAGCGAAAACAAACTACTTTATAAAACACACACAAAATTTTTTAAAAGGCAGCATTAGAAGGTTCTATTTGAATTTGGTTGTAGGAGTAATCGCAGACTGTAGAAGCGAGCATACGTATTTTAAATGGGCCCTCGAGTCTAAACAAGTCCCAAATACTGTTGAGAGACCCTCCTTCTGCAAAGTGAATTCATGGAATGCTAAGAAGTTAGTGACACAAATTAACATTAATATATTCTTACTTAATGTTTCTTTAAAGAAGTAGGTAATAACAGGCTTCGTACCTGAAATTCTAAGGTGTCTACGTTATCTGCAATATGCTCTTCTCTAAGGATTTCTCACTAAATAATACGCTCAAGCGTATTATTTAGTAAGAAATCCTTAGGGAAGAGTATTATGCAATGTGATGTTAATTTTTTATTTATTTTTCTAATACAAATATTTAATTTTGTATTTGAAAATTTAAATTTAAATTAATAACTAATTTCTCTATATGTACGTCTTTACAACTATTGTTATCTTTATATAACGAACGAACGGAACGAACGGAACACAACACTGAGCGGTGAATTGAAAAAAAAATGCACATCATACATATATACTGAAACTTAAAAAT
Organism: Dryadula phaetusa; assembly: GCA_032432895.1. Classification (NCBI taxonomy): domain Eukaryota; kingdom Metazoa; phylum Arthropoda; class Insecta; order Lepidoptera; family Nymphalidae; genus Dryadula; species Dryadula phaetusa. The sequence goes on from JAOYRS010000005.1 coordinate 1,077,389, forward strand.
CGAACCTACAACCAACCAGGCGTTCTACTATACCTTGATGGTTTTTTAAAGCTCACTATAGTAAATTTATATTGTATACTATTATATATATATACATTTGTAGAGTTACCTGAATTCCAGTCAACAGTTTCGCTCGCGTATATTGCAGTGATTATGACGCGGTTGTAATAGCAAAATTAGTTTTTACATTATGAAACCTTGCAGAATAATCCGCTTGTGAAATAAACTCAATTTGCCATTTCATTGTCACTTTGTTTCATGAATTTTGATGTAGATACATATATATATATATATATATATATATATATATATATATATATATATATATATATATATATATATATATATATATATATTAAACCTATATTAAACAGATTAATCACGTAAATAGGTAGACTGTGACCTACCTGTGACAACCCACAATTAAACGTACCTCAGTCTACCTGTGACCACGGACTACTGTAAAGTGTTCGAAACGTCAGGCTGTTCGAAACCAAAAATGTCTATTACTAAAATATACTCGATTAATATGCTTAAAATAGTGAGTCTGTATGATAAATGACGGAACCCAGCGCCTCGTTTTTACCAGAACGACAGTTAATATTTTAACCAAGATTATTCCCTCCTTTAGAATTCAAACCCACGACCACAGTCGATAAGTCAAGTTACAAGGAGCTCTTCAAGATAAAAACCATTTGTCTTGCTTAACAATTTTATAAAAACAGAAAATGCCTGATGTACAAACACTGAACTCCACTTTACGCCGAATTCGAGACATCACGTATTGAGTGACGGAACTCAACACCGCATTTTGTCTTAAGAAATCGAAGAAAATGAAAATAAATTAAATATATTCCCTCAATTGCATACAGTCGGACGTTGTCCCACTACGCCACGACGGGTCTCAAAAAAGATGACACCGGAAAAAAGATATTTACATAACAAACCTTTTATTTTTTTTAATTATTTTTTGATAAATCCATTTTTTGGAAACAAATAGTTTATAGCGTAAACATACAAACACACAAATCAATGTAAATGTTGTTCAAAGAAAACACATTCAGGACAAAGCAAATCTCTTATCAACCGTATGATATGAGATACTCACTTAGATTTCCTTTGGGATAACGTCCATTCTGTACAACGTGATACATTTACTTCTAGTGCTATTCCAGATGGATAAGGAATCTCAATAGATTTGATATACGTACATATGTATGAATGTATGTTTGTATTAGATTTTATATAACATGATTATTGATTATTATTTATATTGATATTTGCAATTTTAATACATTTTAGATTAAAATATTTTTAACGAGTTAACGGAGTATATTTTGGTATTAGACGTTTTTGGTACGTTTCGAACAGCCTGACTTGCAATGCAAACTTTACAATAATCCCTGGCCACAGGTAGACTGAGGAGCGTTTGTTTGTAGGTTGTCACAGTCTAACTGTGACCACAGACCTCTGTAAAAAGTCAAGTTTCCAAAAATGTATTTTCGAATATCAAAATATTAAATATATTAAATATTATAATAGATTAATCCGTTTAATATAATTTTAATTAAAATGTGTAAAAATCAAATATCTGACAATTAGCATTAATATCAACTGCATCTAATTCCAAACATTAAAAATAGTACAATATTCATTCATATATATTCACGTATATATATATATATATATATATATATATATATATATATATACGTTTATATAAATGTTTTTGCGGGCAGCCAAAATATTATCATAGATATATTGCAATTGAGGCAACGGTAACAATAATAGATTTATTATAAACTCCTCGCAAAGAATTCCAATTTTCCATACTGTAAGTAGTATAAATAATTATATGAATACTTTATATACCTTATAAGTAATGTTTTGAAACTATTTTAAACGGATTAAACGCATATATGTATCTGTGAGTCATGAAGAGATACATGGCCATGTCTCCAGACGTAACAGCGGTCGATGGAGCTGGTCCATGTTAGAGTGGAGGCCGTGGTTAGGCAAGCTATGGACACACGATTTGAAGATGGTGGCAGACAGCGGATGGATTCGCGTTGCCCAAGACCGAGATGGTTGGCTCACAGAATTGAGGGCTGTACGTAAGCCACGTTCAACAGTGGACGGCGATAGGCTGAGAAAACAAAACCTGTGACTACCAGTTCCCACAGACTGTAAAGTATTTGAAATGTCAGTTTATAAAAAATATATTTTCAAATACCAAAATATACGCAATTGATTGTTAAATATTTTAATTTAAAAATGTCTAAAAATCTTGAAATTCCAAGATCTTTTTTCTTACAAGTAAGTTTTTATTTTGATATAAAATATCCATTACTTTATTTGCCTTCAAACGATTCGTATTAAATGTAAAACGTCGAACGTCCTCAGAGAAATATCTCATAAAGCTCGTGCTTTAGAATGAAATTGAAAAAAAAATGATTCAAGACCACTTTGAACTAATCTGTACTTAGATAAAAGTATTAATACTTCAAACGTTAATAGTTTAATAAACATATTAAAATATTAACGGAGAAATAAAATTAACAAGACAATTGTAAAAGAAAATATTTTCTTTTCTATTAGAAATCGCTTATTAAAATATATTTTATTCTAATTTTTGATTGTTGTTTATTTTTTTAGCTTCACAATTTTATCCCGCATACCAGGGTGGACAGAAAGTACCTAGTGTCAACACACTCCGTACTTCGCTTTCCACCGAATTCGAGACTTTGCGTGTTGAGTAGTGGAATTCAACGCCGCTCTTTGTCTTTACCAGAGCGAGGAAGTGAAAATAATTTAAATAATTTACTCTCCCGAGTGGGGATTGAACCCACAACCGGTCGCGTTTACAGTCAGACGCTGTCATACTGCGCCACGACCGGCCTCTTATGTTTATTCCTGTTAGGAAACTACCAGCCTTTTGTAAAATCAAGAAACATTCTAATAATAGCACAATAAGATGACAACAAATGTGTCAATGTAACATTATATACATTTTAAATGAAACTATTTTAAACGGATTAATCGCGTCTATTTTGGTATTCGAAAATACATTTTTGGACACCTGACGTTTCGAACACTTTACAGTAGTCCGTGGTCAGAGGTAGACTCTACCTCAAACGTCAGTAGTCAGAGACAACCCAGTGTCAAGACTCTCCGTTGACTACTTTTCACACGGAATCAAAACATTGCGTGAGAAATGGTGAACTCAAATGATAAAAAGACTAAGATATATATCATATATAATTAATTAAGTTTTTGTTTTTGTGAACATTATACAACTGGCCATCTCTTATAACTAGAGGAATTATTTACCTACTGTATAAAGGAGTTTCTTTTTTCATATTATTAATAAAATGCATAATATTTCTTTCCTTTTTGTTACATTATTTATTTATTGTTAGAGTTTTTCAAATAATTGAATTATTTTAACGTTATGAGGTACATATTATTGATATACATACAAAAATAAAATAATTAATTATATACATATTTCTATATCATACATGTGTTTATAGCTTTATGCTTTTTACCATAGAGATGGCTAATCGGAAAGAACCTAGTGTTGAGACATTCCATTCAAATTTCGTGACACTAAGTGTTAAATGGCGGAACTCAACTCCGTGCTATACAATATCGGAGAAATTAACCTTAAGACCTTAACATAAGTTTGAATAGATTAAAATAAATATATTTTTATATCATGGTAGACAGAAAGTACCTAGTGTCAAGACACTCCACACTCCACTTTCCTCCGAATCCGAGACTTTATGTATTCAGTGGCGAAACTCAACGCCGCAATTTGTCTTGCCAGAGCGAGGAAATGAAAATAATTTAAATATAATGATTACCCAGAGTGAGAATCGAACCCACAACCGATCGTGTTTAAAGTCAGACACTGTCCCACTGAGCTATCACAGGCCACCTAAAATAATTAAAAGCTAGAACATTATGAAAATGAATTATTAAACGTTTACTTATAATTTAGTTTATGCTCGGTTCGCTTGAGTAATACCTATATTGTGACAATTTTCTCGGCGTTACCTTTTATATTGAAAATATTCTATATTTTTAAGCCTCAATCAGAAAATTACACTAGATAATAAATCTAATAATAAATAATCTTTGGGTGATAGGAATTTGAGAAAATTCAAAAACCATACAGAGATGCTAACCAAAAAATAATTAGAACATGAGGATTTCGATGTAGCTAGATAGTAACGTTTGGCTTAATTATCTAGAAGGCTTGGAACGTTTTCAATAAGAGCAGGTTCGAGACCAATGCGTTCAAATTTACGTTAGTCACATTAAAATATTACATTCAACATATCATGAGGCGAAACTAGTCAATATTTATTGCTCTTTATATAAAAATATCTGCAAACGGGAATCGAACTGGTAACTACTACAGTAGTTCTATATATAATCATTACACATTGTCTGTATATGTGTACATTCCTTGAAAGAAGGAAGAATGTGTAAATATACTAATAAATATTAAAAAATAAATTAATTACACACTGTACTTACTTAATACACTATTTTGTTTCAACACGAAACGTGTTTTCTGAAACTACGTGGCGTTTATTTTCAGGTAAATTGAAACCCGAAGTCTATAATTTTAAAAACAAAGCCTGTAATAATGTACGATGTAATTTGTATATACGAACACACGACCGCAGTGTTATATTTATATCATGGAGTAAAGCATAAGAGAAAGCGTGTTAACTAAATTTTATAACCATTCCTCAGAATGCAAAACGAACCCAACCAATCGCGCTTGCATCTTTCTAACCATGACAAATAGACTATTTATAAAGCATCCTTTATACCGCATAGCAGAGTAGTCGTAGTCAATCTAGTGCCAAAACACTCCGTTGAAGGCTTTCCACCCAAAATCGAGATGGAGAGCGGAGAAATAAAAGCAAATTTGAAATATAATCATTATAAGATCATTATACATATTTTAAATTAAATTATTTTAAATGGATTAATAGCATATGTTTTGGTATTCGAAAAAATATTTTTTACGTTTCGAATATTTCAGTACTTTGTGGTCATGTGTATGCTTACAGATTAATCCGTTTAAAATAGTTTCATTTAAAATCAAACCCACAAACAATCGCATTTGCAAACGGACATTTTCCCATTGTACCACACATATTTTTATATATTTTTCCAATAATAAATAAATAAAAACGCTTACTCCTTTGAATTAAATATTTAAACAAATAAACACGTCACTGCCTCTGACAAATTAACCACGCTATTATCAAATAACGTTTCATAATCACCTTTTATAAATGCATGAGATTTTTGATATATTATATATGTTATAGTTAAAATCTGTTTTTAGTAGTATTAAGTAATATTAAAAATTAAATATCAGATAATCATATCAGTATATATTCTAAAAGTCAGTTAAATTTCCTCATCTCTTATCATAATTGCTGAAGTAAGGTTAGTTTTAAAAGGTAAAAAAACCTAGATCGTATATAGTTTTAATTTTAATATAGGCAATAAATAACAGCTAGTTCCAACTAGGAGAAACGTCTTCTATCTAAAAATTGGTTTTAACTGAACACTGACATGAACAGTAGTATATTTTTTGTATATTTTTTCAATGGTAAATATTTTGTCCCTTTTCCGGTGTTGGCCACCTCCGCAGATTGAATGGAAGTGATTTTCTTACAGAACTCCTAATTAGAAAATATATAATATAATATTAATTTAAAATATATTCAAACAGGATATATAGACTAAATACTCGTAAAATTTTTTAATTAGTATTTTTATAGGAACAATAATAATGTGCTTATCTATGTAATTCTGAAGTACAATAAAAAAAAATCTGCTTTTAAAAATTACCTATCTACTTACGTTGTATTAAGAGCGGAACTCAACGCCGCCCTTTAACAATAGCAAGTACGTAAAATTAGTTATAATTATATAATACATATATGTATTTATCCATATAGGAATGCCGTTCACGTGAAATTTTATGAAAAATTTGAATTTTGATTTAGCTCAATAACTAACTCAATCAATCTAAATTTGCAGCGATTAGCGCTTTTTTCAGAAGACGCGGGTTCGATTCTTGTTAGATTTTTTAAACATAGACAAAAATATCTGAAAAATGACGTGAAAATTTTTAAAATTCACCTATTTGTATAACAGATAATCTCAAATCCGTATAATGAATGTAAATATGAACGCTGTATCTAATGGCCGGTAAATAAACATTATTAGATCATGTGAACCAAATTGAGCGCGGTGAAACACATTGATTAGATAAATGATTTCGTCACCGTACATTTCATACACCGTATTTACACTGTGTTAATTTACGTTACATTTGGTTATACTATATTCTGAATGTATTTTAGTTTCCAGTCATATTTTTGTATACTAATTTGTTAAGAAAATTGTAATATATACATACAATATATATACGAGGTGTATTGTAATAATATTATAATGTATTTTCTAGAGACATTTCAGTATTGTTATAAACGGAATTGGTCAGTCATTGCGGTTCACCCATAATCGAGAATATATACGTTAGATGGCGGTGCTCAACGCCGCGGTCTGTTTTATCAGAATGGAAAGTGGTGTAATTTAAATATGCCGAGTAGGGGCCGAATCCATAACCAGACGTTACCCTACGATTTCTCTATGGAATATAGACATTATAGTCGCTTTTAGTATTTTATATACTATAATAGAGAGGCATAGTAGGGCAGCCTCTGTAAATTTGATTGGTTGTGGGTTCGATTCCCATTCAGAACAATAATTACATGTAAAAAATATGGTAAGAGAAAGCGCGACGTTTAATTTGTTACTTAAAAGTTTCGATTTAGGGCGGAACGCAGTCAACGGTATGTCTTGACACTAGGTTGTCTCTGAATACCATGCTATGCGAGATAAACAGTGTTAAGTTACGATAATTTTGTATATATATATATATATATATATATATATATATATATATATATATATATATATATACACATATATATATAAAATCAAGACATGTAAAAAAATATGTAAAAACAATCCTTCTATCGTACATTCAGAAACGGGTTTTCAGCCTTTTATGTGAAAAAAATCTGAAACGGCAAGTCCTAAACAAACGTTAGAAAATTAATTTATTCTATACACGCTTGTGTTCACTTTGTTTTCTTCATACAAATAATTATAATTGAGAAACTTTTGTATCAGCAAAAAGCAGATATCTTTCCCGTTTAGTCCTTGAGATATGTGTTAATCGGCGGAACTCAACGCCGCATTTTGTCTAACCAGAGTATGTTAATTGTATTTATTTAATTGAATGTGATTCTGTTAGCTCACAGTTGGCCTAAAATAATATATTATTATAATCTTAAGTTAATATTCCTTCTAAGCATTTTAAATAGGGTTATGTCATTTTATTTAAAATTAAAAATATTAATATAATAAAGTGTTATTTTCATTAAGACGAAGAGCACGTTTAAAGAACTTTAAACAATTAGAAAAATAGTTATAAATTCAATAAATATCGTATATTGTAGCTCAACACGGAACTCTGTGTTAAATTTGCATTCTATTTTGCTCTCGATTAATTATAAGAAATAATCCTTGGGTAGCCAAAATTTGTGAAAATTTGAAACATTACGTGTTGAATGGCGGAACTTAACGCCGCTTTGTCTTACCGGAGCGGGAATTGAAAATAATTTTAATTATAATCATTCCTCCGAGTGGAAATGGAACCCACGTACTTTGTCCCACTGCACCACGACCGGCATCTAATCTCTGAATAGATACTAATAATAAAAGTATATTGTAACAAAATAGACCAATTTTGATATAGTGAAATGTAGGAGTTATATATGGAGATGGATGGATGGATGGATGGATGGATGGACGCTCCATACATTTTTTATGGATTCTTTTAAATATATATAATATATTATATTAAGATTATCAGAAAACATGTGATAAAAGAATATATATTTAAACCTTCGGTTTTGCTTAAGGACTATATATTAAAATATATTATATAAAATTATTAAATATAAGATCATATATTAAAATATTGAGGACGGTCGTGGCGCAGTGGGACAGCGCCTGACTGTAAACGCAATCGGTTTTGAATGTGATCTCTACTCGGGGGAGTGATTATATTAAAATTATTTCCACTTCCTCGCTCTGGTAAGACGAAGTGCGGCGTTGAGTTCCAGCACTCAACAAGCAATGTCTCCGATTCGGTGGAAAGCGACCCTACTATACGAGATAAATGCTTGAAGCTAAAAAATATTATAATAATAATTTATTAAACAAGATTCCTTAAGCCCTGTAAGTTACGGTCCATTTTTTTACCTTAACGTATAATAACATTATACTTAATTTTACTTCCTCTCATATTAAAGGTACTTATGTTAAGCGTAACTCAACGCTGCATATTGCATAACTAAACTAAAATAATTTTACTAAACATATTAGTTGGTTTACAAGCTCAATTATTAGACAAATCCGCCAACAATGTCATCAATTTTAGCCAATTAAGATTTTGATTTCAAAATGTAGAACAAAGAGCAGCAGTTGTGAACATTTTGCTAATCAAATAATCATATTAAATCTACTTTTGAATGTCAAAGTTGTAAATGAATAAAGTGGACCTTCGGAAACGGCAATATCCTGACAGAAAAAGATCGAGGTAAATGAAATAATTGTCCAAAAACCTGTTTTTTTACGTATATAAATTTATTTATATACGTGATAAACATTTTGAGGCTGGTCGTGGCGCAGTGTGACAGCGTCTGACTGTAAACACGATCGGGTTGTGGGTTCGATCCTCACTCGGGGGAGTGATTATATTTAAATTATTTTCACTTCCTCGCTCTGGTAAGGATAAAGAGGAGCGTGGAGTTCCATCACTCAACACGCAATGTCTTGACACTAGGTACTTTCTGTCTACCCTGCGGGATAAAAGCGTGAAGTTAAAAAACAAATTAAATATTAAAAAAAAGTTTTTAACCTGTAGCTCTCATTTTCCTCGCATGCGAGTGTTTAATAGAAGTATATACTTATATATATATATATATATATATATATATATATATATATATATATATATATATATATATATATATATGTGTGTGTGTGTGTATATATATATATATATCATATATGTCATTTTACATAACTAATAAGTAACCTGCTATTTAAATAAATAATTTATAAGAAAATAATAAGGTCCATACATTTTACAGTTACAGCGTATTAGATGGCGGAGTTTAACATCGCATTTTGATAAACTAGACTAAGGAATATTTTAATTTTTAACATGAATATGCTGACATCAACATTATCATAGTTTGTGTATTAGCATGGCTTACTAATAAATTTTAAATAAATATTTACTAATTGTAAACGCGACCGGTTTTAGATTCGATTTTCACTCATGAGGCGTTAGGCTTAAATATTATTTTGATAGAAGCTCTTCTTGAGATGTTGCCAATCCTGTCTGTAACTCCCTTCACAAATAGTAGAAGTGCTGGCTGTCTCTCCACTGGGTGGCTTGTTGGTCTTCATACAACGCTGGCGGGGAACTGGCAGCTTGTTCTAATGAAGGACATCCTTCACCTGTCGAAGCTCGTGTCCTAGGTGTTCAGGGCCGCAATTGAGGTAATCTCTCTGAATTATTCTGCAAGAATCCAGGGCAGTAGAAACAAATGGCGTTAGATTGATATAATTAATTTTTGTATCAACTGACAGACGAATGCCATCTCAGCCTACCTGTGACCACGGACTACTGTAAAGTGTCAGGTCCAAAAATGTATTTTCGAATATCAAAATATACGCTATTAATCCGGTTAAAATAGTTTCTTTTAAAACGTAATATTTGAATTTCGGATATAAATATCTGACTTACAGAGCAGGGTCTGTAGGATAAAGCATAAAAGTGATTTTTTTAGTGAAACATATTTTAAAACTTAATAAAGCGTATTTTAATTTGATATATTTTCAGTACCACAAAAAAAGTATATTTTATATAAATATAATATAAAATAATTATATAATTATATAAAAATAATAATTCTAAAAGCACATAACCGTAAGGCTTCAGGGCGATTTTTCATATAATCTCAACAAAAGTTGTCCCTAACAAATCCCTGACAGTCAAGACGGGAAAAAGTGGCCGGAAAACTCAGTTTTTTTTTGTCTTAATGACAAACCACTGGCCATTTTAATTATTCTAATACTTAAACAAAACTTGGAGCCGCTTGAAGTGGATTACTGTGAGTACCTTGATAGCGCTTAGCCTCTAAATATATATATATATAATAATGTAACTGATTTCTGTCTTTACGTGGAAGATATATGAAAATAATTACTATTGAGGATACTTATCAATGCAATATCATTTAAAATATTGTTTTATATATATATATATATATATATATATATATATATATATTGTTTTGTTTGTCTGTTAGTCTTTGTATGTGTTCTAGCTGATCTCTTTAGCGGCTTAGCTTATTTTAATACAGTTTAATTCGTTCAGTTCATAAATAAGCAAGTTATTACAATTTAAAATATTTTGTTCTGAAAAAAAAGCGATATATATAGTTTCTTAAGCTTGTTGAAACTTTAGTTACAAATTATTTGCAATACTAAACGGCTTTACATTAATTTCATGCAAACGAAGTCGTGGGTATCCAGACGTGGGTGGTATTAGTATTAAAATATAAATACTTAGATATTTTTATACTATAATAGATAGCAGCCTGAGGGAATTTGCGATTAGTCGTAAGTTGGATACTCACTGAAGTCATTATTAAGTTAAAATTATTTTCATTTCACCGCTCTGGTAAAACAAACTGCAGCGTTAATATCCGCCACTCACCGTATAGATATAGCTTCATTTTTATTATTTCGCACCTATCCCGCATAGTACCAGGCTAGGCAGAGAGAGCTTAGTATGAAGACACTATATTTTCCACTTTCCGCTCAAATTCTGAGCAAATTGTGAGTTCCTTCACTCAAGGCCGCGTTTATTCATATTCTTTAGTACACCACAGAAATAATATAATTTAAAAATAATAGTTTTCCCGTAATTTCCATAACGCGCTATCCTACTTTGCCAAGATGTTCTCTAGTACAAAAATATATATAATACATTCAAATATATAAAAAAAATGCAAAATTAACATTATCAATTGCCTTACTCGGCACTCTAAAATACAGTACTGTGGTTAGTTGACAGATTTTTTCTTAGAGTGCTCTTTCATTGTCTTCTTTAAAGATGCTGAGGAATTGCCTTTTAGTTAGCTTTTTTACCGCTATCATAGTAAGTTCAGAGTAAAATTATAGGATTTCAACTGAATTCAGCGTAATTCGCGTATATTTCGGTATTCCAATAATTATTTGAGAAAACCCGATATCAATGTCCCGTTTATTAACAAAATATAGATGCGTAAACAACACTTTGACCTGGCAACGTATAGGTATATCGATTTATATGAGTTTTGTCGATTTATTTGAGACCAGTCGTGGTGCAGAAGGGGCTACTGCTAGCTGTAAATGGGGTCAGTTGTGGGTTCGATTTCCACTCGGTGGAATATATTTAAATTATTTTCATTTTCTCACTCTGTTAAGACAAAACGCAGCGTTGAGTTCCGCCACTCAACATGGAATGTCTCTATTTCGGACAGAATATACTCCCCGGAGTGCAGAAGGGGCTACTGCTGGCTGTAAATGCGGTCAGTTGTGGGTTCGATTTCCACTCGGTGGAATATATTTAAATTATTTTCATTTCCTCACTCTGTTAAGACAAAACGCAGCGTTGAGTTCCGCCACTCAACATGGAATGTCTCTATTTCGGACAGAATGTACTCACCGGAGTGTCTCGACACTAGGTTGTCTCTGATTATATATAAATAAAGAATAGGAAAGAATGAAGGTAAAAAGCCTTTATGCCTTGCGATGCAAATATATTAACTATTAAGTACCTATACCTATACTCCGAAGGCAATTACATGAACAAAGGCCTAGGTATCGTTTGTATTCAATCAAACGTATTTGCCGTATATAATAATATTATGGGGCTAATTTGAACGCAAACAATTAAACATTACTGTGCAGTGTTCAAAATATGAACATTGTTACTTAACTTAGTGTTATATATTTCCATTCTCCGTTCAAATTAGTCTAAGAGACATTAGTGTCGAGACTTTCTTCACTCCTTGTACTCTGAAAACAAGGAAATAATAATAATTTAAACAATCACTTCCCCAAGTAGGAATTGAACCCATAACTAATTCTTAAAATCAACATATATTTTAATTGAAAATATAACACTTTAACAAATTAAGAAGAAAATCATATTTAAGTGTTATTAGTAAATCACCTGAGGCGCGGTCGTGGCGTAGTGGGACAGCGTCTGACTATTCATGCGATCGGTTGTGGGTTCAATTCCCACTCGGGGGAGTGATTATATTTAAATTATCTTTACTCCCGTGCTCAGGTAAGTGCAAGTGTACAAAGTACGGCGTTTAGTTCTTAGTCTTGCCAGAACGATGAAATACACATAATTTTAATATAAATATTTTCTCTAGACAGAACACAGAACCGGTCGCGTTTACAATCAGACGCTATCCCGCTGCTCCAGGTTCGGCCTCAAATATTAATTTGAATAATAATTGAAATTCGCCGCTCAATACGCAATGTTTCGAATTCATTTTCGCGGAAAGCGAAATAGGGAGTGTATTGACACTAGATACTTTCTGTTTACCCTGCTATGCGGGTTAAAAGCGTGAAGCTAAAAAAAGACCTTAGGTGTAATTTTTAAATGCATGGAATATACCCGAGCGACGTATTTGCCAACGTACAGCCAGACCAAACACAACTAAGCTGGGATTAGAGAACAAGCCGTACTGAAGGGAGACCATGAACGTAACTAGCCTTTGATTTTTGAGTATGCAAATAATTAGTCAAGTAAATTGTTAGGAAAAGCGTTTTTATTATATAAATGGATATATTTTGATTGTTACAAATATATTATAATTAACTTGAATAGACAAATGTTATTTTCTATTGTTTTAAATATTTTATCAGTAATTCTTTGTATCAGGTTGATTGTGACTGTAAATGCCATCGGTTATGGGTTCGATTCCAACTCAGGGGAATGATTATATTTAAATTACTTACATTTTCTTGCTTTAAATATACAATCAGCAATATGCTAAGGTAAAATGCGGCGTTAAACTATAGTACCCTCCAAATTAATAGAAAACAAAGAGAAGAATATCTCAAGACTAGATTCTTGCTAACTTTGTCTCAAAGGATACATAAGATAAGTGAAAAAATAGTTATGTATGATTAAGAAACGTATGAAATTTTGAAGTCAGTGGGATTTGAAGCTGTGTTCTTTTGGAAACCGTTCAAGCACTTTAACCACTATGCCATATCGGCTACATCAAAATTCTTATTCGTTTGTTACAATTTATTTTTGTTGTTAGCATCTCTGTAGAGAGATTTTTACAAATTGTTGTTACCCAAATATTATACCTTAGAAATAATTGCTTGACAAAAGGGAATAAGTACTATATACATTACATATCAAATTTAAACTTAAATTCTTTGAAGTAGTACTTTTTAAACAAAGTGCCAGTTACAGTGGCCTTCGCCAGTAATATGGGACCTCGATACGACCCTCGTCATACTGCCTTATGTCACTAACAGACTCTAAAGCTTTTTATTTCATAATCTTGATGAATGCTTGAATATTGTTGAATTAGTTTCTAAAATTATTAAATTTTAATATTAATTTCATGTACGTTCCAATTATATTAGTATTTTTTTGGCTTCGCGATTTTATCTTGCATTGTAGGGTAGACAGAAAGTACCTATTGTCAAAACAGTCTGTACTAGGCATTCCGCTGGATTCAATACATTACGTATAGGGTGGCGGAACTCAACACCGCTCTGGATTTACTTGAGCAAGGAAATGAAAAAAATGAAATACAATTATTCCCCCGAGTGGGAAATCCATAAACGCGATCGTCGGATCTTAATAAAAATTTAATAGACAATAATTGATTTGTTTTAGATAATTTAAAGAAAAAAGCTTTGAGTAGCAAAAATAGGAATCATGTGTGCATAAAAAGATCCAAATTACCTTGATAAGTAGGTGAAGATTAATTGTGTAGAGTGCTTAGACAGCTTGAAAGAGCTCTAGGTTCACGTCCCGATACGTTCCCATTCGTATAGATTTGTAAATATAAAAAAAAATCTGCCTATAAATAAACGTATTTGCTACCAGTTGACTGTACTCCATAAAATTGTGTAAGTCAAAGTAAGTAAAATAATGTAGTTCAAAGTAAAAAGTTACATGCTGAGGCTGGTCGTGGCGCAGTGTGGCAAGAGGGTCGTTGAGTTCCACCACTACACACGCAATGTATAGGATTCGGTGGAAAGAGAAGTGCGGTGTGTCTTGACACTAGGTAATAAAAAAATAAAAAAAATCTTTATTTTCTTTAACGAGTTTGTACCTAAATATAAAGTTGTTGGAGTCTCCTTTTAAGCATATGAAAAGCCTGTGCCAGGAAACTCCGCTCTTCCATATCACGATTTAGGTACAAGTATACAAGATATTTAAGGTACAACAATAATAAAGAAACAATATCAAAAAGTAATAATAAGAGAAGTAATTACCAAAAAGGAAGCAAATGTGAGATTAAAATGTATGTGTATGCATGCGTGCGCGTGCGCATTTGTGTGTGTGTGTGTGCGTGTGTGTGTGTGTGTATATTTGTGTTTGTGTGAGTGTGTGTGTGCGTGTTTGTGTGTGTTGTATGTGTTGGTGTGCGTAGGATATGAATGCTAGTTGTTGTATGTTAAAAAAAAATCCGTTTCTTGAAAACTTAAAGATTTTATCCATTTTATTATTTTAATTTTACACTCTTTACAAGTTTTTGAATATATATCAACGTATTTATTTATTTTATTATATAAATAAGCAGATCTATTATCATACTCAATACTAGCGAAGACTGTTTTAGTAGCAGGGATAGATATAACATTATATGCTATACGTTTATTGAGTAACGATATATCGTAGGTACTTTCTGTCTACCCTGCTATGCGGGAAAATAACGTGAAGCTAAAAAAACCTTTAACACACAAACGTCTATTCACAACATTTTCAAATCGTCATGTTATTACCACGTTCACATTAGCTTTTTTATTACTAAGGGATATATCTGTGATGTATTAAACCTATACGTACGTAAAAGTCTACGAAATTAGAGGCTGAGTATTAAACTTATGCTTTTATCTCAGTTCGAAGCGTTATCAGAACATTTGGGCGAAATCCTTGGTAACTGAAACAAAGTTGATGTTCCCTTTCCATGACTGAGGAGTCCATTAGAACTGATTTTATTACTGTCAGATAAAATGTGTTTGTAACACGTCATGTCGATTTCTATTGCTAACTTCAATTCAGGTAACACTGTTTTGTTATACATAAGAAGATAAGATATTTTCCAAAATCGAATTTGCAACCAACAGGCTACAGTCTAAATTCCACTAAAATAGGTTGAAAGTAACAAATAAATATGCCCATGGAATTTATTAGAACATTTTCAATGATTTACTAACTACTGTACGAAATGTAAACAATCCAACGCAAAACATTGAGAATAACACGTTTTACTTGAAAGGGAGACAAAGCACGATTCTACTTAAGTTTATTCATCAGATAATCCTATATTATTATCATCGCGAATTCAAGCCAATCTGAATCACGTACCACAAAAATTAACTGGGCATCGTATTTAACTCGGCGCTCATCACTGTTTCGTATCCATGGCCTTCAGCAAACAAGTTCTGTTAATGAAGATTCGACATTGGTAATTGTGGTCCAAGTGATAGGGTAATAGCGGGTTATTTTTTTATCAATTTCTTTTTTTTTACAGTTTCTTTATCCCGCATTACAGGGTATCCAGTGACAACTGAGTGTCAAGATACTCCGTTGATGACTTTCTGCACAACATTGAGAGAATGCGTGTTGAGAGTTTTATAATATATATTTTTATTATATAATATATATTTATTTTTTAATATATATTTTTTACATCTGTGTATTCTATTTAATGCACCACCTACCTTCATTTTATACAAGTCTAAGATCACTTTAAGCCATAAGGCCGCCTTATTGTTCGCTTTTTATGATTATTTCATTACCCTGAATGGAAATCGAACCCAAAGCTAATCGCTTTTAGAGTCAGACGTAGTCCCACTGAGCTACAATGGAAATTAGTCTTTATTTAACGTAATCCTTTGACACATTAATTTTAGATTATTATATTTCAAAATTTTTCGTTTTAAGTTGGCTTTCATTTATTTTAACGTCAAATTCATTTTTTGACTTTTGAAAAGACCAAAACCGAAAAACCAAACTAGGAAAGTGCAGTATTTCGTCCCCCATAGTTTTACAACTGTAAATATTTACTTTCTGCACGAAACTAAGACAATGTGGGATGAAATCAACGCCGCGCTTTGTCTTTCCTGAATTAAGAAATAAAAATAAATTTCAAATAAAATTTAAAACAAAAATAAAATTTCAAATCATTCCTCTGTTTCATTAACAAACTCTGTTCTCAGCTTTATGATGGCCTTATTGTTTATAAAATTATTAAAAAACGCTTCAGCCTTTCAATCGAACCATACAAACGGCAGCTATTTAATTTTATACTCAAGCTTTTTACTCTTAATGGCGGAGACCATTTTGCGTGGGGCACGCGTAAAAATTTGAAGACCAGGTAAATCTGTTATATGGGCTATCTGCCTACAGGGGAACGAAGCAGTGATTTTAATCCACTTTTATGTCTTAACGTAATCAACTTTAATCAGCTTCTATGAAATTTCACTCCCATGACTGTATTGAAATTTACATTTTATAAACCGTATATGTAGAATATCACAGAAAAATTTGGAATTATTATGTTAATATTAGAGAAAAAGTTTGTACCCCATTTTTGCCCGGACAATGATACGGATGGAGGATTATGGAGTTTGACATATTTAAAAATAATATCAAAAATTGTAGACAGCTAACATTTAAAAAAAAACATTGGAAATTTAAAGCAGCTTCACGCTTTATCCCGTTTAACAGGA
Source organism: Dryadula phaetusa (assembly GCA_032432895.1). Lineage (NCBI taxonomy): Eukaryota > Metazoa > Arthropoda > Insecta > Lepidoptera > Nymphalidae > Dryadula > Dryadula phaetusa. The sequence goes on from JAOYRS010000005.1 coordinate 1,094,564, forward strand.
TACTCAGAGATAACTTAGTGTCAAGACACTTCGTTGCGTGCTTTACGCTGCAGGCAAAATCGAGATTGCGTGTTAAGTGGCGACCTCAACGCCACGCTTTGTCTTACCAGAGCGAAAGAATGAAAATAAATTTTAAATATAATTATTCCTTTTAATGAAATAAATACTAAATACACTACCATATGTTTGACATACACGTCTATATAAAGTGACTTACAGACTGCTTAGATAACGCGCGTTTACACTCAATAAAATGTGAGTGGTTACTTTATAAATTTCATGTATCTAATGAGTTAATATAAAAAATAACCAAAGCTTGAACTCTTTCTCCATATAAATTGTAACTGAGCCAAATTTCATACTCTGTCTTTATAATTTTTGTAATTTTTTTTCCTTCACTATTAAATTGTTCATAGATGATCATATAACAAAAATAAATACCGGGGAAATTGCCTCTCATAATTCCTTAGATTTTTTTAGCTTCACGCTTTTATCCCGCACAGCAGGATAGACTGAAATATTTCCTGTACTAAGTGTCAAGTCACTCCGCACTCTACTTTCCATCGAATTTGAGACATTGCGTGTTGATTGGCGGAACTCAACGCTGCTATCTATCTTATTAGGTCTAATTTTGTCCGGTTTTATTAGCTTCACTTTTTTATCCCGTATTCCAGGCTTTCTGCCGAATTTGAGAAATTGCGTGTTAGTGACGAAACTCAATGCCGCGTTTTGTGCTCCCTGAGCGAGAAAATAAGAATAATTAAAATATTGTCTCCTTCAAGTGGGAATCGAATCCACAACCGACTACGTTTACAGTTAGACTATCGCAATTCCCTATAACCAGCTTAACGTATTTATAAAATTTAGACAAGATTTTTTTTTCTATCCAATGAGTTAAATGCTGTTAACCCTGTTAGTCTTTACCGCGACACCCGAAGGGGGAAGGAATAGGGTGCTCTAACCCTGCGAAATTTATATAAGATTTGAACTCTGTACTATATATAAGCATTGTAATATACGTTATACCCGCACTGTGCCCAATTAAATTTTTAATAATTATCAAACAACGTCATCAACAATGTAATTTATATATATTAAATCGATATCAATTTATTACAAGCGAACGCCATTTCCTCCCTGTCTTGGTATTTAATATAAATTATTAATACAATTTGGCAACCGAAATCTTTCGAATAAGTATTTTAATAAGAAATCGTTATTTGTGTGAATTGAAATTAAAAATCAGCTTTACCTTTGTTTTGGGTGAGATAACTAAATTTCGAATTACGTCACTTTCCATTTTTTGCTCCAAAATAAGATTTGTGTAATAAGTGGCGTAACTGAACGCTGCGTTATATATTATCAAAGAAGAGTAATAACAATAATTTTAAAAAAGTACTCTACTGATAAGTCAACGAGCGGCGTAGAGGTCGCCACTCAATATTCAGAAAGATTATTTCAGTCGGAAAGCTGCTAACGAAGGGTCTCGACTGGGTTTTCTCTGGCTAGCCTGTAATGCGGGATAACGCGTGAAATTACTCCAGTGAAGAATAAGCCCATATCCCTTGTGTGTAAAGTTCTATTCAAGTCAAGGTTGACTGACTTTAAAAAAAAAGCAGCTTCACGCTTTATCATTTTCCGAACGGCTTACCGCTCTCCGCCCGAATCTGTAACATTGCGTGTTAAATGACGTAACTTAACGCCGCATTTTATTTTATAGAGAAAAAGAAATGAAATTAATTCAATAAATTATAATTGTATTTTCAACCAAAAACCAAAATTTCCAATTCGACACCATTTTTTTTATACAAATATATATATATATATATATATATATATATATATATATATATATATATATATATATTTGTAATATATTTTTCGAGTGGGAATCTAACCTAAAACCATCGTATTACAGTCCAATTCAACTCAGATTCATAATAGCTCCCGGCTATTGGTAAAAGGCCATAACTTTAATATTTTTAGGAGGCTCAATAAATCTACTGGGTACAGTCAGAAATGAACGCGTCACGATCATAAAAAAGTAATTAATTTGAATAAAATGGGGGGGAAAAATAACTTCAGTTTTGGCTTTAATATCGAAATTTGAAATTCTGTCGTTATCGCGCCAATGTAACGACTTCTTAATATCTGCTTGGCACCAATGATTTGTCATACCTTTTTATATGTAGGTACTAGGGTAAAATACGCAGTATAGTTCTGGGCTTAATATATAATGTATATTAAGAATTTTCCTCAATTTTTATACAAAAAGTTTATATATATATATATATATTTTAAATAAATATTTATAGGGATTAAACGCTGTTTTTTTTGTTTTACTAGAACATTAATAAAAATTATATGATAATTAATTATACAAAATTATTTCATAGTGAAGTCATGGTGGTTTAAGCGTCTGACTGTAAACGCGATTGGCTGTGGGTTTGATTCTCTGCTCTGGCAAGTCAAAGCACGGCGTTAATTTACGCAACTCAACGTCCAATGTCAAAAGCAGTCGGAGTGTCTTGACACTATCGCTCTGACTACCCTGCTAAGTGGGATAAAGCGTAAATCTTTTTCATTTAATTATATAAAACATTTCCTACGTACTTTCCTACGTACAAAAACACAGGATGATGTCACATCAAGATTTACGACTTCGGATTTCTTTGTATGATCTCATTATACGGTCTCTTACTTCAAATGGCAACATATGTTTGCCTGTTTTTGCTAAATTCGAACTAATTTTAGTTTTATTTGTGTTTGTTCATCGAATAGTTATTTTAATCAACTTTTATACTGACGAGATAAAAGCGTGAAGGAAACAGATTTTTTTTTAGCTTCACGCTTTTATCCCGCATAGCAGGGTAGATAGGAAGTACCAGTGTCAACACACTCCGTACCTCGCTTTCCACCGAATTCGTGACATTGCGTGTTGAGTGGTGGAACTCAACGCCGCTCTTTGTCTTTACAGTTACGTGTCAGAGCGAGGAAGTGAAAATAATTTTAAATATAATCACTCCCCCGAGTGGGCATTGAACCCACAACCGATCGCGTTTACAGTCAGACACTGTCACACTGCGCCACGACTGGCCTCTAAAAAAATATAATACTTATTAAATTCCTCGTACTTTGTGAAGCAATCCATACCTTAGTATTTTACTAGGTTCTCTCTGACGATCTGCTATATGAGAAAAGGTGTTGAGCTTCAGTCAGCCAATTCAGTTCTTTAGAAATGACGCTCCGAGCGTGCCAGTAGAGCACAAATCACGTCGCCAATATCACGTTGTATGGATAGCACACGAGGGAGATTGTACAGTAAAAGAGAATAAGGTTAAACTTAGATAGATAGCACATTACAAAGAGATCCAGTGCGAACGAGACAACAACCGTCACCTATTCGAGACGTTGCGTGTTGAGTGGTGGAACTCAACGCCGCACTGTGTTACCATAGTGAAATATATATAAAATTTAAAAAATAAATAAAATTATAAAGGAGATCATTGATATTCGCTATAAGGTATTCTAAACATCAAGTTTCCAAAAATGTATTTCAGAATACCAAAATATACACGATTAATCCGTTTAAAATAGTTTAATTTAAAATTATAAAGGAGCGAGGGTGAGGGAAAACTCTAAAATACCAAGTTACCATTAAACATCAAAAATAATTCTTTAATTTTCATACACTTGAGTAAATAATAAAATTCTGGTTGGTACAATTTTTTAAAGAGCCGCCTAACGATACTTCATGTTCATACAAATGTATGGGTATATGAAAATTTTTCTTTTAATAAACTGTTCCTATCTAAAATTTATAAATAAATATACGAGAATAAATATTTATTTTTCATGCAAAATTTAATTTAAATAAAGTAATTTCTGTATTCTAAATTGCCATTACTTGCTTTAAATTTAATTTTTCAAGTATATCATTGAAACTGGAGTCATTTGAAACGAAACTGTGGAGTGCCGTTGTTATAATTGACAAATAAACTAGTATGATAGTAGCAGGTTCAAAACTCGCTATTTACGTGTACACGATTTTTTGATTCTAAAAAAGTCGTTGAATTGATATTGAGTGGCGGAACTCAACGCCGAGATTTGTCTTACCAGAGCATAGACAAAAGTTTAAATATAATTATTCTCCCCCATGAAAAACAACGTGGAATCGAACCCACAAACAATTGCTTTTACAGTCAAACGCTGTCCACTGCGCCATGATCCGTCGATAATAAGATATAAATAAAAAAATGAATAAAATCAGGCCCGAAATAAATGATTTTTTTAACAAAAAATCTAGATTAATAAATAACTTTCAACCTAACTAAAAACCACTCCAAAGTATTTGTTTTCAAATAGCTAACCCGCTTTGAACCGTCCACGCCGCATGACATTCAACTATTAATACATTTATATTTTGCTCGCAAATAGATGGAAGGGACACAAATCGTCTTATTCCATTATTACCAAGAATCGACTTCATATAAAATGTACTAGAGGCTGGACGTGGCGCAGTGGGACAGCGTCTGACTGTAAAAGCGAACGGTTGTGGGTTCGATGCCTATACATACATATTTATATAATAAACTAACATATATTATTTACCAAATGATCGTAAAAATTGATGTACAGGTTGCATGTGATTTAAAGTTGTCTTAAAGTGAATAAAAAAGCATATAACTCCTTACTTTGAATAAAATTATTTATTTCATGAGGTATGTAGGGAGGAATTGTGCGACATAACATTTTCTGTACATATTTTCCAGTCATTCAATGTGTCAAATTGCTTATGGATTAATAATTGTATTTAAATTGTATTTATTTTACCGCTCTTGTTATACAAAGTACAGCGTTGAGTTCTGCCAACACGTAATACCTTAATGAATTCAGGCGAAAATTAAAAAAAAATTAAACTAACAAAAATATTTATACTGAGAAGAAAGTCTGTTTGTTTGTACTCTTTGTAAACGATATCTTTGGAAGCAAGCAGCTGCGCGAAACCTTTTTGCTCTTCACTGAAGGATTATTTAGGGAAGATATCTCGCTATTCCTTTTAGCATTCTCGTTTTCAACCTCAAGTTGACTATTAGATATTTTAGTTGGAAGATTTTTCATGTACTTAGTACAAAATTCACTTTATTTAAGAAAAAAACAGTGCCAAAACACTTGATCATTCACACTTGGGAATAGTGTATATTAAATTACATAATCCAATAATATGTTTTGAATAAATTGTAAGGGAAATAAATATATCTGGTGGTTTTCAATATAAATGTGTCTCAGAGGTAATCGAACCCATATACCATAAAATGGTTATTTTGAGCTTAACGCATTTATCCCGCATATCAAGATAGACCAGAAGTATCTAGTGCCAAGACACTCCGTACTCTGCTTTCCGCCGAATTCGAGACATTGTATATTGAGTGGTAGAACTCAACGCCGCGCTTTGTCTCACCAGAGCAAAGAAATAGTATAAATATAATCAGATCTTTAATTTTCATAATTTTAACACATTGTAATGAAAGTATTTTAAATGGATTAATCGTGTATATTTAGGTAGTCCGTGGTTAAAGGTAGACCACTGATGTGAAAGGCGGACTACTGTAAAGTGTTCGAAACGTCAGGTTTCCAATATATGTATTTTCGAATACCAAAGTATACGGGATTTAAAATAGTTTCATTTAAAATAAATATAATCACCCTACCGAATATAAACCGAACCCACAACCGATCGCGTTTACAGTCAGACGATGGCCTACAGCGCCATGAAATTGCTATATAGATATATAAACAGTTATTATATTTTTAATAATATTTTCAATAATAATATTTTTTTCAGCTTCACGCTTTTATCCCTCATAGCAGGGTAGAAAGTAATTTAAATATAATCACTCCCCCGAGTGGGGATCGAACCCACAACCGATCGCGTTTACAGTCAGACGTTGTCACACTGCGCCACGACCGGCCTCCATAATATAATAAGCCAAAAGGAAACATTATATTATTTCTCATATATATTAACAAAATACTTGTAGTTAGAAATAGATTTGACAATCGCCCTAATTCTCCTCGAGGAAGTTGTATGGTCGTCCCCATATTAATCTAACGGCCAGGTCGAAAGTGACAGCTTATCACGCAACCAGCTACGTCACGCTTGTCCATAGAATAGAATATTGTAGAAATAGCATGATGAATAAATATGATTGTAGGATCTAGAAAAGGGTGAAAATATAAATAATTTGTTATAAGCGTATGAGAGCTGTGATACAGTCGTATGCAGAACGGAGGGCTTAACGTTCAATGCGTTTGGACGGTTTTCAAGAGGCGCGGGCTTGAATACTTCTGCGTTCAAACTTATTTACATTTTATTTTTTTTCATATATCATGAAAATACAGTTATGAAAATTTAAATGTAAATTTAATTAAAAAAGTTACCGTAAAGGAATTTAATGTCGACAATATTGTACCTATAGCTTCAATTGTTAAGACACTTGGACAGCTTCTAAGAAGCATAGATTCAAATCTCGTTACGTTTATTTTTTTTAGGCGATTCTATTGAAGTGACTCTAGAAACAATAAAATTAAAAATATATATATAAAATCAAAGTCAAATAACTTTAGAAATTCATTAAAAAAAACCTTTTGCTAGCTCAGTCTTAATATATTATAATTATAATTTTGATAAAAGACTTTATTATTTCAGTTTTGAAAACATTTTTGAAAAAACGTATAAAAATTTGAACGTAGCGGGATTCGAACCCGCGCCTCTTGGATACCGTCCAAGAGGCGCGTTATTATGTAGTTCGAGAACTCTTCCAATCAATTACTGTCATGTTCTAGGACACGGTACATATTGATGTAATTATAAATGTATATAATATTTCATATTAGCACTCGAATAATTATACAAATTTTATACAGGTTCTTTTTATTTATACTAATTAAGGCGTAGTATGACGTTTTACTGTAAACGCGATCGGTTGTGGGTTCGATCTCCACTCGGGGGAGTGATTATATTTAAATTATTTTCACTTCCTCGCTCTGGTAAAGACAAAGTGCGGCGTTGAGTTCAACCACTCAACACGCAATGTCTCGAATACTGTGGAAAGCGAAGTACGGAGTGTCTTGACACTAGGAAATTTATGTTTACCCTGCTATGCGGGATGAAAGTGTGAAGCTAAACCAACAAAAAAGTGTCTAACTTTGTTTTTTTTGTTTGTATGGAATAATCCACGACAATACTGATCTTGAAGATTCCTTTACTAAGAGAAAGCTACTTAGGAGTTATATTGGCTATAAATAAAGTATAATAAAATAAAACAAAATATCTATATTAATGTTAATTTTAGATAACAAATTATCTAAAATTAACATTAATGTAGATTTTCTTAAGAAAATTGTACGACCAAATCTGTGTATAGTACGGTAGTCATTTTTTTATTATTAAAGGCGGGTCGAGGCGTAGTGGGACAGGTAATTATCAACGTGATGGGTTATGGGTTCGATTTCCATTCGGGGAAATGACTCAATACGTAATCTCTTGAATTCGATAGAAAGACCTTTGCGGTATAAATAAAATTAATCAAATTGCTCTGGTAAGACAATGATCGGCCATGAGTTCTGCATAAAGTCTCCGATACAGCGAACCGCCGTGATAATGGTAAAATAAAATATTAACATATAATTATATATGAAACACCGAAGATAATTTTAATTAGATGATCAATTCAAATTAACACTCTACCTTTAAAACTGTTAGTAAGCTCCTGATCCGGATGTTTACTTCTGGCACGTGGTCGATGATCCAAAAATATACCAAAACGATGCGTGGAGTGAGAACGACATACGCATACATGTAATTAAGATTTTCTAGAAACCTATCTTATAATATTGTAATATTTTTTGAATAACTTCTACCCCATATCAGACAAAGTAGGTTTATTAAGGAGAAATTAGTGTCAAAACACTTTGCTCGCTACTTCCTGCCTAAATTCAGGACATTGAGTGTTAAAAGGCGAAACTCAACGCCGCACTTTGTCCAACTAGAGCGGAGAAATTAAAAATAATTTTAATTGAACCCAAACCCAATCGTTTACAGTTACAAGCTGTCCCACAACGTCACAATGGCCTTTTAAATTACCAAGAACGATAATACAGACACTTCAGTAATGAAAAATGCAAACTAAACGACCTCACTCGCTCTAGTAACTTTGTTTTTAATGAAAATGCTACAATTTTTTTATTAATTTAAAAAAAGAGTTTTTTTTATATTTGTATTATAATTTAAATATATTATTATTGTATATTTTATATAATATATTTTTATTATTATATTATTTTAGTCTGTGTTTCTTGTTTAATTATTTTTTAGTTGTACTAGCAACTTCGCCCATATTAAATTCAACATGTGTCAATGTTTTTGTTTAATAATTTTGAAGAAAAAATTGCAATAAGTTACAATTGTCTGCCAGTAAAGGTCCCGTCGTAATTATATCGAGCAGTTCTAGAGATCAGCCATATCAGACAGATAGACGATTTTTTTTAAATCTATATTTTGATATATATATATATATATATATATATATATATATATATATATATATATATATATATATATATATATATATATATATATATAAAATTAAGTAATATTATAATTTTGATAATACAAATCGAAATTCTCACTCTAATTTATTATTATATATATTAACTATATTCACTATGTAACTAAAAGTTCATAGCTTTTTGTAATATAAATCCTTCCTCCTTTTTGTAATATAAATTCCTTGAAAAAATATTAACAATAAATAATCATTTTTTACATAGATCTGTATGTATGAAATTGTTTTAAGACTTGTTATATTAATTTATTTTAGTTTGAAATTAAATTTTCCAAGCTTTTAAGTATAAAGTTCTTTTAAAATTTAGCAATTTTTTTTATTTTACACACATATGCACACACATGCACACGCATACACACACACACATATCTTTACTTCCTCTGATTTAAATCATAACAACATAAAAGCACGCACTTAAAGCTTGACAACATTACAGTCATTAAGCAAATTGACTGAATCACTACATTAAAATCTATGTTAATTTGTGGTCGGAGCTTTGTAAACATTAGAAACCACAAATGTTACGTATTTTCAACGAAAGTGTAAAACAATTTAGAATTATAACCGAAAACTCATTATTTTATTTATATATGTTCAAAAGGAAATTTCTCGTTGTAACACGAAATTAGAACAACGGTAGAAATAATACATAATTAGAGTTCATATAGATTATAGTTAAATACATATATAGATTTTCCGAAAAAACGGTACCAAAAAGTACCAAGTAATATTGAATTAAGATCCTTTGAATCTAGACTAAGTACCTGTATACGGTATACAGCACTAATTTAGTTAACTTTTAGTAAACTAAATAAATTAATTAACTAAATAAAACTTTAGTGATAAATACTTGACCTAATCAATAATTTCGATGCTATCATAGCACAGTGATAAAGAATCCAACGGTGTATTATTAGGTTCAATTCTCACTTAATAGAATGTATATATTGAAATTTTTAGCTAAACACATTGCAGCGTTAAGTTCCGCTCAACACAGAATATATCTAAAATCTCTGTTTATTTGCAAAAATTGGTAAAACCGTGAAGATGAAAGAAAAAAATTGAATATACAAAAAAAAATATTCACACTACACTCCCCTCTGACGCGCATTCCGTAGTATTTTGGTATTTGACTCGAGCGGGGACAGATTGGGCACGATTCAGTACTGCGCGAGCGCACCGCGATATTGATCGTCAAGTTAACAAAAATAAGTAATTTATTCACAATTTAATTAAAACAAAATAATAATAAAAAAAAAACATAATTTGTTAGGTAAATTTTGAATTTGTTAGAGTTGCCTCGACTGGCCTATCGTCGATACACGCGCGTGACCGTTCGAGAATTTAATGAAAAAACAGTGATTGTATACGAAATTGAATTTTTAGATACGGCTATTGATATTTGGTTAGCGTATTGGGTGTTTGTTTACTTTGGAAAATTCATATACATAAAAGATAATATTAATCTTCAATTTGTTCTGCAAATGTATAAGATACGTGTGAACTGCGTTTAGTTACGAAATCCATACAAATATAAAACAAAAGGAACAGTTTAAAGCAATAATAAGAAAAAAACGTTTAAACAAAACTAACAGCCAATTTATCAGTTCAAAAAGTGATTCAGTGTAATAAAATCAGAGTACCAAACTATAAACGTTGAGTATTTTAAGACGACCAGAGCGATGTATACACAAAATGGCTGAAACTATTATAAGTAACAATTTGTTTATTTATATTGCCGTCTCGCTCTTAATCCCGATGGCGGATGAGGGATTGGCGAAGATATACGAAGATCCCCGAAGCTTTTCAAAGGATCAAAAACGTTTGACAAGGGAATATCATTTGAGGCAGGGTGCTTTGCGAGGGTTAATCGTGAAGCCGGGGAAGAATTATGATTTGCAGCAAATCGAAATGTTTCTAGGAATACCGTATGCAGCTCCTCCTGTTGGGACATTGAGGTTTATGCCGCCTGGTTAGTTACTTTAAGCTTAAACCTTTCTTAATAGGGTTATCAGACAGAACTTAGTATCATGACAACCCATTCTCCATTTTAACCCCGACATTGAGGCATTGCTCGTTAAATGGCGGAACTTAACGCCGCATTAAAGCTTACCTTGAGGGAATCGAACTAATATAAATAGTTTATCACGTTTATTAACTCTTTAGTACAGCTTTTGCTTATATATTTGTCATCATTCAATATACAGTTCTTTAAGTGCAGCGCGGCGTTAGGTTCCGCAATTCAATATTTAAAGTGCATAAAGGTGGATAAAGAATAATTAAAATCTTATTTCTCTCTGCCTTATCTCCGTTAATTATTAGTATCAAACTGGCGAAATATTTATGATACACGAGTGTATATTAATACCTGAAAGAAAACACTAAAAAGGCGTAGAAAATTTGGCACAGTTAGTTTATTTCTTTTTTATTTTATTCATTTGACATGCCAATAATACTAAGTTTTACATTAACCTGGTACTAAAACTCATCTTAAATATATACATATAAAGCATTAAGAATGTCTTTCCGTAAATTACTATGATTTTTACAATATAAATCACATAAAACATATAAAATAAAAAAAAATAAAAACCCAACTTTGTTTTTAAAATAAATTCATGTCTAATTTTATAAATTCAGTAACACTTGCAACTTGCAAGATAAATCTAACGAAGTATCATATTAGTATTAGTGGTTATATATAATCATTCCCCTAAGTGGGAATCGAATTCATTACCGATCGCGTTTATAGTCCAGACGCTGTCCGTCCCACTGTACCGACGAGACTGACCTCGAATTTTTTTTTTATTTTTATATACCTATATGTATATTATCGATAACACTACATATGTAAATACATAATATAAGATAATTTAATTGGAATTATATACAACAAAATAATACAAAAAATAATTATGAGTGGGAATCGAACCCACAACCAATCGCCTGTATGGCCCAGTACACCACGATAGACACTTTATTACAAAGTATTCCACTTCTTTTCATTTCAACAATCCAAGCTCTACAATGGGAATAAAATTATGAATGACTTACATTTTTCAACGTTTATACAATATTATGTTAGAGTGTAGTTTTGTTTGCTTTACATTATTCTCATGCTATTTTATTAAACGTTAAAGATTTTATAAGAGTTTATTTACTAATATTTTTTTAATATAATTTAAAAATTAAGTTTTCATTGTGATAAATTTAATATATTTTCTGATTTTTTTTTTATTTTTTTATTTGTTTGCTTGGAAGGGATAACCTTTAGGGTTAAGGTCGCATATTTGTGGATTTTATTGTTTATTTTATCTATGTACAGTGTATTTTATCTAAGATTTTATATTTATCAATCTATATTTCTTGAAAATATAACCTGTAGAGAAATAAGTGCAGATATATCCCAATTTTAGACTAGTATGATATGCAAAGAGCCCAATGTGAAAACGATGACTAAATTCGAAATATGTCTTGCGAATTTGCATAGTTCAACGCCGCACTGTGTCTAACCGCAAAGGAGAAAAGAAAACAATTTAAATAGAATTGCAACACAAATATGTAAATTTAGATAGCCTTAAATTATATACTCTAGAAGAAAAAGTATTGCAATAGCGAATATTCCATAACTTCCATACAAAAATGATACATACAAAATAACCTGTAATTTCAAACATTTGGGGAGGACCAAATTTTTTTAACGAATGCTAAATGTTACGCTTCCCTGAATAGCGTCCACTTAAATTCCCTTTGTGCGTCGAAACAAAGCTCCACTAAGGGTACTTATTAGGTATCTCGATTTACATTGTAATTTAATTAACTATGGAAAAAAAGAACGCTTTATCCCATAAAACTGGTGTAGTGAGACAATTTAACATAGTGTCAAAACACTCCATTGACCGTTTTCAGCCTAAAATCGAGATATTGCGCGTTGAGTGGCGATCAATTTTTATTTTACTAAAGCTGTACAAATGATTATATATAATAATTTCCACGAATGGGAATCGAATTCAGAACCAATCGTGTTTTCAAATGACAATGGCAATGCTGCGTGACAATGGCCTTAATACTTAAATAATATATAGAAAGAACTGGAGCGGTACGAACAACTATCGATACCACTTAAGTTACAAAAAAAATGATATTTATTATACCTGTGTTTGAAAATCTAACTATGAAGACAATAATTAGTAATTCTAATCGATTTTTTGTCGTTAGCCCAAAATGAACGCCTGAAAATATGGGTATTAAAAGTAAGGGCTCGTGAAAAATAGATTAAAGAATATACCAGCAATTTACAAGTGTTTAATTTTTAGAACACAAATACTCACTAATATTTCTTAGATCTTTCATACTAGCGTACTGAAACAGCGTCTGGTAAGACAAAGCGCGGTGTTGAGTTCCGCCAATTAACACGCAACATCTCGAATCCAATTTCAATGACTAAACACTAAATCAATATTCAATATGATCTTTGATTTTCCCGATTTTTACACAATTTAAATAAAACTATTTTAACAGGATTAATCGCGTATATTTTGGTATTCCAAAATACACCTTGCTTTAAATTTTAAATAAAATAATTAAAGTCTGAAATCAACCACACCATAGACCAACCAGAATCCAAGGCAGTACGCGAGGCAATTAAGAAATAGATGGCGGTAGATTGATACAATTATTTTTTGTATCAACTGACAGAGGAATGCCACATCAGTCTAGCTGTGACCACGGACTACTGTAAAGTGTTCGAAACGTCAGGTATACCAAAATATACGCCATTAATCCGGTTAAAATAGTTTCATTTAAAATCAATATTCAATAATTTCAATACAAACGGTCAACATAGTTTGTTTTTAAACATTAGAGTCTAACATATACCGCTCATATACACATCGTCGTACATCATTATAAAACCAAATGTAAAGCATTTTTTATATCTTACATATTTTAAGAATTAATTTTGTGTTTGAGCAATATATGGAACCATACAATTTCTTTCGTACCTTTCTTGGTATTCCATTTAACAGTAAATGAAATAGTCTGTTCCGAATATATCATATTACACTTACGTGAATATTCATTTTGTTATAAATTTTGTATTAAAACGTTTTTAATTTGAAGCAATATGAAATTTTCAGAAGGGTTTCCGTTATTATATTAATGTAGTTAATTTTTTCCTTATTTTATTTTTCCTGTGAGGGGACGGGGTAGAATACAATTGTCTCTGATGCTGGGTAGCATCTCTTTAAGAGGTAGGTATTCCAGTAATTTAATTGGGCGGTAGGAGGTTAAACCTCCGACTTCCTCGCGATCACTATCATGATAAAAACGATATACCAAATATCTAATGATGTGTTCCGGGTTCAATGACATGTAAACCAGCTTTCCTTATTCCCACTCATCTTTTCCCTCAGAGGTCCGAGGTCATTACACTATCTACTTTCACTTCCATCCCAAGGCCTCTAACTTCCTCCAGAACCTGACCGAAGGTGGCCACTTACCATCAGGTTCCCTAGTTTTAATGAGTTTGTGAAACTAGAGGACTCCCTTCAAAAATCAAATTATTGTGATCTATTCACACGCTGTTGACAACTGGTTGGCACTATTGATGAAAAAACATGTAAAACTAAAAAAAAAAATTATATTGTATATATATATATATATATATATATATATATATATATATATATATATATATTTCAAAATACTTTTTTTAATAAATATAGTAATTAATATCTTTACATATATGTTTATGCTATAACTATAATTATTAGTTAAAAATTAATTTTGGGTTTAGTTTCAAGTGTGAGGGATTTGGTGGACGAAATACACTACAGACTAGGCGTGCTTGGACGGTTTCCAAGAGGCACGGGTTCGAATCTCGCTGTGTTTAAATTTTTATATGTTTTTTCACAATAATTTTTCTAATCCTAAGTGTAGAATTACATAAAAAAAAATTTACATTATTAATTATTATTATAATTTACATATTATTCTTTCTTTAGAACAAAGGCTTGTATTTAAGCAATTTTTTCATACATTTACATTATTTTATCTTCTTAGTTCATAAGTTAAGGCCAATAGCAAAAATAAATTTTAGTAAACGTATAACATTTCTAAGAGGTACAGGTTCGAATATAGCTACATAAAATTTTTATAACCTTCTAATATACATTTCTCACATTAAAATATAATTTAAAAACGTAGCCAGCCAAATAGAATTTTGCGTGTAAAAATTTGGTTAAAACTTCAGAGAAGCGAAACTCAACGCTGCATCTTCTACTAAAACGCGAAAATCGGGAATGGGAATCGAACCCCAACCATCCAATTTATGTTCAAACGCTCTCCCTCTGTGCCACTTCACTAATTATTTATTTTTCTTTTAGTCAGTGCACCTCCCTGGCCCGGTACAAAAATGGCAACGCATTTCGCTCCAGTATGCCCTCAATCATTACCCGTCATAAAGAAAGGAAATCCACCGTCTATGGGAAGACAGCACTACTTGAGCAGACTAAGGCCGTTTCTGAAGCAAGAATCTGAGGATTGCTTATATTTAAACATATATGTTCCATATCGAGGTAAGATTAAAATATTTAAAATAATAAACAAATAAATTAAAACCGGCATGGCATAGTGAAACAGCGTGTGACGGGAAGAAGATTGCTATCATTATTTCCATTTTTATGCAATGGAAAGACAAAACGCGGCGTTAAGTTCCACAATCCTATATATAAAAGGTCGGTTTTAGAGGAAAAGTGAAGAACGGCACGTTGACACTAAGTTCTGTTTGACTACCCAGGCAATAACTTAAAACTGCTTAAGGTCTAGTATTAATATTGTATATATATATATATATATATATATATATATATATATATATATATATATATATATATACATATATATATATGTATATATAATATTACGAATATTATAGGAATCGAACCAGCACTTATTATATGACATAAAAGATTACGCTCACCCAATACAGTACCGTACCTAGGCGGAACAGTTAATGAGCTATTAACAGATAAGCAAACAAACGCAAGCCAAGCTAAAGCTAAATATCACGCTCCTCTGTAAACACTTCTGTACGTTATTATGTAAACACTTCTATTAAACAAAATGAAGTGTTGTGAACTATATATGTTAGATCAATCGATATTTTTTTCAATATCGAAACTAAAGTGTGTAAGCGAAATTAAACACTTTGTGATTTTATTTACCTTTTGATAATTTTTAGATACTCTTAAATAATAAAGCTATTAATTGATTTTTAAGAAAATGTATAAAATTTTGAACGAAGTGGGATTCGAACCCGCGCCTCTTGAATACAGTCCAAGCGCTCTGAGCGCTAAGCCATGCGTTCTACTACCAGCTACGCCGAGATTCTTATACGTTTTGTTACAACTTATTTATGATGTTAGCATCTCTGTAGAGAGATTTTTAGAAATCTACTAATCTAGTCTACTATTCTAAAATTATTAAGAAATAATCGTTTAACAAGATTAGAGAGATTGCTATTTTATTTTAATATTTACTATTTAAAACATTTTTGAAAAATGGTATAAAAAATTTTATACATTTTTTCAAAAATGTTTTCTAATCCTAAGTGTGGAATAACACTTTAAAAATAGTAGAAATTAAGCTGTTAAGTCAAGAACACTTCGATAATAGAAATTTGCTCTGTATTTTTTTAATATCAATGTCAATAACTTTATATATCGTATCGTCGTATATCGTCAGCCAATTGCAGTCCACTGCTGGACATAGGCCTCCCCAAGTTTGCGCCAAACATCCCGGTCCTCCGCAACCCTCATCCAGCCTGCTCCGGCAACCTTGCGTATGTCGTCAGTCCAGCGGGCCAGAGGGCGTCCTACACTACGTTTGCCAAGACGCGGTCTCCACTCCAGGACTCGTCTGCTCCAACGGCCATCGGTCCTGCGACAGACGTGACCGGCCCATTGCCACTTCAGCTTACTGATTTTGCGAGCTACGTCGGTTACTTTAGTTCTCTCACGGATAACCTCATTCCTGATTTTATCCTTGAGAGAGACCCCGAGCATAGCTCGCTCCATAGCTCGCTGAGCGACTTTAAATCTGCGGACCAGCCCTACTGTCAGTGTCCACGTCTCGGCAGCGTATGTCATTACAGGTAAGACACATTGCTCAAAAACCTTCGTCTTTAGGCTTTGCGGAATTGTTGACGTAAGGACTCGACGGAGCTTGCCAAATGCCGCCCAACCCAACTGAATCCTCCTATCCGCTTCCTTCTCGAAGTTGTGTCGGCCAAGTTGTATTGTCTGGCCTAGGTAGGTGTAGTCCTGTACAACTTCAAGAAGAACGCCTTCGACCCGCACTGGTCTCGGCATGACGTTTCTGTTGAACATAACTTTTGTTTTGTCCAAGTTCATACCAAGACCAACACGTCGGGAGGACCCATTTAGGTCGTTCAGCATTTGATTTAGCTCTTCCAGTGTCTCTGTAAAGATGACTATATCGTCGGCAAAACGCAGATGAGAGATATACTCTCCATTGACGTTGACGCCTCGTCCAATCCAATTCAGGGTTTCAAAGACGTCCTCCATCGCGTTGGTGAACAGTTTCGGGGATATCACGTCCCCCTGTCGCAACCCACGATGGAGCCGAATAGGTCTTGTCGATTAATCGATTTTCCTATGTTATCATGTAGATGCTGGCAAAATTTACCACGGTAAAGCGTTTTTTGTAAGCAGTTAATGAGACGCATAGACCCTCAAAAATGTTATCATTCTCAGGAATACAAGAGGAAAGAGATTCAGAGGTCTCAAAACCTAGCAGATTTTTGGACCAACTTAAGGGGCTAAACACACCGTACATACAAGTACATACAAAAATTCTACGCTGTCCCAAGCCTGGCTTGAGTGAGAATCCATTAAAAACTCCCATTATAAAAACTCATATCATACCATGACCACGATCTTCAGATCATTACTCAACACGCAATGTCTCGAATTTGGCGGAAAGCAAAGTGCGGAGTATCTAGGTTCTTTTTGTCTACCTTGCTATGAGGGATAAAAGCGTGAAGCTAAAAAAGAAAACCTAAATAAATAACGAATATACATAATATATATGATTCTTAAAATATTTTTTGTAATATTTAGGTGAAGTCATAGATATTGTTCAACAGATTTAATTTAAAAATGTAAAAAATTATATGTGATAAGTAACAAATAAAAAATAAAATGATTTTTTTTCATACTATACTCTGATAAGGTAAAGAGACAAGTTTCGACATATATTACTCTATGTCTCTACATGACACACCAGCTTTAACCGACATTTTTATACTGACAGAAAATTGGGGTCAAGGATCACAGTGAAGTTTTAGTACACATGTAAGGTCATCTGCTGATCCATAATCCCATAACTCGTCCCAAGTCTTGAATCAGGCGGATACCTGTAATGTCAAGTTAGAAAAACACCCACTTTCTTCCTACCCTCTTATGTGAAAATCAACTTTAAAGGAACATTTACAACTATTTAAATAACAATACAAATAGGCTTAAACAAAATCTTTCGGCTTCAACATAATAAAGTAAAGTGGATTGTTCCACAAAATACTTAAAATGGGGTCAGTTCCATTCATTTCATCCATTTACTCAACACTATTTCAAGATTCCAGCTAAACTAGTGCTGACGTTGATTGACACGGCGTTTGCGATTCTGCGCTAAAATTTTAAACATATTTTAGACTAAAATTACATTACGTTTTGGTTACTAATTTCACCTGGATTATGTTTCTGTTCTAATTTTAGGAGCTTTGGGAGCGTGATGATGGATCAGTTATAATATTTCGATTAAAAGGCAAATATTTTTTTTTAGCCTCACGCTTTATCCCGCATAGCAGGGTAGACAGAAATTACCTAGTGTCAAGATACTCCGTACTTTGCTTTCCACCGAAGTTGAGGCATTGTTAAGTGGTGGAACTCAACACCGCACTTTGTCGTTACCAGAGCGAGGAAGTGAAAATAATTAAAATATAATCACTCCCCCGAGTGGGGATCGAACCCACAACTGGTCGCGTTTACAGTCATACGGCAGAAATAAATACGTTTTCTATTTCATTTTGATGGTATATATGTAGAGTATCGTACATATGTAGATTCGGAAGAATATATAAAAAAAATGTGTAGAATTGACGTTTGGACGGTATCCAATTGAATTGGCACGTTAAAATTTTTACTTATTAAAAAATGTTTTTTTTTTTTTAATTTTGTGAAATTTTTGCCTTTAGCTAAGATAATAAAAATTATTTTATTTTATACAATTACATATAGTACAAAGTTTTATTATATTTTGGTTCCTAGTTTAAAAATACACCCTTTATGGAATTTTCTCCTAAAATATATAGAAATGTGCATTATATTGCCCAGTTGTGATTCAAGTAAGTTGGTTTTTGAAACGGCATCCTAGCATAGAGTGATTTTAAAGGAGCGAAAATACATGGATAAAATGACATCGTTGGGACCTACTTTTCTCAGACTTAATTTTTAGCTTCACGCATTCCGCATAGCGGAGTAGACAGAAAGTATCTAGTGTCAAAACACTCCGTACTCCGCTTTCCGCAGACTTAAAAAATAAAAGTTAACAATGAAAATATTACTTGCATTGTTAATAAGAACTTCGCTATTTTATTGCGTTTTCTGTCATATTACGAGAGGCATCAATAAAAACACCTTTAACATTTACTATTTTTAAAGTGTTGTTCCACACTTAGATTTAGAAAACATCTTTGAAAAAACGTACAAAAATTTGAACGCAGCGGGATTCGAACCTGCGCCTCTTGGATACCGTCCAAGGACTTCGAATCCCGCTGCGTTCAAATTTTTATACGTTTTTTCAAAGATGTTTTCTAAAAACACCTTTATATAATGTAACTCTAACTATCGCTTGACGTAAATTAAATTTAATATAATTATTTTTTTCCTCGTCACTCGTCATTCCTTCAATTTATTGACAGCATAATTACAGAAGTTTGAGATTTGTCTGAACCGTAAAAAGACAATCAAACTTTAAGTAACATCCATTAAAGAAACGCCAAGTTTCTTAGAAATTTCCAATTTTTTTGTCATTCTGTTTAAATTAAAAATCGACAGTTACGTGTTGAAATATCTTGTTTAGATTCGTTACTGTTAATCATTTAAGATGTGACGCGGCGTTGAATTCCGCAACTCTATATGTACAATTTCACGAAAATGGAAAATTAAGTGTTTTGAGGCAGCTACGTAGTGAAAAGAAAAGCCTTAACTTTTTAAACAAAAAAACGCAGCGTTAAGTTCCGCCCGTCAACACACCATATCTCCATTTCCTAAAAGTAGAAAACGGAGTGTCTTATCATTAGATTTTCTCTGACAACCCTGCCATTTATAAAGTAAAAATAATTTTACAAACCACAATAACACGATTCAAAAGCTCTATCACATACCGAAACCCAACAAAACTAGTTCAAAATAAATTTATTTTTATACTAAACTATTTGGACACTCCGTGGACGGAAGTTCTTTAAATAGTATAGAAACGAGTTCAGACGTTCGAGGCGCCATTGTCATAACATTACACATGTATAATTATCATGGCCATTTCATCAGACTAGAGGCCTAGATGACACGTACAATATATGTAACCTTGGCAACGTGTATGTCACTTTTGACAAAAGCGTACGTCAAACGCTTAGTAGTGTTCTGTGTTTTGTTTATTTAATATATTTTCTAATATATTATTATAAAAATATTGATTTCGTTTCTTCTTTATGTAAACTGTAACTGTGCCAAATTTCATGTTACTACGTAAAACTAATTTTCGAAAATTGGGTTCCAAAGATTTTTCTTGCAAGTATTAATAGAAAAATAATTATTTACTTTTTTTTAGCTTCAAGCTTTTATCCCGCATAGCAGGGTAGACAGAAAATACCTAGTGTCAAAACACTCCGTACTTCGAGACATTGCGTGTTGTTGAGTGGTGGAATTCAAAGCCGCACTTTTGACTTTTACCAGAGCGAGGAAGTGAAGATAATCTAAATATAATCACTCCCCCGAGTGGGGATCGAACCCACAACCGATCGCGTTTACAGTCAGACGCTGTCCGCTGCGCCACGACCGGCCTCAATTTAGTTTCCATGTAATTGTAAATTATTTAAAATTCAAACTAAAACATTTATTGCGAATGATTTTTAACCGGATTAATCGTGTATATTTTGGTAAACAAAATACATTTATAAACCGGCGTTTCGAACACTATGAAGTAGTATTCAAAGTTTAGTCTAAAATCTATCTACTTAAACAAGTTTCATTTGTAATGTAATAATACGAAAAAATCTTGCCTTGAAGGCATATTACCCAGATTTTCAGTTACAAGCAGTCTTCTTGCGCCATATTAAGCGGTACGTTGTCAAAGTCGAATAATTTTGAACATCAAACAATTTAACACCAGTTCACTTATACATACTAATGCCTCTAACCTGAAAAGAATAGTTTTTTTATAATAGATATTTTTTTGGAAAAAATTATATATATATATACAAAAAGATATACCTGTTAAAATTCCTTTAATTGTTAAGAAATTTTTTATATTTAGTTTTCTAAAAATCATATTAAATTACGAATAGTAAGACGAAATATATATTAGTATATTTCAGCCCAACAAGGTCCAAATAAATTTTACTTCAAAAGGACATAAACCTGTACCTGTATTACAATCAATACAGAACATCTCCACTGTGCTTTAATGGTGTTAACGTAATGTTATTACATCGTATTCAAATCACTAGCGGCATTGTTATTTAAATTTATTTCTATAAATATTTAACTTCGATACAGAATGAATGGAAAATCTTTACGCTATGGCTTTTAGTTTCCCAATTACTTACAGGAATTTTTGATGCTATTTTAATAGATTTTTAGGGATTTAAAAATATTTTTGACTATATTCTTACTATATTATTCAAAAAATTTACAAGACTGACCTATTGTGGCGTATCGTGGTTGTGGATTCGATTTCCACTCGGAAGAATGATTAGATTAAAATTATTTTCATTTCCTCTCTCCGGAAAGACAAAGCGCGGCGTTGATTTCCGCCACTTAACACGCAATATCTTGGATTCAGCAGGAAAGCAGTGTACGGAGTGTTTTAACGAGGTTCTTCCTGTCTACTCTGCTACGCGGGATAAAAGTGTGAAGCTAAAAAGAAAGTTTGGCACTAATGGGCAGACTCGACCGTATCATTACCACCCGTGGCTATTTAAATTTATTATTTATTTAATTTATGTCATTGCGTTTCGTATTAGGCAATGCCAGGCCCCGGCGCCCAAATTCTCCATCTTCTCCCCAAAATGAAAGCGGTACTTGAAGAAATTTTACCCCAGGAATTTTACCAATGACACCCTATCAGAATCGTTTATGACGGAGGACCCCCTCCTGAGTCTTTAAACTCAGGCCGCCCTTCGAATTCTGGGGAGGGCAAAGAACTGCACAAGAGATAAGGCAAACGAGGCGTACGCTCTACGGCAGCCCACTTAACGTGGATTTTTGTAACATTAGGGGTCTATATTCCAACCTGAATGCCGTCCACCACCATCTTGAAACGGCACGGCCTGCCTTATTATTTCTAACGGAGACTCAAATTACCCAACCAAGCGACATACAAAATAGAACATAATTTTGTGTATCACGCTGGGTTTGCTGTATTTACGATGGAGGACCTGAGTTTTCGTCGCCTTGCTAATTTTGAAGGTTGGGACCTGTTTACCATCTGGCTTTGTATTGATTCTGATGATCGCGTCCGAATCTAGCATGCTTGTACATGTCCTATAGTGGTAACGCTGAAACGGATCGACTTATGGAGCACATACAATCGGCTATTGACGATATGCCCTCCCAGCTACCCTCCGTCGAGGTCATGATACTTGGCGATTTCATTGCGCACCATGTCGATTAGCTTACATCATGCACTAACGACTACGCAGGAAGGGCTCCGTTTGATATCGCTTTGGCAAATGGACTGTCCCAATTGGTTAATTCGCCTACATGAGTCCCAGATGTGGCAAGCCACCAGCTACTATGCCTCCTTACTGGACCTTCTGCTGACTTCACATCCAGAACAGTATCAGGTTAAAGTCGTTGCCCCTTTGGTATCTTCTGACCACTGACTGATACAGAGTATAGTGCCTATGAAACGTGGTAGTAGCAGACCACCCGCAACGTCGACAAATGCCGTCAAAAGCGAGGCATCTCTTGAGAATGCCTCTTCCTAGCGATGAAAGGAACCTGGATCCATTCAATCAACTGAAGACGCAAGTTTGCGCGTTAACCCCTAAAAACCCCCATTTTTTGTATCACCAGTTTTCAAGAACACCTCCCTTAAAGCCGCGCCCGATATCAGTACATTGGGCCTTAGCGAAAGCAAGGCCAAGTTAGCCTCGAAAAAATTTGGTTTCATCGGCAGCGCGTGGTACTTCACGCCCCAACACCGTTTGGCCCGTTATAGGATCCAAGTTCGGCCTCATGTGGAGTACTGTTCTTATCTCTGGGCTGGTTCACCCGAATATTAGCTTAAGCCATTTGATCGCATATAATGGAGAGCCATTCGGATCGTTGGGGACCCAATAATCTGTGACAAGCCTGATACTTTGGCGTTGCGTGGAGACTTTTCATCGTTATGCGTTCTCTATCGCATATTGATATATGCGATAGAGAACGCATAACAGGGCATTTTCCAACTGCACAGTACGTAATAGACTAAAATACCATCCCTACCATTTGGATACGTGGCGTTCTACTACAGTGCGATTTTGTAGAAATTTCCTTCCACGTGCCACACAACTGTGGAACGGCCTATCTGCGACAGTGTTTCCAGGTCGTTAAATAAATAAAAATAAAAAAAATATTGTTTTAATTTTAAAAATCATTTTTTATTGTCTATTCTATTTTAATATTATTATTATTATTTAAATTTAAAATATCTATTTTTTTATTAATGTTTTATTACATGTTTTTTTAAATATCTATTATTTTAATATAAATTTTTAATTATATATTTTATTAAATATTATTTATTGAATTATCTACTTTATTTAAATATTTTTTATTATTATCTACTGTATTTACATTATTATTTTAATTTTAAATATCTTTGTTTTAATATTTTTCTAACATATGAATATCCATTTTTTCGCCTAGATTGATTGACAAATAGAAAACAATGAACTAATACTGATTTAAAACCACAAGCGTGTGGAATTAAATAAACATTCTGCTTTTAAAATGTTATTTCATACTTAATAAATAAATATACTTTTTTAATATACTTATTTGAATTAAAAGGAGTCGTATTCGAACTCACTCTTCATGGCAACCGTTTAAGCATGTTTGACCTCTAAGCTATGTGTTTCACATCCGGTTAGGTCAAAATTTCTTATTAAATATCTTGTAACTTATTTTTGTGCTGTTTTCATCTTCATAGACAGCCTTTAGTATTTTTTAATATTTTACTATTTTAATAGCGTTATTCCACACTTGGGATTACAAAACATTTTTTTTATATGAACGCAGATTGATTTGAACCCGTACATTTTAAAAACCATCCGAGCACTCTAACCTCTTAGACAAATTCCCACTAATCATGAATATGTGAACAGAAAACAGTATATAAACGCTCTTCCAGTACTATAAAGATTTATTCTATGCATTCTACTAGTCTGAAATAATGCCATTTTAATGCTATACAATGCTTGAAAATACTACCGGCCGTATTGTTCCCCCCTTCTTTGTCCAGGGCTTTTGTTTATGGGAAATTAAGCGATATTTCCCTTGCGATTAAAAAGTGATCTGGAAACAATGTGTGTTCGTTTGTCACTTTAACAGGTGACTGTGAAATATTGTACTATTACGTATGGTGTAAAGGTATTTTGTATTTAGTACTTAGAAGGACTTAGGTTTAGTTCCCTGTTAAGGTATTTCTTGTATACCGTTAACAATGGGTTACCTTAGCAACGTATTTGTCAAATGCATAGTAGCGTGTTTGCAGCATTTATGTCATTAATTTAGAATACATTTTTTTTAACAATTTTTCAAAAAAGGTTTTGCATTTTTTATTTCTTTTCTAAATAATCTATAACCATACCAAATTTCATACTCCACGTAATTCGTTCCAATTAATTTTAATAAGTAATTTTTGTAGAAATGTTTTTTTCGTTTTACGTATAAATATGCTAGCTAAATATTTAGCTCCATAAATTACATAATTATCGTATCAAAAACGTAATTTTGAAAACCGAAATCAATTTCAATAATAAAAATATACGTTTTATCAAAAATTTCTTATAATAATGTTTTTTGATAAAAAAGGTCGCTTGACTTACAAGAAGACAATATCAATGGTGGATTAAAGCGACGTAGAAAGCATAAATAAATAATAGATAATATATCACTGTATTAACATCACATGTTAAGTGGCGTAACTTAACGCCGTGCTTTGTAACTAGAGCGGAAAAATGAAAACAATCTAAATATAATCATCTTCCTGAGTTGTCGAATTCGTAACTAGTCGTTTAGAGACTCTTAACTTCGAATTCGTAACTAGTCGCTTAGAGACTCTTGACGTATATAGAGAGAAGTCATTTTTATATATTCAAGTAGACGCATAAAATAATTTAATATAATAAAACAACGTGAAAATTAAGTTAAAAGAACACAAAATATTCATACAAATTTAATTTTAAACGAAAAAGGCGATAAGTCCTTGACTTGACATGAAAAGCGTTCATTAATATACACGTACAATATAGATTTTAACTAAAAATCCAAAGAGACTAAGCTAACGTATGTTATCTTTGCAATCTGAGCTTTTTGTTTGCAAGTTCTTGTATAATCACGTTTAACTCAAGGCTTAAGAACAGCTGACGTGAGCGGGAAATATCTATAACTTGCAGAAAACTTAGCTGGCTGATGCAAAAATCCACTAAAACGCCATAAAATAGAACTTAAAAGCGCATTTCGAGTACATAGTATGTAAATTTTATGACGTCGTAAGAAAATGCTGTAAATAAACACTTTTATTTTTTACAGCTTCACGCTTTATCTCGCATAGCAGAGTAGTTAAATATAATCTAGTGTCAAGACTCGGAACTCAACGCCGTGCTTTGTCTTTGTCTTACCAGAGCGGAAATATTAAAGTAATATATATTAATAATTCACAAAATAACATCTGACTGTAAACGCGATCGGTCGTGAGTTCGATCCCCACTCGGGGGAGTGATTATATTTAAAATTATTTACACTTCCTCGCTCTGGTAAAAGACAAAGTGCGGCGTTGAGTTCCACTACTCAACACGCAATGTCTCGAATTCAGTGGAAACCGAAGTACGGAGTGTGTTGACACTAGGTACTTTCTGTCTACCTTGCTATGCGAGATACTATGCGTGAAACTAATAGAATAGAATATAGGGTAATGTTTATTTCAGCATTCTCTACATATATTTTATATATTAGATTAAAAATACTAGATTTTCCGTATAAGAAACATCTCTCTTAGTCATTTGTTACTGGCTGTAATCGCGACTGCGCCTGCTTGGAATCTAACAATCATTTATTTTAAACTTAATCATAAAATAAAAGTATCCTAAGTCGATAGTTAAAATAGAGAATATCACATCAAACAACTGCCAGTGAAAGTTCCATCGAAAGCGGTCCAACCGTTCTAGTGATTAGCTGGAACAAACGGATAAACAGACAAAACTAGTAAAGAATACTGTTATAATTTACCTATATATTGTGCATATATGTATTTAGTAAAAGGGGTTACTTTAATATTACAAATAGACATTTCAATTTTATTAATTTTTTAGTTTAACGCTTTTATCCTGCACAGAAGGGTACGAGATAGAGAGTGTCAAGTCACTCCGTACTTCGCTTTCAACTGAAGCCGAGACATTGCGTCTTGAGTAGTAGAACTTAACGCCGCACTTTATATTTATATTACCAGAGCGAGGAATTGTAAATAATTTTAAATATAATTACTCCCCCGAGTGGGGATTTAACCCACAACTGGTCGCGTTTACAGTCACACGCTGTCACACTGCACCACGACCAGCCTCTATAATAAGTTATATAGATAAATAACGTTTGAATAAGCTCTCCGTATAAACAAAAAAAAATTAATAACCGCCTAAGAATTTTGATACAACGAAATGACTACGTATCGCTAATGGTAATTAATTACACCATTCTTACAAACTGTATATAGAACAGGTTCAAATTCTGCCACATTCAAGTTTTTATTAGACATTGAAATCTTTTTTATTAGATTTTAAGTTTATTTTCATACAATTGTTAGTATATAATAATACTATTTTTCAGAACTTAACTTTACACAATAAAACACAATAAATTTTACTATTGTGTAAATAAACTACTATTTCTATTAGAAAACATTATTGAAAATAACATTAAAAAATTTGATCGCAGCGGGATTTGAACCTACGCCTTTTTGATACTGTCCAAGTGCTCTAACCGTTAAGAAATGCGTTCTACTACCAACTTCGTCAAAATTCTTATAAGTTTGTTACAACTTATTTACGTTGTTAGCGTCCTGTAGAGATTTTTTTGACGTTTGAATCCCGCTGCGTTCAAATTTTTATACGTTTTTTCAAAAATGTTTTCTAATGCTAAATGTGGAATGATAATTTAAAAATAGTAAATACTATTTCTATTGTAGTAAATATTTTGTATTACATAGAGTCCAGACACTCCGTTAACTGCTTTCTATTCGAAATCAAGATATTGCGTGTTGAATTAAATTATAACAAATATTTCATAATTCAGACCAAGTAGTATAAAGTATTATTTTTATTAGTATTATAATGTACCTATTTCACTAAGGCTGTTAAAAGATGACGCCACTAGCAAGATACAAGTTTGTTTTATTACTTTTTTTAGCTTCACGCTTTTATACTATATAGACAGAAAGTAAGCAGAAAGTACCTAGCTTCAAGACACTCCGTATTTCGCTTTCCGCCGAATTCGAGACATTGCGTGTTGAGTGGTGGAACTCAACACCGCACTTTGTTTTTCCAGAGTGAAGAAGTGAAAGTAATGTAAATGTCCAGGTGGGGATCAAATACACAACCGATAGCGTTTACAGTCAGACGTTGTCCCACTGCGCCACGACCGGCCGCAATTTTTATTTACTGATTAATATTTAATCATTTAACTTGCATTATTGTATTATTATTACCTAATTAATCTATTTTACTTTGAACCGTCAAAAGAAATATTAGAAAATTAAATATTAAATTAATATTAAATATTTTTAAACCAAACAACCAATACACTGTTTATTTATTAAAATATTTAAAATTTTTGTGATTACAAATAAGCATTTAAATATATTATCTTAAATATATGAAATATTTTTATATAAATAAAATTATTACGTATTGGTTTTCCACAAACAATTGATATACATACATATATTTTTATCTTTCGTTAGCTTTATCTGAATTATTTTTTTTTAATTTCGCAATTCGTATACGTTTTATAGGAAATTATTTTAAATGGAATAAAAAATAGAGTATACTTTAAAATATCAAAACAACGCGTATAATCCGTAAAAAATATTTTCATTTAAAATACATATTTTTCTGTTTCTTATTAACACTTAAAATTAATATAATTAAATTTAGATTAATAATTGACCGCAGTTCCAAATCTTTATATAAGAATAAATAAAAAACCTTAATAAATAAAATCATTTTAACATTAATATTAAAAAATATTGCCATCTTTATATAGAATATAAGTACTGAAACGTTCCTTGTGTAGTTTTCAGGTTGAAATGCTATGTCATGTCTACTGTTTCCGGTAGATGGCGTTGTATGGAAAATAATACTTTAAAACGATCTTGGATTTTCGCGATTTTTACATAATTTAAATGAAACTATTTTAAACGGATTAATCGCTTATATTTTGGTATATATTAATCGCGTATACCTGTGACCACGGACTGCTATAAAGTGTTCGAAACGTCAAGTTTGCCAAAAAAGTATTTTGGAATACCAAAATATACGCAATTAATCCGTTTAAAATAGTTTCATTTAAAAGAATAGATTATTATATTCATAATTAAATACTAATTGTCATTAAACTCCGTTAAGGTTATTTTAAACTAAACAAGATTTATGCATTTTGATTAATCGCGTATATTTTGGTATTCGAAAATATATTATTGAAAACCTTAAGCATATCATAAAACAAACATTACAGTAATATATAGTTACCGGTCGACTTTAAACTGGGCTCATTGGTCTGAGTCATGTTTATTGTACCCTTGTATACTTAAATATAATTATGATACGATATGTTTCATACAAAATAACTTGGTTTTGTTTTAGTAGTCTATATTTTTTTTTATATTTACACACATCACATAGATCAAGAAAAGCAAATGTATATCAAATACAGAAACATAAATAGAGAAATTATGCCGTATTTCGTCATATTAATAAAATTATGTATACTACTTACGTAAATAGTCAATATCTATGCATACAATGAAAATGTAACTGATCGCTCTCTGTACAGGCAAAAGCCCATAATTGTAGTTTTTCTAATGTATCAATGCAATTTAACTCAAAAGAATGATTTCCTTTTTTCTATTCATCTTTGCGTTTGTTACGAAAACGCCTAAACCGATTTTAATGACATTCTCACTGTTATACTTAAGTAATCTGTACTTAAAATTTAGTATTTATTTTTTTCCAATTGTTTCATAAATAATAATGTTATATTAATTTAGGCTCACGCTTTTATCCCGCGTATCAGGGTAGACAGAAAGTACTTAGTGTCAAGACACTCCGTACTTCGCTTTCCACCGAATTCGAGACATTGCGTTTTGAGTGGTGGAAATCAACGCCGCACTTTGTCTTACCAGAGCGAAGAAGTGAAAATAATTTAAATATAATCACTCCCCCGAGTGGGGATCGAACCCACAACCGGTCGCGTTTACAGTCAGACGCTGTCCCACTGCGCCACGACCAGCCTCATATATTAATTTAAAGTGTTGTAATTCCACGGTAAATTACAGTAAGTCCACGTAAAAGAATTCCGCGCAGTCAATAATTTGGTAAAAAGGAACGAACTGTACATATTACAATGAACTCCTACAATACATCGATAGATGGCGCTACTCAAGGCTGAAGGCATAATAAACTTTACACGCTCCGTGACTTAAGGCAGTTACAAAAGTTTTCGATATTAAAAAACTGTTTTGATCTCATTTTTATTACCTTTTCGAATATTTATTGCTGTTTCTTGTAGTTGTATTATGAATATATTTAACATATAAATATATAAAGATATATACGTAAAGTAAATTTTACTAGGCACCGTAAATGCGCAAAATATGCGTTGCCTAGGTAACGAGTAAATTGTAATGACAGAATTGTATGTCATACGCATGATAGTGTTTATGTGAGTGGTAATATTTAAAATATTTTATTCTAGACAGATTCTTATTATTTCCCATATAGCTTGGTAGTCAGAGAGAACATTCTTTGTACTACGCCCGAAATCGAGGCACTGCGTGTCATGTAGCACAAATCAGAGCTCTTTATCTTATTAGACTAAGGGCAGCTTCACGCTTTATTCCACATAGTAGGATAGTCAGAGACAACAATAATGTCCAGTCTGTTGATAGCTTTCCACCAGAAATCAGGACATTGCATTGGTTTATTAGCAATAAAAATATTTTTTAAATATAATCATTCATCCGTGTGGAATTCAAACCTAGAACCAATCGCCTTTACAACGCTGTACCACTGCGCAGCGATGGCGATGGCGTTTAGATTAAAGAAATACAAATAATATAATATAATAGATTCTCTAGAGATGTGATTGAGCCCCTAATCATTCCAATTCAAATGCGCTCTAAAACTCCTAATTTAATAGTAAAATTATATATAAATGTTTTTTGTTACAGAACAGAAGTCCAAAAAATTTCCAGTTCTAGTATTCATTCACGGTGATTCATTTGAATGGAGTTCCGGAAATCCTTACGATGGACGCATCTTGGCGTCCTATGGCAATGTGATGGTAATCACTGTTAACTTCCGATTGGGGATTTTAGGTGAGTTGGAGATAATATCTGGAAAATCAGAAAAAAATATACATTAAAATTATAAAATTTGAGGAAAAATAGCTAGCAATTGAAATTTTCCATATAAAAAATTTAAACAGCATATTATGCATTGTAATACAGATATCAATTTTCATTCCTTTTAATTCTTGTTTCACGCTTGCTTCACGCTTTTATCCCGCATAGAAAAGAAGACAAAACACTCCATACTTTGCCTTCGACCGAATTCGAGACATTGCGTGTTGACGGAACTCAACGCCGCGCTTTGTCAATGAAAACTATTTAAATATAATCATTCTTCTGAATTGCAACCGAACCCACAACCGATCGCGTTTAGAGTCAGACGCTGTCCCACTGAGCCACGACCTGCTTTTTTCATAGTCCTTGGAAATTTTGAAAATTCTTAGATATTCACTACACCACAGGAAATACGCATGACAAAGTTTAGCTTTTCACCAGTGTAAGCTGTATTTTATCTGACAGTAACTAATATGCTAACAAAAGAGTTTTATAACTACGTATCTGCAAAATATTTGTCATTTCCTCATTTTTTTTTATTGCTTCACCCTTATCCTGCATAGCAGGGTAGACAGAAAGTACCTAGTGTCAAGACACTCCGTACTTCGCTTTCCACCGAATTTAAGAGAGTGATGGAACTCAACGCTGCACTTTGTCTTTTACCATAGCGAGAAAGTTAAAATAATTTAAAATATAATTAATTATTTATTATTAACATTTATCAAATATACTTTTAACTTACCTAAAAATCATATTAATACAGGTTTCATGAAACCCAGCATCACAGAACACGTATATGGCAATAACGGTCTATTAGACCAGTTAGCCGCTTTACAGTGGATAAAAGATAACATTGAGGACTTGAATGGCGATCCGACGTCTGTAACATTGATGGGACACGGGACAGGGGCGGCGTGTGTCAATTATTTGATGCTATCACCTATTTCCAATGGTAAGTTGTGAATGGAAACGGTAAATCAGTTTGAATCTGGCGGAACTCAACGCCGGGTTCTGTCTCATCGAAACGGGCAAGTGAAAATAATTTCAGTACAACTTTACCATTATTTAGCATAATATGTCTAAAGGCGAAAATAGAGAAATATTAGCATTTAATATTATGGTTATTCGAATACAAATACAAAAAAAACTGCATATTTATTTGTTCATTTCTTTGCTATGGCAAGACAAACCGCGGCGATGAGTTCCGCCACCTATGACGCAATATCTTGAAAGCGGATGGAAAATAAAGACTGCAGTGTTTAGAGACGTTACTGCCTACCCTGCTATACGAAACCCTGAATAATATAAAACCACAAAAAAAGGTGAAAAATTGCTCAAATATAATAAATACGAAAATGTGAATATATTTTTTATAAGCCTATTTTACTCAGAAACGCTGAAAGCTACTAGGAAATATTGACTTACTATAGAAGACTGAAATTGAGGTGTAATTTTTACACGAAACCGTTTAGGAAGCTGTTGCTTAAAACTCCATGAAGATCATAAAGATCTTATGAATTTCTTATTGGATTATGAATAAAGATTATAAATATATTGAAACTTGAAATGAATTTTGAAGATCGTTTACCTTCTCAAATTCAAATGGGATCAGCCACCAAGTATCTAATTTGGGATCTACGAATCTAAAATTTTTCATTTGAAATATCAGTAAAGAGTATGTCAATTTTTTTTTTTTAATTTTTTCAATTATCATTGGAGATAGCCATTGTAAGAAGGGACAATATCCGAATATAAACGCGTTTTTACAAAGATAAAAAGAGGCCGGTCGTGACGCAGTGTGACAGCGTCTGACAGTAAACGCGACCGGTTGTGGGTTTGATCCCCACGGGGGGGAGAAATTATATTTAAATTATATTCACCTCGTCGCTCTGGTAAAGACAAAGTGCGGCGTAGAATTGCACCGCTCAATACGCAATGTCTGGACACTCAATTGACTGCTTTCCACCCGAAATCGAGACATTGAGTGTTGAGTGGTTAAAGTAACACCACGATTCATCTTTTTTTAGCTTTTATCCCTAATAGCACGGTAGGCAGAAAGTACTTAGTATCAAGACACTCCGTACTTCGTCTTACCAGAGCGAGGAACGAGGAATTTTAAATAGAACCACTCGCCCGAAAGGGAATCGAACCGAACGTGTTTACAGTCAGACGCTGTCAAACAGAGTCGCGATTCTTGTATTTCAATAACCTTCATATTTTCAACCGTTTGAGCAGAACGTCGTGACGTGACGTCACTCTAAATCCAATATGGCGGAACATCTAAAATGGCGTAGTAGTCATTTATTTGTAGGAAAACCCATTGCCCAGTAAACCAGTATTTTATTTGAAAAATGACATGTAGAAAACTGGGGTTTTCCAGTAAATATTTCTCATACCAGAATATACACGATTAAGATGCTCACTTGAAAATCGTCAAAATCAAAAATCTTATTATGTATTACCTCTATTCATTGCTTAATGTAATTGCCACTTCTGGGCCTAAATAAAATATGTAAAATAATAAATACAGGAATCCATATATAAGCATAAAAGTCTTCACATCTTGAAGATATAAAAGACAAAATATATTTATAAAGTGTAAGTAAAGGAACGTTTACAAAGAACAAAAGGAAGCCGTCCCATTATTGTCTCAAGCTTTTTTTTTAGATTGTTACTTGATTTCCTCTAATTAAAATTGTAGTAGCTGCTTATTTTCACCAGATATTCCCAATCTCGTAGGCTTTAATATATATTTGTTATCTTCTAGCTTTATCCCTAGTAGTCTCTGCATATATATATATGTATATATATATATATATTTATATATATATATATATATATATATATATATATATATATATATATATATATATATATTTATATATGTATATATATATATATATTTATATATATATATATATATATATATATATATATATATATATATGTATATATATGTATATATTGTTTTAATACAATTTTATAATCTACTGTGATAGATCTACAGTATTTTTTTTTCAAAGCAAATGGCAAATATAGTTTAATCTAACTGCCTCTCCTTCATTTAAGAGTTTAATTTAATCGTCTTGGGTTCGATTCTCTATCGGGAAATATGAACAAAATTAAAATTTATTTTCACATCTCCACTCTGGTAAGGTAGTGTGGCATTAACTTCGCAACTCAACACATAAGTGTCTTGACACTAAGTTGTCTATTACTAACATGCAGAATAAAGAATATAGTTATGTTTTTCGTTTAGAAAAAAAAAAGAAACAAAGAAAAAAAAATTGAACCAAAAAATAACACTCTACTTTGAGAGCCACTGCTAAATATTTTTTCAATATTAATATTTTTTTATAAAGAACACGGTTAACGAAAGTAAACAGCGTTTTGACTAATGATGTTCATTTACAAAGGAGAAAATTTGGTAGCCCGTTTGACCCATTGAATTGAGTATAATTAATGTGAAAAAAAGCAGTGTCCTCGCTCTTATTGTTGATTTCCCGCCATTGTTTTTAAAAATACATTGAAATATACCAGTTTTCTGTATACGTAACTCAAATATATAATATATATTTTATATATTTTATATATAATATATATTTTATATATTTTATATTATACTAATTGGTTAGGTTAACTTCGTATCAGCTTCAGAATTATGTAATGAGGAGCGAAAAAAGATGCCCAAAACATACTTTGTTGAAAATTAAATATTTTTGATGTGTTCAAAAATTTTGCTAAAACCCTTTGTATGTTCATACTAAAATATCAATATTGAAAGGTTGAGAAACGAGTGACAGCCTCTGGTTAGGTTCCAACTCATATTACGAATGGCATTATAAAAATAGCAACCTAACAGAATTAATTAAATCAAAATTATAATCAAAGGATAAAAAAATCCAAATTTAAATTTTTCCTCCGGTATTCATCCAACTATCTATTTAAATACCAAATTTTAACTTTCAAGGACATTTGGGATTGGGTTATAATTTTTATTTATATGTCAATAAATGTTAAAAGTTACATTTTTTTTAATCAATACTAAACACGGTGCCACTCGCCAGTTCTGTTAGCATGAACTGTCTTAACACGCTACCGCGCGTCTTGTTATACGAAAATTAATATATTTTTTTCAGGTTTATTCCACCGAGCAATCCTAATGTCTGGATCAGCGCTTTCTGATGCCGCCATTACTAAAGACCCGACTCAGTACACTTTGCAAGTAGCTCAAAGTATTGGCTGTAATTTAAACTCTAAGAACATGATGACATGTTTGCAGAATAAGCCGTAAGTTGATAAAAGATTTTTTTCTAATCTCTCCGCTCTGATAAGATATAGAGCGGCGTTGAGTTCCGAACTCAACTCGCGATGTCACGATATTAGGCGGAAAACAATCAACATAGTACCTTGACATCAGGTTGTCCCTGACCATTTTGCATGATAGAGCGTGAAACTCGCCTAAATATCACCTATACTTAGCTTTAACTAACTGTTTGTAAAAACAATACTGATTATTTAAAGGGTGACGAATCGTATTTTGAGAATTTATTGGAATTTTTTTGTTTTCTGTTTCCGATACACTATATAAATAAAAAAAATAATAAATTTATAAGGCCAAGTTAACGGAAATTTGTACAATTTTACTTAAAGACTTAAGTAAGGTGCATTTTCACGCTTCATCCCACATAGCAGGGTCAAAGAGAAGCTAGTGTAAAAATGATCTTCCCATTCGAATTTAAGATATTGTGTGACAATTTGCGGAATTCAACACCGCTTTATGTCTTATCAGAGTTGAGAAATGCAAATAATATTTACTATTTTAAAAGTGTTATTGCACACTTTGGATTAGAAAACATTTTTGAAAAACGTACAATAAATCTACAGTAAAACGCATGGCCAAGAGGCGCGGGTTTGAATCCCGCTGCGTTCAAATTTTTATACGTTTTTTTCAAAAATGCCAATAATTTAAATATAATCATTCCCTCGAGTTGGAATCGAATCCACAATCAATCGCGTTGGTTGGTTGGTGGTATTTATTCTATTTTATTATTTATTCTAGTATCATTTGAACCTGAACCTACGTTCACAAATGTTATTGCGATACATTGAAAAAAAAAACCCCTAGGAAGTTTATTTTAATACTGCGAACAAGAATTAACTATGAATAAGAGAGAAATTCATTGTTATGTAAATTCTCGATTCGGACTTAAAACTATATTATAATATTTTAAGCTTTTGGTGATAATTTCGTTTGGTTATTAATACTGGGTTGAAAATGGTTTTTTTTTTATTTCATATATATGTATATATAGTGAGCAGACAGTAATGTTACTGTTATACTAGCTGCTTATGTCACATTTACATGGACATTAAGACGCAGTGGTGGGAGTTATATATAATTGTAGTAGCGATTGTTTATGGGTTCGATTCCCCTAGTTTAATGTCAATTAAATGCCAATTATACGGCTGTGAGCCATTATTTAGCCATTAGAGATATATGTTGAAAGATTTTAAAGTTTTTCCTTTATATTATTTTCATGTTATAGATTTAGTTAACTTGTGAATGGTTTAAGCTTCACACTTTTTATATCCTGCATAGCAGGGTTGACAGAAAGTACCTAGTGTCAATACACTCCGTACTTCGCTTGCCACCGAATTTGAGACATTGCGTATTGAGTGGTGGAACTCAACGCCGCACATTGTCTTTACCAGAGCGAGAATGTTAAAATAATTCAAATATAATCACTCCCCCGAGTGGGAATCAAACCCACAGCCGGTCACGTTTACAGTTCGACGCAGTCCCACTGCGCCACGGCCAGCTTCTATTATATAATAATTTTGAAATACAAGGATATATGTACGTACGTAAATATTTCTCAACTTATTATTTTTCGTTTTACCAATATTAACGTAAATAAATAAAAAAATGCCATTTAAAATATATATTTTCTCAATTTTACAGACTTTCAGAAATAATGAAGGTGCAAATATTGTCACGTGAATTCGAAACACCCCTCGGTCCAGTGGTAGCTGGTTCGTTCATACCCAACGAGCCAGCGAAGACTATGGAGTCATATCCAAATTTACTAAGCAAGTAAGATATTTTCTTTGTCACAGGTAGAGAGGACTTTGTGTTAAAGTATGAACGATGTATATTTGATGACGGAACTCAACGCCGTACTTTGTTAATCTACGTCGGAGATCGAATCATTTTTATTAGTAACATCCTCTGATTTACATAAATTTAGGCGTACAATCTTTTGGGACTTTTAGTTAGCAGTTATAGGTATATATATATATATATATATATATATATATATATATATATATATATATATATATATATATATATATATATATATTACTAATTATAATTCTCATTTTTCCCAGGTATCAGCTGCTAAGCGGAGTGACAGAACTAGAAAGCTATCATGACTTTGGTGTAATCGAGTTAGACCATGGCATTTTGGAAAACCAACGAGACGAATTTATAACTAAATTCACAAAAATCGTGTTCGAAGGCGCTGAAAAAGTCGCGCTAAAGGAGATTTTGAAACAGTGAGTGATTTGTTTTAAATGAAACTATTTTAAATGGATTTTACAGTTAGACGTAGGTCTAGATACGTAGGTGTGTAGACACACACATTCTACCTGTAACTGTGAATTATTATCGTAAAATGATCGTGATATAAAATACTTTTTTGAAAAAAAAACTAGAAGAAATAAGCAAAATACACTTAAATAAATACATATAAAGGAGGTCGTGGCGCAGTGTGGCAGCGTGTGACTGTAAACGTGATCGGTTGTAGGTTCGATCCACACCCGGGGGAGTGATTATATTTAAATTATTTTCACTTCCTCGTTCTGGTAAGTCAATGTGCCACGTTGAGTTTCACCACTCAACACGCAATGTCTTGAATTCGATGGAAAGCGAAGTACAGAGTGTCTTGACACTAGGTACTTTGTGTCTATCCTGCTTTGCGGGATAAAAGCGTGAAGTTAAAAACAAACAAATTATGTTAAATGTAAAAAATTTTTGTCTTTTTGCTTCAAGCAATCTCTTACAGACAACCCTTTGGCATAGATAGGACTAATTATAATGAAAAAATAAAAATAAATTATAATACGATATAGTATGCAAGTACAATATCTTCTATATTTTTTATACGTTTTTTCAGAAAGTATTTTCTAATAGGATGTTTGGAATAACACTTTAAAAATAGTCAAATATGATAATATATAGCGTTCTTTCACGCCAAACGATGACGATACTAAACATATATACTATATATATATATATATATATATATATATATATATATATATATATATATATATATATATATATATATATATATATATATATATATATATATATATATAGAATATAATTTAAATTTTCAGATATTCACCATCGAAATTAGATCCACAACGTTGGAACGTTGAAACCAACCGTGATGTCATATTGAATCTCTTTAGCGACGCTCGGACTTTAGCTCCAATGATAAGCTTCGCCAATTACCAATCTAAAGCTAACAATCAATCCTACTTCTATGTATTCGGTCATAAT
This sequence comes from Dryadula phaetusa, assembly GCA_032432895.1. Lineage (NCBI taxonomy): Eukaryota > Metazoa > Arthropoda > Insecta > Lepidoptera > Nymphalidae > Dryadula > Dryadula phaetusa. The sequence continues at coordinate 1,132,949 of JAOYRS010000005.1, forward strand.
TCTGTTAGCACAGAATACGCTGCGGTGAGTAAAATAGTTTATATATAGAGTTTCCAATACACGCGACTATTGTATATTTTTACCCTTACCTTACTTTACTTAGGTAGAATATTCATATATATATATATATATATATATATATATATATATATATATATATATTTTTTAATTTTTTTACCTCAGTCTAGATTAAAATTATAAATGGTTTGCAAAGAAAAGTGTAAAGTTCTTCTTAGGTGTGTTCTTCTCAGGTCTGAGGCATTAACTTTAGTGAACCTGGTGGTTAATTATTGGACGCTTACACCATAAAACATTTTTGGTTTTCTTGTTTTTTTTTTTTAGCTTCACGCTTTTTATCCCGCATAGCAGGGTAGACAGAAAGTACCTAGTGTCAAGACACTCCGTACTCCGCTTTCTACCGAATTAGAAACATTGCGTGTTGAGTGGTGGAACTCAACGCCGCACTTTGTCTTTACCAGAGCGAGGAAGTGAAAATAATTTAAATATAATCACTGCACCGAGTGGGGATCGAACCCACAACCGACGGCGTTTACAGTCAGACGCTGTCCCACTGCACCACGACCGACCTCGTGTATATTATACTTTTGAAATGGCTAAAGGCTAGAAATATCTTATCAGCAGTATCTGATTTCCATGTATAAAATGGGTTTCTGGTAATATTATATACAGGAAAATCTGATTAAAATAGATTTTTTATATTATAATTATGTTGAAGCCGGTCGTAGCGGAGATGGAAAGCATATGGCAGCGTCTGATTGTAAATACGATTGGTTGTGGGTTCGATTCCCACTCGGGGGAATTCTCGCTTTATTAAGACAAAGCGCAGCGTTAAGATCTGCCCCTAAACAATGTCTTGAATTTGACAGAAGGTGGAGTACGGAATGTCGTGTCGGAACTAGACCGTCTAACCTGTGCGGGATAAAAGCTTGAAAAATGTTTGAGTTGGTAGTGATTGAATGATAATATAATAGTTAAAAATTCAAGAAGTTTATCCCGCATAGCAGGGTAGTCAGCGTCAACCTAGTGTCAAGACACTCCGTTGACTGCCAAATTCAATTTCCAACAGAGAAATTAGTTCAATAAATATAGTTCGGACTCCACAAAATATTAATAAAGTAACACGTTATCTAATGTGATGTTTTCACATTTAATAGATCAAAAGAAAACAGAGGAACTATTTCGTACTTACCAATGAAGTTACAAGAAATATGTTTAGATTTCATTTTTAAAAAAAATTTAAACATAGCGGGATTAGAACCCGCGCCTCACGGAAACCGTCCAAGCGCTCTGATCTTTAAGCCATGCTTTCTACTGCCGGATGCGTCGAATTTCTTATTCGTTTTATTGCAGGTTTAAATTTCTTATACGATAGACGTGGATGCAAGAGATATTACCTCAAAATCTTTATATAATGTTCTAAAATATCTTGGTCTCACTAGAACTGTTTTCAGTTTATTCTTAGACTTTACTTCGGAGGACTTTGGTTAGGTAGACAGGCGATAATGGAGGCAAGCGTTAAAGCATTTAACAGGGATCCCTATAGACTATAGCGTCATCGTGGCGCAGTGGTGAAGAATCTGAAAAACGCAATTGGTTGTAGGTTCGATTTTCGCTTGGAGGAATAATCATATTTCAAATTAATTTTCATTTCACCATTCTGGTGAGACAAAGCGCGGTGTTAAGTTTGTCACTCGACCCAAAATGTCTCTATTTCAAATGAAAAGTCAGTTAGTCAACGGAGTGTCTTGACACTAAGTTCTCTCTGACTATCTACTATGCGGAATAAAGTGTAAAGTTTTATATTATTATACTAAGGGTTCAAGTCAAAAACATTCTACGTAAAAAGAAAAAGAGATACTTCATTTCTCACTTCCATATTTTTTCTACATTATAAACCATGACTCGAAAATACAAAATTATTTACATAAAAAGAGGCCGATCGTGGCGCAGTGGGACAGTGTCTTACTGTAAACGCACTTGGGAGAATGATTATATTTAAATTATTTTCATTTCCTCGCTCTGGTAAGACAAAGCACGGCGTTGAGTTTCGCCGCTAAACACGCAATGTCTCGAATACGGCGGAAAGCGAAATATAGAGTGTCTTGACACTAGCTACTTCCGGTCTATTCTGCTATGCGGAATAAAAGCGTGAAGCTGTAAAAGAATGACAAAAAAAAGCCATTTATTTAGATTAAAACGAATAATATACTGAAATAATCCCAAATATTGCAACTTAAATAGAAGTCATGGCCCGCATTCAGTTACAATTGACTCGCTACATTGAACTACAAAGGAATGTCCGCATTTGAGATTCAAAGATTAAAATTTATCTTGACATTTTCAGATAGGGTTGTTTTTATCAATTCTCTTTATATTTCGACGCCCATTATTATGTTAATTTAAATTATAATTTACTATTCAGGCCAATATGGTACAATGGGATAGTGTTTTAAGTGGGAGTAATGATAATATTTAAGCTATTTTCATTTTCTCGTTCTGGCGAGACAACGCGCGGTGTTGAGTTCCGCGAATGTCGTTAATAAGTTTTCTGTCTACCTTGCTAAGTGTGAAAAGGTGTAAAACTAAAAAAAGATTTTTGTTTAAATAATAAAATTAAACTAAACTTGACTGCTTTTTCTCAAGCTTTGTTTAAAATTACTAGATTCGAAGTACTGTCTTATTCCAACTGACACAATTCTTGACACTAGGTTGTGCCTGACTACCCTGCTTTGGGGGATAAAGCGTGAATCTGTAATAAAAGTAATATGGAGTAAATATTTTACCAAGAGAAGCCCTTTTATAACATAATATAGAATAGAAACTGTTAATATTAACAACTGTCTTTCATGGTTTGTGATAATAGAACGATAACTTCAAAGTTGAGAGGGAACGTTAGCATCGAAATTATTGCTCGTATTATAATATGTAATAGAGGCCGGTCGTAGCACAGTTGGACAGCGCATGCCTGTAAATGCGATTGGTTATGGGTTCGATTCCCACTCGGGGGAGTTAGAATATTTGCATTATTTTCACTTCCTCGCTCTGGTAAGTGAAAGAGCGGCGTGGAGTTCCACCATTCAACCTGCAATGTCTCGAATTCACTCGAAATCATGGTACGGAGAGTGTTGACACTAGGTACTTTCTGCCCAACCTACTCTGCGGGATAAAAGCGTGAAGCTATAAATTTTTATATTTTGAGTTGAATTTTTTTCGTCAACACACTCCGTACTTCGTTTTCGTACGTTTCGCGCCGTTTCGGCGTTGAGTGGTGGAGCTCTACGCCGCACTTTGTTGTACCAGAACGAAAAAAAGAGTAATATATATCTCATTTTAATTATTATAGTTAAACAAAAGCGTGCATGGTGAAGAAATGCCCTACGTACTTGGTATTCCATTAGGAGGAGCCAATTCTCACTTTCATTCAGAGTACACGCAACAGGAAAAGCTACTTAGCGAAGTCATTATGCGACTGTGGACGAATTTTGTGAAAAATGGGTATGTATTACAACACAAGTGTGTTCTGAGATAAAGTGTAAATAATATTTTATTTATTATGGAACAAGGTATTCGTATGTATAATAATTCCAAAAATGGCAGATCTGTTGGTAGGGAAATTTAAAATTAATATTTAAAATAAAAGTAAAAATAAAAATTATTGAAAAAAAAAATTTTTTTGTTCTTTTAGCTTCACGCGCGTAGAAGTGGAAACAGAAAGTATTTAGTGTCAAGACACCTTCACTCCACGCGGCACTTTGTTTACCTGAGCCAGTAAATGAAAATAAATTGAATATAATTATTCCCCTAGTGGGAGTCGAACACACAACCGATCGCGTTTACAGTCAGATGCTGTCCCACTACTACAAGACCGGCCACTTCTATCAATGAATATGATGTTAATTAGTAGAAATACATATAGTTGATATAACTCAATACTCAATCAGTAAGCTAATTATTGTCATGAACTAATTATAAAAATATATTTGAAAAGATTTAAATTATTTCCATTAATATAAAATAATTTAAATTATTTTCACTTCTTCGTTCTGGTAAAGACAAAGAGCGGCGTTGAGTTCCACCACTCAACACGCAATGTCTCGAATTCGGTGAAAAGTGAAGTACGGAGTGTGTTGACACTAGGTACTTTCTGTCTACCCGGCTATGCGGGATAAAAGCGTGAAGCTAAAAAAAATATAAAATAAAAAAAAATATTTGAAAAGAGCAACTGTTGAGTTTCTAACAAGTTCTTCTCAGCAGAACTGCCTTCTAACCCGGTAGTACTTTCTTGTAGGACTGACAATACTGACTGACACTAATATGGATGACGTTGCGAAAGCGCTTATAAACAGCCTATTTTAATAAGGAGAATTTTGATTTTTGATTTTATGCAGAAGTTCAGATTACCTTGGTGAGGTGCAATAGCGTTTGACTGTTAGCGCGATGATTGTGCGAGCTCACGCAGGAAAAATATTTTATTTAAATCATTTTTGAAAAAACGTATAAAGATTTTTACAAATTTCTACTACTTAAAGATTATTAAGAAATAATAGTTTAACAAGAGAGATTGCCATTTTATTTTAATATTTACTATTTTTAAAGTGTTATTCCACACTTAGGAACAGAAAACATTTTTGACATAACGTATTTCTTTCAGTAGTAGAAATTTCTAAAAAATCTCTACAGAGATGCTAACAACAAAAATAAGTTGTAACAAAACGTATAAGAATTTCGACGCAGCTGATAGTAGAACGCATGGCGTAGCGGTCAGAGCGCTCGGACGGTATCCAAGTGGCGCGAGTTTGAATCCCGCTGCGTTCAAATTTTTATACGTTTTTTTCAGAAATGTTTTCTAATCCTAAGTGTGGAATAACACTAAAAAATAGTAAATATTTTATAAAATTCTTTTTAACTTACTCACTTTATGAGATTATTATTTTTTTTTTATATTTGAATTAAATATTTTCACGTTTCATGAACATTTCAGATCACCAAATACTCAAAGTGTAAACGAATATTTTACACTTGATAAGAGGCAATGGAGTCAATACAATGTGGAGTGGCCTGAATACAACATAGCCCATCAACCTTATTTAAGAATTGGTAAGCTGATTAAAGCTATTGTCACGGAGTGGGACAGCCTTTGACCGCAAACGCGAATGGTTCATCCCTACTTGGGATAATGATATTATATAGAAATGTATGCGTATGTCTTCGCTCCGGCAAGACAAAGCACGGCGTTGAGTTCACCATTTGGCTTACAATATTTTGATTTCAAGCGATAATAGTCGACAGTGTCAAGTACAAAAAAGCAGCTTCATATTAGCTATCTTGATAGTAGATTGTTTCTGATGACCTTTACGATATAAAGCGTGAAGCTGCTTTTTTGTATTTTAGGAAATCGTAAAGTCAGATTGCTTAATATACAATATATTGCGTCTAAATTGAGCAGCAAACGGTAAACAGAGCTAACAAAAATTATATGAATATTCATATATTTTTTCTAGTTTCTTAAGTTTACAACTATAATAATACGAGTAAAAAATTGAATTTTGTACAATTACTTTATAATATATTACATTTGCATTATATTTGTGTTTAAATCCTTATTTTTGCAGATTTACCGCCTTCCATAAATAGTTTATACAGATCGAATTACAGCAACTTTTGGATTGAGACGTTACCTAGCAAAATGAAAGGATTCGTTGTTGATCCGTATGAATTCACTCCGACACTAGCGCCTTCGACTTCAAAACCTAAATCTAGTAATAAGATGCCAGGTAAGTGAAAAATTATTAAATTTTTCAATTTTTAAAACCATAATGCTTATAATGGGGATATTAATTATGACATATTTATAGATATAAATAGATAAAACTCCATGCTTTATAGAACGCATTCTACTCTAAAATTGTGAAAAATTAAGAATGTACTAAAAAAAGTATTTTGTTTTTCCCTATATAGTATTATATATGTATTATTTTTGATATGTTGAATTAATAATGAAAGAAAAAGATATGAATTTATCATGCTTAAATTTATCCTATCAATTGAAATCCAAACGTGGCATAGTGGAACAGTATCTAACTATAAGCGAGATAGGTTTTGGGTTCGATTCACACACGGGGGAATGATTGTTTTTTAAAATTATTTTCATTTCCTTGCTGTTTGACTTTGTCTTACAAAGCGCGGCGTTGAGTTCCGCCACTCAACACGTGATGTCTTGAATTTGATGGAAAGGGAGGTACGCATTATTTTGACACTAGGTACTTCCTGTCTGTGCGGGATAAAAGCGTGAAGTAAAAAATATTTATATATTATCATTTTTTTATAATTTTTAATATAATGAAACATAATTTACAGATCCAGTTCGCAAAACATACGTGCCACCAGTATACAATCCAACTCAATACAGCTCTTCATATGGGAAACTAAGATCATATTCACAACCTGAGCCCAGATCGGATAGAGAATCAATATATCGAGAAATTCAATCTATAAAAACTCCAGCAAGACATAACCCTACTTTAATAGAAAAACCGCATGTAATACATTCAGATATACGAACAACAACTGCGAAATCAATTGATAATATACCTGTGAAAACATCAAGTGCAACTGTCACACTTATAGTGACTCTTAGTATACTATTTATAGCCATAAATATTAGTATTTGTGGTATAGTATATTATAAGAAGCGAAAGTCAAGAAACGAAATGGGATTTACAACTAACCACTCTCGTGCTGAAATTGGTGAAGTTGATGTTATAGGTCAGAAAAGTTCAAAAGACGATAAAAGTGCCTTAAAATCGTTTAAAAATGGCTGCAGCGTGATTAAATCGATGAGTATAAACAAAATGAAAAATAATAGTACAAAAACTAAGAAAAAGGAATGTAAAACACCAAAGTCCGATGATTCTGGTGGTTTTAGAGAACGTTTTCAATTAAGGCGACATTTATCAACAAGTACTCTAGATGCTCATACCAAGGTTAGAGATTGGATAGCAAATGAAGTTATGCATCGCTGCTCTCCAAATATTTTAAGAAAATCCAATACAGATTTAAGTGAGAAAAATATAAGTCCTAAGCCGTTTACACGTTCTGAAGAATTATTGGCAGATAGAAAAACAAAACCAGCAATAAAAGTTGATGAATCGCTATACCCACATAATCTTTTAGCTAAAACTTCGAAAAACAAAACATCAGAAAAGACAACGTCAACATCAGCTTTAGACTCCCATTCTTCTTTAGTTAGTAACAGACAGTCGATTGATCGACGCACAAACAAGTCTAGTGAATCTATGAAAAGTAAATCAGATAGTCTTAAATCTAAAAAAGTATCTGTTGCTGTTGACGCTACACCTGCAGCAAGAACTAACTCTATTTTAAAACAAGAACCAATTGAATTTTCGAAATCATTCGAATACAATGAACAAAAACATTCCAATAATGATAATAAATTACAAAGATCAAATACTGACGGCGCTATAATAGCTGAAAATTCCTTAAATAAATTAGAAGCAAATAAAACATATACTAATGAAATAACTTTAGCATTAGGACAAAATAATGGTATCAAAATATCTCATAAACATTCTACATCTGATCCAGTGACCGATGTAAATTATGAACTATTGAAGGAAAAACTTCAAGAAGCCGAATTCAATATACTTCCTCCAGTAACATTTAGAAATGAAATAAACGTGACATCTCGAGATAGTGACTCTACTCAACCCTTAACCGCTGAAGAAGCGTTGCTTACAATAAAAAGACGAAACTTCCCAAAAGTTTTACCTGATTTACCAAAATTACAAAAAAGACTATCATTACAGCCTAATTTCCAAAGTTTTCGTGGCTTCGCTGGAGTTGATAGTCAAACAGATAGAATGAGAGTGCCACCACAGCCTCCACCTCGTACAACAACTTTGGAACGACGGCTAGCTTATAAAAATACAAAGCCTCTTTCTTCGTTTGACGTTTCAAATATCAAAAAAATCAACGAAAGGGAAACTATAAATAGAAATTATGAGAATATCGATACTTTATCACCTGGCTCAGATATGGGTAAAACTTGCAACAAGTCTTATGAATCTGTAATAATACCACACAATAGGGAATATCCGAAAGTTATAATAGCGTCCAGTGATACACCGTGTACCCCTGAACCAACTATTATAATAAAACCCTCCCCAAGTCAAATAGAAATACCAACAAATGTACCTAGAGTGCGATTACCTGATGATTTCCATTCTCATACAACGGGATCAGTAACATCCTTTTCATCATTTTGTTCTGATGATGAAAATGACGAAGTCGATGATGAATTCCTAACTGACCTCGCTGAAGATAAATTAATACAAGAATTGGTTGGAGGTGTAGAATCCCCAACGGAAATGGACGTATTGGACTCTAAAGGACCCGAAACAATATTTGAAAAGAGAGTTGAAATTGTTCCAGTGAAACTAAACACTGTACAGGTATCACCAAAAAGTACAGAAGATTACGTTTGTATTTCAGATTTATTGCTACCAGATTTGTGTGCTTTAGAACACACTGCCCAAATAAAACCAAACTTTGGTCTAAGCAAATTGAAGAATAGAAGTGAAAGTATTAATAGCCCTCCAGAGAAAGCTGTAAAACTAAAACCGAAGAAATCAATTAAGCCAACTATTTTAAATAGATCCACAAAAAGCGGTCACGGTGGAAGCTTTAGATGTCAAACTGATACTAAATTGGAACATTCGAATTCGGGTTCGTCAAATGACACAAACTCGAGTACAGGCACAGTGAGAAAAGTGGAATTAAAGTAAATGAGCTTAAAGCTTTAGGCCAAAATATTGGTTGAAAAATTGCTACCAATAATATTATAGTACTATGGGGTTAGTTCAATAGTAGTTTAGTATAGAGGAGGTTAGGGAAATACCATCGATTAATGAGTAAATATTATAGATAATGCTATTAAAATTAAATAGAGCTTATATAATTTTTTTAGTTATAATATTTCCCCTGTGTTAAGATAACAAAGCGTGGAGTTGAGATATTCCTCAAGTGGTAGGTAGTAGTGGTGTGTCTTAATTGGTGTACCTCTCAGCACGAAAATTCTCAAATTTAGGCGAAAAGTTGAAAATAGAGTGTCTTGCCACATCTTTCCTATTAGCTATTACTATATAGTAGAAGAAACTATGTAATCTGTAATCTGAATAATGGAAGATCGTTTTGGGAGCTATTACGTCATAAACAGTCGAACAAACATACAAAATTTTATATATATATATATATATATATATATGTATACAAAATTTTATATATATATATATATATATATATATGTACAATAATCTGGAAGTAATAATTAGCAAGTGCGTATATATTTATTCAATATATTACTCATTTTACATTAATAGTCGAAGCATTTATGGAGAAAAATTAAAAAAAAATATGATAACATATTTATCGTACAAACCTACATATGTAAATATAAAGCTTTAATGTAATTTTAGTTCTAATATTAAGACATCGCTTGTATTTATGATATGCATTGTAAAAATTGACCAAATTATAGATAATTTTTTATTCATTATATATACATTTAGAAATAAATCATTTTTTATATGAATGTTTCTTACTTTTTTCACATATATAAATAGTATAAAAGCATTCAAAGTATTTGTACATCGGGACAGCGATTTACTGCTAGCACGGTAGTTGTGAGTTCAAATTTTAAACAGGGATGAAACACAGCGTTGAGTTCCACCACAAATTTCGATTTTACGTATCAAAAAATAAAGAACGAAGTGTTTTGAGCCTAAGTTCTCTTATTTAAAAAAAAACATATTATTATTGACAAATTTGAAACTATTATCAAAAAATCAAAATATACCTTAAAAGCAATAGATTTTTAATTAATTATATTAATTATTAAATTTACTTTCTTGTCTAAAGTATATTATTAATATTTTCAAACATTGATAGCGTGTTATAAACTTTTGAAAACGATAGATATTTAAATATTTTTATTATATTGATTATTTTGATCACAGCTACGGTAAAGATATTAAAATAAAATAAATTTATTTCCAAATCCATGGAAAATTAATTAAAATATGATGTCTTCATAAAATGTTTGGTAGAAGTGAAAGTATTATAAAAATACAACCATTATATAAAAAAATTAATAACCCTAAGAAAAACGTTTGCGTCTAAATATAAATACTATTGGTTATGGATTCGATTCCAACTTTCGTATTGTATTTAGTGTTGTATATAAATTAATGTCGGAGTAGGGTAATCCTACTCCGATAAAAAAATAGGCGGCGTTAATTTCCGCTACTTAACACGCAAAGTCTCAAATTTGGGCGGAAAGTAGTGATTGGAATTATCTTGACACTGCTATGCTGGATAAAAGGTCAAGCTACATAACAAAAGCGAGACGAAAAAATATAAAAATATATACACGTAATAAATAAAAGTATCAATTAATTTATATCCGCCTATACCGCCATTGACCCGATGTGACGACCCTCGCCGACCGCTGCAGAGATACGACTCTTGATTACAGGTTGAGATACATTAGATTTTCTATGGCTTAATTTATAAGCGATATGACACTTGTTGTTATCTAAGTAATTGGTATTAAGAGTGACTTTGTTGATAATATCACTTTATATAGAGGTGTATCTCAAGCCCATTGTAGTATTTGAAGTATATCAAGTATTTATTTTATGATTTTTTTCCCAATACAAAGGATATTTAGGATATGTTGAATGTATATTTCTTTGTACTTGTATTCATATTTCATACTTCACCATCTACCCAAATTACGTAAATTGGAATTTCACTCAAACACACTCAACAGATACTTTAACATATTTACCAACAGATTTTAGTTAACTTTTTGGATATAGGAAAGGAAATCTTCAAAAGATACCCGACGTCGGGTACTACAGATAGCATCCGCTATAACGTTTTCACTTGGACCATCCAAACCAAGAAGCTTTTGCCAAGTCACATCAAAGAATGTAAGAGATTAGGGATGTTAAGAAAGACTATTTAAGTCAAATTTCGCTAAATACTCTTGTTGAATTGCTACAAAGTAACTTTCAGACTAATTTAATTGTCCCGTTTATCTCAATACTCTTTTCATGCTCCAATAAAGTATTTTGAATTTGAAGATATATTTGAAGGGATTACCTTTTGAAAGCAAATGGGCTTATAACGGTTTATTATCTGAAATTTAGCTGTGGAAGTTATATATATATATATATATATATATATATATATATATATATATATATATATATATATATATTGACTGTAAACGCAATCGGTTGTGGGTTCGGAATTATTTTCATTTCCTCGCCCTGGTAAGACAAAGTGCAACGTTGAGTTCCACTACTAAACACGTAATGTCTTAATTCGGCGATTCGGCGGAAAGCGAAGTACAGAGTGTCTGGATACTATATACTTTCTATATACTCTGCTATTCGCGATAAAAGCGTGAAGCTAAAAAAATTAGCTCGCTGTGCCTGTGAAAGTCTAGTCAATATCGATCCAGCGGTTTCAGACAAAAAAATTAATGGTATATGTACCATGTAAAAATCATTTATTTTAATATTACAAACAGACATTCCAATTTATCCATTTATATACATTTCTATATAAACATATTTGTAACAATATTCTTATTTAAATAGTAGTCTGGTAGAAAATAGTGTAAAATCTCTTTATTTATTTTCTTATCTTTATACGTACAAACAAGTTAAGTGATTCTTGCTTAACTGCCATGTTCGAAGGCGTCACGATTAAAAAACTGACTTATTAATAACTAGTGTCATGATACACCGCTCTCCGCTTTCCATTACTGTTCAAAATATTTTTTATTGTATGGAAACTCAACGCTGCGATTTGTTTTAGGAGAGCGGAGAAATGATCATTAAATTTTCTTTTTGGGTCAGTCCAGCTGTGCTGATATAAAATTTTTAGATTTAAAGCAAAAAGTCTAGAGCGAACCAAGACTGGTTCTTTCCGATTGCTCTGTTATTCAGGTAGAAACGTGAAACTTTAAAAAATAAATATATTTCAACATTTCCCAGCAAAATATTCCTCAACTATTTGTCTAGCATGTCACAAACAAACTCGTATTTGTGTGTTCAAATATACAAGAATTTATACTAATCGTGTCATATTTCCTGCAAACAACGACGCTTGCTATGGAAAGAACTTAAGGGTTAAAGATACGTATTGCGGTAATATGAAGCGTTTATATATGCCTTCTTTTATTGTAAGTACGTATGTATGTTTATTGTTATGTTAAGTAGCCTTAGCAACGTGTATGTATATATATATATATATATATATATATATATATATATATATAATATATATATATATATATATATAGTGACCCAATATTTCCCATTCACGTTGTATACTTGATTGGTTGTTAGCTCAATTCCAACTCAAAAAAAGGATTATATTAGACAATGCCCGGCGTTGAGTTCCGTCACTTTACACAAATGTCTGTTGTTCTACGTAGAATATGTGAGACCAACTAAAATATACGCGAAAAATATTAATTATAAAAGCAAAATTGTAAAGTCGTGCAATGTAAAACGCTCCAAAGTACAGCATTATCCACATTTTCACAAAATTTATCGCTTTAAGATATTGTGCAGGGAGCGACGCTCCGAGTACGAATAAACTCACTTCGAAACTATTTCTATTCGTTGTGGTCAATTTATATGCAAATTTCATTTAAGATTTCAACTTTCATTTAAAATTTTAGATGGAGCAAGTGTTGTAATTAAGAATATTCCGGCTAGGCTCTGGTTGTTTTTAATTTTGAGGTTTTTTACTTCTACTTCCGCCTTCCAAGCGCAATAATACCGGGTTACATGTTGCGATTTCTTAAAGTCCATATGGAACAGATAATGTAACCAATAATAAGATATTTGATTTTCGCGATTATTATACATTTTTAATGAAACTATTTTAACCGGATTAATCGTGTATATTTTGGAGTCTACCTGTGACCACGGACTACTGTAAAGTGTTCGAAACGTCAGGTGTCCAAAATGTATTTTCGAATACCAAAATGTACGCGATTAATCCGGTTAAAATAGTTTCATTTAAAGTGTAACCAATGTCAATAACGTTAATAAATTTATCATTTTATGAGAATTTATCACTTTATGCAGTTTAACAAAATAAAAATATAGAATCAAAATAAAAATATTCCTTGTTTAAATAAAGTGTTTAAGCACATTTGAATCGTCAATCAACATAAGTGTCAGTATTGTCAGTCGTACAGAAAGCTACCAGGAAGCACCTAGAAGAGCCGCCGGAATTAAAGTATTTATGATACAATAAACAAACCTAATAACCCAAATCTACATGTTAATATGATTTAAATCAGTTTATGCAGTTTCACAAAATAAAAATATAGAATCAAAATAAAAATATTCCTTGTTTAAATAAAGTGTTTAAGCACATTTGAATCGTCAATCAACATAAGTGTCAGTATTGTCAGTCGTACAGAAAGCTACCAGGAAGCACCTAGAAGAGCCGCCGGAATTAAAGTATTTATGATACAATAAACAAACCTAATAACCCAAATCTACATGTTAATATGATTTAAATCAGTTTATGCAGTTTCACAAAATAAAAATATAGAATCAAAATAAAAATATTCCTTGTTTAAATAAAGTGTTTAAGCACATTTGAATCGTCAATCAACATAAGTGTCAGTATTGTCAGTCGTACAGAAAGCTACCAGGAAGCACCTAGAAGAGCCGCCGGAATTAAAGTATTTATGATACAATAAACAAACCTAATAACCCAAATCTACATGTTAATATGATTTAAATCAGTTTATGCAGTTTCACAAAATAAAAATATAGAATCAAAATAAAAATATTCCTTGTTTAAATAAAGTGTTTAAGCACATTTGAATCGTCAATCAACATAAGTGTCAGTATTGTCAGTCGTACAGAAAGCTACCAGGAAGCACCTAGAAGAGCCGCCGGAATTAAAGTATTTATGATACAATAAACAAACCTAATAACCCAAATCTACATGTTAATATGATTTAAATATTTATTGATTTTTTTAATTAATTCTCTTGAAATTCATACAAAATTATACATTTGAAATTCAATATAATTGATTTTGGTGAAAAAAAAATGAATTTCATAATTTGAAATAAAAAAAATTTAATTCATACGTAAATAAAAAAAAAATTCAAAACATACATTTTCATATTGATTACTGAACTGAGATTTTTCATATTAATTTATATGACACTGTAACAAAGATCTGACACACTTTGGAGCTAACAATATGTACGGATTGCTTTCATCCCTACTAATTGTCGCTCGTTTCGCTGACGCGGATTTATTTGAACGAACACATATGCCAGCGACGTTCAAACCAATAGGTCTTCTACAGTATGTTTTAAAAAATTAAATTATCTCAAACAGATATACATATATTATAATGTGTGCTATTTACTTATAATATCAAATATTAAATACTTGAATATATATATTTTTTTGTTAAATAATATAAAAGGCCGGTCGTGGCACAGTGTAACAGCGTTTGACTATAAACGCGATCGGTTGTCGGTTTGATTACCACTCCACACCACATTTTGACTTCCGCGCCCTGTTAAGACAAAGTGAGTGAGCGTTGAGTTCTGCCACTCAACATGAAATGTCTCGGATTGTGAAGAACGGAACTCCTTGACACTATGTATTTTCTGTCTACCCTGCTATGCGGGATAAGAGCATGCAGATAAAAAAAATATCTTGATACCATGTTCATATTATACGACATAATGTCGCCTTATACAAATATTATATTTATTAATTTAATTTACTTTGTATAGATTATAAAAAAATATTATCATTCTGCACTATTTCTCCATATTACGTTCACGTAATCTTTGTAAAGGTGAAATGATTTTGAGGCCGATCTCGGTGCATTGGGACAGCGTCTGTCTTCAATTCCCACACGTGGAAATGATTATATTTAATATATTCTCATTTACTTACTGTGGTAAGACAAAGTGCGGCGTTCAGTTCCGCCACACATTTTCTCTAAATCACAGGAAATAGGAGTACTCAGTGTCCTATCTACTTTGCTTTAGAAAATAAATGCGTAAAGCTAAAAAGCATGTTACGCTTTATTTATTACAAACACAATAAAGAAACCTAATCCTCAGATATTCTAATACTTTTCTTTAAATTCCTTTCTATTTATTTTAAACTGATTAAATAATTAAATATATTATATTTATTTCATTAAATTACTGAAAAATTTAATATTTATAAAAAAATATTTAATTAAAATAAATAAAACGAACGAATTTTGTGGTGTAGTGGTTGAGAAGCACTGGATTTATTCGTACATATAGTGAGATACACATATGAGTGGATATTTGGTTGAAATATTGAAATTTTTTTGTATCGAGGTTTCTATGAAGCTTTTGTTTATTGTGAGCTTTTTAGGAGATGTTATATCTCATCTTGGTTTTATTAATTAATTAATTTTACGCTTAAATAAGTTCAGATCATATCGATAAATATCCGATATGTATGATTAAATAAGCTTTTCACCGAATTCGAATCATTGCATGTTAAGTGTTGGAACTCAACGCCGCACTTTGTCTTGCCAGAGCGAGGAAGCAGAAATAATTTAAATATAATATCTCTCTCGAGTGGGAATCGAACCCATAACCGATCGCGTTTACAGTCAGACGCTGTCACACTGCTTCACGACCGGCCCCTCAATTTTATGTATGGAATATGAAGTATAAATGAATAACGTTTCGCAATCCAGTTTTAACACGATCTTCGTAATGCTGTGAATTTAGTTGAAAAGCTTCCATCTAAAATGTAAGGTAATTTAATTTCAACGTAGGATTTGCTTACACGTAAATTCAAGTTAGTGTCTTAGCTTGCAGAAGTACTTAAACCATGTGAGTAGCGAGTTATTTCAGTACTATTTATATATAAAATACTATATAAATATTAACTTTTTGGGTTCTATGTTCACTTGGAGAGATTATATACATTATGTCATTTGGTTATGACAAGTCACGGTGTTGAGTTACGTAATTTAATACACAAAGCCTGGAAATTGTTTAGAAAATTGGGAATTGCGAGTGTTAACACTCTATCGTTTTTACTAAGGAAATTTTAAAGTCATGGTTAGTAATATGGGAAAAGTAATTTAATATTAAAAATCGTTTTACATTCCACGCTGGTCCATACATTTCAAGGCACGTTGAACTCTATATGAAGTGGGGGCCGAGATTCTTTTCAGAGTCGTCTATTCACTCTACGTAGGTTTATGTCCGGTGATAACTTAAAAAAATACTTCAAACAACTCTAAACAAGCATGCACTAGTTTTACATGTAAACATGCACTATAAGTAAATCTTTATTTTCTATGTTAATAATATTGTAATACAGTATGCAAATTCAGTACTGTCAGATACAACTTAGTGTCAACGGAGTGTTGAGTGATTTCTGTTCGTAATCAAGACATTATGTACTGAGTGGCGTAACTAAACGCCACATTTTGTCTTATCAGAGAGGAGAAATATTGTTTAAATATAAGCACCCTTTTATGTACTAGTACTTTCTAATCATGTAATAATACAGTAAAAATCCCCCATTAATGGTAAAATTGTCATAAATGGTTGTGTATCTATACATTTAAAATCAGTTGTGCTCGCGACTTCCTTCAAGTAGCAAAATTTCTTCGAAAAACGGGTAAAATTATGGTTTGGACAAACTAAACTTTCAGTAAATCAACATAACAGTTGTTTTATAGAATATTTTTATTTATTCATATTACCGATATATTTTTCGTATTTATAAACATATTTTTTAATATTTTACTATTTTTAAAATGTTGTTCCACATTTAGGATTTAAAATAAAATCAATTTTCCCCCAATTATATCCTCATCAGTGGATATAATTGGGGGAAAATTATAAAACGAATTATGATAGGGAACAAAGAGAGGAGCCAATTTGTCAACAAAAACGTCTAGCCATATAGTGGGGTCTTTGGGGGTCGGAATTAACATTAAGAGATCGGCGAAATCTCTTAACATTACTTCAAACAATAGACGAGGAAGAGCGGGGAGAAAGGGATTCACAGAAATTGATCCATCCAAGTCTTTTCTTCTTCCAAATCAATTTTCTAAACCACGCGCCATTGCGCTGATACTCAATGAAGTTCTCCATCGTCATACAGGCTGTATATGATGGCTCGATTAATGTTTTATTTGACAGAATCAGAGCATTCCTGATACCACCATGGATTGAAAGGCATCTGATTCTGAGTGGAGTGTTTTTTTAGGATATTGTGATTAGTAGGTAATAAAATAGCATCAAGAAACTGACCATAGCAAGCAATTATATTCACATTATCAATAAATTCAAGAAGAGAACCCAACATATTATCAACAGAGGATGCATATTCTAACCAATTTACATTTTTAAAATTGTATATAGGAAAAGAATAAGGAGGTGACTGTGGTGCCTGTCGGTTAGCTAAGGACAGAAAGATGGGAAAATGATTACTACCATAAGTGGAGGAAAATACAGACCACGACTGTTGAGAGCCAAGAGAAGGAGAAGAGAGGGATAGGTCTATAGCAGTCTTAGGATTTTGATCAGGATTAACCTTACGAGTCAGTGAGCCATCATTGAGGACGCAGAGATCAGTACCATCCATCATTTTCCCCAAACTGACCAAATGTAATAGCTTTCATAGAGGTCCCTAAAGCAGGATCAGGAGTATCCCTTGACACATATACTATAAAAGGGCCTTTGTCGGAATTAATGTAGGACTTTGCACCATGAGGCAAGGAAGGATGAACATATACATTTTGGATAGACGGAGGAGCAGAAGAAGAATTCACAATAGTTTTTTTATTAGCAGGGAAAATATTAGAGGATGTATCATCCCCTTGGCGTTTTCAAGAAATTTGATTTAGGGAAAGGTCATCGCCAGGATCCAGAGGATCCGGGGGGAGATCATTATATATTTATGTAACCTTAAAATAAAATTAAACACTTACTTATCAAATATGACGATACAAAACTAACATTTACCATAAACCCAACACCGTGTTAAAATAGATTTATTTAAAGATCATATGAAATTGATAATTAAAATATGAAACCCTTTTAATACGCGTGTCAACCAATACAAATGTCAGCGAGTCCCTCATATATTATTATGGCAAGTCAGAGAAAATCTACATTAGAACATTAGATTTTCTCTGACTACCCTACTATGCGAACAAAATCAAGTAACCATATCAAATAATAAAAAAAAACAGTCCAATGAGTTTATAAATGTTAGTTTTACTGGCATATTTTTTTTATAATAATCCATATGTCCTCGTTTTTATACAACAGGAATCCTTTGATTTCCCGCAGGTGTAATGTATTGATCGCTTGCCTGATTAAAACTGTTACATGCACACTATACTCGTTACTCTCTATAGTCATCTCGTATACATGAAACTATTATAAATAATTATTGTTTTTTTTACTTAATTTTATTCAAATATAGAATAAAATATTATGATTTATATATGGCTTATATTTTAATGTAATTATAAGATAGGTAGCTATACTAGCTTTAAATGCGACTTCATCTGCATGGAATTTAATATTTTAAAATTTTTATTTTACAATTCTAAAATGAAAGTATTCTATGTTACTCCTTATTACAACGTCTATCGACCAGTGAAAGTCCAGGTGAAATTAGTCCAGTCCAGAGATAAGCCGGAACGAGCATAAACAGACGAACGAAGATAGACTAAAAGTTATAAAAAAATATTTATAGATACATATATGGTAAAAAATAGATTTTAATGTCACAAAAACACACTTATATTTATATATATATATCTGGTAAGTCAAAGGGCGGCGTTGACTTCCATCGCCTAATGGGTTGACGACGGATGGGAAGTGGAGAACGGTGTATCTAGAAACTTACTTCTCTCATCCTATATTATTGAATCCAACAAATAAACACAGAAATGCACATAACTAATAAAAAATCATTTTAAATACCCTTGTTAATATTAACTTAGGTATCTATTATGACATTAGCAAAAATATCAATATAATACAGGTTAGGTCTTAGTAAGTGACTAGATGTCAGGTCGTGATCGTTAAAGCACTTCGTGACGAGGGTTCTCCATAGTCGTAGTTAGTTAAAGGCTTTTCCGTGTACAATATAAGTATGAAAGAATTAGGTTATTACTTCCTATGTTATTATAGACATATTTTTAGTGAACTATTATGGTACAGTAGACGATAACTGAAAGTTAACGATGGTTGCAGGTTTGACCTATACTTATGTTTATTTAATTTGTTTTTTTTTTCATTGTTACTAATAACAACATATTATTTTGCATATATCTGGCGTTTAAAAAAAAGGAAGAGAGTTTCTTGCGCCGATTCTTCTCAGGCAGGCTTTATGACTTTGAAATAAAAAATCAATGCAAACGTGATGGTTACGGTCCCAACTTTTACTCGAAGACAGGAAACTGATTATATTTACTACACATTTCTCAATCCAACACACAATATCTGAAATATGGGCAGAAAGGACTGGACTAAGTATTTTGCTAATAAATTTACCTAACCTACTATAAAAAATTATAACCTTATAAAATATTAATGCCTTAGCGATTGGCGCTCTGTACTCTCTGACCACCCCGCAAGGGATAAAGCGTGAAGCTAACAAAAAAAAGGAAATCTATCTACAAATCTGTGAAAATAGTCTTTTTTACAATATACAATTGCCTTTATCGTGTTTTCGTCTCAAAAACAAAATCTCATTCATTACATAAAATTTTATATATATCCAATTTCAATAAAAAAAACTATCCAGACAAACAAGTTTTAATCAAAAACCCTTTGCTATCTATCGCAGTATTTCATTTAAGCGACACGAGAAAGTTGGGTCTGGCTATTCCAGTTGAAACTTTTAGAAAAAATATCTCCTATAAAAATGTAAAGAGTGTAAAATTCGGGCTATCGAAAGTTTTCTGGGAAAATGTTACATTTAACATTTCAAAATTACTTCGGTACGTTTCATGTATGTCTATTATAATATACAGCTAGAAATTCTCTCGAATATTTGGGATTTAGTTTAGAATTATTCTGTAAGAGATTTTCAAAGAAAAAGCCATTATGGCTTAGTGGGAAACCATCCTACTGTTGACGCAGTTAATTGTGAGTTCAATTCGCACGCGCAGGAATAATTGTATTTAATTTTTTTTTTACTTAATATGAAATATTTCAATATCAGACTGGATGCAGTCAACAGAGTGTCTTGACACTACGTTGTCTCTGAATACCCTTCTAACTGAAATAAAGCGTGGAGCTCAAAAATCATAACATTATGT
This sequence comes from Dryadula phaetusa, assembly GCA_032432895.1. Lineage (NCBI taxonomy): Eukaryota > Metazoa > Arthropoda > Insecta > Lepidoptera > Nymphalidae > Dryadula > Dryadula phaetusa. The sequence goes on from JAOYRS010000005.1 coordinate 1,153,406, forward strand.
AACCAGTCACTATATTTGACTATTCACGAAATTAAACTGTTCTTAAGCCGTTCAAGTTCCCTTCAGCATTTGTGCCTAATCGCTTCAGTAATCCATCACAATTGACACAGATCTTACTTTTATAACTGATTTCTTAGCATTTTTTGTCAGAAAATCATTTATCATTTTGAAAGTATTGTTAGAATGTAATCTTTGAGTAATTTGCCTTTAAAGACTTCCTAATTAGTAGAAATCGACTTGATTTTGATGTAGTGGTACAGTGTGTGATACAGTTTATGATCAGGCGTACATGATGAGTTGGGGTTCAATTCCATTTTGAGAAATTATTTATTTAACCTATTAACACTGTGCTGGTGTAGTAAAATAAGTCACGGTGTTCAGTTCCACTTATTACCTCTAAGAAGGAGGAGTGGGAGTAGGAGGAGGAGGAGGAAGGAATGTTTAAGGAAGCGTCAAGCTACTAAAATTAATTTAAGTTGAAAGTTAATTCAGATTAATATTGAAAATATATGCTTACTATTACCTTGACACATAAAATACCAGTTTTTTTAGCTTGACGCTTTTATCCCGCATAGCAGTGTAGACAGGAAGTACCTAGTATTAAAACACTCCGTACTTCGCTTTCCATCGACTTCACGATATTGCGTGTTAAGCGGCAGAACTCAACGCCACACTTTGTATTACCATAGCGAGGAAGTGATAATAATTTAAATATAATTACCTTCCTTACTGGAAATCGAACCCATAACCGATTGCGTTTACAGTGAAATGCTGTCACTTAATACAACCAAGGTGAACCCACGACCTTGTCAGAATAGACATTGCGACATGCAGCCTTTCCAACTAGGAGAGTCTATGTCCGGCTGATAATGAAGATATCAGTAAATTGTTGGCTTTTTCCTTATATTTCTCTATATAATTTTTGGTGACACTATATTTAAAAATGATTTTTTTATCATATATATACCTAAGAAATCAAACCCTAAATCGTCTTTATGCATATCAAAACCGTTTACCACTAAACTTACTATACCCTCTGAGGCTATTCCAAATCAATTCATACAATCCCATAAGCCATAACAATAATATTAGAGAGCACTATCAAAAACGACGTACTCGGTAATTTAATTTTGTTGAAAGAGATATAAAAGTAAAAATTGTCCATAAACTGAAACGGTTGGGATGGCACAAAAACTGTAATGTTGTACTTAGGAAGATTAAATTAGGAAATTTGTGTTTAAGTACGTACATGATAGTAACTTGAAATAATTAAAATAAGCATAAATTTTAAGTATCTAAATCTAGCGTCAGGAAACTGCTCTACAATTGGCTCCTGAATTTGATATAGCGTTGAGGGGCGAAACTCAACGCCGCGTTTTGTCTTACCAGACCAATCGATATAATGAAAATAATTTTAATATAAGCCCTCCCTTGAGTATATATCGAACCCATAACTTGTAACAGACAACTGTGGCACTACGCCAGGATTATCAATACTAAGAAATAGTTTGCATACAACAATTGTATGTGGAATTTGTATTTGGGTAATATTCCGCATAGCAGGGTACTTAGAGATAATCTAGTGTCAAGCTTCTTTGACTGCTTTCCGTCTGAAATTTAGATATTGCGTGTTGACTTGCAAACTCAACGTCGCGCTATGTTTTACAAATTCAGAAAAATGGAAATAAATTTTAATTATACATACTCATTTCCCCAAATGGGAATCGAATCAATAACCACGTTCACAATCAGACGGCGATACACTACGCCACGATGATCTCAATCTGTATCTATGTTATTAGTAAAACATTTAGGTTAAGTTATGCAACCAACAACCTACGACCCAAGAAAAAATAAAGGAATCGGAGAGCGGAGTACCTTCATAACAGATCTCTCTTCTTAAATATATAGAAAAAAACCAGCTTAATACTTTTTCAATTTTCTTAGTAACACCGCTTAATGCTCTATTTTTAAGCGTTTCTTTACTTTTAACTTTATTTAGCTTAAGAAGAATTTGAAAATCGCTTACGCTTGTCCCTTGGACTATAAATTTACAAGCTTCTTTATTACATTCGATGTCATAATACTGACATTTTTCTGAAGCCTTTTATCACTTTTAAAGTAAATTGTTTTATATTAAATAATTTATTTTCCGTATAGTGGTACTTGATAAGGAAGTAAACTAGCAGGAATAATATAAAATGAATAATATTTAATCTTGAACTTATGATAACTTGTAATTATGAGCTATGCAGGATAAAGCGTGAAGCTACTTTCTTTTATATATATAATTAATAGATCATCTTAAAGAGGTAAGGTAGAAAGAAGAGCTTACAGACATTAAAAGAGGGTTAATTTGCTGTACAAAAAGGGCCTCTTACTTTTAATCTTGAATCGTAAGTCATACACATTAAGCTCATTTTGATGAATCAGTTGTACATTCGAATTCCGCTTGGAGAAATAATAATATTGAAATATTTTAATTAGAAAGCTCTAGTTTTTACCAGGCGTTGATTCTAGTTTCTAACGATATTAAGTTTTAATATTCAACACATAATGATTTGAATGCCACTAAAGAACCTGGAGCGTAGTATTTTGACACTACATTCTCTCTGCTTGTCCTGACCCGCTGATCTAAGTGTTAAGCTTAACAATACAATGTCAAATTCATCCTTTTAAAATAGAAATTTCCAGAGAAATTCATATTTGTAAGGTTATAAATAATTTAGCCTTCATTGTCCATACTAGGACATTGTAGAGCTTTGGGACTCTGTTTGAATATAAACGGGATTAGCTGTGGGTTTGATTCTCCTTTGAGGATATGATTATAAGATGAGAATATTTTAATTTGATAGTTCTAGTTTTTACCAGGGACTGGTTATAATTTTTAAGGCTTTAAGTTTCGCCACTTGACACACAATATCCCGAATTTAAGAGGAACGGAATTTAGCTGACGGATGGAGTGTTTTAAAACTCCACTTGGACAGCTACGCTATGTCTGACTACAGGGTAAGACAGGATACATCTTGGTGTGAAAAATAAAATAATTGCTATCACTAACATAATATTTGTTTTTCCACACAGCATTTAGAGAAAAGCAATGTCTTCTGCAGTAATATATCTGGAAGCAAAATTTTATGCCAAATATCAACATTTTCAAGTCTTGTTATAAATGGGTTTAATATGGCGTCATATTATTTTACTTAAAATGTATGACTTGGAATAAGAGAGCGGAACAATCGTTTGAATTAAAATAATTTTATTAAAAAAACAAATTATAACAATATAATTATCCTTTTCACCAATAAATTATCTTAGTATTTAGGTTTTATTTGAATCATTTTACTACTTTATGCGATAGATAGAATGTAATATCAACACTCCGTTTTCTATTTTATGCTGATAATCGAGACATTGCCTATTGAGTGGCAGAACTCAACGCCACGGCTAGCCTGAATTTTAAACATGGGGAATTAAATATTACCACACCTCCAAAGATGGCTTCAAACCCATAGAAAATCTCGTTTACAGTCAAATAGTGTTTCACCTGTTTTTATATTATAGTGTGGGCACTGAAACCCAAATTAGTCAAAATCCCACGAATATAAAATTCAAAGGAAAAATTTAAGTAACGCCTTAACATTTCTCCTGAAAATTTCTGCTTTAAAAGAATAAATGTGAAATTAGTGTCATTCTAAACACGATTTATAAGACATTAGCTGAGTGCGGTCATTTTTTGTATTGTTTCTAAGTATCAGGACAAGCATAGAGGATGTAGTGTCAAAACACTACGCTCCCTGTTTTCTAGTAGCTTTCGAAACCTTACGTGTTGAATAGTGAAACTTAAGGCGCTTTGTCTTGTTAGAAAGCGTTAGTAATAACAATTTACATGCTTTATCCCGCATAGCATAGAACAACTTAGTATCAATACACCCCGTTTCCTTGCTTTCCCCTCCAAATTGAGACATTGTGTGTCTATTGACAATCTCAAGTCTCTGGCGGCAATTTGGATTTTTTTTTAATATATTTATACCTCTGAGTGGGAATTGAATCTGCAACTATCGTGTCCTAGGTCTTTCACGTTTATTTTGTATTGGTTTTGCTTTTTTTAATTTTTGGACATTATGGTTTTTTATTACAGTGACTACTCTAATCTGCATTTTTTTTCCAATTTGAGATACATTGTGTATATAAAACTAACCTTGTCTTGCCTAAAAAAAACGGAAACATGTAAATTAATTAGATATAACCAATTCTTATCAATAGGAACAATTTCCCAATAATTCATCACTTATCACTCACTAAATATTATATTATAAACTCATTATATTATAAATTCCCTATTTGATTCCCCGTTTTTTGGCTTAAACTCCTCTAAAATTTACGAGAGCGAAGCCCACACAGCCTTCAAGAAACTTTAAAATTTTCAAACTAATCAAATTAATCTGAAAGTCATTACCGTTGAGCGATTTGTGACGATATCCGTTGGATTGTCAGGGTTTGACAGGCGAATGAATCATAATACAAAGTTTTACTTGCCCAACGTAAATATTTTTAGGTAATTTGTACTTTATTACATTAATGATAAGGTCAAAAATGTAATTTTCTCGAACTTCAATTATAACACTCCCTATGAATTAGTTGAAATAGAAATTTTCTGTCATCTCTCTCATTTTATTTAACTCAATTAAAGGATGGATTGGTGTAGAAATTTAAGTAATAAATAAGCCGTGGTTTGCTTGAAATAACGGTAAGATTAGGTAAATATTTTAGATTAAAGAACGTTTGTATACCCTCCCTTTAATATATTGAATGTTGCATATCAATAGAATCTTAGCTAATATAATGTATGTAAAGAAAAATATTGATGATTTTACTAAAATCCATGATATACAAAACCTGTCTAAATTCTCTCTACTTTTAGCTTTACACTATTACCCCGCATAGGGTAAACAAGAAGTACCTAGTGTCAAGATGCTTCGTATACATTCGCCTTTTCAAAACATTGCGTGTTTGGCGGAACACAACGCAACGTTTCGTCTTACCGGACTGAGAGATTGAAACTAATTTAAATATAATCATTCTCTCAAGAGGGAATCGTACCTACAACCGATCGCGTACAAGTTCCACTGCGCCACAATGGGTCTTGGACCTCTCTATCATTCATAATAATACTAGAAAAAATATAATTATACATTTCCATACTTATATTGTAAAAAAGGCTTTGTTAAATGTAATTTCCGCAGAAAATGTGACTAACACAATTTTTAATTTTCACCTCTTATCATAATTATGATCTCAAGAAAATCTCATTCTCAACCGACTTTTTATATTCTTTGGACGCACTGTTATAAATTATTTTGATTATATATTTTTTTTATTAAAGTAGCGGCTGTATTATCTTCAAGTACAAAAACTTAGTGATAAATTACTCTATATTTTTAATTTCATATAATCCAGAGGTCGATCGCGGCGTTGTGATACGGCGTATGACAGTAAATGCGATTGGTTGTGGGTTCGATCTCCAATCGGGGGAGTGATTTTATTTAAATTATTTTCACTTCCTCGCTCTGGTAATGATAAAAGAGCGTCGTTTAGTTCCACCACCCAACACGCAATGTCTCGAATTCGGTGGAAAGCGAAGAACGGAGTGTTTTGACACTAAGTGACTGTCTACCCTGCTATGCGGGTGAAAAGCGTGAAGCTAAAAAAAACTTAGGTCTTGGACTCATATGATTTGTGGGGAAATCTGGACTGAATAAACTGAATTTTCACCGTGAAAACTGAACTCAGACCTTCCACGTGTAGCAGCTTCACACATAGGAAGATAGTCAAAGACAACGTAGTGTCAAGACACTCCGTTGTTACTAATCAAGAAACGAGCGAATGAAAATGTTCAGAAAGGAAAGACCCAAAGAATGTGTTGCTTAATTTCTCTTTCACTGTATATTGAGTTTAAAATGAAATTTTAATCAATTATTCCAAATATATATGCCATTACGTAATTGGTCTCCTCCATATATGAGTACACTCGAATACAATATTTACACTAATAATGTTACAACGGGTAGTGCCAAAGCTGTTAAATAAATTGCTTCACGTGTAATCCCGTAGGGTTTCCATGGATTTCCATATCATAATTTGCTACAACCGGAAATCGAACCTACGCTTATTAATGAATGCCCTTTGGTTTAATAGTTTTTATTAATTTGACAACTTTATTTTTTTACTTTATTTTAGTTCTTGAATTTAAATTTTAGCAATTTTTTGTGTAAAAGAGAGGAATGTGGTGTCATAGTGCATGTAGAATAAAATATTTCTTAAGAAAATCAACTGATAATAATTTTATTTCTACTCTACCGGTCTACTGATACTTAGGATTTTTTTTTAGCTTCACGCTTTTTATCCCTCTTAGCAGGGTAGACAGAAAGTACCTAGTGTCAAGACACTCCGTACTTCGCTTTCTACCGAAGCCGAGACATAACGTGTTGAGTGGTAGAACTCAACGCCGCACTTTGTCTTTACCAGAGCAAGTAAATGAAAATAATTTAAATATAATCACTGCCCCGAGTGGGGATCGAACCCACAACCGGTCGCGGTTACAGTTAGACGCTGTCACACTGCGCCACGACTGGAAATTAAGTTAGTATTATTTACCCCGATTTCAAACATAAGTGGATAATGTACGTAAGTCAGTTGCAGCGACCAGTTTGACTGTATCGCGTTTAGTTGTGGGTTTGATTTACACTCGGGGGAATTTATTTATTTATTATATTTAAATTTATTTTCATTTCGTTTCGTATGGTAAGATAAAGCGCGGCGTTGAATTCCGCCACTCTACGTCTCGAATTTGGCGGAAATCGGAATACGGAGTGTGTTCACACTAGGTATTTCCTGTCTACTCTGTTGTGCGGGGTTAACTTTAGGAAGAAGATAAATATAAATAAATAAAAGTCAACGGTCATTAGCCTAGGTGACTGTGGAGAGCAAATATTATATATATATATATATATATATATATATATATATATATATATATACATATATATATATATATATATATAAATATGTATGTATTATTGTTTCATAACGAAAGGAAACCAGAAACCCATAGGACTACAGTAACCGACATTGCGAATTTAACAAGTAGTACGACAGTGTCCAGTTGGTTGGAGTCTTACCAGGTCTAAAGCCTGTATGGTAACATTCTGAAATTCAAAATTTCACTTAATATTGTAATTGTCTAGTTTTAGCTTGACGTTTTTATCCTATATAGCAGGGTAGACAGAAAGTACCTAGTGTGAAGACACTCTGTATTTTGATTTCTGCCAAATTCGAGACATTTCATGTTGAGAAGCGGACCTCAACGCCCCACTTTGTCTTACCAGAGCTGGGAGGTTAAAATGATTTAACTATATAACAACTCCCCCGAGTGGAAATCGACCCCATAACCGATCGTGTATACGGTCAGACGCTGTCACTTCGCGCCTAGTTTTACTAAGCTATAATCATTTTCATCTCAAGCCGCTTTGCGCCTTACCTAAGAGAATCAAGACACCCAAGAGTCAAAAGTCAAAGGCGTTTATCTACGATGGAGGTTAGAACAGTAAACTGATATCTGACCACGGCAAGAGCCAGTACGCTGAGAATTTCTCCCTATTAAAATGTATTTAAATTTGTTATTCCATTACCGTGTATAAATTTCAACTATATATATTAATGTAGTATTATAATAAAAAGGCATGTCGTGTCGCAGTGTGACAGCATCTGACTGTAAATACGACCATTTGTGGGTTCGAATACCACACTGAGGTATGATTATATTTAAAATTATTTTCATTTTCTCGCTCAGGTTCTTACCTGAGCGAGAAAATGAAAATAAATTAAATATGTTAAATGTTAAAAATGTTCCGCCGTTTAACATGCAATATTCCGAATTCGGCGGAAAGTGGAGTATGGAGTGTCTTGACACTAGGTACTTCTTGTTTACCCTGCTATGCGGGATAAAAGCGTGAAGCTAAAATAATTATAATATCTTCAAATAATGTGGTACATTATACATATCGGCAAGTGAAATTACTGTATTCTACTATACTTTTTTATAGGAAAGAATTTACTAAACCAAAAGAAACTTTTCCGCACCCATCTAAATCTTAATCTACATACATACATAAAGATGTAATTTAAATTCTAGTATTTTTATATACAAATGAATCTAGTCGTAAATATGTCTGAAATGTTAAACGTATAGAAATAAAAGCCTTCATGGCGCAGTGGGACAGCGTCTGAGCGAGCGAGAAAATGTTTATAATTCAATAATTCTCATTCTTCGTACTGGTAAGAGAATGTACGGTGTTAAGTTCCATTTTTTGTTGAAGATGAAAAGTCAATAACAAAGTGCACGTCCACTCTAGCTTACTTGCCACTTAAGAAAATCTTTATAATTATTTATATCATTAATTAATCGTTCTGGTATGACAAAGAGCGGCGTTAAATTTTGTCTTTTGTGCAATATGCAGAGTGTTATAGACACTGATAACAAAGTGTCTTATCACAAGAAGACAAAAACCTAAAGTTATAAAGAAAAAAATCAAAAAAAATCTATCCACCTCAACCCGTAAACACTTAGAGGACCATAAAACTGCACAGATGCTAGAGATTTATGTTTCAGTACATCGGCCATTCTACTTGTTTTATGTCCCGAGTTACACGATTGTTCCTACATAAGCCGAAAACATTTAGTCACAGATTTATTTCCGGAATATTCCTTTCTTTTAAACGTAGTAGTGGCTTATTTTGGTATAATTAATAATTAGAAGATACTTTGAGTAAAATATGCGTTGGCAAAATTAATCTCAAAGTCAAATAATGTTATATATATATATATATATATATATATATATATATATATATATATATATATATATATATATATAAGTTACAAGCTTCATTTAGTACAACCATCAGTTCACTGAAGTGAATGCCTCCGACCTGAAAAGAACCGGTGCAAAAACTCAGCGGGACTTTCCCTTTTTTTTAAATGCCAAAAATTTACAATTTTATATGTTTTATTAGTGACAACGATGCCTTTGACTGACTATAGACTGGTTGCTATAGCAACGTATTATATATACGTTGCTATAGCAACCAGTCTATTAGGGTAAAAATAAAGCATGTCATATGTTCAAATAGTATATGATATGTATGGCGTCTTTCGTTGATAAGGAATATGAGAGAGTATCTTAAATTACATTTTGTATTAAATATAATAAAATAAAAGTACTTCATTTACTACCGTAAATTTTCATTTTTAACCTGATATTTTAGCTTCAAGTTCTTATCACGCATAAAAAGATAGACGAGAAATACTTAGTGTTAAAACACTCTGTACTCTCTTTTCTATTTAATTAATATTTTAATACAGCTACACGCTTTATCCTGCACCGTTAATCTAGGGAAAACTTGAATTAAAGACACTTTGTTTTCTACTCTCACGAGTGGATGAATCTGAAACATTACGTGTTCTGTGGCGTAACTAAACGCTGTATTTAATATCACCTGAGCGGAAATCTAAATTAATTATATAGAATCGAACCAACAATCAATCAACGCTACGTTGTTCCACTACGCCACTGTGGCTTCTATGATATTTTTTTAAGAAACGTAAATCAACAGTAAAATATTAGATAATCCCAATGTACATTCAATATGAAATTGTCAAAATACAGATAAGAGTATGTTGAAAAGGCTTTGAAGCGATTTGCGATTGATTGATTCCACCACTCTGAGTATATGCCAAATTGCGACCAATTGCTGGCAGTGAGTGCCTTTTATCGCTTTTGTTACGTTTTAACTTCATATACGAATTTAGATACATTTATATGTATATAACTATATATATATATAAATATAATATATATATTGATATAATAAAAATATAATCAATGTTAGAAATGCATTGTTGGCTTAATTTTTAAATTTTTCTCTCTTATATTTTTCCTGGTAACAAGTAGTGATTTAAAAAATTGTAAAGCTTGCACTAAATTTAAACTACTACAAAACCCATAAGTTATATAGAATCCATCCTGAAATACTTAATGTTCTCCGTGCTACGCTTTCCGCCGTATTCCAGACATTGCCTGTTGATTGGTGGAACTCAACGCCGCACTTTGTCTTACTAGAGCGATGAAATGAAAATAATTTTATTGTAATCAAACTCACAACGGTTCGTGCTTACAGTCAGACGCTGTCGCACTGCGCCAAGACCGGCCTCAAAATATTACATAATTATATAGTGATAGATATTGAATATACAATAGGAAAAATCTTGGAAAATTCTTCTTAAAACGAATGTTAATAAAAATAATCAGAAAATCGTACATCGAATTAACTTCATCACTCAATAATTATTATGGAAATGAAACACGTAGAAGGAATTATCCATATTTACATATTAATGTACCATCTGATCTAATAAAATTGCCGGTTAGAATCTGTAATGTCGTTATGTCTTATTTTCTTAAATAAACCTAGCTGTTAACTGTGGTTTTGCTTGTAAAATAATTATTATAAGTTTTGTATATAATTAGTACAATTTTTCTTCTAGCTTTTTTCTCGTTAACAGGGTAGACAGAAAGTACCTAGTGTCAAGACACTCCATACTTCGCTTTCCACCGAATTCGAGACATTACGTATTGAGTGGTGAAACACAACGCTGAACTCGCTCTTTTACCAAATCGAGGAAGTGAAAATAGGTTGAATATAATCACTCCCTCGAGTAGGGATCGAACTCACAACCGATCTCTTTCACAGTCAGGCGCTGCCCCACTGCGCCATGAGCGGCCTCAAACTAATCCAATATGTAGTTCTATTAGCAAAAGTATATTTAATAATAATTATTATTAATTATAAGGTTTGGTATATAACTGTAATATATTATATCGATAATAGCTTTTTAATAATGAAATTTAAAGGATACTGAAGTATGAAATTGATTATATTCAGATATTTTTTTTATATTCTCTCTATATTAACACATTTCTCTTCACATCATTTCTGATCTACAAGTTAATTTCTAGCAAGTGTTTAAGAAGCACGATAGTCGAATATCTTCAAATTTGGTTATATGTACAGAAAATTGGACGTCATCGCCGGTCAAAGCGAAGTACGAAGTATCTTGTCACTAGAAATTTTCTGTCTACCCTGCTATGCGGAATAAAAGCGAGAAGCTAAAAAAAGAGTTTGGACGTTGAGTGTCAAGTGCATTTTAAAGTAACTCTTTAAGCCTACTCCTAAGTCGTAAGTCCCAAAAGCTGATCCAAGCTCATCTTTTAGCAATACACTGGGCTTTCATTTCTCTGACCTTCATCTCTATGTATTTCTCTATACTCTATCTTATTTTAAGATTCACGCTTCTTCCCTAGTAGGACTGTCAGAGAGAACAGAGTTTCAAACACTACGGTACATATTCCAACTTTTAAAATCAAAAATTAAAAAAAATAAATCAAGATGACTAACACAGACATAAAAAATAAATATTTTTTACATAATACACTCATAAATATGTTAACCTCGTACAGATCTTCAGTTTATATGGCATTGTAGCGTGAACTCACGCGTGATAGGCTTATAGCGGACGTGACGATAATATGCTCATACAATTGTTGGACTCTTTCCTCTGTAGATATCAGTTTTAGTATTTTAAATTTATTTTTAAATTTCCCAGAGGCCTAAAGGAAAATTTTGACAATTTTCATATATTAAAATTCTTCCAAAAAATAGTTTTTTTACAGGACACAGTTTACAGGTTTTACAGGTTTATATCTAGTTATTTTGATAATTTTGCTTTTGACAGATCAGTCAAGAAAACGTAGTGATAAATCACTCTCTTTTTAATAAATTACTTTAGGAACCAGAGAAGAATTGTATCTTCTCTGTTTCTAAACTGACTTTCAAATATTGCATATAGAGCGAAGCAACTCAACGCCTTCTTTTATCGTACCAAAAGAAGAGTTCTAAATAATCAGATGCTGTTCTAGCACGATGATAGTCTCTATAATTTACATTTATTGACCAGGAATTGAATACAGTACTTTAATCAAAGAAGGCAAAGATATGAGCCCAAAGTAACCTGTCAGTATAAAAATATTGAGATAGTAATAAAGAATAGTTATTCACTAAGCTAGGTTTAGTTAGAATGTATGACGTTGGCTCTGCTAGCTTAAGACGGGATGTAGACGGTCTTAGTACCGACACAGATCGAAAGATCATATGATTTATAACACTGCTATGGTCACATTTTCTACTAATATTTTTCTTATATATTACTCAAGATGAATTTTGGATAATTTTGAGAGATTTGTATGAAAAATTCATGGACGTCTTGTTCAGAAAATAACGCAAACAGTAGTATGAAATTCACAGTTATATTTTATATAGAGAAGGAGTGCAAAATGCTAATATTTTTTTAAATAATAGATAAAAATATATTAAATTAATTTAAATAAATGCAACACACACTACCATGTGTTTAACATACACGTTTACATAAAGTGATATTCACGTTGCTAAGGCAACGCGTTACAATGTGTCAACGTGAAAAATGAAATTGACTTACCTTGATTTTTTGATTCAACTGGAATTGAGTGAAAATATTAGGATATTAATCTTATTTTTAACACACTTATATTAGCTTTATCTCTGGGTTTGTTTGTTTGTTTGTGTGCTTGTAACCTTTTCATTACACTCGAGTTTTACGCAAACAGATTTAATTCAAGCATTTTAGCAACACTTCTGAAAACTCAGCAACAATATCTTTAATATTTACTATTTTTAAAGTGTTATTCCACACTTAGGATTAGAAAACATTTTAGAAAAAACGTATAAAAGGCGCGGGTTCGAATCCCGCTGCGTACAAATTTTTATACGTTTTTTCTAAAATGTTTTCTAACAATATCTTTATAAAAAGTATTTTAAAGCTTACATTTGATTCCATCAAGCCAACTATATAGAAGGTTTAAAAAAATGAGAAATCCAACAAAAAATATTAAAACTAAATATATTTTAAAAAATAAAAAATAGTTTTAAATCACATAAAACTAAAAAAATGTATAACAATCCATAATATAAACAAAAACATAATAAGCGATACAGTAGCGATAAGTGATAGCGTCTAACTGTAAACGCGATCGGTTGTGGGTTCGATCCCCACTCGGGGGAGTGATTATATTTAAATTATTTTCACTTCCTCGCTCTGATAAAAGACAAAGTGCGGCGTTGAGTTCCACCACTCAACACGCTATGCTGTTAATTCGGTAGAATGCGAAGTACGGAGTGTCTAGACACTAGGTACTTTCTGTCTACCCTGCTATGCGGGATAAAAGCGTGAAGCTATTAAACATAATAATATACAAAAAAAATACCCAATATCCTAATAACACTTTAGAAGTATTCAAATCGTTTATTTGAATTTCTCTTATATAATAAATTTAGAGACGATTTCAAGCGTGCATACATACTGACGGTCGCTTCAAACTCAAATCCCATCCAGCAGCTACAGTTTATCACGACACCGCGTCTATTTATCTTGTAATGCTGTAAATACACCAGTTTATGTGTTCTGGAATTGTTAACAGTGTATTAATTATTTAAAGATGATACCCTAGCATGGTTGTGGATTCAATTCCCATTTTTATAATACTTTTATGATAATATTTGAAGAAATGTTTAAAATATTATCGTTTTTTTTATATTATTGATACGTTTAAATCCATTGTCATCCTAAGATCATTTTTATTTTTTTTAACAATTCTAAAGTATTTGATTTCGAAAATTATTTTATATCGTTATTTTTTATTGTTAAAACTTATTTATGTTACAACTGATTTATATTTTAACAAACGTATAGGAATTTCGACGCAACTGGCAGTAGAACGCATGGCTTAGTGGTCAGAGCGCTTGGACGGTATCTAAGAGGCGCGGGTTCAAATCCCGTTGCGTTCTAATTTTTATACGTTGTTTCAAAAATATTTTCCAAGTGTGGAATAACATTTTCAAAATAGATGAAAAATAATTTTGTTTAAATTTTATATACACAAGGCCGGTCGTGGCGCATTGTCACAGCATCTGACTGTAAACGCGATTGGTTGGTGGTTCGATCCCCACTCGGGTGAGTGATTATATTAAATTATTTTCACCTCCTCGCTCTGGTAAAGACAAAGAGCGATGTTGAGTTCCACTACTCAACACGTAATGTCTCAAATTCGGAAAGAGAAGTACGGAGTGTCTTGACATTAAGTATTTTCTGTCTATCCTACTATGCGGGGTAAAAGCGTGAAGCTAAAAAAAATAAAAAAAAAAACAAAAATATACACAAAATGGGTGAAACAAGAGCGTATTGTTAGTTCTACAGACTTGGGATCTATATTTCAAACGGAAACCCTGAACACTTAAAGGGGACATAAAACTGCATGCAAACAGATTTATTACGTAGGTCGTTTCACTTATTTCACGTATTTGGTACTGGAACTGGCAAAATCGTGTAGCTTATATTTTGAGTTGTTATATGTTGGATACTTGGGGATGGATGGATGGCCATTTTAGAGATTGGTGTAACTTAACGCCGTACTTTATTCAATTTGAAAGAAAAAATAAATAAATATAACCCCTTTAGCTCTAGATTGAGCTCTATTGTGTTTACAGTCAAATTCTGTCTTAAAGCACTACCATGGCCACTTAATATATTTTAATATGTTATATTATATGTATATAAAAAAATATATTATATTTATATAAAAAAATTATATTATATTTATATAACAACATAACTGAAACTCACTAAAGATACCAACCACTTGAACTCTACAGAAAATTTTCCTTAAGATCGCAATTTAGATATCAGGTGGAAATTACAATTCGTTTAAATATTTTTGACGAGAAATACCGCTGTAACGTATTACGTACCTTACGTTTTGGCAATTTATTTTATCAAATTGAGGCTTAACCGGTTCTTTTGTAATATTAAATCAATTCTTGACGTAAATCTACGTAAATGTAGAGTCCAATTTTTAATTTCACTTAAAGCTTCGAGGAGCTCATTTTTTTTTAAATTGATTGATTTTTTTCTTTGGAAATTTTATAGTAGATTAAAGGTAGAAGTTTGGGATGTTTTCAAATACATTACTTTTTATTTGTAGAAGAAAAAAATATACAGGTTGTAATGGTTTTGCCACATTTTTTTAGACAAAAAGTACTTAGTGTCAAGACACTCCGTACTCCGCTTTCTGAATTCAAGACATCGTGCATTTAATGGCGGAATTCGTTGCCTTGCTTTGTCCTACCAGAGCGAGGAAATGAAAATAATTAAAACATAATCATGCTTCCTAGTGGGATTCTTAATAACAGCCACTGCGCGAAGACTGGCCTATAGATAGCATTAATATATACGTAGATTGAAACTATATACCTCTTTTTCATGAAACTGCCACATTATTTAAAACAGAATACAACCAAAAACAATTAAACATATTTTTTATAAGAACAAATAAATTACAATTTCTCTCTCCTATTCAAGTGTGGGACATAAATTTCTAAACGTGACACCTCAGTAAGGAAAGCAAAGAACTAGATATATTGATATTAAACGAGGCTTGAAATTATGTTTACTTACTGATATTCTCATATGATAATATGGATTATTTAAGTTATGGCTTAAAGTATTTTTTTAGCTTCACGCTTTTATCCCGCATAGCAAGGTAGACAGGAAGTACCTAGTGTCAAAACACTCCGTGCTTCGCTTTCCTCCTAATTCGAGGCATTGCGTATTTAGTAGCGAGACTCAACGCCGCACTTTGTATTACCAAAGCAAGGAAGTGAAAATAATTTTAATATAATTACTCCCCAAAGTGGGAACCCTCGACCAGTCGTTTTTACAGAATTACAGAATGTTTTTTATATTAGAGACGTAGTCGAGCCCATGACTTTATCAATGGGAAAAAGGTCTCTTCACAATTGCACGGATCTCACTTATTCTAGACATAGACACATTGCGGAACCTAACGCCGTAAACCTTCGTATATTATGATTTATTGAATTTACAAAAATATTTATTAAAATATTTCACACATATTATTAAATGGAAAGCAAAAAGCAAATTAATTATAATACACCTAGAAGCTAAAGTTTCACTAAAAGCTAGACCAAAGTATATGAAATATGCTCTAACTTTGTTTCAAGCAGATGCTGAACAGCATCTTACATAATATACTTGTTACAAAACTCCCAGCAAAGGCTGGAGCTCCATTTTATGAATTGACAGTATATGAAATTAAGTTCGGCTATTAATAATGGAGTTTCACTTCCTCGCTCTGGTAAAGACAAAGAGCGGCGTTGAGTTCCACCACTCCACACGCAAGGTCTTGAATTCGGTGGAAAGCGAAGTACGGAGTGTCTTGACACTAGGTACTTTCTGTCTACCCGGCTATGTGAGATAAAAGCGTGAAGCTAAAAAAAAATTTAATAATGAAATTTGTTTTCAAACTGTAAAAATTGAATTTTCATTTGCAAATTAAGTATGAGAGAAAATAATTTTGTTTGTTGAAAACTATTCGCGATCGGTTGTGGGTTCAATCCCCACTCGAGGGAGTGATTATATTAAATTATTTTTACTTCCTCGCTCTGGTAAAGACAAAGTGCGGCGTTGAGTTTCACTACTCAACACACAATGTCTCGAATTTGGTGGAAAGCGAAGTACAGAGTGTTTTGAATTGGTTACTTTCAAAAAAATCCACATGTAAAATTAAGACATTGCGTGCTGATTGGCGAATTTAACGCGGCGTTTCGTCTTCCCAGAGCAGAGAAATCAAACAAATTTTAAATGCAATTTCCCCGAGTGGGAATCGATACGACAACCAATTGCGCTTACAGTCAGACGCTCAGGTCCCACTAAGCCATGTGCTCAAGTATTATATGGTTTTCTTATAATTTTTATACGCAAAAATATATTATTAATCCTATTGTCTGAATAACATTTGAAATTAATTATTATAAAAAAGAATGGAAGAAATTAGAAATTACTCTCCTTATAAGAAATTGTATAATAAACTAATTTATCATTCTAAGTGAATATTTTAAACACGTTTTGAATATTGGAAGGATATCAGCATTACCTAAATTAACACTGTAGACGATGTTAGTCCATTTAAAAATGAACTTTAAGCCTTGGCATTAAAGTTTAAATTATATTTCAGATTGTTTAAATAGCTCTTTCCTACCAATTTGGAGCAAGTGGGTAGATTGTGAACGCTTAAGTAATGATCGTATAGAATATACATACATATTTATAGCTTCTGACTTTGCTTGTACTAATTTTTAAATGTGACCCAATTTTCTTCGGTTAAAACCGTTGTTTCTATTGAAATTGTGATTTTTATGTAATTTAGTTTAAATTTCTGATGAATATAAAAGGGACAATGTTTTTTTTAAATATTTTGGAAGTAGTTACAAAAGTTAAATTATTCGAGATATTAATGTTTTCTTTTATTTTTACGCTTTCGCCTGTATCAGGGTTATCAGAGAGAATTTAATGCTGAGATGCTTTAATATCCACATTTTGTCTGTTGATTGACGGAGCTCAACGCCGCGCTTTGTTTTACCAGAGCAGAGAAATGAAAATAATTTGACATACCACTAATCCTTAGAAGCTGTTGAACCCATAACCAAAAGTTTTATTTTGCGTTAAATAGAGTATTTACTATATATTTTGATTTAAAACTCCAATTTTCTTTTCCTTGACCGGAAATAAATTATAATTTGTTTAAAAGCTAAGACGTTCCTTATATTAACATTTAATAGGACGGTGTTACATAATTTAATTAAGATTAATGAGATTTAACGCTAATTAAATATACATATGTTAATTTAAGTAGAACAAGGGAGGCACAAACACGTTTTATAATGTTAATTCTGGTTACATGTGCGTATAATTTGAATTCGGCGGAAAGCATAGTACGGAGTGTCTTGACTCTAGGTACTTCTGTCTACCTTGCTATGGGGGATAAAAGGGTGAACCTAAAAATAATGTACTCAATAAAATATCCTTGACTAGATTTGTTGTTACAAGACCGAAATACTTGGTTTAAGCTGTGAAAAATTAAAATTTAGCTTTTTTTAACAAATGAGTTTATACTTTACACAGTTAGTTATATATAAGAGGATGGTTGTCGCGCCTTGGGACAGTAATTGTTTGTGGGTTCGATCCCACACGGGACAATATCATATTTGATATAATTCTATTTACTCGCTCTGGTGAGACAAAGTGCGGCGTTGAAGTCGGCCTGAGCGGCCGAGAGATACCCAGCGTCATACCTTGAATTCTCCGGAAAGTGGAGTACTGAGTGTCTTGAAACTAGGTACTTCATATCTACTTTGCCACTAGGGGTGAAAACGGGAACCTAAAAAAATATCAGCTTTACGTTTAAACCTTTCTTTATTAATATAGCGGAGAAGAATAAAAAACCAAATATAAAAATATTATATCTTCTTCTACTCAATACCGCGTTTAAAATAAATTAATGTTATATTTAATTAAAAAAAATTATGTTATATTTAAAAAAATTTAGAGAGGATCGAACCCAAAATCGTTTCATTTTAGTGAGACTGTTCGACTGCGCCAAACCGACATCAATATCTTCAGTATGGGTATCTTTCTACTTTACCTAAACACACAAAAATCTTTAAAGCGAATAGTAGAGAACAAATAAGTGAATGCTTTTTAGCTTTAAACCATGCCTTTTGTATATATTCATTGTGAAATTATGCACAAGAAAAGATATAAAATTAAATAAATAGGATTTTTCTTAGATTCACGCTTTTAGGGTAAAATATAGCAAAGCATGGGTAGGGTAAACAGAAAGTACCTAGTGTAAGGGCACTCCGTACTCGCCTTATACAGAATACGAGATATTGCATGTCGAGTGGCGTAACTCAACGCTGCGCTTTATCTTACCAGAGCTAGGAAATATTAATAATTATAAATATAAACATTCCCCCGAGTGGGAATCGATCCTACAACCAATCGCTTTTACAGTCAGACGCTGTTTAATTACACCACGATCAGTTTAGCGACCAAAACATACCAAAATAGGAAGATCTCTTTTTGTCTCTCTCTTTTTCTCTTTGTTATTCTCACTCTCTCTAGGTAAAAATATAATAAAATACGAATAACTTAAGTATAAAAATAAAAATACATAAAAATATTCAATTTTCATTCATTCCGTATTGAAATTAAATCTGTCGTACATATTTTTTCAGGACAGCCGAATTACGGTGCAGGAAATTACACCATTCCCTTAATAGCTTGTATTTTTGTATGAGATTGTATGAATACGTGAAACCACATGATCACTCGGAAGCAATTTAATAAGGCCTTTGTTTAAGCTTCACGCTATTATCCCGCATAGCACGGTAGATAGAAAGTGCCTAGTGTCAAGACACTCCGTACTTAGCTTTCCACCGAATTCGAGACATTGGGTGTTGAGTGGTGGAACTCAACGCTGTACTTTGTCTTTTTACCAGTGCGAAGAAGTGAATGTAATTTATGTTTTATTACTCACCCGAGTGGGGATCGAACCCACACTGATCACGTTTACAGTCAGACGCTGTCCCACTGCGCCACGACCGGCCTTTGTTTAAGCTGCATTCTTATTTTATTTTTTTTTTGTTTTTTTAATCGTTGACTATATATTAATATATTTATATTAATCTATATATATTAATACGTGAAGCAAAATCTTTGTTTCCCTTTTTACCAAAACTACGCGAACAGAGGTGTATGACAATTGGCACAGTTATAGCTTATAGGGAGAAGAAATTTAGAGACTACAATTTCTTTTGAAAATAACAATTAATAAATTTTATAAAAATTAATAAATTAAATGTAACACACATGTTGTGTTTAACGTATACGTTTATATAAAGTTTTTTACACGTTGCTAAGGCAACCCGTTTTCAACGCGTCAAGGGTAAATCTAGCACTTGTAAATGATCGTTAATTCGTTCGCGTGGACTTGACCCTTACTCTAAGTACTACTTTTTATTTTAAATGAAACCTTTTTTAAATTGATTAATTGCGTATATTTTGATATTCGAAAATACATTTATGAAAATCTGACGTTTAGAACACTTTACAGTGTTCCGTGGTCAAAGGTAGACTGAGGTTACATTCGTCTGTCAGTTGATACCAAATTAATTATATCAATCTACTGTCATCTGTTTCTTAATTGCCTCGCGTACTGCCCTGGATTCTTGCAGAAAAGCTGTCTGTATCTTTGTCTATGGTGTGGTGGATTTTAAATTTTTTATAAGTGGGTCCCAGGTGGTAGTGAGTTTTAAACCAAATTCTCTATTGAAATTAGGATGTTTCTAATTTCAATAGACTCACGGATCATTCTAAGAATATATCTACTTTCTTATCAAACTTGATGTAGTGGTTGGATTTATTCATTGTATGTTCACACACAGCTGGTTGCAATACACGCCCATTCTTGACATCGGATATGTGTTCTCTCACCCTAACCCCGATGCTCCTCTTTGTTTGACCAATGTTCAATAAGCCACAGTCACAATATAGCTTATATACACCTACACACTGCAAAACAATATTAAATTTGTGTCTTTAACTCCCTTCACATATGGTAGAAGTGCCGGCTGTTTCTTCACCGTGTGTGGCTTGTTGGTGTTCATACAACGCTGGCGGGGCGCTGACAGCTTGTGCTGATGACGGGCACCCTTGACCTATCGAAGCTCGTCCCCTAGGTATTCAGCGTCGCAAAGGTGGTAAGCTCTCTGAAACAAAGATTTTCCAACGGTAGATATCTGTGTAAGGTGGTGGTGGGATTTACCATTGAGAAACCTGTTGGTATGAGTAGGTTTCCTATACACTGTGTGGCCTAATGTGCCATTGGGTTTTTTATTACTAATACATCAAGAAAAGATAAAGAGTTATTTGACTCTAATTCTATAGTATATTTTATACTCTTTTTAATAGAATTGAGATGGTTTAGGAATATATAAATATTGTCCGTAGGTAAAATTGTGAAATGTGTATTCTAAAAGTTCAAGATATGGCATCTTGTTTTCTTCTAGCTTCCGCTTGATGATTCTGATGCAGTTTTTATGGGTATAATGGTAGACAGCGACTGGACATCTAAACTGACCATGGTTTCATTGTTAGCTAACTTAAGATCTTTGAGTCCGCTAACAAAATGGTAAGAATCCCTGACATAAGATGTTGTGTGACCACGCAGGGGAGAAAGTAGTACTTTTTTCTAAGAGCACTTTTTTCTAAAGGCTTCTATTAAATATATATTCAAGCCTAATAAAAAAGTGAGTTCTTGACACCTGTGAAATGTAAGATTCCTTTGCAGTGTGCAGGTGTATATAAGCTATATTGTGAATGTGGCTTATTGTATATTGATCAAACAAAGAAGAGCATTGGGGTTAGGGTGAGGAATACAATATCAGATGTTAAAAATGGGCGTGTATTGCAATCAGCTGTGTGTGAACTTACAATGAATAAATTTAACCACATCAGGTTTGATAAGCCACATTTTCTCGCTAAGGAAAGCAGATTTTATTCCCAGAATGATCCGCGAGGCTATTGAAATTCATAAACATCCTAATTTTAATAAAAAAAGTTGGTTGAAAACTCTCTACCACCTGGAACCCACTTATGAAAAAATTAAAATCTCAAATCCACCACATTAGAGTCAAACCGAGGGCAGTACGCGAGGCAATTAAGATACAGACGGCGGTAGATTGATATATTTAATTTTTGTATCAACTGACAAACGAATGCCACCTCAGTCTACCTGTGACCACGGACTACTGTAAAGCGTTCAAAACGTAAGGTTTCTAAAAATATATTTTCGAATACTAAAATAGACGCGATTTATCTGGTTAAAATAGTTATATTTAAAAGGTGTAAAATCGCGATAAACAAAATTATAAAATAATTATAAAATATAATAATAATAATACAAATAATAATCTTATTACAAAATAACTTTTTACTTCAATTAATACAAGAGTTGATACATATTTTTTTTATGAACCGATTAAAATAAAAAATCAATTATATCATAAATAAAAAAAAATGGGAAAATTATCTTTTGATAATCTATTACTTTTAATTGGTGGAACTGTTTCTGAGATTAGTGCGCACAAACGTATAGACAGGCAGGAAAAATTTTTTAGAAACGTTTTTTTGGTATCTATTGCATTTATCAATTTGTACCTCCAGTAATATTTACTCTCATATATCATACTAAGATATATAAGCGAGGTTTTTTATGTGGATGTATGTTCGCTGCGGCGTTGTATAACAATAGATTCGCGAGGTTAATATAAATTTCACAGTGCTCCTTGGGAACATTTGTTTAAGTATGAGACGCAAATGCTATTTATATTATTTCAATATTATAAACTACTGGCCTTGTATTTTTCTTTGCAAATTTTTATTTCAAATATTTCTTGTTTGCCTTTTCACGTCTTTTTCAATGGTGTTGCAGTGTTACAGCTTCGGACTGTAAACGCGATCGGTTTTGGTTTCGATTCCCACTCGGGGGAGTGATTATATTTTAATTATTTTCACTTCCTCGCTTAAAGTGCGGTGTTGAGTTCCGCCACTCAACACGCAATGTCCTGAATTCAATGGAAAATAAATTATAGAGAGTCTTGACACTAGGTAGTTACTGGCTATCCTGCTATACGGGATAAAAGCTAAAAAAATTGAAGCTAAAAAAAATTGTGTTCATAATTGTGGTAGAAAAAGTTATAAATATTTAACATAACAAAAAATATTTTTGCACGAGTATATAATATGTAAATAAGTACTATTTTTAAAGTGTTATTCCACACTTAGGATTAGAAAACATTTTTGAAAAAACATATAAAAATTTGAACGCAGCGGGATTCGAATCCGCGCCTCTTGGATACCGATCGATCTCTGTAGAGAGATTTTTACAAATTTCTACTACTTAAGGATTATTAAGAAATAATCGTTTAACAAGAGAGATTGCTATTTTATTTTCATATTTACTATTTTTAAAATGTTATTCCACACTTAGGATTAGAAAATATTTTTGAAAAAACATATAACGTATAAACTCTACAGTAATATGTTATGTAGTTAGCATCTCTGTAGAGAAAAATATCTCTACAGAGTTACTAACAACATAAATAAGTTGTAACAAAACGTATAAGAATTTCGGCGCAACTGGTAGTAGAACCCATGTCTTAGCAGTCAGAGCGCTTGGACGGTATCCAAGAGGCGCAGGTTCGAATCCCGCTGCGTTCAAATTTTTATACGTTTTTTCAAAAAAATGTTAATAAGTATTTATTTTCTTTTTAAATGAAACTATTTTAACCGGATTAATCGGTCGTGGCGCAGTGTAACAGTGTCTGACTTTAAACGCGATCGCTTGTGGGTTCGATCACCACTTCCTCGTTCTGGTAAAGACGAAGTGCGGCGTTGAGTTCCACAACTCAACACGTAATGTCTCGCGGGATAAAAGCGTGAAGCTAAAAAAAAAATTTGGACACCTGAAGTTTCGAACATTTTACAGTAGTCACAGGTAGACCACCGGTTAAAATAGTTTCATTTAAAAATGTATAAAAATCGCAAAAATCAAAGATTCATTTTCTTATTTTTTTTTAGACTTAAACAATTTTTCTAAAATTACTGCCATAACAAAACAGCGTTCCAATTTATATAGCTTCTATATATACATACATAGTGGTACAATATCTCCGAGGGACGAACATATTTTTCGCACGTCTAAATATTACTTTTGTATCGAGAAAAAATGCTTCTATATGTAATCCAATCACTGTGTTATTTTATCCTGGGTTATAACAAATATCGTGTAATACCATAATGTTTGGAATGTCTTACATGTATAGGTGTATATTTTGTTTATTTTTACACATAATATTCTAATATGATCTTTTAGCTCTACCTGTTACCATGGACTACTGTAAAGTGTTAGACGTGTTAGGTTTCGAATACCAAAATATACGCTATTAATCTATGTAGCGAGGATATCGTAGCGCTGTAGGAACCTATCTGACTGTATTTACAATTGGTAGTGGGTTCAATTCCTATTCGGATATGACTATGTTTGGATTATCTTCATTTTTCTGCTATAGTAGGACAAGGCGTGTCTTTGAGTTCCGCCGCTTATGCTAATACCAATTTCTTATGGAAATCAGCGAACAGAGCATCTTGACATGGGTTTCACTCAATTATATTCATTTCTTCGCTCTAGTAAGACAAAGCGCGGCGTTGACTTCTGCCACTCAACACGTAGTGTCTCGAGTTTCGGCGGAAAATAACTTAAATCAAATACAAAACCAAAAGTCAGTATATTCAATTCTTATTTGAAGCAATTTGTGAAACAAAGAGAAATGACTAACTAAAGGATTATTCAAACAATAATGACTAACTGAAGCGCAGTGTATTCGGACCACATGCGAAGTTTCAAATTAGTTATACTATGAATTATATAGAGCTGAAACAGGCTTGCATTAGCAAAGTGTTTAGTTTAGAAGCAAAGCAACTATTAACCGAACATTGACCAAATTACCAAAAGACCATTAAAATGTCTGATTGTAAGCACGATCGGTTGTGAGTTCGATTCCTGGTCGGATAAATTTTGATATTTAAATTTTAAACCAATCTCTTTGCTCTGGTTAGACATAGCGTGACGTTGATTTCGTCACTCAACACGCAATGTCTCAAATTCAGGAAGGAAGCAGTCAACGTAGTATCTCAATATAAACCTAATTTGAAGAAAATTTTCAATTTTGTTATCATCATAAAATATAAAAAAAATGTAACTATATATTTACGTTAGAAAGACGTCTTAGTGACAAAGACGACAGTGTCTGACTGACCAATAGTAACTGGTTCAATCTCCATTTAGGGGAAATATTATATGTAAATTATCAATGATTTTCGTTAACCAAACTTCTTAATTCAATTGAAGGTTAAAAAGGCTTTCTTTTCAATAAACGTGTAATATTTAAAACGTAGCAGGATTCTAACCCGTTAGTAAAATAAAATATATAGCTTTGGCGTTTATATTATCTAGAATGTCAATTATAATGTCGATAAGCATCTGTTCAAACAGGTATCGACAGCCAATACAATAATAAGTAAATTTTATAACTCTCTAATAGTGTACACTGTATAAGATTGCAATGGATGCTAACGTATGTTGGGGTAAATGGTACCAAGGTCGCCTGCAGTATAGCTAAACAGGCAATTTAAATTAAAACTGAGACACACATGGTTTTGAAAATATAAGCTTCATTTTTATTAAAAGTAGAATAGAGACAATCTACTGTCTAGACACTCTGCTGACTGCCTTTCACCTGAAATCGAGACTGAGTTGAGTGGCAAAGTCAACACCGCGCATTGTCTTACCAGACGGAGATAATCATACAATTTATTTATGTAACAAAACGTATAAGAATTTCGACGCAGCTGGTAGTAGAACGCATGGCTTAGCGGTCAGAGCGCTTGGACGGTATCCAAGAGGCGCGGGTTCGAATCCCACTGCGTTCAAATTTTTATACGTTTTTCAAAGATGTTTTCTAATCCTAAGTATGGAATAACACTTTAAAAATAGTAAATATAGTTTAATTTTTTTTAAGCAGAATAGTTAGAGACAATCTACTGTCTAGACACTCTGTGCTGACTGCCTTCACCTGAAATCGAGACTGCGTGTTGAGTGGCAAAGTCAACACCGCGCATTGTCTTACCGGACTGAGATAATCATACTACGTAGTAAGTATCGAACTCACATCGTCTTTATAATGTTACCTCAAATATTATTATTTTTTAATGTTTCTTATGAATTATTGTCATATATTTTAGATTTTTTAAATATTTTTTTTATTTAATTTACAATTTCTCATCAGGGTCATCAAGTATTCCAGACCTTCGATGTTCCTACATTTGATTAGTTAGTTAGAATTATTCCTTTATGTGTGCATTGAGCCCTACGTATATACCAAGTTTCAGCTCTCTATGGGTAGTACCTAAGTGGTATAATTTCTATTTTGTTGATAATATGATGGAGTAAAACGTATATACGTTTAATTTTTTTGTTCAAGAATTTTAAACGTTTTCCATAAAACATTTTTATAATATTTGTGTGGTCGGCCGTGATGCAGTGGGATAGCGTTTGACTGTAAATGCGATCGGTTGTGGATTCGATCCCCACTCGTGGGAGTGATTATATTTAAATTATTTTTACCTCTTCGCTTTGGTAAAGACAAAGTGCGGCGTTGAATCCACCACTCAACGCGCAATGTCTCGAATTCGGTGGAAAGCGAAGTACGGAGTATCTTGACACTAGGTACTTTCTGTCTACCCTGTTAACGGGATAAAAGCGTGAAGTTAATATTTGAAACAAGCAGTATAAAAATATGAATATCTTATCATGTGAGTTATAAATCCTTCATGTATTGTATATCGTAGCGAAGTTAAAAGTGTCGGCAGAATAAATATAATTTCACGAGTAAAAACCTACTCGTTGGATTTTATTTTAGTTTTTTTTTAGCTTCACGCTTATATCCCACGTAGCACGGTAGATAGAAAGTATCAAGTGTCTAGACTTACTTCCTACGCTTTCCACCGAATTCGAGACATTGCGTGTTGAGTGGTGGAACTCAACGCCGTACTATGTCTTTACCAGAGCGAGGTCGTGAGAATAATTTAAATATAATCACTCCCCCGAGTGGAGATCAAACCCATAATTTTATTTTAAGTGTTTGTTTAAACTCAAACTAGTTTTTTTCTATATTCTTAAATTTAGTTGAATAAATTATTATACTGGTTTTTGGGAAAAATATATCTGTACATATAAAATAAAATTAGAATTTATAATATTATCTCAATATAAACCTGACTTGAAGAAAATTTTCAATTATGTTATCATTATAAAATATAAAAAAATGTAACTATATATTTATGTTAGAAAGACGTCTTTGTGACAAAGACGACAGTGTCTGACTGACCAATAGTAACTGATTCAATCTCCATTTAGGGGAAATACTATATGTTAATTATCAATGATTTTCGTTAACTAACAATCTTAAATTAAATATACATTTTTTACTTTATTTTTTTTTAACAATTTTGGTTTTCTGCCTGTCTCTTTGTTTGTTCTAGCTAATCCCTGGAACAGGTGGACTCTATGTTGACCCTCTACTTTATTGTTTTTAAAATAAGGTGTTAAGTTATTTTTTTAGATAATTTGTACGAAATTAATAATTTTATAATAAGTTGCTTTCCACACTTAGTATCGAATTATTGTTTCTAGTACCCGTACATTTTATAATAAGGTCAAATTTTAATTTTCTTTTTTTAGCTTCACGCTTTTATTCCTCACAGCAGGGTAGACAGAAAGTATTTAGTGCTAGGATACTCTGTACTTCGCTTTCCGGCGAAATTGAGACATGCGTGTTGACTCGCGGAACTCGACGCCGCACTTTGTCTTATCAGAGTGAGGAAGTGAAAATATTTTAAATATAATCACACTCCTCTGAGTAGAAACTGAACGCATACTACGCCACGACCGGCCTCAAAATTCTTATATTATGTTCTAAATTTCTAATATTCTTACATGGTGGAAAGTTATTTCTTTCTATTTCCTCAGTGCCGTTACGCAAATAACATGATTATGCTATACCACACAATGTCAATAAAATAAACAGAGAATTGAATATTTCGATGCCCGGTATTCCCGCACTGTGTTTAAATTTTAAAAAAAATCACCCCATTTCATTAAGGAACCTCAAAAGTAAGAGTTCTAAACAATATAACGACCCAACCATCAATCCAATGTTCATTGTTTATTAATTAATAGGCCCGTCCTTTGGAAACGCACAAAACAATTAATTACCTTTTTTTCTTTGAATCAATATTTACTTTGTTTTGTAATATATTTTTTATTTAACAATTCCACACTCTTTCCGCATAATAGGTTAGAGAAAAGTGAGTGTCAAAACACTGCAATCTCCAATATCCGCCCAATGTCGAGACATTGCATGTTAATTTATGGAACTCAACGCCGCGTTTTATCTTTTGAGCTATGCAATGGAAATTAACTATAAAATTATTTCCCCGAGTGAGAATCGAACTCACAGACAAGCGCGTTTATAGCGTTATAGCGTTAATAGCTAAGCCACTGCGCATGAGCCTTATCTGTACATGTATATATATTACGCAAAGGAAAATCTTTTTATATCTTTTTACATAACTTAAGTTAACGTTGGTACAGTTTATATGAAGATATAGAGCAGAAATTCAATATTTTTAAAAAAATAATGTATAAAACATAATACCTTAAAACTAATTTCTCCTACTTTTTATTAAATATGTCTAAAAAAATATATGTGTAAATAAAATAATCATTTATTTTGTCTAAATAAACTTTACAATTACATATTTTTTTATTTAAAGTTACATTTAAAGCAAATAAATTTCCATTTAAATGGCACAATTGATGTGTTAAAGCTATTTTATTCGCGTGTCAGCCTCGCTGTCAGCGTGATCGATGTATCGGGATGCATGGAAACCGAATTTCTTTTTTACTGACTACAATTAACTTGTTTGGCAATGTTTATTTGGAAACGATATGCGTACATTAAACGATATAAATCTGGTATAGCTTGCAGAGTAAAATATATTTCATTTCTAGTATTTAGTTGGATACCTATTGAAAAGTCAATACGTAACTCTCGCTCTAGGAAGAATTAGCATGTTATGCGTAATTAAACGCCGTATTTTGTCTACTCACTTCGTATAAATGAAAATATTTCCCCGCTCAGGTAAAGAAAAATGCGGCGTTGAGTTCCACCACTCAACACGCAAAGTCTCGAATTGGGTGAAAAGCGAAGTATGGAGTGTCTTGACACTAAGTACTTTCTGTCAATCATGCTAAGCAGGATAAAAGTGCTAAAAAGCTAAAAAAATATAAATTATTTTTTTTGTGTCTCATTAATATAGATACTAATTATGATGCTGTTTTATATTAAAGTGACGGAGTTTAACGCCTTGTTAACTTACTTAAACGGAGAAATAAAAGTTATTTAAGTATAATCATTTCTATATACATCAAATTTTAGAATCAAAGAGTTATATACTGTTATTTTTGTAGTAACATACATACATTAACGGGTATGACATACAAGACAAACTCAGTCAATTAAAAGTTAGAAGTACGTTCCATCTAACAGCAAAAGAGTCCATATATCATTTTCATAGACATAGTAACGCTTATATTGGCACATGATGTATTAATTCAAACTTTGTATTTTTTTTAGCTTCATGCTTTATCCCTGGCGGGATAGTCAGAGAGCACGGAGCGCCAAACGCTACGGTCCCTGCATACCTCTTTCGCCTCGTACACAGTCATTGTCCTCTTCATATATGCCCTTCAGGTGGTCTTTATGCTTTTTACGTGACCTTCCTCCAGCATCTTCGATACTGTGTTTTCGAAGGTCAACCAAGGTCTCCTCCGACCACTCGTACTCACTTTGCTTCATAAACTTTATATTTAGTATAGCAAAATAAAGTAAGAATACAAATTTATGTCAAACGATTTTTTTTCAATTTAAATTAACACATTTTCAAGCCCTTATATTGTGTTCCCATCAGAACTAAATATATACGTGAAATATAATAAGTAGCCGAGCCGAGCCCGCTGTATTCGATCGGCCTTATGTCAACCCCACGTTTTTTTTAAATAATAAAAAATACTTCTGTTTCGGATTTGTAGCTCCGTTCTTCACTTCCCGAGGTGTTGGTCATGACGTGCTGGGTGGTAGTCCCCGACGCCGTATTCGTCTCCACTTCTCACATCAGCGAGGACGTACTGGTGCGCGTTGCCTCGGGGGGACGCCCTAGAAACATGTGCCAGGTTGCTCGTGGCCGATGAAATGTTGCAACCTAACATAACTGTTATGATAATATAAGGCTAGCAGGGATAATCACGAGCAAATCTTCCATCGTGGACCCCTAACAGCAAACTTAGATTCTGAGTTTCTTTCTATTCATCTGTTCTCTTGTAAAACTAAAATTGTGGCATTAAAAAAAGATGAAGAAAGAACAGAATGCAACCTCGATTAACCTTCGAAAACATTTTATCAAGGATATTGAAGGAATGTCACGTGAAAAGTATGAGGACTCCCGAAGGAGGTATGAAGAGGTTGATAACTGAGGCGAAAGATGTATGAAGAGAACGCGGCGTTTGGCGCTCCGTTACTTCTGACTACCCCGCAAGTAATAAGCAAAAATAATATTGGTTTTAAAAAATTGATCACAAAATATAAACATTATATATTAAAATAATACACAGTTTATGCTATTTACATATATTTATATGTTTATAGATCGAATCGGTAAACAAAATTCCAGTTAACAAAGAAATATTTAAACGTAGCGGGATTCAAACCCCCGTCTTTTGACAGCAGCCAGGCGTTTGTTAAGAAGGTTGACACTATATGTCTATGTTAACTAAATATAATGGAATTTTTTAAAATATAAAAAACAATTCACGCTTTATCTCGCATAGCAGGGTAGTCAAAGCCCTAGTGTCAAGAGACTCCGTTGATTGCTTGCCAACCCAAAACAAGTCATTGCATGTTGAGTGGCAAACGCAATGTTGTGCTTTACCTTCCCAGATCAAAGAAAATAAATTTTAAATACAAAAATTCCCTAAGTATTATTTTAACCCATAACCAATCGCGTAGTCAGATGCCATTGCATTATACACTGTGTGGCAATGGCCTTTTTTCCAAAAATATACCCTAAACGATTCAATTTCATACTAATTACTTAAAATAATAATATAATTGAAATTAATCACCAAGCTAAAGTTACCAAATCTTCATAATAAAATTCCAATCTCAAGGGACAGCTGTACTGTAATCGGTTAAATAAGTACGTATAATTTCCCATGAGATTTGTACATTAGACATTATGGATGATATCATACGCAACTTGGACTAAAAATTATTTCATTAAATAAATAAATTACCTTATACATTTTCAAAAATATATATAGAACCTATAAAATTGTTACCATATAGAAAAAAAGAATACTGTTTTTAAAATATTTTCTTATACTAAGTGTGGAATAACACTTTAAAGTTGTAACGTAAAATGCTTTGGTTCGAAATAATTTTATGATTCTATTTGCAATAGCAGCCAACCCATTTGCTATAAACTTCGATCACCACTTTTCACCAAATGTAACTCAATCTGAGTGTTGGAACTCAACCTCACGCTTTATATTGTATTTTTTTGGCTTCACGCTTTTATCCCGCATAGTAGAGTAGATAGAAAATTCCTAGTCTCAAGATACCGTAATTCGCTTTCCACCGAATTCGAGACATTGCGTGTCGAGTAGTGGAACTCAACACCGCACCTTGTCTTACCAGAGTGAGGAAATGGAAACAATTTAATACTCCCTAGAGTGGGGATTGAACCCACAACCTACATTCAGACGCTGCTCAGCGTCCACGATCAGCCTTGTCTTATTGTATTTGAGCGAATTAATGAAAATAATGAAATTAATGTCAATACATATCGTTCTACCTAATGGATGATAAACCTACATAAACAATATCGTCTAACGATATTTAATAATAGGTTTAAAACAAACACTTTTTACTAAATCGAAATGTAGGTATAATCGTTACATATATTATAATTTTTTGTTTACAAATTGTGTCTATCTGTAAACAAATTGTTCCGATTAATATCGGAAACCATTTGACTGATTTTAGAATTTAGTTAGTAAGTTGGAAAGATAGATAATATAATAAGGAGTAACTTGAGCTATTTTGGTTTTAGAATGATAAAATAAAGATCTCATAATATAGTATTTTAACGGATTAATCCGTATAATATAGTATTGGAAAATACATTTTTGGAAACCTGATATTTTGAACACTTTACAGTAGTCCGTGGTCACAGGTGAGTCTACCAAAGCATACGCGATTAATCCGTTAAAATAGTTTGATTTAAAATGTGTAGAAATCGCGAAAATCAAAAATTCTATTGAAACAAAGATCTGTAAACAAATTACAAATATTACGTAATTGGCAATTACTGGCAACGGGCGTACATGTAAGTGGCGAAACTAGAAATACCACTTTAATATAATTTCCTTTACAACGTAATATTAAGTTTCAATCTACTTACTTTAATTCTCGGTCATTTGAGGCGTGTGTAGAAGTTTTTTGTTTGCAAAGTTAGATTGTGAGAACACAATGCGGAGATTATATTCAGCGACCTTCTCTTGGACGTTTCTTATAAGTTAAAATTACTTGTTTTTTTTTTCAGCTTTACGTTTTATCTCGTATTGCAAGGTAGTTAGTTAGAGAACGTAATGTCAAGACATTCCTTACGGATTTAACACGTGTGTGAAGTCGCGGAGCTCAACGCTGCGGTTCTTTCGGATTCTTAATAGAATAAAGTTTAAATATACATATTTATTGTTAACACTACAGCTACGTACAGCACGCTATGCCATTGCGCTACAATGAAAGATTATATATATATATATATATATATATATATATATATATTGTGTGACAGCGTCTGACTGTAAATCAATCAGTTGTGGGTTCGATCCCCACTCGGGGAAGTGATTATATTTAAATTATTTTCACTTCTTCGCTCTGGTAAGACAAAATGCGGCGGTGAGTTCCACCACTGTCTCGAATTCGGTGGAAAGTGAAGTACGGAGTGTCTTAACACTAGGTACTTTATATATATATATATATATATATATATATATATATATATATATATATATATATATAATAACTACAACTTTCTTAGCTTACACTGAATCTATTTATTCATAAATCAATGTAAGTATTTACATAGTCGTCACAACTAATAGACTAAAATTATTGTAGTTCATTTCCAGTATTTGGGAATAGGATATTTATCAACACGGCTCTACTTAAATAAAGCTTGTTGTCGCTCTGGTAACATACAAATTGCGGCGTTGAGTTCCGCCACTAAACACACAAAGTATAGAATTTGGTTGAAAGCGGAGTATGGAGTATCTTGACGATGGGTAATAAAATTTATATTTATTTTTTCCGCTATGAAAAGAGAAAACAATTAAAATCAAAAATAACAATAAGTCATTATTCAAAATACACACAAATAATATGAAAAGCTAATTCGCTTACATTTCTTTGAATGAGGATTAATGTTCACTTTGGGCACGTTCTGAATGCGTTTCCGGTACCAGCATCCGGTGGTTTGTTTTTCCCTAGCTTATACAATACTCTTGTGTTGTAAAAAATGCTTATCTAATATATCATAGCGTATCCTCAGCGTTATTGTTAGGTGAAATGCTTTCTTTGCAGCGTTGAGTTTCGTTGACACGCACCTTTTAGAAATAATTAAAAATTTTGGCAATATTAATAAATAAACATTTGTTCTAGTGTTAGTTTTCACATTTTTTAAATATAACATGAGCGGTGGAACTCAACGCCACAGCTTGTCTTCCCTGAGCACTTTTTCACTACTTTACGCTAATTTATCGGAAACGGAGGTAAAGTTAGCAGAATTATATGTAGAGTCGCGTAACTTAACTCAACGAAAATATCTTTATACAATAGAACAATAATATGAAAATAATTGGTATAAAATCATTTATTTAAGTATATATAGAACCAACTACTATCGCGTACTTCCAAACCCTGTCCCACTGCGCCGCTACGTCTTTATTTCCATTTATATTGTAATGTAACGCAACATTTTGTTTACAATTTAACATATGAGCGTACATTCGCGGTGTATTTCCAACGAAATGACTTAATCTCTTGAAGCGTAACGATGTCGATTCTTATATACATACAGATACAGCCGTTACACGAAGCCATTTTTATAATGTTCGTGTTTTTTCATATGAGTTTGGATATTATTGTTTACACAATTATATTATCGGCGTTGAGCTCCGCCACTCAGCACGCAACGATTTGAATTCTGCGAAAATTGGAATACGGAGTGTCTTATACTACTTACGTCCTGTCTACCCTGCTATGCAGGATAAAAGGATGAAGTTAAAAATATAAATGTATATAAAATTATTTATAGGTTAATAAGTTTTGAGGCCGGTTGCGGTGCAGCGGCACAATGTTTAACAGTAAAAACGATCGGTTTTGGATTCGATTCCCACTCGGCGGAATGATTACATTTAAATATGTATAATTTATGTTTATCTACTCCTTCTGTAAGATAAAGCACGGCGTTAAATTGTGCTACTCAGTTCGCAATGTCTCGAAAAATGGAGTACAGAGTGTCTTGACACTAGGAATTTCACATATTAAGCAAAAAAAAACAAAATAAAAGTTATTCTAAATACTTCTTCATCTTAAGGTTGTTTTGAAGAGTAAGTCCGTATAGGTGAGGCCGGTCGTGGCAGTGGGACAGCATCTGACTATAAACACGACCGGTTGTGGGTTCGATCTTCACTTGGGGGAGTAATTATGTTTGAATTACATATTTTCACTTCCTTACTCTGGTAAAGACAAAATGCGGCGTTGAGTTCCACCACTTGAAACGCATTGTCTCAAATTCGGTAGAGTAGACCGAAGGTACCTAGTGTCAAAACACTCAGTACTTGACTTTCCACCTAAAGCGTCGCGCGTGATGGAACTTAACGCCGCAATTCGTCTTAACAGAGCGAGAAAGTGAAAATAATTTTGAATTAAAATCACTCCCTCGAGTGAGGATCAAACCCACAATCGATCGCGTTTACAGTCAGATGCTGTCCTCCTACGACTCGCCTCCATATAGTATATTTATGTTATGTTATGTATTTTAAACCCGTTTTTAGTGTTTGAATTGCAAAACACTTTTATTTCTGGCGATATGGTAAGATTTGTAATTTTTTAAAATATATATATATATATATATATATATATATATATATATATATATATATATATATATATATATATATATATATATATATATATATATATATAGTGCATTAAATTTATTTTCTCGATTAAACAAACACCTTTAGACAAACTTTCTTTACTTATATGTAATTTATATGAATTTCCTAATAGAAATCGAACCCGATACCTCTAGTTTAGCAGCCACTGTACCAACATCAGCCAAATGAACTTCTCCCACTCATTTAGATGATATTTGTGACGTATCTTCGCTAACGACACTCATCTACCTCACACAAGGAAAAATGAGCTCATAATTTAACCAAGATTACCTCTGAAAATGTTATTTATAAACATAATGAGATATTTATGCAATATTTATGTTCTGTTGACTTGTTAGATTGTGGGAGGAATATATATGGCATGCTAATCATATTTGAATCAGAAAGTATTTTAAAATTTTATAGCGGAGAGTGGAGAGATTTGGGATAGTAGTATAGTAGTGTAACGTTTATTTTTACAGCTTCAAGCTTTATCTCGAATAGCAGATTCAAGCTTTATCCCGAATAGCAGATTCAAGCTTTATCCCGAATAGCAGATCTAAATTCCTTCTGGAATTGAGACATTGCATGTTGAGTGGTGAATTCAATCTCGCGCTTTGTCTTACGAGAGCGAACAAGTGATAGCAAATTTAAAATAAAACATAATTAATTCCTTTGAATGGGAATGGAAGCCACAACCAGTCGCATTTACAGTCGTATACTTTTCCACTGTGCCACGATACCTCTCATTACCAGATAAAGAATTTAAATAATTAAAAAAAGAATGGAATTTTTAAACAATAAAAATATATTCTTAGAAGAGTGTTATTTTACAGTTTCATAGTTTTTGCTCCATGCTTTATAACCTAGTATGATATAACCTGGTGTCAATACTTCTTTCCCCACTTACCATCCTAAATCAAGACATTGTTTGTTCAGTGGTGGAGCTTAACGCCACTTTTATATCTTACCAAAGAGGAAAAATAAAACAATATAAAATAATAATTACAACCAGGAGAATCTAATCTCCAAATAATCGCTTTTACAGTACTTCTGTACCACAATGGCCTTAATTTCTAAATAAAAACATTTAAACATTTTTTGAACTTCATGCGTGACAGGATAGATAGAATGTACCTAGTGTCCAGATACTCCGTACTCAGTTTTCCGACAAATACGAACTTAGCGTGTTGAGTGGCGGATCTCAATGCCGCGTTTACCAGAGCGAAGAAATGCAAACAATTTAAATATTTACTATTTAAAACAATTACACAATTTAAATTATACTCTAATATTTACTATTTTTAAAGTGTTATTCCACACTTAGGATTAGAAAACATCTTTGAAAAAACGTATAAAAATTTGAACGCAGCGGGATTCGAATCCGCGCCTCTTGGATACCTCTTGGACGGTATCCAAGAGGCGCGGACTCGAATCCCGCTGCGTTCAAATTTTTATACGTTTCTTCAAAAATGTTTTATAATCACTCTCTCGAATGGGAATTGAACCCACAACTGATCGCGTTTACAATGACTTCAATTTCCTTAGAAAAGCATATAGATATAATAAGTAAAAATTTTCAATTGCCCGAACTCAATACACATAACATGATTGTAAAACGTTTCATATCGGTCATGCCACGGTTAAATAGACAATATTTATTGGTTATTTATATATATAATATTTATATTGGGATGCTTTTAAAAGTTTAAGTTAGTATATTCTATACAATAATACGCAAAGAAAATCTTTTGATTCTGAAAGAGGATTAAATTTGGCACAGTTCAATTTTTATATAGAAAAAAATTGCAGAATGTATTAGAAGAACATTGATTTTTTTTTAAAACTTCGTGCTTTATCCTGCATAGCAGGATAGATAGAAACAATCTAGTGTCAAACCACTCCTTTGAATGCTTTCCGCGCAAAATCGAGAAATTGTGAGTTAAGTGGTGAACTTAAAATTACTTTTTGTTTTACGTGAGCTTGAGAAATAAAAATAAATTTAAAATATAAGCATATCTCCAAGTGGTAATCGAATCCATAACCAATCGCGTTAGCAGTCAAACGCTGCTCCACTGCGCCATGAAGTCATTACTTGCTAAAAATATTGAACTAATATAATCAATATTGTACACACTACCATATGTATGTCATTATATATTTTTGTATGAAGTGATATATGAGTTGCTATGGAAACGCGACTTCATACGTCATTAGTGACAATACATCGAAAGCAAATAATTAAAATTGTATTAAATTCATCGACACACAAATGCACGTGGAATATTTTAAATTTAATTTCATATCAATATTATTCATATATACTGGTAATTGAGTTAATAATTGCAAAAGGGTATCTATAGACACTCTGGCGTAATGATACTACATAAATCTGTAAGCACGATAGGTTGTGGGTTCAAACTCCTCTAGAAAAAAAATATTATTATATATAATATTTAAGTTATTACTATTAATTTGCATGCAAAGTAGAAAGGGTTGCCTTGAAACTCTCTGAATATTTTACAGTGTCAAGACACTCCATTGAATACTTTCTACGTCAAATCGAGACATTGTGTGTTGAGTAACGAACTAAACACCACGCTTTGTCTTGTCAGAGCAGAGAAATGAAAGTTAAAAATACAATCATTACCCCGAATGAGAATTGAACCCATAACCAATCGTGTTTACAATCAGACACTCTCCCACTATGCCACGACGGTTACGACATTTTTTCAAGTTAGTAATAATAAAGCAGAAATTAGTATAATAGAGGCCGGTCGTGGCGCAGTGGGACAGCGTTTGACTGCAATCGGTTGTGGATTCGATTTCCACTCGAGGGAGTGTGATTATATTTAAATTATTTTCACTTCCTCGCTCTGGTAAAAGACAAAGTGCTACGTTGAGCCCCATCATT
Source organism: Dryadula phaetusa (assembly GCA_032432895.1). NCBI lineage: Eukaryota > Metazoa > Arthropoda > Insecta > Lepidoptera > Nymphalidae > Dryadula > Dryadula phaetusa. The sequence goes on from JAOYRS010000005.1 coordinate 1,191,359, forward strand.
CAACACGCAACGTCTCGAATTCGGTGGAAAGCGAAATACGGAGTGTCTTGACACTATGTACTTTCTGTCTACCCTGCTGTGCTAAAAAAATAAACAGTTGTTATCATCGATTTTAGTATAAATATTATTATTGTAACGTTTTAAGCCCTCTTAAAGTTTTATTTTTAATTTCAACGTTCACTTAGCGATACGATCTTAGTTCTTTACTCTATGGACAGTAGCTATACAAGATGAATAGAATTATATAATCTCAAACTTATTCTTTATAAGATTATTTTTATATTAATTTATTATTTATATTAAACAATTGCGTAATATATATATATATATATATATATATATATATATATATATATATATATATATATATATATATATATATATATATATATATCTCCGTAAATATAAGTGAAACAATAAACGCATATTAATTTATTGGAGACTCAATCGAGTCGTTCGTTATTAAACGATTGTAATAGGGTTGTTATAATGTATTTTTTTTTATATTTTTATAAACTTAGAAAAAATACATTAAAAAAAACGTATAAAAATTTGAGTGTAGCGGAATTCGAACTCGTGCAGCTTGGAAACCGTCCAAGCGCTCTTACCGCTAAGCCATGCCTTCTATGTGATAAGACGTATAAGAATTTCGACGCAGCATAGCACGACAACACAACGCTATTTACATTGTTAGCAATCTTTGTTGAGTGATTTTTAAAAATTTTTGCTACCCAAAGATTATGAAGAAATAATGTTAGAAAACATTTTAGACAAAACGCATAAAAAATTTGAACGCATCGGGATTCGAATCCGCGCCTCTTGGATACCTGTACGATATCCAAGAGGCGCGGTGCGATTTTTTCTAAAATGTTTTCTAATCCTAAGTGTGGAATGACACTTTAAAAATAGTAACCAAAGAAATAATGTTATATATGATGTTAATTTTCATATTTTATATTAAGTGTTATTCCACACTTAGGAATGGAAAACATTAAATTGTGATAAAACGTATAAGAATTTCGACGTAGCCGGTAGTAGAAGAAACTAAGTAAACTTTAACTATGCCAAATTTCATACATTTCAGTCTGTATAATTTAGGTAAAAACTAAACCAAGGATTAAAGTTCCACAGCCTGCTCAAATTCGAGACATTACGCATGAAACGGCGTAACTCAACGCCGCGTACTAATTTTGTATAACGAGATGGATCCATAAAAAAAAATATTAAAATTATTACAACCCCTAATAGCAGTCAATAACTTAATATTAAGTCAACAGACAATTTAGTCAAAAAATATATATATCAAATGATATTTTCGACCCTAATAAAGGCGAATTTATTCGTTACATTAACCTCCAACCAGTCGGTTATGAGTGGCATGACATATAAGTATCAATCTACAGGGATAATGTCACTTTTGTTCACCCGGACAAAATTATGGGAGCACTTAAAGCAATATTATATTATTTTAGTACAATATGTTTATTATGTAATAAGCCAAGGATTTTAGCACGTTTAATTAATTTTATTATTTTATTTGTATTTTTTTATTATATGGAGCAGGTATATTAAATATCTGGGGTCGGTCGTGACGCAGTTTGGCAGCGTCTGACTGTAAACGCGATCGGTTGTGGGTTCGATCCTCATTCGGCGAAGTGAGATATTTAAAATTATTTTCACTTCTTCGCTTCGGTAAGACAAAGTACGGCGTTCAGTTCCACCACTCATCATGTATCTATCTAGACATTTGGTATGTTTTGACACTAGGTTACTTACATTGATTTCTGTCTACACTGCTATGCGGGATAAAAACGTGAAGCTAACAAAAAAAATATTATTTCGAGTGGGGATCGAATATACACACAACCTTTGTAATGCAGAGAAGTATTTAAGTAGTCATATTATATATTTGATGTTATATTTTAGATTTGAAAAATTACTATGACTATCGGGATGCACCGGAAGGTCTGTGGAATCAACTTCCGACTAAACACGCTTGGGGATACGTTTTAAGATCGTTACATTAGTTACATTATGGTAATTTCTCCCCTTTGGTAAGACAAAGCGTAGCGTTGAGTTCACCGCTTAACACGCAATTTCTCGATTTCGAGTAAAACACAGGCAATGTGATGTGTGAACACTACGTTGTCTCTGACTATTCCTATTATTATGCGGGATAAAACGTGAAGATGGTTTTTTAAATTTAGTAATTCCGCCTGTGTGTTTTATTGAAGTGATTTGTAACTACGCCATAGATATTCACCTTTAGACTTTACCACGAAATTATTATAATTTTTTTTATTTTATCTTCACGTTTTTATGCCGCATGGCAGGGTAGATAGAAAGTACCTAGTGTCAAGATCGGAGCCGTACTTGGCTTTCCACCCGAGACATTGCGTGTGGTGGAACTCAACGCCGCACTTTTAACAAAGGTAGGTAATGAAAATAATTTAGATATAATCACACCCCCGAGTAAGGATCGAAGCTACAACCGATCGCGTATACAGTCAGACGCAATCCCACTGCGCCACAACCGGCCAACAAATGCATTGTCTGGAGTTCAAGTGGAAAGTGGAGGACGGAGTACTTCAACTTCAGGTTCTCTCTGACTATCCTATCCTATGCTATACGGGATAAAATGTAAAGAGAAAATAATACCAAGTCATTTACCACATTAATCCTAGTTAAGAACAATGAACTAGATTCCCTAATTTAGTTTCAGTACAAAATTATATCGCGCTTTGATACAATTGTGTTAATTTATTACATCAATCAGATCATAATAAGCTATGTTAGATTAATTCAGTCGATCTTAATTAAATGAATTATCTCCAATATTGACGTTGATATTGGTAATACAAAAATTTAAATAGAGTTGGGGGAGACCTTGGGTGACTTTGGAACATGCAGTATCGAAGATACTGGTGGAAGGTCAGGTAAAAGCATGAGGATCCCCGAAGGGCCTGTATAAAGAGGGTAATGAGTGTGGACGAGGCGAAAGTGGTATGCAGGGACCGTAGTGTTTGGAGCTCGGTCGTTTCTAGCCATCCCCGTAAGGGATAAAGCGTAAAGATTTGTCATATAGAAGAAAGAAAATATAATTTGAATTAAATTAATTATCTTTATGGTGTTGATGTCGATATTGTGAATACAAACGTTTATAGCCATGAGTACTACAGAAATATATTGAATAACTTTACAATTAAAATACCTGCAAGCGATTTTAATAAGTGTAAGAATAAGCAGCTTTTTTTGTCTATTGGTATAGCTAAGTGTAATGCGTAGATAGATAGCTTGAAGATCGTAACGTAACCTAACGCCATTTTCTGCCATACTAGACCACAAAAATAAAATAATTCATATATTATGATTCCCGTTGTTAAAATAAATATTTTGATATTACTGTCAGACGATATCCTACTACGAAGGTTTAAAATCTAGCCTTTGAATGATGACTGCAATTTTTAAATACAAAAAAAAATAAAACGTAAAAAAGAATCACTATTTTCTTCTGAACTTTTCAATTTTTTTATGTCAAATTATGTTTTTGGATGTCAATTCATAATTAAAAAAAAGACGAAAATATTGATAATTTAAATAATTATAGTATATAGTCAATAATATAGAATTATAATTCTTAATTCTTTTTTACCAGGTACTTGTAAAATGAGGAATGATCTTCCTAGTGAGGTTTTCCCCGGGCGTTACCATTTAGGGGATTTCAAACATCGAGTGTACAGACCAACACACTCGAGGCCGGTAACGCATCCATAAGTCCCCTAATATTATAGATGTCTATGGGCAAAGGTTACCACTTCCCATCATGTAGTCATTTCGCCTGAATTTTCTATAAAATAAATAATATTTAACATGAATGAATGGTTGAAGTTAAAAAGTACGAATTCGTCAATTTATTACTTTCTTTGTAACTAAAGTAACTATCAAGTTATTTAAATTAAATCTTCTGATTTTTTGTTTTCAAGATAACAGATACAAAAAGGGAGCAATTGTAATCGAACCAAAGTATCCAAAACGTAGTTTTCCCTTCAAACGTCATTTGAGCGTGAAATCAAATCTAGCTTAGTTACACACTCCTCCTTTATCCCTTTTATATCAAATAGTCTTGAGGACGTCTAGACGCTGGTGATTGATGATATTTAGAATGACATTGCATTTTGAGATGATTTTTTTTGTTTTTTAGATTGACGCCTTTATCCCGCATAGCAGGGTAGACAAAGTACCTAGTGTCAAGACACTCAGTACTTTACTTTCCACGGAATTCGAGACATTGCGTGTTGTGTAGTGGAGCTCAACGCCGCACTTTGTCTTTAGCGAGGAAGTGAAAATAATTAAAATTTAATCAATCCCCCGAATGAGGATTGAACTCACAACTGATCGCGTTTACAGTCAGACGGTGTCTTCCTGCGCCACATCCGCCTTGCTTTACTACTTTATTATGTTCCTATTGACTTTTATATAAAGGTTTAAAGGATACTCTAATGTCAACTATATCCAATCCTTTTTAAGATAGTCTTTTATTTTTTTAATTTTCTTTTTTTAGTTTTACGCTTTTATACCGCATAGCAGGGTTAACAGGAAGTACCTAGTGTCAAGACACTCTGTATTCCGCTTTTCCGAATTCAAGATATTACGTGTTGAGTGGCGGCCAATGCTGCGCTTAGTCTTACCAGAGCAAGCCCTTGTAAATAATTTTAAATATAATCGCTCCCCTGAATGGGAATCGAACTTACAACCGATCACGTTTACAGTCAGGCGCTGTCCCACTTGGTCACCCACTCACACGCTGTTTCATTATTATTGATATGTTAGTTATTGATGTGCCGTTTAAATAACAAATTGAAAATTAGAATCTAAGTTGATTTTTTTAGCTTCACGCTTTATCCCCTTGTAGTCACACGTGAAGGGTTTCGCTAATTTATTATAAAAATTACAATTAATCATAAATACAAAAAAAATTTAAAAAAAAGCAATAACCTCTAAAGAAACTAACGATTTTAACGATTTTAAGCTGATATATATACGAGCCTCAGAGACTCGCATATCAGTATTTACGTAAAGTTAAATCCACCTCAGTTATTGTACATCCACGAAAAATACAGCGTAGTTCAACCACGTAACCGAGACTTTGGATGTTGAGTGGTGGAACTCAACGCCACATTGTATTACCTATCTAAGCAAAAAAAGACACAAATAAAAAACGATTAATCTTGCCATATATATACCTAATAGTTTAATATAAAATACATTTAGGGAAATTAGTATAAAGAATAATGGGGCCGTTATTGGGCGTAACTAAAGAAATGCTAGAACTTTTCCCACCTAATGATAATAGATCACTTACGAATTGTTTTACTGTGAATACTATACTGGCTTTTATATCTGGTTTTGTTTTTGATTTGATATATTTTTATTGGTTACTAGTGGACTAAAAAATTGTATATTGAGGCAGGTTGTGGCAAAGTGTGACAGCCTCTGACTGTAAACGTAATCGGTTGTGGGTTCAATCCCCATTCGGGGAGGGTGATTATATTTAAAAATTATTTTTACCTTTTCGCTCTGGTAAGACAAAGTGCGGCGTTGAGTTCCACCACTCAACACGCAATGTCTCGAATTCTGTGGAAAGCGAAGTACGGAGTGTCTTGCCAATAGGTACTTTCTGTCTACCCCGCAATACGGGATAAAAGCGTGAAGCTAAAATTAAAAAAATGTTATTCGATTTTTTCAAATCACAACGTAAAAGGGAAATATAATATAAAAATTTCTCTGTTTTCAACCCAAATTTCAATTGTTACACGTTGAGCGTTAAAACACTCCTACTATTAAAATACTAACAAATTCTCAAACTAACATTCGTAACCCTTACTACAAGAGGTTGTCTTATAACTTGATATGCTAAAACTGTGTACACATACAGACATACATAAATAAACATTAAAAAAAACTAACTTTATAAAATTAAAAAAATAATTTTATAAATATTTAATTTGAACACATCTTGTAAACTAATGTTAATAAACTAACTACTATAATTTGGTTTTGTTACCAACTCATGGGTTTGAACTCAAACGCCGTCAGCCAGTCAGTCAGTCAGTCAGTCAAGCCAAACGCGTTATCAACTCATGGATTTGAAGTCAAACACCGTCAGTCAGTCAGTCAGTCAGTCAGTCAAGCCAAAAGCGTTACCAACTCATGCGTTTGAAATCAAACACCGTCAGTCAGTCAGTCAGTCAGTCAGTCAGTAAGTCAGTCAAGCCAAACTCGTTACCAACTCATGGGTTTGAAGTCAAACGCCGTCAGCCAGTCAGTCAGTCAGTCAGTCAGTCAAGCCAAACGCGTTACCAACTCATGGGTTTGAAGTCAAACACCGTCAGTCAGTCAGTCAGTATTACGAAATCAGACTAACTTTTTTTATTATTTGCAGTTAACCATGAAAATATCAATATCGTATCAAGACTTTTAAGTACAAATAGTCTCTGAGATTACCGAAATCTACCGGGAGATAATCTGTGGCGTAACTATATATGTGAATTTCTCGCCTTTCTACGAAGCTCTAAAAACCTACTGTATTTAACATAACGGCTTGGCACCGACTTTAAACCTATAACTTGGTAATAAAACTAATAATATTAGTACAAGATGGGTTTCAATTAAATTTTTATAGAATTATTATTTACTTTTCAGTTTATGAAGTCGGTTTTTTAAACGTAGTTTGCTTTTCTTTTTTTTTTACTTGTTAGGGTCCACCCGGTAATGGTTGTTGAATACAGTAGCTTATAGGTATATAGGGTTTCATAGAAATCTGGTGTAAGTATATATCCAATTAAAAATAGCAAATCATTTGCTGTTATTGAAGATTTCCATAGATATTTCCATAGATCTCCATCAGAGAGGCCGGTCGTGGCGTAGTGGAACAGCGTTTGAGTGTAAACGCGATCGGTTGTGGGTGCAATCCCCACTCGGTGAGTGATTATATTTAAATTATTTTCACTATCTCGCTCTGGTAAAAGACAAAGTGCGGCCTGCGGATAAAAGGGTGAAGCTAAAAAAAAATATCTTCATCAGATCTTCAACAATCTTTTGTGGGGTCATCTCCAAAGTATATTTTTTTTTTAATTAAAAAAAAATCTTGCGTATCGGTTTACAAATGATGGAGAAATTGATTATAAAATCAAAGCTACTGGGCCCAATCGAAAATACTATTTTGGGATTAAATATCAGCCTTCCTATATCGAATAAAAAAATCGCGTAAATCGGTAAAGAAGTTTCGGCATAATCAAATATTAAAAAAACATACATAAAAAAAGGAAAACGGCCGAATTGAAGTCGGTTAAAAACCATTAGAAATAAGTCTCAGGCAGATCAAAAGCACCTAGTGTTAAGACACTTGAGACATTGCGTGACACAGAATTCGAGACATTGCGTGTTGCGTGGCAGAGTTTAACGCCACGTTTCTTCTTATCAGAGTGAGGGAATAGAAATAATTTAAATATAATTAAGCTGCCGAGTGAGAATCAAATCCACAACTGATCGGGTTTACAGACAGATGTCAGACGTCGTCCCACTGCGCCACCCAAAATTTCAAAAATTACAGATATAATTCATAAATCCTTAAAATATTGAAACAAAATAATAATTAATCAATAAATAATAAATAATAAGTAGCGGAATTGAATCCACTATCATCTTCGTTCAACTAAACTGATAATCTTAGAATTTAGTGTATAACGATTTCCTCCCTCATTCATTTCACATGCCATCGGTCGAATACTTCAATTATCGTAGGCACCATCAATCAAATATAATCGATATGTCTCATACATTACTCTTCCACACAAATAACTCAATTTGATAATATCGGAATGGCACTCAAAGAGATATTGTTACTATTTCTTATTACTTCTTTTTTCACCTTAGTCAGAAAGAAGCGGAATTTAACGCCGCGTTTTATCGTATAAGACAAAACAGCTAAAGCTCAAGAACATTAATTTCTCGGTGTGAAAATATTTAATTGAAAATATATACAATAATAATTTAAAAAAAAATGGTTTAGGCCAAGCAAACGTGTGCATTTTCAAGTCACCTGATGGTGAGTGATCACTGTCTCCCAGGGCCTACAAATAGCTTGCTGGCGGGAATAAGCGCGTTTTTTGAAGATATTTATATCGTATCAACCTGAAAACACCATAGGTCGTTCTATAATTATATGGGACGTTGAAAAATTAGCAACATTAGTACAAAACCCAATAGTAAAATGCAACGTTTCCAGATGGTATGGGTGATATTTAAGCCTGTTACGTACTCCAAAACCCTCCCCGTAGTATATGTTGTAGAGAACCAATAAAGAGAATACGTCTTTATGCAACGCCAAAATATCAAGCCTTTCACAGATTATCTGTTCGCCAACGATTCGAACCGCTCTACATTGCATCAAATGGTTTAAGCTGATACTGGGATGCAACAGTCCAGAGATGAGAACAGTATCCATATGAAACTAACCTTGGTCTTATAAAGGGGCTGATGGTGCTTGGATAGAAAATGGACCATCTTGATTTATTTATTTTATTAATTTAAGCAAGGGAATCATAGGTCGATGCTATAAAATAATTTATTAACATCATATATAAGGAAATGTATGTGGTATTCAAATATGGTAAATCCGTGGACCGTGAGAAAATGGATTATTTTCCCCTCCCCCTCTTTCAAAACAAAGCACAGCGTTAAGTTAAGATATTCAACAGCAAAATCTCGATTTCTGAGTGTCTTGACTCTGAGTTGTCTCTGACTACCTTGCTATGACAGATAAGGTGTGAAGTTGTTTTCTATAATTTACAACAATTCCTATAAATCCGTGAATTAATGAATCCGTTTAAAAAGATCTAAGCATACAAACAGCAGCGATGACTTGAGCTTATACTATATACTTGTAAAGATAATGAAAATATCAGGTGCCTGGTTTTCATATCTCTATACAAGTCAACTTAGGCGCAATTTCGTCGTGAAACGAAGTGACTTAAATTAAGACGTATATGTAAATTTCGTACGTGAGTGAGTCTTTAGTTACATATACTTGTGTCACGGATGAAATATACCTTTATTTTCCCTTTATAAATCTTTATAAATAACTAGATATAGACTATATTCATTTTTTTTATTTATGACTTGCCCAAATACCAGAGTAAAAGAGAATGTAATATGATACTTTGTTCTCCATTATGTCTAAAATTGGCATTTTTGTGACGCTATTCTATTCTTATTGGAGAGAAAGAGTGATAGAGAAAGAATTAAACCCATAATCAATCTTGTTTACAGTCAGACACTCCACCACTGCGATGGCCATTAGCAATTTATTTTTGATTTCTATTGAATGAGTTAGTGTTAGAACTCTTCATGTTACCCATTTTACCGAGTTGGCTTGTGGAATATCTCTGACTGATATTTATATAAAGTAAAAATATATATACTGTACTTAAAGTAATTGGCATTAACTAGAATGCATTTGTTTTTACTAATAAATAATAATTCTACGTAAATTTCCATAAAACTAACTGTCATACAGTTGAATGAAACAGCCAGTTTATTACTAAAACACCAACACTCAGGTGTCACACGATGGAACCACAAAATAACCTGCCAAGCATATTTTCCGCTAACTACCACATGAAACTCATTTCCGGTTAGAAACTTAAAAGCCTTATTTAATGTTTCAATTTCGAAACATAATTTTGATGGTATCCCCATATATATATATAAATATATATATATATATATATATATATATATATATATATATAAATATATATATATATATATATATATATATATATATATATATATATATATGTATATATTAAATAAAAATATAATATGTAATTTAAAAAGATTGTGATAAAGCTTACTGTTAAGACACTTCGTCTTCCATTTTCTGCCTAGTTTTGGTTTATTTTAAGTTATTATAATTGAAAATTCATTTTTTTAATGAGGCCGGTCGTGGCGCAGTGGGCAGCGTCTAACTGTAACGCGATCGGATGTGGGTTCAATCCCAATTCGGGGGAGTGATTATGTTTAAAATGTTTTTCCACTTCCTGGTAAGACAAAGTGCGGCGTTGAATTCCGACACTCAACACGCAATGTCTCGAAATCGGTGGAACGCGAAGTATGGAGTGTCTTGATACTAGATATTTTCTGTCTACCCTGCTAAGCGGGATAAAAGCGTGAATTAAAAATTTTAAATTATTATTATTGATAAGCGAATGGAGATGCTGAGCTTTTTCTTATCATAGAATAATCTTAAAAATAATTTAATCACAGTTATCGATTATAGTTAAAAGTAATGCTGCATCGTATTACACAGTGATTAGCTGAGAGCCTGAAATTTACGTCATAAATGTAGACCTAAGGGGCTCTCTAAAAGCCTATCAAGCCTCCCCTCCGCTTTATAGTGTTGTCTTTCTAAATAAATATTAAAAAATATACATTATATATTAAAAAAATATTAAGTACCTATATATAATTATGTAAATATGTATACACAATTATTCCTACTAATTATGACAGTAATTCTGAAAGCCGATGCGATATGCAGGAATGTTGAATACAGCTCTAGCATCATACTGTTGCAAATTATATCTTCTTGAAATATTATGTATGGTAATATAAGTCTATACAGATTAGATAAAAAAGCCCAGACATGAAATTTGGTTTTTTTTTTCACCCACTTTAACCCTTAACCGCCTGTCATAGGTCTCACAGACTTCGGTGGCTTAATAATTGTGAGTATTTTGGGGCAGGTATTTCATATTGACATAACGCTGTACAAAGATCTAGTGATGATTATAATTTTGTTGATTTCTTCACTTTATTTTAAATTAAAATGTTTTGGTTTGAAATTTCAAAATAATTACAAAGAAATTTCTATTCAATTTCATTCTAAAATTTTAATATAATTACAAAGAAATTTCTATAAAACGCGATAAACTTTTTGGACCCCATTTTTTTAATTAAAACATCGATATTTTTTTAGTATACACTCGTATTTTTAAACAGATCTTTAGTTAATTACCAAAATTTTATTTATATTTTTTTATAATATCGTTTTATTTTACTCTAAGATCCGCCAGACCCTTGGTAGGCGGTTTCATGACTAAAATACATATATAGGGGATTAAGGGTTAACTGTATATGAACCTATATCAGCTACTATATACAGTATACCTACTGTATATCAGTCGGTATAAATATTTTTTTACTATTTGCTGTACGGTTTTCTTGAAAGTTGGCACACTTGGGACTACTATAATGTAATATTTTCTTAACACGCACCTGGTGTCCTCACAAGACTGGCTAGACACAACAGAAAAATATTATACGAGTATTTTATTGATGACATTATTTTAGCATTTTCGTTATTTTATCTATATATATATATATATATATATATATATATATATATATATATATATATATATATATATATATATATATATATATATATATATATATATATATATATATATGTATGTATATATATATACAAGTGCATTTTGTGTATAAAATGTATTGTAAATTTGATTTGAACGTAGGTACCGTTTATTGTTATACTGTTAGTACTTGTTAAAAAAAAATTACATATTTGATCTTAACTAACTCTGTATTATCTCAAAAAAGCATAGAGAGATTTTTTTTTTCATATTTTATTTACATTGCGGTTAAAATAAATGTACCTAACATCAGTCTAGTCTTAGTTAGTGAGGCTGGTCGTGGCGCAGTGGGAGAGCTTACTGTAAACGCGATCGGTTATGGGTTCGATTCCCATTCGGGGAAATGATTATATTTAAATTATTTATAGATATAAAGAAAACCAATCAATGCGGTGGAGTACGGAGTGTCTTCACACTAGGTGGTTTCTGTCTACCCTACTATGGGAGATAAAAGCGTATATATATATATATATATATATATATATATATATATATATATATATATATATATATATATATATATGTCCAGACAACAAATTTCAACGCAAATGGGAGAACAATTCTTAATTTTACCTCTTATCGTAATGGCAATCTTAAGGAAATAATTTTCATGTCGGGCCTAAGTGCTGTCGGACCCACTCGTGTTAGATATTTAAGATTTTATAAGACCTTATAATATACGTATAATATAATATAGCTTTATTACTCCGATTAAAATATAATAATAGAAGGAATATTAAATGTAGTAAATAATGTTAATGGTTTAATATTAAATATAGAGAAGCTGCATTGTGCATTTGAAAGGAGCCTATGAGTTCGATTCCCGTTCAGACGAAATATCAAATTTGAATTATTGACATTTTCTCGCTCTGGTAAGGCAACATTGGGTGTTGATATAGTTACCCTACTTTAAAATTAGGTTAGTCACCGTACATTATTTTTTAAATAATAAATATATATGAGAGTATATATAATGTTTTCATTTCAAATTTACCATGCCATTAACGTAAGCTACGTTACGGAAGGCGGAACTCAACGCCGTGTTTCGTTACACCAAAAACAGATATATGTTTAGTTATACTCTAATTAAAAGGCAACAATCTACAATATAAAAGTAACAAATACCTGAATAATACGGACATACCTGAATAATATGGAGTAAACGGACCACGGGCTATTGTAAAGTGTTCAAAATGTCAAATTTCCAAAAAATTTCGTATACCAAAATGAATGCAATTAATCCGTTTAAAATAGTTCATTTAGTCATTTAAAATGTGTAAAAAACGCGTAAATTAAACTTCTTATTATACGATACAATAAAAAATAATTCATATCAGTAATCTATGTTTACTATTATTGAGATAGAAATACCAAATGCCAATTTAATGTTCGGAAATCCAAATATCTGGTATCGAGCCTCCACGTACAGGTAAATACGTCGCTTTTCCAATATCGTTCAGTAACATGCAGATAGCATAATGGCCGAGCCATATGACTATAGAGTTCCACTAGTGGTATATATATCAAGATATGATAAAACGATAATTTGTAGAGAATATCTAATGTGGTGGTTTTATCCTTTTTCACGCATAATAGGGTAGTCAGAAATAACCTAGAATGGGGAACACAACACCGCGCTTTGTCCTACCAGAGCGGAAATGAAAATACACTCGGGGAAGTGATTATATTTAAATTATTTTCAATTCTTCGCTTCGGTAAGACAAAATGCAGCGTTGAGTTCCACCAATCAACATATAATGTCGCGAATTCGGTGGAAAGCGAAGTACGGAGTGTGTTGATACTAGGTAATTTCTGTCTACCCTGCTATGCGGGATAAAAGCGTGACGCTAGATAATCATTATTGCCTCAAATGGGAATCGTACCCACAACCCATTACGTTTACAAGTCAGACAGCATTACACTACGCTACGAGTGGCCTCTTACATTTTATATTTAAACATACATTATCAACTATTTTAGTTAAATATAGTAACCGAAGAATTTTATATATGGATATAGATTGGTGAAAAAATGGTTAAGATTTCCGATGTCAAATTATAAATAGGAAATAATTTAATATATCACAAATATAATCGATACATCTGAAAGTGTAAGAGTAAACGCGACTTGTTGTGAGTTCTATGTCCATTTGGGAGAAAAATTATTTTCATGTCCTCGCTCTGGTAAGTGCGGCGTTGAACGCCACTCCACACGCAATATCGCGAATTCGGTAGAAACCGGAGTATGGTATGTCTTGACACTAGGTACTTCTTGTCTATCCTGCTACGCGGGATAAGAGCGTGAAGGTAGTTCATCCAAATATCAAAAGTTGGGTAAATCGGTTATAAAGTTGCATCCGAGCACCACTAACACCAAACGAACTCGCTCGCCCGTGCACATGTGTACGTGAGCGTCGCTTCTCCAGTAACCACCTTATCTTATTTAGTAAAGATTTAGAACTGTTTTACTGTGTAATATAGTATTTAAAAACGTGATATAAAATTTATTTATATATTAATACGTAAAGCAAAATCTTTGTATGCCATTTTACGAAAACAACGCAATTATAGGTGCATGAAATTTGGCACAGTTATAGTTTATATAGTGAAGGAGTGCAGAATGCTAATGTTTTTTAAAAATTATGCATTTTTTTAATTATTTATATATAAACACGTGAAGTAAAATATTTGTATGACTTTTTACGAAAATAACGCGAATATAGGAGTATGAAATTTGGCACAGTTATAGTTTATATAGTGAAGGAGTGCAAACTGCTAATATTTTTTAAAAATAATCCAGTAAATATATATTTAAAATTTATAAAATAATATATAACACACACTACCACGTATTTGACATACACGTTGCTAAGGCAACGCGTTGTGAACGCGTCACCGGGGCATATAGCATGCTTAATGAGATAAATATATATAAGGTGTATGTATAGGAAATGAAGTGACATATGAAATTGATAAGGATTTAATTCTCAGTGTAAAATATGTTTGTTATCCTATTATAGATAATTAATTAACTATGTTAAATAAAATATTTTCATTTACTCGTTCTAGTAAGACAAAACGCGGCGTTAAGCTTCGCTATTCATCATACAATGTCTCAAATTTGGCAGAAAGTGGAGCACAAAGTGTCTTGACACTACGTACTTTCGGCCTACCCTGCTTATGTTGGATAGAAGAGTGAAGCAACAAAAAAGATTTAAAAAACCTTATTATGCCAAACGTAAAGAATATCGTTAATCTATATCTTCTCTTCTATCTATAATTAGTTAATCTATATCTTCCTTATCCTGATTTCCATTATTCCCGTTCTTATAGTAGTCGAGACATCATGGGTGTGTTAACATTTTCCAAACCTACAAGTCAAATGCCTGAAGGCCTTATATGTCTAGAAGTAGATTGTCTGCGTGTTAGAGCTTTTACATGATAGTTATCAGATTCCTTTTTTTTAACTTCACACTTTTATCCTGCATAGCAGGGTACACAGTAAGTACCTTGTGTCAAGACACTCCGTTCTTCGCTTTCCAACGAATTCGAGACATTGCGTGTTGAGTGGTGGAACTCAACGCCGCACTTTGTCTTTTACCAGACTGACGAAGCGAAAATAATTTACATATAATTACTCCCCCGAGTGAGGATCGAACCCACAACCTATCACGTTAACAGTCAGACGCTGTCCCACTGCGCCACGACCGGCCTCAATCAGATTGACTTAGAAATAAAGAATTTTTTAGTTAATAATAATTATATTTACAATTAAAATTATCATTTATAAACAAACGCATTAAGAACACCATTAAGTTAATCTCTACTAACAACGCTTAGCAGAGTCGCTCTGAAGTGCACATGTACGATTGTACGTGAGCAACGCTTCGGCAGTAACGACATTATCTTACTAAGTAAAGATTTAGAACTGTTTTACTGGGTAATATATATATATATATATATTCCTTTAAATATATATATATATATATATATATTCCTTTAAATATATATATACATATATTTATTTTACGCTTTCATCCCGCATAGTAGGGTAGATAGAAAGTACCTAGTATCAAGACACTCCGTACTTCGCTTTCCACCAAATTCGAGACTTTGGGTGTTGAGTGAGCGAGGAATTGAGAATATTTTAAATATAATCCCTTCCCCGCATGGGAAACGAACCCACAACCAATCTCGTTTATGGTCAGAAGGTGTCCCACTGCGCCACGACTGGCCTAAAATTTATCACTCTTGTAGGGCAAGAACGATAAATTAGAGGCCGGGCGGGCCAGGTTCGATCCTTACCCGGGTGAGTGATTATATTTAAATTTATTTTCACTTCCTCGTTCTGTTAAGACAAAGTGCAGCGTTGAGTTACACCACTCAACAAGCAAAGTCTCCAATTCAGTGGAAAACAAAGAACAGAGTATCTTCACACTAGGTACTCTTTATCTATCCCGCTATGCGGGATAAAAGCGTGAAGTTCAAGAAAAGAGTGATAAAGGCCTAACCAAAGTAGGGACAGTACTTAATTGGTATTAAAAATTTGCGGTGTCCAAAATATTACGTGGTAATTACATAGGGACGGAAGCAACGCGGATCAAAGGAGTTCTACCGACAAAACTCCACACACTAATGAGAGAGT